>JAQFVV010012403.1:5457010-6130622 GCA_028023455.1 Epiperipatus broadwayi | reverse complement strand
TCACTATACAACACAAGAATCGATTCAGAACTGGCACTTGGCAGCTTGAAGAAAGAACCTGTCACCTTTTTGCTGGGACATATTGTATATGTTATAAAATGTGATAGAGAGAATTGTAGCAATTTATTTTGTCTAATATATTAATGTTCTTTTCTAAAAGATATTGTATTAACAATCTTGAGTAGCAATCACAATTAAGTTAAATAAATACGTTAACATTAACGTTTCATCTGAACAGTAAGTTGACAGAATTTTTTATAAAACAATCTTCTCTTATAATAATATTAAAGATTATATGTAAGTTTAACTATAATCACACGTGAAAGTTGATAGCACTAGTTAAAATTTTAAAAAAATTTTAGTTTCAAGTAGTGAATCCACTTTTTGTGTCAATATACATTTATAATCTTGTTTACTTATATTTTTTAATATAATACATACTTTTAAAATTAAAAAAAAATATATATATATATGAATTTTATGTTTCATTTCAGAACCTTAATAAAAAAACAGGAAAAACTGCCAGAGGGCTTAAATCTCAAAATAACCATGTTGTTTACGATATTTCGACCATTCAGAGCTGGTATGTTTTAGTAATAAATGTTTTGATATAAATTTTATTTGATATATATTGTAAAGGTCCTGCATTTGGTAAAAGAGATCGTCAAAGATAATTTAGCACAAATTCTAATAATCATCTAGATATGAAACATTAGTGCTTAAGAATTGAAATAATCTTGAGATTTCACATTCAAATCCAAATAACTGAAATGAAACAAGATAGGAGTAAAAATCTAATTTAATTTAATCATAAATCATATTAATGGTCAGACATAGCTATAATAGTAAAAATATTACAAATTATGTCACCTTTCCAGATCATTAATCACTGCTAAATGACAGAAGGGAGATTATATTCTCTATGGATTACAAATTTATATTAGGCAAAAAACTAGAGCGCTGTATCAAAGCTGGGAAATCCATAAGAGGATATACTACACCGGTATTATTAAAAACACTACCATGATTAATTCAGTAAAATATAAACTTTTATCACTCTAGCTATTGAAGAGTAGTATTTAATTTATTGAGTGCACAAAGAGCATATATAAATAGTTTAAACAGGCTTTAGCTTGTACTGTGCGCTTTAAAATTCGCTATTGTAGCGTTCATGGTACAAAAAAGATTTTATTATACGATTCGCGATCTCGTATTCAATGACCAAATTGCATTAGATTATACATCACCTGTCTGCAACACTTTAAGTAGCTTATCTGCAGCAATTCTTTTTCATGGTCACTTAATCCTATTTTAAACAATTCAATTCTACTACGGTATCTAAATTTATTGCCAAACCTTTTTCCAACAGGCCTTTAAAATATGTAAAATTTAATGCATGTATACAAAATGGGGAAATCCCGATTTTAAGCGAAATATGAACTTTTTTATCACATAAAAAACCGCATAAAAAGATATTAAGAAGAAACATAAATCGCATTAAAATCCACACAAAAAGAGACCCAGGTGTATTTGGATTATTATTTTTTATATTATTATTGGTTCTAGTTAATTTTATATATAAAAAGGTAGATATCACTATGTATGCAATACAAATTGAAGCTTTAAAATAGTTTACATCCAAAAAATATCTATAAAAGCTTTTTTTGTATTATTTTTATAATATATATACAATTATTGTTATCATATATTTTATACTGTGTGATTTATTTACGTATATGAAAAAACTGTGTAATAGATTA
The DNA here is from genome assembly GCA_028023455.1 of Epiperipatus broadwayi. Taxonomy (NCBI): domain Eukaryota; kingdom Metazoa; phylum Onychophora; class Udeonychophora; order Euonychophora; family Peripatidae; genus Epiperipatus; species Epiperipatus broadwayi. The sequence goes on along the minus strand of JAQFVV010012403.1, from coordinate 6,128,862 downwards.
AATTTCTTTGCATTTTGATGATTATCGGCTACGTATTTCATACTTTATAGATAGATATCAATTCATATTTTATAGACATGGAAAATATCTGTGTACTGAAACCGCAAACTACATTATATTAAAAGTATATAACTTCACTTATAGGCTATACAATAAAAATGTAAATAAACAAACAAAAAGACATTAAAATTTGTAAATTTAGTATATTTTACAATGTGCGAGCAACCATTTTTTTTTGTATCTGAGCACCATATGCCATGTTAAAAAAATTAAAATTTGTAAAGATACTTTACAATATGTCTTGAAACATTATACATGATTTGTAGTTATTATTTTTTCAGGTTATGTTAAAAACGCATTTTATTCCTCCTGTATTATTTTTTCTGAATTTGATGTGCAGAATTTTACATAAAATGTTTTCTATAATGCTAAAAGTTTTACAAAATTTTAGAACATTATTGATTTAAAAACATTTAGAGAGATTCTTATTTTTTGATTATAAGGCCACTATCACGTTTCTATAAGTGAAAAAAGTTACTGAAAAAAAAATTGTATTGCCCAGAGCATTTTTAATAGGGATGAAAATCACACATTTCATTATTTATTCTTTTTAAATAAAAATTCGGTAGTTAATTTTTCCCATTATTATTATTTCAGTGAATGAATAAGTGATCATATACTCAATAAAATATGTATAAATACATTTTAAAGTTTTTTGTTTTTTAAATGTTTCAGTATTACTCATCAGTTGGCCCAAATCATATATGATTAAATATATTATTTTATATTATAAAATCATACTTAGGAAGCAATAAAACCAGCAATAGTTTTGCAATTAATAATATATAGAATTACTTAATCATATAATATTTTAAATACAAGTATAATTTTTTAAAAAAAAAATATCAAGTAAGATGTCACATGACCTAATTTAATAAGCTTGTGTTTACAAATGTTATATATAGAACTCGCAAAATAAGCTCTTAAACAAGCTTTGAGAATATTTTCAAAGCTTGTTAAGAACTTATTTTGTGAGCTCTATATATAACATAAGTATATTTCTCATACTTGGAGCTTAGATGTAATATAGAGGATTTGAACACAGACTTTCAAGCTTCCTTCAGCTATCTCATATAACCGATACACATGACTGTACACACTGAAAAAGATAAATGATCTCCAATATATGTATTTCATGCTGAACCAGCACTCATCAGTTGGCCCAAATCATATATGATTAAATATATATATATAAATGTTTTCTCAATTTATTATTAATAATTATTTAAAATTTTGTTTATACTATAATGCATACTATACATTAAAAAAAAACAACTATTATATATGAGTGTGTCGAAAAGTACACTACATTTTTGCAATTCAGTAAACAATGTGTGTTCTATTCTAATCAAAGTGTATCAACAAAACATGAGTTAAAGAATGACTATTTTTTCCAATTTTATACTTATGTGCCCTATCCATGTGGAGAAATATTTATAATTTTTAAAACCTAAAATATTAAAAAAATACATCTCCTAGCATGCGGTATTGGTACTTTAGATTTCCCTTAAAGAGCCCGAAGAAAGTTACATCAGTTTTACAAATTTTTAAATGGACATAATGAGTATTGAAAGTTGGAAAACATTGGGTCTAAAGAATCTAATCGGAGTAACATCAGGGTAAATCAGACAATAGCAAATTTAAAAACAAATGGCCACATGTGACGTGAGCTAGAGTAAAATAACTTTGTTTATTGACAGCCCATTTAGAGAAAGAATTTCTTCATAATTTGTCAAATATTGTTTGGCAGATGTTAGCCACCAACATGTAATTCGATCAAATTGAATCTTATCCTGTTTACTGTTTTATGCTTGCATGCTTTTCTACCATTTGTATTATTAGTTTATCATAGACTTTTGTGATAATAGATCTCATTTTTGCTTTTCTTCTTCAGTAAGATTTGCATAAAGTTTAAATTAAGAAATGATTTTGTTCTGAATTGCTGAGTTTTATTAAGACTTTCATTTTTATTTTGAAATTTCACCAATAAACAATATGAGGAAGCTTTTTAATGAAATAACCGTGAAGCTTTAGCCTGAGCAAGATTTGACAGAAAAATCAGTTTTTTGAATATCTTCTGAATATAAAATATAAATCAACAGTGGAAATTATACATACATGATTTCAGTTACAAAATAACCAAATCAATTTGCATTAAAAATATAAAAAAAAGATTCCAACAGATAAATTTGATTGACATTAGTTGCGATTCTCAAAAATGTAGTAAAAAATTTAATAAAGATGATAAAAAAGACTATTACACCTAGGTCTCGTTTTATGCGGTAGATAGGTTCTTCAGAAAACGTGCACAAAAAAAAATCATACAAAAATAGACTTACTTTGAAAAATGGGGGATAGGTTCTGTAAATTTCAGAAATTGCATAAAAGCAAAGCAACAAGGAAAAAATTCGCATTGAAAAATTAAGGAAATAAAGTAATAAAAAATTTCAAATATTTGAAAAAAATTAATACAAGACAAATTTTTTTTATTAACTACAGTATTTAATTTTACATTTTTTCATACATATTTTAATCATTTTTTGATCATAATTGCTATTTGATAATATGCGTTCGTTTGTGAACTGGTAAGAAATCAGATTCGTGATGTGATGTACAACAAACGCCACTTTCAGTCTTGTGCTGTGTTAATGGTTTTCTGTTTCTATATTAAAAAAATGAGATCGCAATCAAAACAAAAAGATTATACATTATCATTAGAAAGATTATTTTTAGTTAACAAAATCAATAAAATCTTTGTTATTATTTATTTTAAAAATCTAAAAAATTATTTATTTCTGTTATATCTAACAAAATACTTTTTAAAAATTTAAAATTTTTGAATATTTATTGCAATCTTTTTATACATAAGTATAAATCTATTATTATTATTTACTCATTAGTATAAGTAGGTTATTTACATAGAAGCTAAGATTCTAAATACAGCTTCAAGCTATATTCACGTTAGCTGCTAATATAACATATTTTTGAAGAAAAAAAAAGTATTTCAAGTCAAAATAAATTATTAATAATTTAAATTTTTTGATATCTAATAAATATAGTGAAATATGAAAGATATTAAGAAGAAACATGAATCGCATAACTTCAAAATCAAAACGAGAATCAGGTGTATATATAAAAAGAAAATTTCAATCCAATTTTAGTTTTTTTTTTTTTAATTTTTTTTTTTTACAAAATAATTGTTATAACTTTAAAATTATTGCACTATTGTTTAGAAAATCTAGTTATATATATATATAACTCTTATAAATATCTAATATACACATTGTTTTTCAGACTAACAAAAATGTGAAAACAAAACTTTATATTTATGAACAAATGGTTTTATATATAAAAAATGTGTACTTATTAGCAGAAGTTGAATTAATCAATTATCATAAAATAAAATTTTCCACAATAATGCCTAAATTACAACGCTTACGGGAGCAGATGATCCTGCGAGAGTTCTTTGATTAATGCTCATTAAAAAAAAAGGGCAGCTTGGTTTGGCAAGTTGTGTTTTTATATCTACAATTTAAATATAATTTAACTTCTTGAACAACGATTTATAAAATTTGATAAATAAATAAATTGTATAATAATTTAATATTTGATAAATACAATTTTTTTTTTAATAAAAAAAGATTGTTTAATTTTACTTTTACTAACGAGTAAATTGATTTAATGCAAATTTTTATTAATATATAGTATAAGTGGAAAAACATTTCATAATATCTTTTTTCATACACAATTTTATTGTTATAAATTTCAACAAATAAAAAACAAAATTAAAATTTTATATTGCAATATTTTGTAAGTAACAAAATGAAAGTAAAATAATTTTTTTTATTATAATTTCTAATACAAATAGCAATTGTAATTCATTTCTTTAAAAAAATGAAATGATTAAGCTATTCTTCTAAATACATTTATTTTCTGCATTCATTAAATTTAACTTTCTATTTAGCCAGATTATCTCTGCTATTCTGGTCTTTATCAAATTAAGAGGTCTTCATTTTTTTTTCAAAATTATAATCACTTAGAAATTACTATGACTTCTGGTTTTATAACCTCTACCATTCTTCATACTTCCGAAATACTTTGTATTGAAGTTTTTTTTTTTGGTCAATTTCATTTTTAATACCACTATCAATTGTTTGTGACAACACTTATAAAATGCGATTATGCCATAAGCATTCATTGTATAATGTCTTTGCTTCAAATAAGCGTATACATCTTATCTTCATTTGAGTAAAACTGAATAAGGTGAATTATTCTCTTATCACCATAATTTGAATTATAGTAAATTTGAATTATATTTGTAATTGCATAAGTGAAATTTAAGATTTTATCAGAATTTTCCAGACTAAATTGACTTGATGATCAATTTTGTAATATGTTTATATTGTTATATATAGAGCTTGCAAAATAAGCTCTTAACAAGAGCTTATTTTGCAAGTTCTATATATAACATTTGTAAATACAAGCTTATTAAATTAGCTCATGTGACATCTGACTTGATTTTTTTTTGTGAATATATTTATATTATATGCTCATTATTTCTATCAATGATTGAAAAGGATCCTGCAAACTATTTCTATATTTTCATTTCAATGTGCGTGTTAATTTGTTGTATTCTAATTTTATTGTAAATAATATTAATCTTTAAACCCAAATATATCAAGTTTTTATAATTGTATTAATTAAACAAAAAGTAATATAATTAATGATTTTTTACTTCCAAAAATGTTCAAGTTTTGATAAATTACGAAATTATTTCAATGCTGCAAGTAAGAAAAATATGAATTTTATCACTTTGTAAATTTGAATAAAGGTATAAATATTATTTTGCCATTTATTTTACTCAGTTAAAATTTATTTTTGTTCATTAATTCATTGAATTTCTCATCATTAAAAATAATGGATAATAAACTGTAGATTTGGCATCCATAAATTTTTCATTTGTGGCGGAATTTGGGTCATATTACAGTTGTGTTTAATTTTATAACGTCTATCACTAATTTGACTAATCAGATTACGACATGTTGGGATTTTTTTTACTCCAGATAAAAATGATTAGATATCTATGTACAAACAATATTGGATGGCTTGCAGAGATAGCTATTTGGAAAAAATTTCCCAAGCTTCTTCCCTTCATGATATAATAGAAATTAAATGCCCTCACAGTTATTTTATAAATAGGCAAATACCAGCGATTTAATTCACTTATATGAAGATTAAAAAACTCTGGATACAGATAATGGACATTAATTTTAAATTTCTTCAATTGTTCAAGTAATACAAGTCACATTACAACAATCTAATAGCCAGTCGCTTGAGCATCAGAAGTGACATATTGATTTTGTTCCAGAAACTTGAGCTTTTGAGTCTACCATTATCGTTGAGCTAAATCAGACAATTAAATATCAGCAAGATTAGAATATCACATATACTATTTCTGTTAATTTATGGAATTGTTTCATTTGAGTAAGATTAATCAATAATTATAAGCTTGTATTCTTACCCGTTTTATTTACAACAAAGCATGATCAAGAATAAATGGAATTTATTTTCCACTATCTTAAATTTTTTTTTTTTTTGTATTTGCTCTTAATGTTATAAAATAAAACATTTTTATTCATTAAAATTAAAGCAATGCCAAGACAACATTACTTGTCAATAGCACATTGAATTAGTTGTTAAATTATGTGAATCCTGCTTAAATTTGTAGGATTTTTAGATTTGTGATCTGGATTTCGGGTATGACGTAACGATCCATCTAAACTCTGGTCATCAGCTTTTACACTATATATAAATGAGAATTTGCTGCATAATAGAAAGGAAGTGTCAGAATTTTTAACAGCAATTCATTTAATAAAGTCAGATTTCACTAAACAACTTAATAAAATATAAGTATTTAAAAATAAGTGTAAATTTTTAATTATGAAGTGATTGTATATATAGTTGTATTAGTTATTATTAATTTACGATGGTCTATTACAAAATTAATTAATGTAAATAAATCTGAAATGTTCTTTAATTTTGCATTTTGTACAATGTTTTTCATTTAAGGCAGTTTTGATTATCTAGCTGCCTTCTTCAGAACTCTTATTATGTAAATGTGATATGAAGATAAGAATTCTGAAGAAAACCATTAGACATTTATAACTGTCTTGAATAAAAAGCTTAATGAAAAGTGTTCAAAGAAATGCATTTTTTAGAGATTTATTTAGCATAACCCAATGCAAAAAGAATAAAAGAGTATTGAATGTTTTCAAAAGATGGACTTAATAGTTTTAGAATGTTTTAAGGTACTAATTACAAAGCCAGTAACGTTGCATTGTATTGTTTTTGACTGGCAATAACGCCATCAAGCAACCAAGCCCGGCTAAGTACTTAGTACCTGTTTTAATTTTTATTTTTTGTTTTTGATACTTAGTTTTTATGTTTATTAATATATAATGAATAAGATATTTTAAAACAAATATGTAATTTTTGTTTTTAGTCCTATGGATTATGATGATGATATTTTAGATGCATATTCTACCCCAGATTCCAAGGTAAGGATTAATGCCATTATTTTTGTTATTTGTAATTTAATATGTATATGCATGGCAACAGACTTGGATAAATGTAATTTTCAGTTACAGGGTTTGATACATTTATTTGATCACTATATTTTATAAAAAAAACTCATTCACTTTGCTACCGGAATCGGTTGTCTATGTAAATACAGCATTCCTCTTTATATCACCATTTTCAGCCATTATCAATCAATTGCACTATAAAGATCTTTTCAAGTTTAATCCACTTTCTCCAATTCATAATCTTTTCCACATCACAGTAGCCAATTTCTTTGCCTACCATCCATGTCACATGTGGGCTTTTTCTAAGTCTTTTACAACGTCCTGAGTTCCATTGTAAAACTTTAATTAACAATCTGTTCTCGTCCAGCAATATGTTTAGCCCAACTCCATTTTTGTCTTATAATTTTTTAATGATGTCAGTGAAAACTGTTTGCTTTATTACTCATTTAAAATTAAAGTCTTAATAATCAAATATTGATATTAGCTGATTGAATATCTTCACATTGATTATTGACACTCTAATGCCGAGTCAGTTATTTTAATGTTTGCATACCTTTTTAACTTATCTATGCCACTTATTATAAATTTTAGTAAGTAATGATAGGTGCTCGATAATAGTGCTTAATAAATTCCTATTCCGTACTGTCCTATCCGAAATCCTTAGACATTTCTCAAGCTTATGGCTTTTATCAGTGAGGAACTTTGGATCTTGGAACAGTGCACTCGGACTATTAGAATTTAATGCACCTTCATTTCAGCTACTATCATTTGTCTTTGTTATAATATCAAGCTATCAGCCGAAACTGAGATATAAATATTTTTAATGTAAGTTGTGTAGAAACTTTGATGATGGCAAGTAAGATGAATCGTAAATACCAATGTTAACAAATACATTGGAAAAGCTCAACACACATCACTGATGAATTCTGGGAAAAAAGAAATTCAATAATACAGTGTTTTATATATCCATAGATCAGTGTTTTCACAGATGTCATCCACAAATTACATGAAAGGCGCATGCTGAGAATGGTACTCACTACTTAAAATTTTTCTTCTTTATTTCAGCACCATGTATATCCAATCTTGAATAATCAGTGTTTGTCAGATGATAGTGCATTTTAATCCTCATTCTGATTTTATCAGTGAGATGGAGATTAATTATGTTATGATCTTGTAAATCATGATTACTCACATAATAAATAGATAGCTCTAGAGTAGAGAATAGAGAAATATTCTTGTTTAATGTAGTATGATTTGAGAGTCTAACGATGCTTCAATATTACTACTGAAGGTTTATTAATTTAATTTTATATTGGATATGTCATTTATGAGATTTGATATCTACATTTTGCGAAGTTGCATAAAAATATAACCTTGATCTAAGGAATGTGGATGAAAATGGCTATTACTTATCAGTGGTCGGAGTGTTTCTGAAGAATTTTGATTAATGCAGTTATTTTTAGAATGACATGTTAAGTCTGTGTTGTGTTATATATATTGACAATATAACGTGTAAAATACTTGTGATAAACTCTGGTGTATATATATTTACATGTTTATATGAACATTTTATCTTAAGAAAAAGACCAAATGACTGTTCTGCTAGAAAATTGATATTTTCTACTGTTTTCACTATATTATTTTTAAACTTTTTAATTTACTCATGCTAAAAAAAAGCTTAAAATAATTTGTTTTTGATATATTGTATATAGGTTGGACAAAATTACAGAAATAGTTGTGATCAATTTTATTAATTATAGTGTAGAGCCATACATCTGCACCATCTAATATTTGTATTTTCTGTGGGAATAACATTGAAGCTGTGTCTAGAGAATATTAAACCAGCATCATAAAAGTTGATAAGGAAGAATAATACCCTGCTTTCATTTGTTAAAGACGGATTATTGAAGTTCAGCAAAATATTGAAATTATTTAATAATTGAAAGATATATGGAGATATTTTACAAAAATTTTATGTTTGACTCTATGGATTTAGGAATGTAAGTGTTAGTATCTTGAAAGTGTTTGGTAAAAGCTTTTGCAACATTGGCTGATTTGGATCTCGGAGATTGTTCAAATAATTTGTAGTTGTGATGCATTCATTCAAAGTAATGATTGGACTAAATATAAATTGTGACAGTTCCTTCATTATGCAAGATTGTTTAAAGATTGCTAATGGCAGAGGGGGTCCCAAGTCTAAACATTTTCAATGATTGAGAAAAGTGTAAACACAATGATTTGTTTGCCTATACGTCATACTTCTTTGCTCAGCATTGTAGCATTGACTTCTGATTTCTATCATTTTGGCAATTCATGCACAAATGATTTGTTTGCAAAATTTACATTTGGATTGCTTTAATAGATGCTTAAGTATTACAATATTTATTAATATTGATCTTCTTTATATAAGTATTTATTTCAAACCATTTTTAATTATAGAATTTTTCTCCCCGTCTTTAAATGAATGCAGTCACCAACTTTGCGACTATTAATAAAATAAGGCAGCATTTGACTTATTGATGCTCAGCTAATCAAACCCCAACATTTTTACTTTTTTTAAATTTAGGCAGGTCCTATGCTTGTCACTGACCTATGAAACGGGTGTTAACTTTCTATTAGATTCTCTTAGGGATCCACGTGTTATATTTTTTAAAAAAAGTTACATTAGCTAGAGTTAATGTCAAAAATAGTGCGACTATAAGAAGATATTCCTGTTATTTCTAATCTCTCTTTCTCTCTATATATTTAAAACTAAAAGGATTATATAGTCACAAAATTCATTTTATAATTAAGTTTATGTTATTAAAACAATATGCTTTTAATTTGATTTTTAATTAATGCAATCATATATACAAAAATTTATGCCACTTTGGTAATTAGATTCTGATATTGTATCTTATTTTTTAAACAAGGCAAAACTCTCTATACAGTAGTGCCACCCTGTGCCAAACAGAGTAATTAATGGATGCCAGAAGGCTTGTGCATAAAATCCCTATCTAGTGCCTACTCATCCAATATCCCCAGATAAGTTTAATAACAATTATGTGCTAGTATGAGATGGTGATCATGTGATCTTATTTTTTAGCCATTCTAATGTTTTCTTTAATATATATACACACAGTTATTTAAAGCAGTATTAACTCTTCATATATCATCATAGTAACAATTATACTCGATTTGATATTAAAGCTTGAAATTCAAATTAACGATAAATGTAAAACATCCTTATTTTTATTCGCTTAATATTAATAGGCTGCGCAGAACTATATGAATCTATGGTAACTTATAAAAATTTAAAAAAATCCTCTACATGGCACATAGAGTTAATATCATTTCAAATAATATTTATATTATTAAATTATTTGTTTATATACATACATGTGTGTACAATACAAATATATACTTTATCTTTTCTTTTTTTTTTTAGTCTAGCAAAAAAAGATTTATTTCTCCAAATACAAACAGTTCAAAAAAATTAGCCTTAAATGGAAGAATTCCATTAGTTTTTTCTCCAGCTAGTTTTTCACCTATGAGGTAATAATATTTCCGTTTTCATAGAATAATTGAAGTCTTGTGATTATTGTTAGTGTAATAATTAGACTTCATTACCTTATTTTATGTGTTATTACTTTATTAATTGTGATAAATAAATTTATAATTAAAGAGGTAAATGTATTGTTAAAATATTGTTTAAATTGATTCTGTATGCGAGACGTACTCAAAAACCTTTGTACTGCTCAAATAGAAAAATTTCCCTGAAAACTCAAGTTTCAATCTCCAAAATATTTATTAAATAATTAAGTTGTTATGAAATCGATTTTTGGCCTTCCAATATGAAAGATTTTCAGTGATATCAGAATAACAGAGATTCTTCATATAAGAAGAGTAATTTGATGAATCTAAGAAAATGGAATTTAATTAGTCTTATTCTATAAAATCAGAATGTTTAAGAATTCTTTTACGAAAGACAAAACGAAGATTGATAACTATATGTTTCATAGCTATTTTAAAAGACAATATAAATAAAATAAAAAAGGTTTTTTTATTTAAAAGGCATTTCTCAAAATATTCGATTCTATGAATCACTATCTGGAAATGATAGTAAATTTGGAAAATTATTTTTGATTAGCAAGATAACAATAGTATAAAATATCCAGAAAGGTTGTATCCAATTAGGTAGGACAACTGAATTTACTATTTAACTTTAAATGCAATTTTTATTTTCAAAAAATCTTATTTATTTTTGTAAATAATGCCTGAAATGATAAGAAGTATAGAATTGGCAATATAGGTGAGACAGCAAGATGCTTATCTTAGGTACAATTGCATATATATCTATTAAAAAAAAAAAAATTAACATTTAGACAATCCCAAGATCAATAACAATCAACAATTTCAAACCTTTATTGTTAAAAGGCGGTTGCCTTGACAACAGTTTGAGATTGTTGATTGATATTGGAATTGTCTAAGTGTTGACTGGTTTTTAATGATTACTTACAAACCCATTTAGAGCATTATTACGTCTACATATATTTAATACATATTACATTCATTGCTTTGTTCATTTATCATTTTTAACAATTCTTGATCCACTGCAAGTTGGTCTCCAAGTATAGCTTCGCTACATCACAACAAAAATTTTTTTATTTCTTCCATCTGTCTGACATGCGATCTCTTTTTAGATCTTTTATAATTTTTAAGGATTTAATTTAAAATTTCTACTGCCCATCTATCATCTTTTCTTGAAATATGTCTATCTCACTTTTATTTCAGTCTCTTAAGTCGTTAAATCATTTTAAATACGTCATTTCAATAATTTTAAAATCTGCAGCTTTTAAGATTTGCTTCAGGCATCAAAATTGACCAAAAAAAAATTTTTCTTTTTTATTAGGGAATTTTTTTTTTTTTTAAAAAATTTTAAGAGATTATTTTATAACAACAGAATAAGATTTTTTTTTTAAACATGATAGTATATTGATTGGTTGATTATATGTGATTAAGAAAATGTTTTTAGAAGAAATGATAAAATAAAAAAAAAAAATTATGATGAAAGAAAAATCCAAGATATAGTAATCTAAAAGTACAGATATAAATTACAGGAGTTATTCCCAAAGGAATATGAAATATCTACAAGTGGCGAAGGCCACATCATAAACAATCGTATTTTTATAGTCGTATCATTAATTTTCATTCAACGAATCCACATTAAGCTGGAAAATATATTTTCTAGTTAATAGTAAGTTTGATATCCATTTATGGAACCAATATTGGATGGTTAGGTGGATTGATTAGAAGCATCATCCGAAAGAAAAATTCCAAACCTGCTATTTCCTGTGTTCACCTGGGTTGTATTCAAATCACAAGTTGTGGACCTGGTAATGGATGTATTAATTACTATTTATGCCAATGTTTATTCACTGAATTTGCAATAGTTTGAAGATTTTGTTTTAAAAATATTAACTGTTGGCTGTCTTATACCAATTAAAAGTTTACTCAACTTCTATATCTAAAAGCTGGATTTTAATAATGCCTTTGATATGGTTGATTGTCGACATACATAAAAAAAAACCAATCTTTATGATCTCTAATCATGATAATGTGTGTGAATGACGTTTATTGTGTATGTGATTTCTAAATGAACTACGGATTTTCTTTCAAACAGTGTATTATTCACCTTTGTTGTATCTTGTAGTTGATTTTGTACAAAATTTTTAATGTTTTATCTAGTGTTCTATTAATTAATAAATATAACTTTTATATTGTACCATATATTTACATAGAAAGTAAAAATTTTGAAAAGTTACTGGTATAAATTCTTTAATAACATTCTAACTTCGTTTTTTCATAAATATTGCAAAATATGATTAGAATAATATCAGAAATTATGCAATATCTCATTGTTATCAGAACAATTTTAATGTCTTAATTTTTTAAAAATAATATATAATATTACTTTTTACATGTTTAAATTAATCTTTTTTTTTTTTAAATTGGAGAAATAACCTAATATACCAGCATCTAATTATGGACAAAGTTAATATTTTTTATACTATTCTCATGTTATTTTACCCCTTCTTTTTTTTTAGTTACTAGTTATAAGTCATTTGAAAAAAGAATTATAATTTTTCAATTCAACATCACATGATAACCATCTCTTATGCTAGCACATAACTGTTATTAAACAGGCAAAACTCTCCATACAGTAGTAGCACCCTTTGCCAAACAAAAACCCGTGCCATCCATTGATTATTCTAGTTGGCACAGGGTGGCACTACTGTATGGAGAGTTTTGCCTGTTTAATTATAATTTTTCATTATAATTAGTTGAAAAATATAAATAATTTTTGTAACTGTTCAACAAGCACAAGAAATTAATCAAAATGAAAAGTTCTTATTTCCCAAATTGTTCAAAATGAAAAGCTGTACTCAGCACAAATACTATGCTCTGGTGGCCTTTATGTTATCAATTTTTTAAGATTACTTGAAATAAAATTCTATTGTTAAGAAAAACAAAATTGCTACATTGGAATCTGGTGAATGTAGGAATATATTTATTTATCAAAAAATATTTTTATTTATTATATTTGTTTTATAAATTACATTTTTGTTGAGTTGGACAATTGAACAATGGAAGACTTTCTAAAAGGGTGTTGTTTTGTGGTCATCTTGAGTATGGTTTTCATGGGAAAGGTAAACCACATTTATGATATAATGATTATCTCAAAAAGACATTCTAAAGAAGAGCATTGTCAGATGCTTTCATTGGAAAAATATGCCATCACATGATCACAATTTCTTAAGCTTGCTCAAGCTGTTAAAACAGGCAAAACTCTTCATACAGTAGTGCCACTCAGTGCAAGCCAGAGTAATCAATGGATACAGGAAGATTTGTGCATAAAATCCCTATAGGAAAACCTCCCTATAGAGATTTTATGCATAAACTTTTTTGCATCCGTTGATTACTCTGGCTTGCACTGAATGGCAATGCACAAATCTTACATCCATTGATTATTCTGGCTTTCACTGAGTGGCACTACTGTATGGAGAGTTTTGCCTGTTTTAAAAATATGGCAGAGAATAGAATACTGTTGGAGAGCTACAATTAGACATGGCATTGAAATATTTCAGAAAGACAAGTTTTCTGCTGAAAAAATTAAGACAGCATCATAACATATCAAGCAAACAGAAAAATGGACCAGCATGTTATCTATATTTGGATGTATTTGTGTTTCACAGATTGGTTTGTAATCACCTAAAATTCATTTCTAGAATAGTTTTTTCCTTTTTTTTTTTGGAGTTGCAAAGATCATAACTCATTTATGAATCACTAGTTATTATTATTATTATTATTATAAGTACTTATAATTAATATGTCTATTGATGTCTGACAATATTAAATTATATTGCCTTCTTTTTTTAATGTTATTTTTAAAATTATTTTATATATTACTTAGATACGTTTACACTATGAAATGGAAAATAAAATATATAAAAATTATGACAAAATTACAAAAAATGTTAAGAAAATGAAATTTTTTTACTAGTGGCTCTCAGCACATAATTTATTTATGTGTGAAATGATTCTTGTCCAATAAAATAGCTTTTATTAAGGAGTTACTATTTATTTCCATTGATTTTTTTTGGTCATTTCCGCAAAATGTGAAACAGTATTAATAAATTGTTGGAAATACCAAAAAGTGACAATCTTTTATCAAGAAAAGTTTATGATATTTATTAATTTTAAGAAGAAAAAAATTATTTTTTTTTTATTATTTTTTATGATTCATTTGAATGCAACAAAAATAAAGCATTCTATTTTTTTAAATAAATGATGGAAAAATTAAAAGATTAGTTGTCGAGATTTTATCTAAATGCTTTGGTTTTCGACTTACTTTCTCAAGCAATTAAAAACAGGCAAAACTCTCCATACAGTAGTGCCACTCAGTGCAAGCCAGAGTAATCAATGGATGCCAAAAGGCCTGTGCATAAAATCCCCATCTAGTGCCTGCTCATCCAATATCCCCAGACTAGTTTCTGGCTTGTGGACTATATCAGTGAGGAGCATTGGATCTGAGAGCACTGCACCTAGAATGCAACCCTCCAGCAGCCACCTTTTATCTTTGCTTAACTACAAAACTATGAGAATAAAATTGAAAACACAATATTTTCAGTCTAAGCTCATTATCATATATATTCATATGGGTCTGAACTCAGTTCAGTACCCATACATTTTGGTGCCTTCTAGCATCCATTGATTACTCTGGCTTGCACTGAGTGGCACTACTGTATGGAGAGGTTTGTTTGTTTTAATAACATTTATGAGCAAGCATAAGAAATTGTGATCATGTGATGTTTAGTGGTTTCACAAGCAAATCATGATTTATGGTTTTTGAAAAGAAGTTTTGTGGAGTACACTAAAATTTGTTGAATAAAACAAAAATATGTGAAGATTATATTTTTTCTAAGAAAGTATCAATTTTATATCTAATTTTTTATTTCTCTTACAGGTCAATTTATATTGCTTTATTTGTACTTTGTGGTCTGAACTATTTTTTCAAAATAAAAGAGACAACTACATTTATAAATATTCATAAAATTATGAATTTCACATTTATACTAATTAGACATTAGCAACATGTATTTCGCAGCTTCAAAGTTGAAATATGTAAGTTCTGAATAAATTATTGAACAATGTAGTATCCATTTTATTTGTCTTTTTATAGGAAATTGTATTTGCATTGTTCTCTTCTGATTGAAATTATATTCCACAAATATTTTGTTTTTTTAAATCAAATGTCTAGTAATATCTTAAAATTATCTGCACAGCGTAATAAAAAGTTAATTTTATTGTAAAGTTATCTACTTTGTATATCATTTTCTATTTTGTAAATCCTCATTTTTAAATTTTATTTTAGTGTTACTCCATCTCAGAAATATAGTTCTCGTAATACAGCTGGAACTGCAGTATGCCATTTTAGGTCTGCAGATGGCATTTCATGGATTCAACAAAATCACCAAGTTTGTACAGTAAAGTTATTTGAAGAAAATAATGCATTACGTAAAAATTACAAGTTCATGTTTGAAAAGCTAAAGAGCAGAGCTTCTGGTGAGTAGTCTTCTAATGCCGTTACTTGTAGTAAATCGTAGATTATTTATTGCTATGACAAACACATTTGCTTGATTAGAAAGATTATTAATAATCAAATAGTTTCTTGTTCGGACAGTTATGTGACATAGAAGCATCAGAAAGTGGCAGGTTAAATTTGATTCAGAAGTCTTTGACTCTTATATGCTAAACTAAACAGAGCAAAATAATCAAATGGTTAGTTGCACTCTATAAACCTTGTTAATCACAAAATTAAATTTTAATTGGAGGATCTTTATCTATTTAGTGTCTATATATGATTGCACTGAAGAATTCTGGGTCTTAATGAAAAATAGTCAAAGAAATGAAGTCCATTTATGATTTGACTTAGTAAATAAATAAATTAGCCAAGTTTTTATTTTATAAAATAAGATATTGTTTTATTAATTTAGAATAAAAGATTTTTTTAATATTTTAACTATCCTAACATTAACGTATTTTCATAGCAATATAAATAACACAATGTTATACTATACATTAAACTATAATCAGTATTGAAGAGGTATCAGATATATTTCAAGCCAAGTGGATATAGTACCAGTTATAATAGGTAAAAATTTTAATTTTAATTACATGTATACACATGAAGTTACTGGATTGGTTTGGTAGATTTATAGCATATATTGTATTTAAATTTTTTACCAAGTATAAAAGTTTTTTTTTTTTTGGGGGGGGGGGGGGGAACATTTACATGGAAAACTTTTCCACCAAATTTAAATCCGTTGCCTAATTTTTGTTGAAATAAAAAGTAAAATAGATATATTAATTTTGTTGTCTTCACTGCCATTCTTCCATTCTATAATAAAATAGTAATTATATGAAATAGTTTATTATTCTATAGCAATGGTACTCAACTTTCCCTCCCACATTAACTTTTCTACACCCAAGACTCTTGTTGTCTAATTCCAAATATTCAATATTTTTATAAATAAAATTCTACGGCACAGTACAAACTAAAATAAATTACAAAATTTATAACTAATATAAAATGCTAAATCAGTAATAGTCAAGCTTTTTTGAATAACAAGTGTCATGAGATATAGCTCATATATCGAGCGACAATAAAAATTTTAAGTACATGAAACATTACTCTTTTTTTATGTGTACATTTTTTTTTAACGAATACTATATAATTTTATTTTAAAACTTGTTTAATGTCCAGGCCGTCATACTGAATTTTTAAAAAACTGGCTTAAGACACAATTTTCACAGTAACTTCAGTTTTAATAATGTTAGAGCAAAAAGCTTTACATTGATAGAAATTAGAAAAACTAAGGAAAACAGTAAGGCTAAGATAAATAATGATAACCATTTAAAAAATAAAGAAAAAAAGAAATTTCAACATCCGACATAATTATTACTTTGTTCATAATTTCTAATTTATCATTAACTAAGTTTAAATTACATCTTCATTTATTATTTCTTTGTATTCCTTACAAAATTATCTTTCAAACCATATATAATACTTCTTATCTGAGATAATCTATAGCTTCAGAATCTCCAATATAAGCCACATATGAATTCTTCATTTTTATCTTGTATCCAAAAATTACCAAATCTCAAAGGCATCTATAAGAAAAAGATTCATCCTAATAAAAGATACAAAACGAATCATTTCCAGAAGATGGATATGCATTTGTCATCATAGCAATTGGCTTCTTGTCTATCTAAAACTAGAAATTGTAGATTGCTGTCCGTATCACTGATAAAATGAGTTTTAGCTCATTCTATATTTTTTGTGTACATCAGTGATGTTTATATTCTTTATGCACACCAGGGATGCTATCTTGTTATATTTATTGTCCCACAGAAATATAATTTATTTGCATGTACCTCATTTGTTAGCTATAAAATTGAAAATAATGTGATGCAAGATGTGGCAAAACTACTGACTCCACAGCATGAGTACCAAGGCATGGGCAAGAATCAGAATTTGATTCTTTGCCTGCATACAATTTCATGTGATGTATACATAACTATTGTGGTTATCTCCACACACACACCATTTGAAATCTCTCTTTGTTGGTTTTAAGTGTTTATATTTTCACATGGTACTATGCCCAGTAAATTTTGTGATTGCTTTGTCAACTGCAAAATTTCTGTATATTTGATAATCACTCCTAAAATTTACATTGTACTGCTCTATAATAGCTTAATTTTATATTTATAGAGATTACTTGTTATATAAATACAAAACTGCAATTGCAAACCTAAAGACAATAATATATAAACATAGTAATAAATATAAACAAGCATCTATTTATGTAGCGGGATGTTTATAATTGTAATTCACTAAATGTCAGTATTCATTTATTATTTAACACTCATTAAAGCGCATGTACAGTATCTGTAAAAGGCTGATATTTAGTGAAGGAATAAATATAGTAAAATAAACAGTATAAATTATTAAACCTTTTGAGAATCATTATGTCTAGAAAATAAGATTACCCAAATGTTAGATCAGAGCCCAAAAATTACATAAACTACTTTTGTTGTATTTGAATACAAATGTTTAATTTATATACGTACAATATAATGATATTTAATTTATATATTACACAGACACCAATACAAACACAAACATACCAATTTCTCAAATAATTTTTAAAAATTTATTATTCAAATAATTAAAAAATAAAAATTTTGAATACTTACAACCCAATATTCTGATTACATTTTGAAGTCCTTGAAATGTGAATTATTGCCATATTTTTAATCCGTTATAGTACACTCTTTGACTGTTTAAAAATTTCTACCTTTATCTTCTCCATGGAAATTAGTAAACTGGGGGAAAAAACAAAAAAATTAAATGAACCTATCTATCCATAAAAATATTCATAGAAAATCCAATTTTTTTTGGGATTTTAATGTACATCATTAGGAAAAAAAATTGCAAAATGCAGCGAATGCTGAGATTTCTGTTGACATTATGCTTGTAATTTTCACGTAATTCTAAAAAGAACACAAAATTTCAATGAAGCGCCACCGCAGCGCTTTGTTGCTGCTGTAACTACTCAACATGTTAATAAATTGTGTTCTTAAAATATTCGGCATATTCAGACACATTTGAAGTTTATACAAAAATAAACAATATTATAAAAACATTAATGTAGATTGGAAATAATATTTATCTGTACATATATGAAAATATACACCTAACTATTATCTTTGTTATAATTTAATCATTACGAATAAAAAGATTTTAATTTACAGCATAAAGAAAATGCTTCAAATTAGTTTTAACATTAAGCATACCATAAGAAAATCATAAAAGGCCACAAGCAGTTGACAGGTTACCCATACCTGTATGAAAATAATTAAAGAAATGTTAAGGTGCATTTGAATTGTAGTGCCTAGATTTTAGAAAATCTGAATTAGTCTATCAAATATTTATCGATTATTATATAATGTGATTCTGATTTGTTAATAAGATGCTAGAGTTAGTTATTGAAATGCCAGCATCCCAATTCTAGGTTAATTTACTTTTTCTTGTATGAGATTGTGGTTGGTCTTAAATTTGAGTGATTTTTATGATTGATTTTTATAGATAGTAATGAAAAAAAGGCTTATTCTGACAATACTGTCTTTTAAATAAATCTTGTGTTAAAGATTTGCAGAGGTCCCTACTGTCGTTTTTTCAGGCGCATATTCTTAAGGTTTTAGCCTTAATAAATATTAACAAGAATTGTGAAATCGCAACATCACTAAGCTTTTTTGAACTCGTCCAAAAATCACACATTAACATGTTTTCAAATTTTATTTTTTAGCGAATTATCAGAAGTGATATAAAGGATTCATAATTCAATCTTACTATGTAATACTCAATTGTCCAATCACTTTACTACTTTTACAATGCTTTATCTGTGATTGGACAATTGAGTATTATATGGTATACATTTGGCAATGCAATAGGAAAGAGTAGTTATTATTCAATCTTACTATTGACTTTCTTTTTAATTCTTAAATTATTTTTCACAATTGTTTTGGGGGATTTCCTATGTAGTGCGCTCACAAGCATTGTACGACATTGAAAGAGAAGGAATTAAAAAAGAGTAGGTAAGTGAGGAGGAAACAAGGCAGGATCAAGATGCTTATCAGAATAAAATTATTGCTTCAAAATAAAATAAAAAAAGTGAAATAAGATGGAAAAATAAAAATATAGAATTCCCATTGCCACAATAAGTTATTTTTTTTAAAAAAAATTGAATAAACAAAGGAATTTATTTTAAATAATTTGTCTGTTAGAACATTAGCAGACCCCACCTCCCATATATTTCCTTAAATATTTGCTCATACATATCATTAAAGGTATGCACACACCAAGTTAAATATTACTGTTCTAGTGTAAGAAATTTATATGGATAAAAATAAAATGTAAATTTTTTTTTTTAATTTAATAATCGCTGTTGTAATATAGTGCTCCGATCTTTTTGCTAACTAAGTCTTGTAATTAGTATTTATTATTATTTGCAGTTTTAAATAATTTACTTGAAGATATGGGGGAAGTATTGCTGAAGCATTACAAATTTGACGAAATTTCACCATTTCACATTCCTTCACCCGTAAGTCAATTTTTGTTTGTGTATTTTTTCATTTAAATTATTTTGCCCATTTGTTAGTTTATAATAGTATACTGTAATAAATAATTAGTATAAATCTAACTATCTGATTTCTAAAAGATTATTGAAACAGTTTTATATTTTGGTTTTAATAGAATTCTATTTTGTATTTTAAGCTAGGATGCATATATAACGATAGAATCATACAGTGCTCGTAAATACATAAGCCTTGCAGCAATAAACATGTAAGTTTATTGCTCTCAGTATTACATTTATAATTTTCAACTAGGATCAATTTACTACAGTATTTCCAAAATTGCTTTTTTTGTCTGCATCACTTAAATACCCTTTTCTTTTATTAATTCATGTTTCTCACAACCAGTTTAGGACTTTAGTTATCCATCTTCTAAGAATATGTCACATCCAGCTTAATTTCACCCTTTTCTTTTTATCAACATTAATAATAAATACTGACACGTACACAGAGACACTGTCTATTTTTTTTAATAAAACAAATTTTATATCTTAAACTTTTTTCTAGCAATTTCTAAATGACTTTTAAATTTAAAAATGAACCTATTTTAAATAAATAGTAAGAAGTATTAATAGTGCATAGAATGATCATAATTTTCAAAGTGATTTACAAATTTTTTTTTTTTTTTACAAATTCATGTACTAGCAGTTTTTATTAAAATTAGTAACAATATTCAGTTTTACACAAAACTTTAAAAAAAAAAAAAATCATTTTTTAAAAATCTTAAAAATTTTTATTGAAACATTTTGTCTCACCAAAATTTGCACTGCATTTAATAGTAGAAGGGCCATTTAGTCCAGGTAGTGGTGCAGTCTATATAATTTATATTTTTGACATTCACATATAACAGACATTTGTTGAATAATAAATTGAAAGATAGCATATATACATATGTAACTCTAGATAGATACATACACAAATGTGTTCACTAGATCTACACAAATGTATTCACTAGATCTCATAAAATAAATTAAGTATTTTTATTTTTTTATTATTAAAATTGATGATGAAATGCAAAAGATACAATGCCTATATGAAATTAAATTATTAAATTTTATATGAAGATACTTCAGGTGGTAGGAAGTCGTTTTCTATGACATTGTGATCACAATGATAGCCTTTGCACTATGAATTAGAAAATTTCGTTTAAATCCTCAGCCGAAATAAATATATATATAATCTTTTGAAAGTCTGCCTATTCAAGACTTAACAACAGGTTATTTTCTTGTATTACAGTTCATCTACACTAAAATAGAGATGAAATTTTAATAACTATAATTGACCCATTTATTATACTATTCTCTCAAACTGATTTTCTTAAAAGCTTTCAACACTCTACAATAATTGTATCAAATTCTTTTACTTTAAAAATAGATGCTTTATGGAAAAAATTTTTAAGCTATTTTGAGAAGAGATAATATGCACTTTGTCGAGTATGTGTACGTATTAAAGATGTTCGCTGGCAAAAGATGTACGCATCTATTTTGGGTTTATCTATGTATATATTTGTTTGTTACGAATGTTGCATTATTGTTTTGGCTGGGTCAGATCTGACATCATCCAGATAATGAAATGGTTTAAATGGATATTGCGGAAATGGTGAAAATTTGAAAATTATAGCAATATTAAATACGAGGATACTTTGATAGATAGACTTTAAGAAAATAACTAATTTATAGTATGACACAAAGAGGCAAGATTATTACTTTCTAAATAGTATTACAATCTGATACTGCGCTAGTAAAATTCATTGAACATTAGAATTGGTTTGTAGTAATCTTATTAATAGGCTATTTAAAAAGTTGAGCAAAATGTTAATGTGTTTGTGAGAAAGGATTATTACCTTCTAAATAGAATTATAAATTATTTGATAAGTTCAAGTGTATATATATTATACCATTGAAATTCATATGCACTTTTTTTCCCATATCAAATGAGCTTGTTTCTTACTTTGTGTTTGGTTTTTTTTTAATTTTAACAAAAACGCAAAAGACACTGGTAGCTAAAGAGTTTTGATTTTTTTCCCTTTTTTTTTTTTTACAGGAATGTAAAAAATTACAAATCTCCAGTGAAATTTTGGATTAATTGTAGATAACGTAAGCATTTGGTGAATTGTTTTAGGCAAGAAAATCTTGTGAAAACAGGAATTAAAAAAAAATTTTAATGATAATTTATCAATGGTCAGTCAATGGATTTGATCTTTATATTAATATAATATGCATTTGATTGGGTTAAAGTTGAAATATATTGCTAAAAGAGAAACTCAAGCATGATAAAAAAAAAAAAAAGAAGATATGTTACAACATTTAGTGGACATAAAATACTAAATACAATTGGAACAATTATAGATAGTGTATAAAATTCATAGAAATAATAATAAATATTAAAAACTGTCAGAAATGTATGTTAAAGGCAATATGAATACTGTATGTTAGGAAAAAATTTGAAGATGTTAAATATAGCCTAAATAGATTTTTTGTGCCAAACATCCTTATCAAATCCAACACTTACGTAATTATTATACAAATTAAAAAGCGTATGAAACACTTGAACGAGAAGTTATAAAGATTCCACAAATTATTATACGCTAAGCGCTTTCGAGGCCATTTGCCTCATATTCATAGCGGTAATGCGAGATCAGAACGAGGAAATAGGTCAAGGAAACAAAGCGGTATGCAAATGAACTAGATAGTCCAATGTTTGGAGATGTCAAAGCAGGTGTCCCATCTATTGATAGAGTTATTATTGCCATTAATGAAGTATGCTACTCTGATTTTCCGCTTGATGTTGTTTTCCTCAATGCAGACTATTTTGGGGCTGGAGGGTTCAAACACATGTCCTGTCTTCTTGGAATGTTCTAAGAATGTTGATGAGTTATTATTTTTCTTTGCTCTATTATAGGTGTATCTATGCTGTGCTGTCCTGTTGATTATGCCTGCTTTGGTTTCCCCAATGTAAATTGTTTTTTGATAAGGATGTCCTGTGCCAAAAATGCATTTAGATTATATTTAATATTTTCAAAATTTTATCCAAATATGTGGTATTAATATTACCTTTTAATTCAAAACTAATAATAAAAGAATTATTTGCAACACTTTCAGCAATCTTGAATTGTGTATGTTGATATTTTAGATCAGAATAATAATAATTAATCCTTATTGGTTACATTTTCCCGCTCCCTCAGAGACGGTATGCTACTATCAATTAAAATTTGATTATTGATTCTTTGTCTTTGTTTTCCTGAATGCTAACATAGTCTATTCTTACAAGGTAATGTTTAGAGTTATATCATAAGCTGAATAATATTCAGATATTTATAAATAAAATTGGACGGCTTATTTTCAGAGTTACAGTATAAATACCCATAATAAGACCCTGATGTTGCGATACTTTGCACAATTAAACCGTGCTTCCAATTTTAATCATTAATGCTTATATTTAATTCAGCTGTTTGTTAGTTTTACAATAATAAAGTATAAAAAGTGCATATAAAGCTGCTCTTAATTCGTGTATTAAAATTATTCATTCGTAATCATATTTTATTTTATTGTTTGTCTTAATAAGTAAAACTTTCTGCTTTTTTTTTTTTTGAAGGAACAAATTACAGTAATCGGAAAGATTGTTTCTGAATCTAATAGCAAGTTGGTCCTTGATGCAGTCAGTCTTGAGGGTTCGCTTGATATTTGCGGTGGGAAAAAAGTTTCTCTAGATCTTCGTCATTTAGATCAGTGTTCATTGTTTCCTGGTCAGGTATTTACTAATTTGAATGTTACCTATGCATTTTTTTTAAAAAATTAAAAATCTGATTAAATAAAACTGGTATTATTATTTATTTAGATTATTGCATTACAAGGGATCAATAACAATGGAAAGAAGCTTGTCGTTAATAAAATTTATCAAGTAAGTTGTTAAGAAATTTTAAATATGATGTAAATGGATTGAGCAGCTCCATGTATGTTTTAATGATTTTTCATAAAAAAGTTTATAACTGAATTTTGAAACCATATTTAATTCTAAAATTATCTTTTCAAAAAAGTGAATTGATTTGGTTTTTGCAAATTTTTATTAACATATTGGTTGTCATCTGATCCTTCATGTCAGCCGCTAGATATCTAGCTAAATTTCTAGAAATATGCCGTTTCCGCGGCCGCACCCAAGCCTTTAAGTATTCTTTTTAAAATAAATCCTAGAAAGATTGTTAACTCGGAGTTAAGTCTACTTTCTACGCTAAAAGGTAGAGTGTTAACTCGGAGTTAAGTCTTCTTTCTACGATAAAATCTAGAAAGAGTGTTAACTCGGCTTAGCAGTTAACGGTATGGCTCTTAGTTGTCATTCTATTTGAAATAAAAAATAGCGGTAATATCTGTTTGTCTGTAAAAAAAAAAAAAAATGTAAAACAAAGACTAAAAAAGTAAAAAATAACGATAACACAATAATATCTGTTTCTCTGTAGAAATAAAATGTAAAAGGAAGACTAAGAATTTTTACTTTTTATTCCGGTTATGAGTTTTGAAACAACAAAAAAAAAGCCATAACCCCAGTAAAAAAATCTCCGATAGAAAATTGATTTTTCTTATAAAAAGCAAACTAAAAAAGGCGAATCAAATTGTAATTTGTTTATTTTATTTTACATTTATTATTATCATTTAATTTTATACGTTAATAAAAAATAATATTTAAAATTAAGTAATATTTAAAAAAGACAATTTTCTTTTGGGAATGATCATATTTTATAGTTTAAGCGTGAAAACTGCGCCATCGAGTGGGATATAGCGACTATTCGACGACAACCTAAATTAATATAAAATATTGATAAATTATTTAAAAGGTAAAGTAATAAAATGGGAAATGGTTATTTATAAAGGTCATATTAAAATGTATAATTATTTTTGTTTATATTGTGTATTTAATTATGTATATCAGTATGTGGATAAGTGTATTAATTGTATAATTATATATTTGAATATTGTAGCTCTGATGATGACTGCAGGACAGTCGAAACTGTTAGTTTGATATAAATAAAAGTATTGATAAAGTGTTTAAAAAGGTGTAAATGGTATGATATGTTATAATAGAAATCAATATATAGGAAAAGAAGTAGTTTGTTTGCTCTAGATCTTCAAACTATGCAAGTATCCACTCAACCAGAAGATTCACTATGCTTTTTACTCTGGTCTACAAACAGATTATATTGGCCTAAATATTTGGGTGTATTAGTATTAAGCGTAAAGTGTTAGTCCCATGTTACTGTGTTATGCATAATGATTATAGCATTCTTGTCCATACACATGGCTTGGGATTTGTATTTTGCTTTTTACATAGCTGGCCCATGGCCAGTTGAGCTAGGCATCCAATTATTGATCAGTAAATGGATATCTAACTTTTTAGCTAGAAAGTAAAACAAGAAAGAAAAAATATTAAAAACCTAGCTTAGTAAGTATTGTCTACTCCTTTGTATTTCTTTTTTGAAAAATTGATTCAAAAATCCTTTGCCTTGACATATTTATAGGGCTTTTATATCTATCTAAATATATATATACACTCTCTCACATATAAATTTAATGTAGTTTTGTTTTTTGTTTTTTTTTTACAGGGAATAATGTTACCATTTTTCAAACCAGAGTTGCAAGAATTAACATCAAATGGTTAGTATTCTTTAGCGATAGAATAATTTTCTTTAAATTTCTGCCCTCTCAGATTGCTAGATATTAATGTCATGGATATGCTTATCTTGGAATATTGGTCCATTTAGTGAATTCATTATACATTTTTTTTTTTTTTTTAAATCTTCAATACATTTAACTAGAAAATGTGGTTCCACATGGTGTTAAACACTTTCTTTTTTGTATGGAATTTTTTGATGCTTTTATTAATGAGTCTAAGAGTCTTTTGTTTATCATCCTATTAGATGATTTTTTGTTGTTGATCATTTTCATTTTACATATATGTAAAGTATTAAAGATTTTAAGACTTCTCATTCGATAATTTAATATACAAAATTAACAAAGCGTATCCCACACTTGAATGAGAAGCTATAAAGATACACAGAAATTATTTTGGAGCGACCAGGGCAGGCATAATCAACAGGACAGCACAACACAGATATACATATAATAGAGCCATGAAAAACAATGATAATTCATCAACATTTTTAGAGCATTCCAAGGGGACAGGACATTTGTTTGAACCTTCCAGCCCTAGGGTGGTCTGTATTGAGAAAAATGACATCAAGCGGGGGGTCAGAGAAGCATATTTTATTAATGGCAATAATAACTCCATCAATAGACGAGATACCTGCTTTGACATCTCCAAACGTTGGACTATCTAGTTCATTTGCATATGCTTTGCATACTGTTTTGTTTCCCTTGCCCTGTTTTTTCGTTCTGCAGCTCACAATACCGCTATGAATATGAGGCAAAAGACCTCGAAAGCGCTTAGCGTGTAATAATTTCTGTGTATCTTTATAGCTTCTCATTCAAGTGTGGCCTACGCTTTGTTAATTTTGTATATTTTACATATATGTTGTAATGGATATAGGGGGTGGTGATTGTTTTGTGGCCACTACTATCTATTGAAATCCCACATTAAGAGCGATCATTTACATAATGGATAGAGTCAATGAAGTTTATAAACTCCTCATTCAACACCCTTTTTTGAGATTGTTGATGATCAACCCTGCATTTAATACATCTATAAGTACTTGACACACACATATTTTCTGATCATCACCACTTTTGTGATAATCAGCCTGAAGTTTATTGAGACTACTGGAAGTAACAAGAGTTTCCGGGAGCCATCTTCACTTACAGAAGAACTACTGATGCACACCACCAAATAAGGACTGACCAACTTTTTAATCCTTTTTTATTTCACAATTAACATTCAAAGCAGTAGCTCATTTCAAAGAATGGATTCATATACAGTTCAAATGATAGAGTAATGAGATGAGTAATGTAAAAATAATTGGTGGACTGGTAATCTAATTAGTGAAATAGGCAAATAATAGGAATAATGAACTATTATATATTTTTATAATTTTTTTATTGTTACGTTTATTTTTAGTATAATAAAAATATAAATGTACAACTAATAAAATAGGCAAAACTCTCCATACAGTAGTGATCATGTTATGTTAAATGGTTTAATTAATAAAATACATAATATCAATTAATGATATTAAAAAAAATTAATAAAATAAATTCACATACCGTAATAACCAAGTTATAAATAAATCTTTAATACAATGATATCACTCAATACTCATATTTTAACTGTGTATACATATTAAAAACCAGTCATCACTTAGACAATTATCAACAACAAACTGTTGCTGTGAGCATTATTACATTTACTTATATATATACTTAACTGTATAAATTATTGTTATGAAAGCACATGCACGTTGTTTATTCTAACATCAATTTTGTGGTAAAAACGTAAGCCTATAGAACCAACAATGTCCTTATCGTTAAAAGTTTTGTTTAACGCCATAGTAATTTCTCACCAGTTATGGAATGTTTTCTTTTGTATATTATACATGTATAGTATTTTTCAAAGAAAGCTTGAAACGCAGCCAATGAGAAAGTAGTCTTCAAATTGATACTTTTACTATTACAACTGCCATAGGTTGCAGTTGATTAAAATAATCCAAAATTGAATAACAAAATGTTTAATATACTTGTGATGATAGAATTCCTTGAAAAATATATCTTATTACTGTAGATAGATCCATTGATATTTATAAAAGTAGAGATATTTGTACACATTCCATTTTTTTAATTCCAAATACTAAGAAATTATAATTAATTCTTTGGCATTAGCAGAGAATTGAATAGAAAATAGAGCATACTACAAACTGAACCAGTCTTTTAATTACTTTTCTTTTCCAGAGACACATCGAGATAAGTGCTTAGACAATTATTTAAAATTTATTCTACGTTATAAGATAAACTAAAACAAGACTAATTTTATATTTATTATGTTGATGTTAATTACAGCTTCCAATATTAGAAAAATAGCTTGCTTTTTTCTTAATTCATGCAGACAGCGTTTTATCATTTTTTTCTAACCAGTATCTTTTGGTTTTTTTTAGATCACATGCTGTTCATCCGTGCGACACAAATTTTAACAATGCACTTTTTATAACTTAATTATCAGTTGATAGTACAAAGTCTATACATCATGGTTTAATTAACATTGATTTATTATCATTTTACAAATTATGGTAATAACATCACAATTGTACAATATTTTTTTATAATTAAAGATTGATTTTAATCTTTTATGCAAAAAGATTCATAAATACTTTTGTTTTACTGGTATAAATTATAATGTCTTAATTTAGGGCGAAAACTTTGTAAATGTTTTTGATTTTGTCTATGCTTTGAAAATTAAATTGAGAGAGTGCAAACTTCTCAAGCGCTTGTGACTATTAGTAACCAATCAGATCTTAAGCACTGGGACAGAGAATTTAACAAGAAAAGAGTGGAATATAACCAAGATTATAATATAGTACTTTAATATTTTAATGAGGGTAACTAGGGAAATAATTGTTAATCTATGCATATTGTTTTTTATAAATTAATAACAATATATTCCCAATGATCTCATTACAGTACGTATTGTTAACAGCCTCTTTTGTCTGATTGGAAATCACATAGCCAAAAATTTATTGGAGAACCTGCAACATTGATTGCAATAGTTTCCATGTAAGCTTGTTTAATTCTTAATCTTAAAGACGAACGTGATTTCACAAGAAATACCTGTACCATTGAAGAAGAGCGGTCCGTTTTTTTTTTTTAAGCCAATTGTTAGCTTCAACCTTGTAGAATTACATTCTTATGAGGTTTCATTAAAAGTTCGCATGTCTGATTGCTTATATTAATGCATAGCTCAATTACCTATTTTATTTATTAGAAGTGTAATTTTATAATCTTGATAGACTTTGTTTTCACTATTAGAGTTCTAGATTGATTCGGAATGTAAACCACTGATTATTGAACAATAATAATATGAAGCAAATAGCCAATAGCACTCGCTAATTAAATAACTAGATCAGTAAATTATCTTTTTACAGTAAGGTAAGAGAGCTTGCTATAAAACTGAAGTGGTATATGTGAAAGAGTATTGAGTCTTTCATGAGATACACCTACCTGATTGAGAGTTTTTAGACTTATTGAAATAAATTACATTTGCCAATTATAACTAGTGGAAGTGAGTGAAATCATTTTGAATATACTATATAATATTAAATCATCCATGGCATGCACTATATTACTCTTACACAATGCTTTATTTATCACCCTCTTTTACAGTTTTTGATTGCCCCAGCAATCTTCTTCAGAACTTTTATATCTCCTAACTTCAACTTCATTTTGAATATATATGATACATCGAATACTAGATCCAAAGCCCCTCACTGATGAAATCCATAGGGTAGAAACTCTTCTGGAGATATTGGATAGGACAGCACTAGTTAGGAATTTAGTAAGTACTACTATCTGGTGATATATCAACTACTCAATCATACAGTACACGATATAACTGTGGTAAGAGAAAAAGCATTTGCTTCTCAAAAAAATTGGATTTTTAAGAACTAAAACATATGTGATCTGCTATGAAACTGCTTCGAGAAGTATATTAAAAGCTGCTTTGTAATCACTGCTATAGAAAAGTTTGTGAATAACTATTGGTTTTACCTACAACATCAGTCTTACTTTGGGGAAGATATTTAGTAACTTTCTGATGGGAGTAAATCATTCCAAATAATAGATTTTCTGATATTGTTTTATTAATTCTATTAACACAGAAGCAAAACTCTCCATAAAGAAGTGCCACTTGGTGCAAGCCAGAGTAATCAATGGATTCAGGAAGGTTTGTGCATATAATTCCTATCTAGTGCTTCTTCATCCAATATCTCCAGACTAGTTTCTAGCCTGCAGTTTTCATTGGTGCAGAGCCTTGTATCTGAGAGCACTGCACCTAGATCTTAAGATTTAATGCAACCTTCCAGTAGCCATCATTTACCTTTTTAGCTAACTATAAAGCTTTGAGTTCAAAATGAAAACGCAATAATGTTTTCAATTCAAGTGGATGAATAGGCACTAGATAGGGATTTTATGCACAAAACTTCCTGTATCGTTTGATTATTCTGGCTTGCACTGAGTGGCGCTACTTATAAAGTTTTGCCTCTGTTAAACAGCTTGTGTAAGCATAAAGAATGGTGATTATGTGATGTTTAGTGGTTTAATTCTGTTAAATGTATAATTTTAGCTTTAAACATATTCTGAATACTGAAATGTTATATTGTATATATGTGGCATTGAAACTCGATGGAACTTGTTTAAGGAAGCATGTAAAAATCTCACAAGTGTTTTTGGCTTAAATGTTTTAAAATTTTTAAGAGATTAATATAAACTAGCTATAATGATGACCTTTCGTGTGTTTCTAATCTAAGATATCTTATATAAAAATTTTGGTTTAATTAAAACAATTACTGGCTTGTCTTGATTACATTGTAAAAAAAAAAATTTTTGAAAAACGAAACTGTATAAGTAGTCTGCTTCAAAAATCATTTTGTCTTTTCTATCTCTGTTTGCTGTTCGCTAAAATCACTCTTGCTATTAAACCAAGGTTTTTTCTTGAGTATGGATCCCACGATTAGGATGACTAGCTTTATAGACTGAATTAAATCCGACTTCATTCCAATCACACATATAGAATATCATAGCTATTAACAGATGTACTTCTAAACTGAAATTTAGCATGAACGCTACCCTGATATTTGAAAACTGATTGTGGCCATCTCTTTGGAGAAATCATCAACTGTATTTCACCAATGAAGTTCAAAAGAGTTGTCTACAATTTCAAAAAGATAAAATATACATATCTAAATTTTTCTTAGCTTCATGCAGTCACGATCTTTTTTTAGGCATAACTAAAGAACTTGAGGTAACTTTTATGATTTACTTTATTCAATTTTGTCTATTTATTTTATTTATATTTCATTGTTAACTTAGTCGCAATACTTACTTACATTTATAACACTTAATTTAGCTTTAAAAGTATTCAATATATATATATGTTGTGGTAAGATTCTGAATCTTTAAGGATGATAAATGTGTAGACATTATTTTAAATTTTTATTATCTTCGACATATTTTTTTCTAATTTAGTTGTTATAATTTCTTACGCCTTTGAATGTTAAAGATAAAGAGAAATAACAGTTAATTTAGTTTCACAAATCTTCTAAGATTTAATTGTTTTTTTTTTTAATGAGTAAAGTTAGTTTTAAATTATTGAAGATTTAGTCAATACAGAATCTATATTTGAACCTATCTAAAATTTTAAATTCACGTGATAATGTATTTATAGGTTAAGTGAAATAAAGTTATGTATCGGTTAATGCCAATGTGCTTTCATATATATGTAATTTCAGTAAGCTAATTATATTTTATTCATTATTTTAAACAGATAGCAATTTTATGTGTATCACATAGACATGTGGAATTAAAAGCTTAGTGCATATATGCACTTACAGTGAATTTTTATCTGCCACCTTCAGAATTTAGGAAAAACTCTATATATTAATAGCTCAAGCCAGAGTAATCAATGGTTGCGAAGTTTTTGCATAAAATCTCCATCTAGCGCCTACTCATCCTACATCCCCAGACTTGTTTTTAGCTTGTGGCTTTCATCAGTGAGGAGTCTTGAATCTGAGAGCACTGCACATAGATCTTAGGATCTAATGCAATTAAAATTTAATATAAATTCTATCTTGATATTTGAAAACTGATGGTGACAATCTGTTTGGAAAAATCATCAACAATATTTCACCAGTGAACTTTAAAAGAATAAAGCTGTTTATTTAATATATGAATGTTTGTTTATTGTTGTCTACTGTTGCCAATTGACAATAATAGAATCTTTTCTATGATCTAGAGGCTTTAATGCATCTATTAGTGATGGTGTCTTTGTAGGTATGTATGGTTTAAGGTTCTCACAAGTAAACATTAATGAAATGTCTCCTGACACATCCCTCTGGTGTTGGATATTGACCATGCCTACCGAATAGTATCTATCCATTACACTATAAATAGTTAGATGATTTTTAAAAAATAGGTAAAAAAAATTAATACATTAGCTAAAATAAAGTAAATCTAATTATGTTTTTTTTTTAACATTATATATCTATGCCATTTCGTTTAATCATTTTAAATTGCACGTACAAATGTAAAGAGAGTCTGTATTTTGAGCTAATGAAAATAAATTTAAAAAATTAAATTGAAGGAGAATATAATTCATTCTTGCATTATCTTTCTATTATGGTTTTTACTTGAATAATAAATAATACTCTGCAGAAATTGCAGAGTGGGAACCAGAATCCAACGATTAAGCGTAAATGGGATTCGTTTTTATTTTTGTACTGCAATGTTGGAGCATCTGATTCATAATGACATTCAATACACATATTAGATGATGGAAATAGTCCAATATAAAAATATAACAAATTGTGTAACAATAATTTATTTACAAAGTATAATCATTAATTGCTATGCAGTTTACTTTATTAACAAAGTCCTTTAATCTTTATATATTCATAGACGATATGTCGCATTCGCCATACCTTTATCCCTGATTTCAATAAACTCAAATATAAATCTATGCATGTATGAATTTTTAAATATAACATTTCTTTGACTCGCATGTCTCTTAGTACTTGCACACATATATGCTGTATATGAGATAAACATCAACACTATCATAATAATTATAAGAAATGGTCTTTTTTAGATTCTAATTTTAAACATAACTGCTTATATAATAATAATTATAAAAGGATGGCTTTTTGGTTTTAACCCTAACTGAATAAACCTATACAATAATTATAAGGAATGACCTTTTAGTCCTAAACCTAACTACAATTTATACAGGGGTGACTCATTCCGAGATCAATCTCTAACTCATTAAACTGATATGAATGTATTCTCCCATATGGATGCAAACGTGTACGCTTTTAAATATTGTCCAAACAAGTGTGTATATATAAATCCATTACATAAAATTCAATTTTCAGTAATCAAATATAAGTTTAATTACAAACGAATGAGACTAATGGAAATTATTACAGCGTTAATTGTGGTTATTTGAGACTCAAGCAATTTATATGTGCGCATAGCATTTATATATTTATTATTATATCTTTACCATTTCCTCTTATTAATAACTTATATAGAATTCACAAGCTTAACATATATATGTGATATATAATAATTATTATTTTTTTAAATAATTTTAACAAATAAAGAGAAGTTATTACTAATTCATTTCTTTTTTTTAAACTAATAGTTTTTTCAAAATATTATCGGGATAAACTTTATTTACAAATTCAGATTAGTTAAAATAAAGTACAAATCAGACTTCAAATAGAAGACTCTCCAACCAAAACAAAATAATTGTTATGTTTTTTTTTGATAAATATTAAAAGTTCGTTTATTGTGATAATATATAGTCTTGTAATATCTAGGTGTCTTTTAAATAAACCTATTTTTTTTATTTTAGCCGGAGTTATTCAAACATCATTCAAAAGTGTTCCGGATCAGATCTAGCTAACTATTAGTAGTGTTCTTCCTTTTATTCACAAAGTATAGTGAAATCCTGAGATTTGAATGAAGTAATATTCCAATCTCGTCAATGGAAAAGAAAAAACTGATTTTTTTTATATCCAAAACTTAGTTTTTCTCTTGAACCTCATTTTAGTTTGTTTTTTTTAAACCAAATTTGCATATCATTTTGCTTATAATTTTTTTTTTATTTTATTTATTGAAATGAATAATAAATTGTTCATTTCAATACGTAGTAGTTTTTAAAATAATAGACGTCTTTTAATTAACAATTTTAATAAAGTTAATAATTCTTTTATATACACTGTTGAATTATTCAACTTTGAAAGAAAATTGAGTTATTGTTTATTGCTAAATAATAAGAGGTATCTCTGGTTCTTTTAAACTAAATTATTCAAGTTTGAATACTAGAATATATTTAGAATGTTTTATACAGTTTTTGTATAATAGTTTTTCAGTTATAACATTTGTTATATTATAAATATACAGTGAATGTAAAATATTTAGACTTTTTTTTTAAACCTACGTCGTTATTTATTAATCTATACAAATATGCAGAGGAGCTGTGATATCCACTATATTTTGTACTTATCCCTCTTTTTATACATTATACAGTACATATAATAGTTCACGTTTTATTGATAAGCCTTGATTCCTGTGGAATATGTATTGTTAATTTAATTGCAAATATACAATATTTTCAACATGCAAGTATGTATAACAAGCACCTTTTTTTACATATATAGTAAGTATATATAAATTAGGATTATAATGTAAACAAAAAATAATATAGTTAATAATAATATGAAGGATCACACGAGCATTCATTCAAAAAATAAAATGAATAATATCAATTTTATCGCAATATATTCCGACGATAACTTTTTTCTCTAAGGAAATATTAATAGCTGTCTTTCTATGAATAACATTACTACGCTATTATAAGAAAAGATTACATTCTATTGTATTTATGTATTTAATGTAGTAACATTATTCATAGAATTACATATTTAAAGAAAAGAAGGAATATTATAAGAGTTACAGATTATTAATAACTGTTTGTTATCAGCAGACAGTAGCCATTTTAGTTATTTTGATGTTTTCTTTAAGCTTTCTATCACTGTAGTAAGAATGTTTGCAGTTCTTATTGTTTACCATTACTAAATCAATGTTTCATTATTGCTTAAAACAGATAATTTACAAATTTTATTAAGTTTTATAAAACTTTTAGCTTTACTCTTAGAAAATATTTTATTATGTGAATACTACACCACATCAAAATATTGAATAAAATATACATGCTTTCAACTTAAGCCAAACAACCATTAATAAGTATCCCATTAAAGTTACGAATTCTAATGTTTGTATTTACGTTTTTTTTTGGATAGCATATAATTGAAGTAGTGTATATTAATGCAGCATGGTTCATAACTTGCATATTCGAATATTTATTAACATAAAATATTATGCATAGTGCTTGGGAAATTGCCAGAGATAGTTAATACTGTATGCAGAATTATACTCTGAAAAACAAAGTTGCTTGCCGTTTTCTCAGATTCAGATATTAAGTGCTTGTTAATAGTTGAAAGGTCATACCATAAAATCCGTTATTGTGAGTTGTTACTCTACTGATCTTCTGGACATAAAAAGTTTGCTGAACACATTTTATAGCATATTAAAGATCTTGGATCATTATTACTACTTGATATGTTGTGTCAAAAGTTTTGGATATACCTGCATAGGAAAAAAAAACCCATCGTCCTTTCTGACTTTGATGTTCAAGCATTACTTGACTATATCATAGATAAATATTAATATGATCTTTGTTTTTTTTTTTTGCAAGGAAGTTTAAAAAATAATTATCTTTGGTATCTTGCAGGATCTTGCCATGTCATCATAGCTGCTGGTCCTTTCACAACATTAGATAGCCTTTCATATGAGCCACTGAATGATTTGATGCAGTATGTTATAAAGCATCAACCGGATGTTTGTATTTTGGTAAGTTTGTTTGAAATAAATATTGTATGGTATGAAATGATTTCATCTTATTTGAACTGTGTCATTATTTTTGCTATTACTTAAATAATTCCAAGACTTGGAAGTTTACATTAACTTGAAGATGGTTACAAAATGGACACGGCACCAAAATAGGCTTTCTACTGAAGGCCAATAGCTAAAACATAATATGGGAATTTCTTTGGTTTTATAATCTGTTATCTGACGATTACCATATTTTTATTACTATATAATAAATGTACATGTATTAGTGATTCTATACTTGCCGCTTGATTTTTTAATATCATATTTTACTATATAATAAATATATATACACTTACCCTGTTTAGCACTTGGCCTTTATATGAGGATTCGCAATAATAATCATCATCAATTTGTACCCACTATTTTGATTTACAATCAATTATTCACTATAATGATTGTACAAAAAAAAAAAAATTGGCGGCCATTTTGTAACACTGTTAAAGTTATCTTATCCAAAAGTAAAATAATAACTTTCATGCTGAAATTGTAAGGCACATATTTTATTCATAAAACATAGTGTTATAGTGCTGCATACAATATTTTGATTATAAGCTTAAAATATGATTAATGAATGTACAATATTTTATTTAATTTTCATCTAGTATTTTTATGAGATATTTTGTACTTCATTAATAATATATCTAAAGTAAAAATTTTCATTGTTAATGACTACAAATCCAAAAAAATATAAAGATTCATTCAGTACATGAATGTAAATCAACACAGTACTGTAAAAATAGTAAATTCGTTCAGCATAAAATTTAAAATGTACAGTACATATATTAGCTAAAATATTCAGTCAATTAATTTTGAGTAAAAACATTTCTGTCTAATTGAAACTGCTACCATCGTTAATCTAAAATATTTTTAATAAAAAAAAATGAGGGAGCAAATTGGGTAAAACTGTTTTAGATTTATACAATTAATATCAGAAATTACTAAATGTAATTTTAAAATAACACTCTGCTTCCTTGATTTTAAATCAGCTTGTAATTCTTTTTAGATATCCAAAGCAATGGAGACATTACCTCACGTGTAAAAAAAAAAAAAATGCAGTACTGAGAAAAAAATATAAATTTCATTCAGCATAAAACAAAATAATTTTTGGTCATATGTATTATCAATTTTAAATTGGGTACAGTACTTCAAACAATTTTGGATTAAAATCTTTACAAATGCTAATTTCAATCAAATCAAAACTGCTATCCATTGTATTTGAATTACATTTTTGGAAAAAATGTGAGGATGATTTTATGCAATTAATAAACTGTGTATGATGACATTGCAATACAAATAAAGTAAATAAGATTAATGCCTCTGAATTTTACTTAAATTTCCCATAACTCTGCCATCAAAATGTATTGCGCTATTTGACAAATTGTTATGCCATTGCAAAAACATGGTTTCCACACTTGATAAAATAGTGACGACATGCTAAAAAAATCTACTACAGCTATTTTGTTTCTGTAATTAAGTTTTTGTAGTGTATCACGTTTATGTGGCTCTTGTTACACTAATGATAAATAATAAGTTTTTGGTCAATCAAATGATTTGGTATTAAACATTATTTTTTTTAATTTTAATAATTTCATATAAGTAATATAATACTGTAGTACAAATTTTAAAAAATGAAACTTCAGTATATGGGGGTTTTTCCCCCAGCATAATGTTGTGTGGAAGAACGCAAAAAAATTGTTAAATGGTAGTTTAGTTTCACTTTCTCACTCTATTTTTTGAACAGTGAAAACACGCATTTTTTTCCTAGCAATATTAAACATTCTTTTAGAGATTCTGTGTACTAATATGACCACAAAAAAATCAAGAAAATCTTTGAGTTTGGTGGGCAAATGGATCACAGAAAGTAATAATATTTAAGCTACATGTTTTTTTGTTTGTTTTTTTTACACTGATTTAAATTGCATTATCACACATATGTATTTTAAGTGAATACATGCCTAATATACAACACAGTTTACATAAGCATATAACATAGTTAAGGGTTTTTAAATTTTTACATATATTCGATAAGTTTTTTTTTTTTAACGTAATAGTCACAACTTATATTGTAATTTTTTAGTTGGAGTAACCGACCAATTTATGTCATTATAAATGCTTATTCTGTATATGATATTCTTGGTTAATGATGAGTTTTCGGGGACCAATTGCCTTCACTAAGCAGTGTAAAGGTATTCACTGGTGAATGTCCATTTTTCAAACCTTTTAGATTTAGAAATTTTATAAATTGAACAAAATCATTCAAATATATATTTATAAGTATTTGTTTAAAAAAAGATTATTAATTAAAGAAAAAATTTAAGCTGCATTAATTGAATAAAGTTCATATTGTTTTAAAAATAATTGAAGAAAATTAAATTTAATTTATTATATTGACTACTGGTTTAAAAAAATTTGAACAAAATCAGATATAATTTAGACACACTTTAATACTGAATATTATTTAATAGGGGATTTAATTAAATATATATTTATTTATTTTTTGGAAAGAAATTATAGACATTCATTGATCATGGTTATTCTATGTCTTTTTTTTTTTGATACATTGGACCTGTGAAAAAATATCACAATCATATTAAATCTAACAATGGCACTCTTACATGATGCCAATGATATTTTGAATAGGTGTAAGGAGTATTTTGATAATCTTTTGAATATGATAGAAGTAAGATGATGACTTTTAATGGGATATCCATTTTGTCTATTAATTTAGATTTATATAAATATATTCAGCTTAGTTAAGCCAAAACAATTCTTTTTAATCTTTAAAATGGAAAGGCTGCATGTCCTGAAGAAATACCTGGAGAAGTTTTAAAAATATGGTGGTATTTTGCTTCAAAAATATTGGAATATTTTATGAATATAAGGATTCATGAAGTTGTAATGCTTTTATTGTTGTAATTTTTAAAAACAAAGAGGGTAGAGAAGATTGCAGTAGTTATCATGCAATATCATTATCCACTGCAGCAAAAATATTTTCAGGAATTTTATTGAATAGATAGGTTCCAAACACAAATGAATGGTTACCAGAGAATCATTGGGATTTTGAAGAATCAATAAACATTGTAGACATGGTTTTTATTGCCAGGCAAATGCAAGAATAATGTCAAGAACAAAAGAATGATTTATGTATTGCTTTTTATTGATTTGTTCAAGACATTTGGTTCATTAATAGGATAGTTCTATTTCATTAGTGAAGTTAGTTGGTTGTCCACTAAAATTTAATCGTATTTTACAGCTTCTATATGATGGAGTGAAAAGAAATGTTATTAATAATTACAGATGGAAAATTAGGCATTCGAAATGAAAACTGGTGTTAAACAAGGTTTATAAACTTGTTCCAACATTGTTTTAAATTTTTATGATAGCGATCTTTGGAATTATTTACAGGCAGCTTAATAAAACAAGGATCAAGATATGATACAGGTTTTGGTAGTGAGGTTAAGTAAGAACTTCATCTTTTTGGATTCTAGATTTACATATGCTGATGATTGTGCTATTTTTTCCAGTTCAAAATTTTTTTACCGAATGTACTTAATGGTATTGAATGCACTATTTAAAGAATTTGATTTAATAAATAATGTTCAAAAAACTCACGTTCTTTATCTGTCGCTGATGGATGTAAAATTGTCAGCAACTTTTAATTTGAATGATCATCAATTTGAGAATGTAAATCAGTTTAAATACCTTGTCTGTTTTATAAGTGGAAATGTGAGTTTAGATATTAAGATATAACACAGAACTCCAATTTTCTATTGCTGCTTTTAAGAAGTTAAAAGTTAGAGTATTTCATCACAGGGAAATAACGACTGTAAATGTTGTAATTAATTTTTTCACAATGATTTCTTTTTTTAAAATAACGGTGATAATAAAAAATAGAATATAAATATTAAATACGATGTTTCCTAGCAGCCTCTTTTTTATAGCATTTTTGGGAGCCCCCTAAACTGTATATTTATCAAAAATATTAGGCTTCCATTTTGGTTTAATTGAAAACTCACAAGTACCATCTAGAATCGCAAACATTTTGATTTTACATAGCATACGTGATGAATTCATTATGTAGTATACATTCACATGGTGTATAAATAAAAATGTTTTGACCTGATGTTTTAACACAATTCAGACTTTTCACTATAGTGAATGCAATTCGGAAATTGAAGTTCTAGTGAAACTTTTGTAATTCCAAGATGGCTGACTTGTTTTTGGAAAATCAATTTTTTACTTTTATTCTATATATAAAATTATAATTCAAAATAAATTAGATTTCTATTATTGTATGTAACGCTCATTTACATATTAACATTTGTAAATATTCATTCTGAACAGAATAACAATATTATTGAAAAGATGCTTTTTTGATTTAAAATAATATTTGTTGTTGAATAATTTGTTTAGGTATTATGTATTTATGTTCATATTTTTCTATTTCAGATAGGCCCCTTTGTTGATAGTAAACATGAGCAAATTGAGGTAAGTAGTTACGTTATGTACATGTAATACTTTTGTATGAATCTATCTACTTAGTGTATATCAGATTTTTTTATTATTGTTTTTTAGAAATGCACTTTAGATATGACCTTTGAGGAATTATTTGAAAAACAGATGAATGCTATTTGTAAAGTAGCTGAACAGTAAGTGAAATCTTATACGATGATATACTTTTTTAAGATTATTATTACCATTTAATATATTACAGTGTATAGTGTATGCACAAATCTTTAAATTGTATTATTTGAGGTAGATGAACTCAACAAACTATTAAGTGCAGTTGTTCATTTTATGTTTTTTGAATTCAATTTTTAATTTTTGGAATATGTACTTCGGATAAAATCACCAGATTGACTAGTTTGTGGCAAAGCAATATCACATTTCGTTATACTTCCTGAATTCTGTAAATAGTCATTAGTTGCTGGGTTATTTGTATTCTCTTTTGCAGAATTGCCATCAAATGAAATTTATTTATTTTGAAAATACAATTTTTTTTAATTTAAATCGCACTATTTAAAAATGAAGTTTTTGGTATTTGCACAGCATTAAAAGTTTTACTCACCACAATACAGTCTTATATATCAAATTTATTAAGTGCAAGCAGATAACATTGTAATAACGTGAAAGCTAAAACCTTTGAAAGATGCACTTTAAACATGCTTATAGTTCTGACTTGGGTTTTAGAATTAAGAGTTCCACATGCAGTCATTATTACATCTGATTGGCTGTCACATAAGCATGTTTAAAGCGCATCTTTCGAAGGTTTTAGCTTTCGTGTTATTACAATACAGTCTTATTTAAATTACAAAGCTAAAGGATTGATGATTCTATAGAACTTTTTACTTATTATCGCAATTATGTTTTTACCTTTATTTTTTTGTTGCAATCATGACAAGCAGTACTTTGAATAAGAATTATTAATTATTTAAAATAAATTGCAATATTCACAAAAATACCTTTTTCTAATTCCACAGATTGGCTAGTCCTAGATTGCATTTGGAAAAATTTGGCAACCTAACTATATGAATATATATATATGTGTGTGAAGGATTTTGTAGGACAACAATAGTGTGCTTGCTATGCTCATCACCTGATTTTGAATTTAGGATAAGCTAGGAGTTTATTTATTTAGAAAGATAATTCAGAGCCATTACAGTGAATCATCTATTATTGGTCAGTAATTGGATATCTAGCTGTTCTTTGTTAGCAGAAAAATTAAGAATGGAAAAATTCAAAATTCTTATTTGTTATTGGCAAACTTGGTGACTTGGATTACAGTTTTCCTCGTATATATATATTGTGTGTGTATATCATACAAGGATTTGACAGAATGCAGAATATATAATGAAACTTCTAAATGACAACACAAAAATAAAGACAAACGTAGATAATCTGCAAGAAGCATTTCTGGGAATCCACCTTCATCGTTTGCCCACATGTTTTCATCATCATAGTTTAGGATTTGTCCCTACAAAGTATTAATAATTTAATTTACTAATGCTACTCCATTTAAATGCACTCATTTTGATGATATCATCTTCAGATAAATATTAATGATTATTTAATTTGCTTTTAACATACTTCTATCCGTATGTTTTAAGAAGTGTTTGAATTTAGAAGTTTTATTACATATTGTAAATACCATTTATGGTTGGGGAAAAATTGGGAAGGGTATATTCATGCTAGAATTTAATGTGTTATAATAATCTTTAATTGTGTTTAAAGTTTATAAATGTGGGCAGAAAGTTCTATAATAATTTATAATGTAATAAAAATTAATCATTGATATTTATCCTAGATTATATAAAAGTAAGTGCCTTTAAGTGGAGTTGTACTTGTAATTTAATTTATAAATGTAGAATATCTATTACTTTATAAATATGGTATAAAGTCACATATATATCAAGAGCGATTTGTTTTCTACATGAAATTAAATAATACTTGGGTAATAACTGGAGGTCTATTAAATCATTTTTTATGGAGAAAAGTTCTGAGAAATGTCAGTAAAGAATATCAAAAATCTACCTATTAAAAGAATGGCTCACAGCTTTACCATTTAAATTAGGTGATTGAAGAAGTCATGGAAATTCTATATAGCATTATCTTCTTATTCTTAACCATGAACTATAATCTGGAACATTATTAACTGGAGCTTTGGTGTCCAAATATACTGAATTGTTTAAAATTTCAAAACAGTCTACAAGAAAAACGAATTGTGGACATGAAGCCAATAATTACTGATTAGAGACCGCTGGGTTCAAGACCTTCATATAGAATGCAGCTGCAATATGACCATGGAAAGTAATGATTTTGATAACAGAATTATGACATTTCTATCATCATCATCATGTTCGCAGTTGGAAGAAAATGATCTTATTGATAAGCTTTTTTCATTTTTTGTTTATTGCCTATGAAAAATTTAACAGAAGTTAGGATAAATGTAAACAGTGATTTATATGATAAATTCACTGTCCACTTTTTGTAGCAGTGAAACCACTTTCCACATACTTTCACATCAGAAACTAGCAGTTTTGGAATAACAGCTTGTCTGTAATTGTTATAATTTGTGAAAGTTATAATGCCTGTTGACCATCGTAATAATTTTTTCTGCAATGGTTTTGCATTTCCATTCTAGATCTCTTGATTTCTTTCTGTAGTTAGTTGCTTTTTAAAGTTGTTGATTATAAAACTTTAAAAGTTCCAGTTTGGTCTTTCTTCTCACAAGCACATGAAACTTTTTGTTAGAGGTATATCATCTCTGTGCAATTAATTGCAATGATAGATTAAGTTAAAGGTTCCTGGATTGAAGTCTCACCTATCTTGACTAAACATCTGTGAAAGCAAAAAACCGTTAACTCTGCTATATATTTCAATTTCTCTGTTTCATGATATCTTATGTTACTGTGTCACAAAAGTTCCACTATTTTATTTTACATAAATATGCATACAATTCAAACATAACAGCCAAAGCTTATTAAATCAATAAAATATCTATGTGTTGTCAAGGCAACCTTTATAGCTACAAAAATATGAAGGATATCTTGACAACAGATTGGGATATTCTATAGGTTTATTAAGGTTTGAATGTTATGCTGTGAATTACATTTGAAAACTATTCACCTATTAATTATGGCTTAATGTATATATATATATAGATTATACATTCACTTTGAAAATATATTTAAAAAAATCTGAAAATATACTTAATGTCATATGTGATTGAATTATTACATATATATATATTTGAAAGCATAATTGATTATTTGATATATAATCAACTGTTGTTACAATTTTATTTTAGATATCCAACTCAATTTGTAATAATTCCTTCTTTGAGAGATGTCCATCATGATTTTATATATCCAGTTCCTCCATTTTCATTGCTTCATTCCGCTAAAAAATCTCCGCAAACGGTAATGCAGTTACATCATAAGAAT
The DNA here is from genome assembly GCA_028023455.1 of Epiperipatus broadwayi. NCBI lineage: Eukaryota > Metazoa > Onychophora > Udeonychophora > Euonychophora > Peripatidae > Epiperipatus > Epiperipatus broadwayi. Next base: position 6,084,876 of record JAQFVV010012403.1, on the reverse strand, counting down.
TTTAATTAATTTTCATTATTATGTTAAAGATATAGACACAATTTGTTCAAAGTTTTACCAGATCTTAATTTTTCAATTTGTTTTTTTTTTTTTTAAATATAATTGCTAATGAGATAATGTTTGATAACAAATGGGTATTTTTTAATAACATTTTATTAAATCAAAACAGGATAAAATATTTATTAAATATTATAACGGTATTGTATTTCATTTGTATTTAGTTCCATCAGAGGCATTTGAACAGCTCTTAATTGTGAAAATTCATTTATAAATTTTTAAAGTGAACCTGGGTTTTAATGCTGTTTTAACCTATGACTGTGGTCAAAAAATTTGTAGCAGAAATCATATACATCTGAGAGATACATTCATTTCTAGTATGTGTTAAAATGCAAAATAAAAAAAGCATTGCAAATTTTTCTTCATTATATTTATGTTAAAAATTACATATTTTTTTATTTATTTCAAAACTGACTTCGGAGTTTACATTATCTCTCAGATACAATTTTCTGTCAAATATCACACATCCTTATGAAATTGATATTATAACTAAACCGGCAGCTTAAACATTAATGGTTAACATTAGTCATGTATAAATGCACAACAATTTTTAAGAAAAGGGTTTATAATTCAGATTCCCCGTGACTTCCGCAGAGTTAAGCAAATGTTTATCATAGTTTAAAATTTTGGATTTTTAATTACATAGATTATTAAATCTTGAATCTTTTAATTGAAGAATTAAAAACTTATTCATTATTTGTAATAAAATACATTCATTCCTGTAAAATATGATGACAGGAAGGAGATTTCAAGATAACTATGAATCACTTCCTTTTAACAATAATCAAAATTACATGAATTGACAATGAAAATCCATGACATCCAAATATTTAATTTCCATGAAAATGCTTTTTATTCCAAAAAGTGAATAACAACAAATTAGGAAAAACACTGGAATCATCTTGATTTTTTAATATTAGTAGTCTGGAAAAAAAATTATAAAATAAGATTCCAAAAATGTCATATTTATATGTCTACTAATAAAATTCATTCAATATAATTATTATTATTATTATTATTTTTTTTTGCATTATTAAACATTCATGGATTGAATATCCTTATATGTATGTGCACTTAATTTTTTTTTTTTTTTTAGAAGGTTCATTTTTTTTCTGATCCATCATTGATCACAATACGCGGTATTGTTTTTGGGATAACTTCTACTGATATTTTATTTCATTTAGGCAAAGAAGAAGCATTTATGTAAGTCTTAACTACACCTTTTTGTTTTAAATATGTGCTTTTTTTTGTATATTTCTAAAATGTATTTTTCTTTTATCTAGGTCTTCGAATTCATCAGACAGATTAGCTAGGCTTGTTGAACATATTCTTTCGCAACATAGGTAAACTATGTCTTTCTTTGTTGAAATAATCTCTGTTATTATTTTTTTTTCCATTTTTTTTTTTTTTGTTTTAATATTTGCAGTTTTTATCCCTTGTGTCCTCCAGCAGAAGATGTGAACATTGACTATGAATATTTTGAACAATATGCCAAATTTTTCAATACTCCCCATGTTCTGATTTTGCCTTCGGACTTAAAAAGTTTCATTAAGGTAAATATTCTTTTCTTCGTGTGATTGTTACTATTTAGAATTTTTATGACAAAAATGAACACCAAAGATTAATTGTGAAACAAACGTTATTTTATACTGTTTTTCAATATTCAATGATGTCAATCAAACCAAAATGTCATGGATCACACTTTCAAATAGTTTAAAGTCTGAATAATTATTTAATATAATTTTAAAAAGAATACTAAAATTAAATTTTTATTATAATTAAATTCTTGAACAATCAAAACATGTTTGCTATCACTGAATTTTTTTTTTCCCAAGGGATGAAACGAGATTATTTTGAAATATTTCAACTCTGAGATTGTTGATCTAAACAACAAAAATGAGCAAACTTTTTTTTTTGTTAACAAAGAATACTGCTGAAGGCTTCATTAAGTATTATTAAAGAAAGTAATTGTGAAGATGTGTGCATGCATATATATAGTAAAAATAAATATAAAGTTGGAGTTAATATAAATTCAAATAAGAATTGGTTAATAAAATCAAATGTTTACATTTAATATAACTAACATGATAATGGTAATCAAAATAACCTAGCATGATATAATGATTCAAAAGTATTTTTTTATTTCTTTGTTTAAATTCACGTTAAAATTAATCTTTAGACACCAATCTCTTAAATAGAAAGATTCCGTTTGTATTTTAGATTATTGTCAATCATCATCACTAATTCTGTTATTTGTTCCTGTCATCCAGTGGATTGCATATCTTTTCAGGGTTAGTAGTATATTAAAGACTTACATTTGAAATGAGTTCAAACAGCAAAAACAAACTAAATTGGTTAATAAAAAATGACTTGACAATTCATTTACATTAAATAAATAAAATATGAAATCGTTGCTTATACATTTGCAAGCACCACAATATTAAAGAAGTAAATATAAAAAAATCACAAATCTCTGATCACTAGCCTCTCTTCTCCACATCACTCCTGCACACTTTCTTATTTCATCCATCCATTTCACGTGTGGTCTCTTTTTGGATCTTTTACAATCTCTTGGCATCCAGTTTAAGATTTCAATTGTCCGCCTATTATCATCTCTTCTAGAAATATGTCCAGCCCAACTCCAAGTCTTAATTCTTTCAACAACGTCAATGACATCTGTTTGTTTTTCACCCATATATTGCATTTTCCATCTCTTCTTGTTACTTCTAACATGCGTCTCTCCATACTTTTTTGAGTGGGTTGAAGTCTCTGTATTGCTCTTCTATTAAATATTCAAGTCTCAGATCCATAAGTAAGAACTGGTAAAACGCATTTCAAGTTTAATTCTCTGATTAATTTTATCCATTATGTTTCCATCTGTAATAATAATCTGACCAAGATATTTGTAGTTATTAACTTCTTTTAACTCGTCAAAATCAATCTTTATTTTTGTCTTTTGAGAAAATCTATTGAACATTACTTTAGTCTTTTTAACATTTATCTTTACTCCTATTTTCTTATCTTCATCTGATAACTCTTGCAACATTTTTTCTGAAGTATTATTTGCAAAAACAACTACATCATCAGCAAAATAAAAAATTTTGAATATGGAGTCACCCTATTTTGCATCCTTCTCAATGCTAACCTTCCTAGTATCATTATGCAATCTAATTATTGCTCTTGCATTTTTATAAATATTCTTCAGAATATGACAATATCCTGGGTCTATACCTTCATGAACCAATGCTTTAATCACTGAAGAAATGTTTATAGAATCAAATGCCTAATCTACAAATCTAAAGCATAATGGAAACTCATATTCATTAGTCTTTTCTATAACTTCTTTCAGTACCTGGATATGATCTTCTGTACTAAAACCACTTTTAAATCTAGCTTGTTCTTTTGATTGGTTGAAATCCAATGTTCTCTGTAGACAAGTTGTAATTAACTTGGTAAAAGTGTTTTATAAAATTGATAAAATGCTGATAGATCTGTAATTGCTAATATCTTCTTTATTGCCTTTTTTAAATATTAATATTAATACTGCATTCTTCCAATTATCTGGTACATCTTTATCATTTAGACATTTGGTATATAACTTTGCCAAAAATTTTTCTATTTTTTTTTACCTACTTTTTTAAATATATCAATTATAATTCCATCATTACCTTGAGCTTTTCCCTTCATAAATTTAATTGCAAAACTCTCCATCATTTTTGATAGAACTCTTCTATCTATTTCATAATGTCATCCTCATTTTAGTTATAGTTTTATGTTTTTTTTTCTTATTGCGGATATGTTTTTTACCAATACCAAAATATTATTTTACACTCTTGAGACTTGTTCTCTTCTACAGCTTTCTTTGTTAGTTCACAATTATACTTTCTTGTATCATTATCAATTATTTTTTTTGCACCATTTTATAAAATTTGAGTTATTTAATCCTTCCTTCTTAATGCATCACTTTTGTAAATTTTCATATTCTTTCTTTTTTTCATAAATTCTCTAGTCTCAGTAGAAATTTTATTGGTGAGTTGCTGCTTTTTACTACTAGCTATTTTTGTTGCCCTTTTTAAACGTGTATCAATTATTTTCCTATTAATTTTATTCAAATCTGAAGCATATTCAAAATCTATTAATACTTGAAAATGATTTGCAAGTTCTAATTTAAATTCATTAGAATGTTTCTGAAGATTAGGAATATCAACTATGAATATTGTTTTTGTAATAATTTTTGTCTCTAGTTTTGCATTAACATATATTTTACATCTTACTAATTGATGATCACTTCCTGTGTTGAATTCATTAAGGGCATTACAATTTTGAAATATGATTTTTCTGTTAGTCAAAATATAATTCAATTCTGCTGTACCTTCATTTGGATGCTTCCATGCCCATTTTCTTTTAACATTTTTTTCAAAAAAAAAATTCATAATCTAAAGTTTTTTTTTTTTCTGCATACTCCACAAGTCTATTTCCTCTCATTTCTTTTACCATAACCAAAATTACTTACAGCACTTTCGCCTTTCATCTGTTTACCAATTCTAGCATTAAAGTCTCCCGTAACAATTTTAAAATGTTGTTTACTCTGATCAAAAGCCTTTGGTGTATCCATATAAAAATCTATTACTGAGAACTTGTTGGGACAAACCTGAATTATCTACATGTGGTATCTGCTATTAAGTTGAATAACTAACCTTGCCATTCTGTCTGATACACCATCAATCTCCACAATAATATTGTTCTTCCACTTTTTATTTATAATGAATTCTCCATTTCATTATAAATAAAAAGTGAAAGAGCAATATTCTATGATGACATTTAAAATTTTTTCCAATTAGCATTGTTTTATTGCTGTCAGCAGTTAACTGCTGCTTATTTAATTTTGAATATCAACAATTTAAAGTCATTAAATGTAAAACTGATGAATGTAATAATTAGTAAAAATCTATATTTATTTTGTAGGATGTTAATGGATGCTGTTGTATCAATCCTGAGAGATTAACCAAAGGTTTGGTTGGAGGAACTTTCGCCAGACTGCTGATTAATCCACCAGAAAATACCATGTCTACATCGGATTCAATCATACAACTAATATCCGCTCAAATAGTTCGCATTTAATTTAATGTATTTAATCATTCAAGTATGTAAATATTACTCTTATAAGAAGAAAAAAAAAAAAATGTAAATAACTTATTTTTACAATTGTTATCACAATTTTTTCATGTAATAAAGGGATTCATTAATATTTAAAAAAAAAGAAGATAATTTGAACAATAATTATGAAATGTCTCTATTATTGAATTTTTAAATGTTTTCTCTAATTATGCTGATCTGACAATTATCCATAATTTTCTACGTCTTTTTTTCCTATGTATTGATTTCTACTTTAACATATCATACCATTTACACCTTTCTTAAACACTTTATCAATACTTCTATTTATATCAAACTAACAGTTTCAACTATTCTGCAGTCATCATCAGAGCTCTTGAAAATAGAATTGTCAAGAGCTCTGATGATGACTGCAGGACAGTCTAAACTGTTAGTATGATATAAATAAAAGTATTGATAAAGTGTTGTAAGAAAGGTATAAATGGTATGATATATAATTGTCCATAATAATGTTACAATGGAGATCACATAATAAAGACAAAACTGTGAGCAAACAAACAATACACCACATGGTAAATACTATAAAATATAGCACCTATTTTAAATACATACTCATTGCTTTTATTACTGAATACTGATGGTAGGGCAGACATGCACGAACAAGGCAATATATCATTTAATACTGCAAACAATGCAACATAATAAAAAGTTTTTGTGTTATTGATAGCATGATTATACTATATATATAATCATACATTTAGACAATAACTATCAATAATTTCCAAACTGTTGTCAAGGCAACCTCCATTTAACTATAAGGGTGGAATTCTATCCCTATTAATGGTCTAATATACTTATATAGACACTAAAGTTTGCAACATGATCACAAAGATTGGAATTATTGATACAAAGATTAAATAAACCTCTTTAAACAGATAAATAAAACCTATTCTGAATGCAGAGTAATAAATAATCAATTATAACATTTCAAATTGCACCCAAAGTATTACTTAAATAATAAGTGCCACAATCCTCAAGGCTAAATGGGTTTATAAGTAATTATTAAAAACCAGTCAACACTTAGATAATATCAATAATAAATGCTATTTCCAAACTTTTGATATATATATAAACTAAAACTTGTATAGAACAACTTAACAGGGATTGGGGGAAAAACTGGAATTTTTTTTTAAAAAAATTTCTTTTTACATTGATGTTTTAATGGAAAAAGCTAAATCCTGCTGATTGTATTAATTCTGGAAGTATTATTTTATATATTAGAATGCTTAATGAATCAAGTTTTTATGCTTTCAAATGTTAACAATCCAAAACGATAATGTTTTGATATGATTTACACCTTTAAAATGCCAATTTTTTACTGTTTATTATTCCAATTAAATATGAATATAGACTATACATGCTAAAGCATATAAAGAACCGTCAGAGGTAAGTCTTAATCCTAAATAAATATAATTAAATCTGAATAAATAGTTATAGAATATGTAAAAACACAAGGTCTAGTAAGATCTAGTCACCTCTATGAAAACTTGGTGAATGTAAAAGCACCTCTAAAAGAACTGTCATAATTAATAATCAGGTAAATTATACATATCAAACTTGATAAGATGACAAAAGGGATAATCAAAACAGAATTGCAGGCTTCTCTTCTACAATGTTACTAATATCAATGTGTTAAAGCCTATAAATGTTGGTGAACTTGACCTTGATTTTCTTAATTCATGAAAGGCCCAAAAGCAGATATATTTCCAGGCTTTTTATAAAATTTAGTACCCAAAGCCTAAGCATGGTTGGCGCAACCGTACAACAATATTCAGAAACCATTCTAAAAATTTGATATAAAGTCACTATAACACATACACACGATATATACCCATTTGTTCATACTATAAATTATTTGCTTCTTAAATGCATGCACTGTTATTTGAAACATCACATGACCACCTCTTATGCTTGTGTGTAACTAATGTTCAAACAGGCAAAACTCACTATATATATTGTCACACACAGCAACCTAGAATAATCAATGGATGCCAGAAGGCTTGTGCATAAAACCCCCATCTGCCTACTCATCCAATATCCCCAGACTAGTTTCTCCTGCTTTGCCTATTTTGTTTTGAAGAGTGAATACCCTATGCTGTAATGAACCTTCTAAATCTAATGAAATGATTAATGATCATTTCAGTATTAATAATTTTATTGACATTTATAATTGCTAACTTCTAATCTATGACTAGCAAAATTCATGTTTTCTTCTGACAAAATCCAGTGAACATTATTTCAGTTTTCTTGATATTTATTTTTATTCCTACTATTTTTATTTTCATCTGATAACTCTTGCAATATTTCCTGAAATTCTGAAGAAATATTTGCATGAACATAGGGATCATTTGCAAAATTTATAGGTCTTAAATTTATCTCCGTGTATTTTTATTTTCTTAAATTTCTATTTTAATCCACAAAATATTTTTGAAACCTGCAGTAAAGGTTTTGAGAACATGGAATCACATTGTCAGACAATCTTATCAAGGTTAATTTTCTTATTGTTACCATGTACTCTAATCAGATAATGTTCTAATTTTATAAATATTCTTTAAAATATGACAATATCTTGGATCTCTATGTTGATGGTTTAATGCTTTAATTGTGGTCAAAATATTTATATAATGAAATAATAAGTTCAATGCACAGTGGCAATTAATGGTAATTGTTTACTTCCACAACTCCTTTCAATATTTGAATAAGATCCTCTGCCAAAAAACTTTTAAATTTAGCTTTTTTTTCAATGGTTTAAATCCAGTTCTGTAGTTACTTTGGTTTTTTTGTTTATTATTACAAAACCTTTCCAGGATTTTTATACAGAATTTATAATGTGTCCTTTTTATTAATAGTTCTATCCTTTTATATATCATTGTTAACTATTTTCATATCATTTTACAATAGTCCAAATATTCTATTTTTTTAGGGGGAGGGGCCATTTTTAATAATTGTCATATTCGTTTTTTCTTTATATATTGTCGTTTTAATTGAAAATTCATTAGTGAAATACTTATTTTTTTTTACCAGCTTTCTTCTTGCTTTTTTAGTGACTATTTGTATTCTTATTGATCATAATTGAGTTTGAATTATTTTTAAAGTCTGTTATGGTTTTAAATAAATTAGTAAGTTATAATTTAAATTAATTGTAATATTTTTGAAGATTAAGAATTTCAATTATCAAGAATCATTTTAAGTAGTTATCATCTTTTATTTTACATTGATATGTATCTTGGATCTCACTAATTAATGATTACTTCCTGTATTGAATCTGTTAAGAATATTTTTTGACTGGTCAAAATACAATTCAATTCACCCATGCCTTGATTTGAATATCTTGGCATTCATTGCTATTTAACTTTTTTTTTTCCTTCAAAAAAAGGATTTCATAATATACTTTTTTTTTCTTTTTCTGCAAACTCCACAAATCTATGTTCCTCTCATTTCTGTGTCTGTATCTGAAGTTATATACAGCACTTAATCTTTAAATTATTTTCCAGTTTTAGAATTAAAGTCTCCCAGTTGCATTTGGTAAATATTGTTTGATATCAAAATCACTTTCTACAGCCATATAAAAATACTTCACAAAAATGAAAACTTATTGTGGCATGAATTGGAAATATCTGCATTTAATATTTTTCATTAAGGTGAATAATTAATTTTGTTATTCTTTCTGATTTGTTATCAATCTCTGCAATGTTATTCTTTCATTTTTTTAATTATAATGTATCTCACTCCAATTATGTTTACTTTTCAGATCAATTTTCTATTGACCATTCTTGGCAGCCTCTATGTTCATCGTTAAACACTGCCTTGCCATAACAATATTCATTGTTTACTGTCTTGAACTATTTTTTTACACATAATGACATTTTTCTTATATAGTGGACAAACATTACAGTAATGTATATTTTCATGAATTATACATTACAATGACTAAATAAGAAACTTTTATAATGGATATAATTTAATTGTGATAACTAATCACTTGTCACTCTTTTTGCTGTAACCTTATTTATATTTAAATTTAGAAATATAACTGTACAAAACTATTTTTTCAAGAATTTTCTATTGAATAAAATAACTAGCTCTTAGATAAATGCATTTCTACAAGAGCATAATCAATTTATCTCAGAAATGAATTTGTTTAATATTAACATGTTACTCCAAATATTCAAATTATGAAATAACAATAATGTAAAAAGAGGATCCTATTTTTTTTGATAAGAAGCAAAATAACAATACAAAACATATATTATTCTATTTTCCCATAATCCCAATTCACATTTTACATTCATTTTAATATCTAAAATTTTTTTAAATAAGCTAATAGTTTCAGAATCATCAGTCTAGTAAAAAGCAATTTGATTTTCTTTTTTGTTCATTCTTTTCAAAGTTAACCTTAACCTGCTTAACCATAGTCTTAAGGCCTGTATTTCTTTTATGAATATGTAATGCAAAGCTAAGGTTTCTGTTTTTCCATTTTAATTAACTGTCACCTTTTTCTTTTAAGATTCAGATTATTTTTAAAATTATTTATAAATGTGTTTTCCTGAAGGTTTGTGATGATGTTGTTTTAAATGTAATAAAAAACTTTTTTTTTTTTTTTTGCAGAATTAAATAAACAAATATCAGATCATTTAGTTGTATCATCAAATACATGCTGACTAAATATGTTTTATATGTCAATTCTGTTTTAGAAATAATCTATGTATGCTTTTAAAAAAAACCTCTCCATATAGTAGCGCCACTCAGTGCAAGCCAGAGTAATCAATGGATGCAGGAAGGTTTTTGCATAAAATCTCTATCTAGTGCTTGCTCATCCAATATCCCCAGACTAGTTTCTAGTTTGTGGCTTCCGTCAGTGAGGAGCCTTGGATTTGAGAGCACTGCGCCTAGGTTTATTCATAAAAACATTTATTAAACCATAACATTTTATTTTTTAGGAATTACTTTTTTCTCTAAAGTTCATGATTTCAAAAGCTAGAATTTTAAAAAGCTGCACTTTACAAAAAGTATTAAATATTAGAAAAATTAAAACAAAACAAAATTTTAATTACTTATTTCAGAATGCAACCTCTTATTGCTATGATTACAGAAACTTAAGAAAATAATTGTTTGCTATTTTTTGGCGACAAATATAATAGTGATTTTCATTTAGATATAATTTATTTTGTAGTTCATTAATAAATGTCATCACAAAAAGATTAAATAAATGAATACATTTTGGAATCCCAACATTAGCAATCTACTAAATTAACTCCTAATTATTACATTATTTAAAATTAGCTGCATTCGTTTATCAAATAAATGAATGAAATAATACTTTCTAAAAAGCTAGTTTATGGCAAACTTATGGTTACTAAGGGAGAGATAGATATCATTTATGTAATTAGGATTATCTCGAAGTCATCCTAATTGAGTACAATATTGATTGATTTTCATTGGAAGATATGGTGAGAATAGAATGCATTGGAGAAGTACAATTAGTCATATTTTTCAGACAAAAGTTTTCTGTTGAAGAAACTAACAAAATGTCAAGAAAAAATGGACCACTATGTTCTATATGAGAATATATTTATGATTCACAGATTGGTTTATACAATCACAAATCTCTTCTTATCCGTGAATGTTTGCTGTTGATAATAATTTATGCATGGTCACAATTTCTTTATATTTGATTAATTTGCAAGTGTGCATAGTCTATCATCTTAAAGATTAATAAAGTGTATTGTAAAATTATAATTTCTTTATGAATGCTTCAGGCTTTCACATTATTTTCTATTTCTCTTTTTAAACAATACTTGTATGGCAAAAATAATAATTTTTGTTTAAAGCGCATAAATCAAAAAGAAACGATAAAGTAATGGATTCGCAAAACATTTTGTAAATATCATTTATATTTCAATGAAAATAAAGTATACATCATAAATAATACTAAGTTGAATATTTTCTATTTTAAGAGTAATTGTCTATGGTCTATGGCAAATTGTAACATCACTTTAATCTTTAAAAACTGCACTGTATTCAGACTGAATCCACATAATAACTATTAAGATAATTATTAATATACGCTTTCAACACTAAGAAGCATTGACTAGCTCTTGATTCTGTTCAAACAGAAAAATTGCAATTCTTCGAATCGATCTACGGATAATTCTAGATATGAATTATTTATTAATTAATGATTCTAATTTTTAAATTGTTTTTGTTTCCACAAATTATTAATGACTTTTAAAAAAAATTTCAAATAAATCGGCAAGAGTATTTACAAACATGCAAACACAATATTTCACATGATTACTGAAATATTCCCTCCCACTACTAGTAATCCATGCGAGTTAAATAATTTCAACTACCAATAATTAATAATAATAAATGTTTATTTACAACTAACCGATATTAACATATTTATAACAAACTGACATTAGTATATTTAGGTTACATATATACTCGCTAATAATTTAATATACGATTACAACAAGTTTGATATATTAATAATATGCTTACATAATCTGCCCTTGCGGCTTACGACAAATAATAAAACACGGATGGCCTCTATAAGTCCCTAGTTCCGCTTTGGCACCTTCAGTGGCGGAGTTCACTGGATCACGAGTTCTCCCTTCAGCCGGCATGCTGTCTTCTGGTTACACTGCTGTCTCGTGATAATTTTCTTGTTCTTACTGGGCCTTGAATACCGCTCTTCTCATTGATGCACAAGAGTCTGGGATAGCCTTGTCTTGCTTCGGGTCCGCGTTCCAAACTGCTATTTCTCTGACGTTTGTGAGTTTCCCGCGCAGAGGGGGGGGGGATAAAACTGGAAATGCTTATCTTTTCTTATTTTTAGACATGTACCTTTAAAGTATTTAACTTTCTATTACTTGCTGATATTATAACGCTGTACCTTTAAAGTATTTAACTTTCTATTTCTTGCAGATATTATTATAACGCAATACTAATACATAGCAATTACTATTTCATATGCGTACACATGCTATTAATAAGAGTAATGTGATGTGATGTATTGTGGCTTCTCCTTAAACGAAGTCAAGAATATCTCAGCAATTATGCCCAGATAAACTTGTTAGCCATTTTATTTTCCATTCCCCACTCTAAATTTTCCCATATTCTGCTCCATCCCATTTCCACAATATAATCTTTGTTAACTCTATATCTAAATCCTCTTTATCTTTTCCCAAACACAGCATAAAAAAAACAATAATTCACTTTCTGTATAATCACTTTTTTCATATTTATTCTTCCATAACTTCATTATATATACCCTTTCTGTTTTCAAGCATTTACATTCAATTAACAAATGCCTAATATTTTCTATTCCTTTATTACATAATTTACAAAATAAATCACCCATTTTTCCCCATTTACATGTATATTCTCTTGTAGCTAAAGATCCCGTTGGAGCCTTAATTAATAAACTACTTTCTTTACTATTATCATATATTAACTTACACCTAATATTCTGTTTGTTTCTATATATATTTAAACTCTTTTTACTCTCCATACTATTTCTCCATCTTTCTGACTCCCTATTTTATTCTTTATTAATAAATCTATTCTTTTATCCCATTCCTTACTACTACAACACTCAACAATCCTCTTAACACAATCCCATCTTTTGTACAAATATACTGATATAAATGTCTTTATCCAAATCCTGCATACCGCATTACCTTTCTCACCCATCTTGTTACCTGCCCTTTACTCATAACCCAATTAAATACTATTTTAGCTATTCTTTTATTATCCATAAACTGCAATCTACCAAACATTTTAATTTTTGCATCTCTCACATGAAAACTTGACATCCCATTTTTCCTTGAATTGCTTCTTTTGCTGTCCATACATCTGCATCCAATGCACGTCTTCCTACTTCCCTTTGAACTTTTTCTAAGCAATTTAATACCACTTTACTAACATATAATGCATCATTATCATATGTTAACTCCGCTACTGCAACTCATTTCCATATAATTCTAACTACATGATATTTATTATATGAAAACACTTAATTTCTTTATCAATCCCTTTTTTTTCTTTGCTTTATTTACCAATTTTTTCTCCCATTCATCCAAATAATTTTTCTGATTACTTAAAATAATTCCCAAATAACTATATCTATTCGCCACACTTAATATCCCCCAACAAAAATTCTACATCTTCTCTTTCTCCAGTATTAACCATCATTATATTTGATTTTTCTTCACTAAATTTAATCCCCATCTCTTTACCAACCCTTGCACATGTCCTCAACATAACTTTTATATTTTCTCTTCTTTCTGGACACAAAAATATATCATCCGCAAAAAAAAGACGTGACAAAATATATACTCCCTTACTACCTATTAACGGTATCTCTATCCCTCTTCCTTATCTTTCTATTGCTCTTTCCTTTTTATTCAAATACAACACAAACAAAATAGGTGACACAGGGCATCCTTGCCTTAGCCCCACCCCATTTTTAACTTTAACTGATTCTATATTCCCTAATTGGTATATATAATAATTATTTTCATATAATTTCTTAATAATATTTATTAAAGCTTCATTCATTCCCAAATTTACTAAACTTATTCATAATCTATTTTATCTACTCTATCATATGCCTTCTCTATATCTATAAAACTCATATATAACTGTTTACCTAAATTCCTACTCATATCCATAAGTTGTGTAACTACAAATAAACTATCTCCTATATGCCTATCTAATCTAAAACCTTCTTGCATTACCCCCACTACATTATTCCCTTCCATCCATTTTACAACTCTTCTAGCCACCATATATGAGAAAACTTTATATAAAACTGATGTTACCGCTATCGGTCTATAATTATTCAACTTTCTATGATCTTTACCCTTTCCTTTAAATAATAATCTTACTCTTGTATTACTCCAACTACTTGGGAAAACTCTATTCTGTGCCATTTTATTAAAACAAGATAATAACTTTACTTTTGCCCTATATCCTAAATTCATTACCATCTCTGCTGCCCATCCATCTAAACGTCTTGCATTTCCACTTTTCAATTTCTTCTCTACCTCATTCAGTTCATTTTATGAAAACCTAATATTCCCATTACTATATGCTTTCATGTTTTCTATCACTCTGTCATTCACATCTTTTCTATATTCGTTACATATCTATTTAAGATTATCTTTAAATCTTCTCTAGAGCTACACTCTATTCCCTTATCATCTAGTAATACTATCTCTCTCTCCCCTACATTCCTCCTTTTAATGTAATTCCAAAATTTTTTACTCCCATCTCTTCCACGTTTATTAATATCCTCCAACAATTTACTATTCAATTTCATTCTCTCTATATAATTATCTATTTTAGCTAACTTCTTATTTTCTAAATACTTTTCCCATTTAACATTAATATCTTTTTTACTTTCCTTATTCTTAATAGCACACTTATATTCTCTACATGCTTCTTTCCTCTCTTTTACACTTTCACTAATTTTCATTTTTTTATTACTTTTATTCTTCTGAATATTCTCACCTAAAACCCTATTTGCCACTTTTTCTACTTCTTTACACCAGTCCATATACTCATCTCCAACCCACTCTTCCATAATTTCTTCAACTTGTATTTTATACTCTTCCAACTTATTCTTATCATTCACTCTCCATCCACATCTTTCACTATTATTTCTACTTTTATTTGTAGTCTCCATCCCATTACTAACTATTTCAATTACAATGAAGTTATGATCACTAGTGCATACTTTTTCTTTATTATCAAACACTTTAATTTTTATTTTATTTATTCTTTCTTTCTCTACCAATACATAATCTATTGTATGAAATATATTATTTCTAGACCATGTGAATTGTACCTCATAAATTTCCAATACTCAAATTCACTTTCTGACAAAATTCCTTGAAAAGCTATCCATTTTTATTATCTATATCATCAATTTCTTCAATATGTCAATTCATATCCCCTATTTTCTTCCCCCTTTTTTTAAAACTTTGTATATCTTTAACTAGTCATTCATATATATTACTGGTCCATTCCATTATAATTTGACTATCTCCAGTAGCTATATAAACTATAGCCACCATCCATTCTTGAATACCCAACCTTATTTCAAACCACAAATGTTCTTGACATTTAACAATCTTTAAATATTTTTTTGATATAACACCTATATCACCACCCATTTTTTCTTTTCTATTTATACCCTGCCATACCAACTGTTTCAAAATAGGTTCTTCTCTTAGATGTGTTTCCACTACTGCTAATAACTCAAGCTCTTCATTTTCAATTGTTTTATTTAATTCCATCCACCTACCACTTTGCATATTCAAAAACCCAATTTTAACATTTTCTTCTTTCCTAACTACTCTTTTATAAATTCTTTTAATTCTTTCTTCTCCATTACATTTATAAATTACTTTCTTACCATTAGTTTTACAAACCCATTCCTTCTCCATATCTGTATTTATATTTAAATCAAATTCATTTTGTTTATTTTTTATATTCCATCCATTCTTTTTCTTTTTAATAATATTACAATTTAAAAACCCACCCCCTTTATATGTTTCCCGAAAAAAATTCTTTATAAATCAAACTTCCTAAAACGTCACTTCCTTGTTTTCCTAAATGCTACCCATCTTTACTAGATAACTCCTTCTTTCCAATAAAACAATCCCACACATCCACAAACATAACATTATTTCTCTCACATAATTTTTTCAATCTCTCATTTATAGAACATGCCCTATCTAACAAATATCTTTTATCAAATCTTGGTAATAATCCAACTACTCTTACTCTTCCTTTAATCATAGTACCAAACTCTCCATACAGTAGTGGCACCAAGTGGAGGCAGGAAGAATTACAGATAAAATCTTTATCTAGTGCTTACTTATCCAACATTCCCAGACTAGTTTCTAGCTTGTGGTTTTCATCAGTGAGGGAACCTTGGATTTGAGAGCATTGCACCTAGATCTTAGAATCTAATCCAACCCTCCAGTAGCCATCTTTTACTTATTTAACTATAAAACTAGGAGCCCTAGATGAAAACACTCTACACTTTTTGGCCTCTTTGGTTTTTCAAAAACCACAAGTCACCATTATCTTATGGGCAGGATAGGTATAAAACCATCCCAAAACATCACATGATCACCATTTCATATGCTTACCCATGAGGATAATAAGAGTACCAAACTCCATTCAGTAGTATAAATGCTGAACTGAGTTCAGATCTATACAAATGAATGAGCTTGGGTTGGAAACATACTGGTGTTTTCATCTTGATCTCCCAGCTTTATAGTTAAACTAATAGATAAAAGATGGCTGCTGGAGAGTTGCATTAGATTCTAAGATCTAGGTGCAATGCTCTCAAATCCAAGGTTCCCTCACTGATGAAAACTAAAACTAGTCTGGCAATGTTGAATGAGTAGGCACTAGATAAGGATTTTATGCACAAATCTTCTTGCAGTCATTGATTGTGAAAGCTTGCACTTGGTAGTCATATTGTATGGAAAGTTTGATAATCTTATTAACAGTACGTGTAAGCATATGAAATGGTGGTCATGTATTGTTTTGATGGTTTTATATCTATCCTGCCCATAGGATAATGATGACTGTGATTTATGCCAAAATATATAGATATGGATCTGATTTCATATCTATATGACTATAACATTATAGTGTTTTCATCTTCGGCTCCTAGCATTTAGATTAAAAAAATGGGTAAAAGGTGGCTGCTGGAAGCTTGCATTACATCCTAAGATCTAGGTGCAATGCTCTCAAATCCAAGGCTCCCCACTAATGAAAAACATAAGCTAAAGACTAATTTAGAGATGTTGGGTGAATAGACACTAGATAGGGATTTTATGTACAAATCTTCCTGCATTCATTGATTATGAAAGTGTGCAGTTGGTGGTACTACTGTATGGAAAGTTTAGTAAATGTAAATGGAAAAATATGGGTGATTTAGTCTATAAATTATGTAAAGAAGGAATAGAAAATATTAGGCATTTGTTAATTGAATGTAAATGCTTGAAAATAGAAAGGGCACATATAATGAAGGTATGGAAAAATAAATATGAAAAAAGTGATTATGCAGAAAGTAGATTATTGGTTTTTATGCTGTGTTTGGAAAAAGATAAGGGGGATTTAGATATAAAGGCTGTAGAGTTGACAAAGATTATGTTGTGGAAATAGGATGGAGCAGAATGTGGGAAAACATCGACTGGGGAATGTAAAAATAAGTAGCCAACAAGTTTTTCTCGATATAATTGCTGAGAGATTCTTGACTAAGCTACATTACATCACATGTTTAAGGCTTGAACAAGATCTTTAGCAACAAGGGAACATATATATATAAATGAAAAAATGTGGATGATTTAGTCTGCAAATTATGTAAAGAAGGCATAGAAAATATTAGGCATCAAATTAAATACAAATGCCTACAATGAAGTTGTGGGAAATGAGTTCTTGGTTTTTATGCTGGGTTTGGGAAAATATACGAGGAATTTAAATATAAAGACTATAGAGTTGACAAAAATTATGTTGTGAAAATGGGATGAAGCAGAATAGAGAAGACTATAGGAAAAACAAGGTGTGTGTAGGGGAGGTGGCTAACATGTTTCTCTTGGTCTAGTGGCTGAGAGATTCATGACTCCAAGAAAAGCTACAGTACATCACATCACATTACTCTTACTTACACAATATTAATAGAAAGAATTGAAGACAACTTGTTAATGAAAGTTTGTAAGAAGTGATGTGTACACACTTTTATAAAAAATGTAAGTTAAAATAAAATCAGTTAAGTACATAATTTTATCTATAATTATAATTTATTTAATTAAAGATATAATTAGTTTTTATTTTTTATCAGGAATTTTTACAAACTTTCATATAAAAAAAAGAAGACAAACTGTCCTCAATTCTTTCTATTAATATTATGTCCATATTGTGTTTTCCTGAGGATTTATGATGATAGTGTTTTACTTGTATTTTTATATTGGACTATTTCCATCATCTAATATGTGTACTGAATGTCTTTAGAAAAATTTAACTTTATTTAAATATTCCAAATACATTCAACTGTTAGTAATAGCACACCAAACAGGTTAGTATATGCAATATAAAAGTGTAAATTATGTATAGTAATATATATTAAGGCTATAACCTTCAGACCATGAACTTGAAAAACAACAATAAAAACCTCTACAAATCTTAACACTCCTTAATATCGTTTTTTCAAGCACATGGTCTTAAGGCCTTAATATAATATATATATATTAATTTACATAACGTTTAATTATTACAATTTTATAAATTATGTATGTCAATATTCTTGCCGATTTATTAGAATTTTTCTTAAAAAATCATTTATAATTTGTGGAAACAAATTAAACAATTTAAAATTTGAATGATTAATTTCAGTGATTAATAATTCATATTCGGAATTGTCCGTAGTCAATCTTGGCATCCGGATTAATCCTTAAGTACCAAATTTTTTTTTTTTATTTGCCTAAGAAATTACCCAAAATTTGAAGAAAAAAAAATTAAATTCTTAAAGTCATTTTTGAGTTATAAAAATCCTCTCTGAATACCTAACTTTTTTTAGTATTGCAAGAAAATGGCATTCAAATAAAAAACAACTATTATATCATATTTAATTAATGATTCCTATAAAAAAGACAAACTAAGGCCTCGTATTGTATTTTTATATTGGACTATTTCCATCATCTAATATGTGTATTGAATGTCTTTAGGAACACTATGATCACAAACCTTCAGGAAAACACTAAGACATCATATTGTTTTGTATGAACAATATTCATGTGGGAATTCATTTAAAAATCTTGCAGATCTAATGATGAAATCATTTGAATGCAAAAACTGTTCACTTCTTGTAGAATTGTAAAATTCGATCTAAATCGTAAGCAATATCATCTACGTATCTTATCTTACAATATATGTTTGTTCTCAGAATTTGATTAAATACAACTTATAATTTGCAACAAGTATTCAGAAACCCTTTGAATCAGAAATTGAAGTTACATTACTACTACGAATTCAGAAAAAATGATTTGTTCAGTTACCGTCATGTCAATCAGCAGTCTTCTAACATTCTCCTTAAAATATCTGCCATATTCAGAGAGACTGCACAAAACATGCTAAATATATTGTACAATTCAGAATTAAATACCATTATAAAAAAGAGAAAGATAAATGCATTAAACTTTATGGTTTTCAACCACTCTCAATATAATATAGGATGATGGTCTGACCAAAGTTGGTTCACATTTTCTAATCCATGGCTTCTCTTCATACTTTTTTTAGCAACCTCCATTATCTCATTCTTCATTCTTACGTGTAATTTTTTTGCTTATTTTACATTCATTTGGATCCAGATGATGGTTTTAGTTTCTCATCTACTACCATTTTCTTTAGCAACGTATCTGGTCTAATTCCATGTTAGTTTTTAAAATTCATTGAATGATATCTTTTATTTACTCACCCATATATTTCACTTTTCAACAGTCCTTTTTACTCTTAACATATATCTCCATATTTTACTGTTTGATTTGAAGTCTCTATGTCCCTTTTTTACTAAATGTCCCAATTTCAGACCCATAAATAAACATTAATAAAAAAAATTTTAAGATGTAAGTAGTAGAGAAAAATCTATATTTCTATCTACTAGCTTTGCTACCAAATTTTTATCTAGAATTAATTTGAGTGGGAAGAAATGTAAGTTCAACTATATTATTGTTTCCAAAACAAATATGATCTAAAAGTTATAACTTTAATATATTGTACCGGTCGGTTTTGTCTGTTCATATAACAAGATGTAGCATCTAGGCAAAAGTACCTCGAGTCCAATCATGCGCAAGATACATAAGTCAGGAACACTCATGAACTCTGCCCTATTTTCCAGATCTACCAACTTATAAGCAACAATTCCAATGATCCTGATCTAATTTATTTCTACCCGCCGGCATCACAAAGTCGTGACACAAAAAGACTCTTATTTGAACTTTATTCATGTATAGAATATTATTGTTAGCGATTTTCGATCATCTAGTAAATAAAACCTTTTATATAACATCAAAATTATTTCTATTCAATAAATGAAACAATGACTTCGATATTTAGAAATATATATAAGATTTATTAGGTTAACTTGAGATATATATATATCCAATTGATTGCAAACGTTATTTGTGTTAAAATGTAAACAAAATGGGTATTTATCTCCCTTAGACGACATTAACCTCTCTTACAATGCTATAAAACGAACGTATTTAATCAGCAATTACACATAATTTATGGCTTTGTTCTAATGCGGGCTATTTATATGTCAATAATTTGCAGATAGTATGGGATACCTAAGATTTTTAATAATAGCGCTAGACTAGTTATTTAAAGTTCTTTAAATCCACCATTAATAAAACACAGCACTTAAACCAATACATAAGTTTATTGAGTTTGATGACAATGGTAATTATATTTAATTAATATTTGCATTGCGAAATAAGAACGTATGTGGGAAGCTAATTTAAGAGATAATAATTATGGCAGAAATATTGTATCTGAAAGTGTGAATGAATATAAAAAAATGGCAATCCATTTAGCATAATCATAGCAGTATGGTTTAGGAGCATTGATAGGCTTTAACGAGAATGAAATATGGGAGAGCGGTACGTGTATGATGGCAATGGAGAGATCTATTCTGAGATCCAAGAAGGTGCTTCAATTCACAGTTAACGAAGGCGACTCTGCAAACGTTGGCAGGGTCGGGTCATAAACAACGAAAAATGCGCTTTATTGAATTGCCATAGGCTGGACTTTTGCCAGAGAGAACCCTATGCAATAATATCTAGCGCTGAAGAAGTCCAAAGGGGTTTGCCAAACCTTGTCCTTGGTATTGGAAGTAAAAATGAACGAAGCATAAATATATATAAAACGAAAGGCCGGTATACACGTAACGCTTGAATTAATATAAATATATATACTTAAAACTAAGAAATAAAGAATTATCGCCTATCTTTATTGATAAAAACCCGTACCGGTATGATTTGAGTTACTACGTGGATATGGAAGAATTACATTTAATGCTAATATAATAGCTTATAGAACTAGAATATCCCCCTCTTTATATTACTTTAACTTACACATAAACTTCCCACAACGTATGACTAATATAAATCTTTGGTTTTGAATGCTTTAATAAATAAATACTTTCATATTATTAAATATATATAAAGTCGGTGGCGGTTAGTGATTTCACGAAAGTAATATTAATTTAATTCATATAAATATATTTAAAGTTTTAGAAGTTAGCGCTATTATTTAATTAATAAAAAAACATTTCTAAGAAAACAGATTTTTGCTTAGCTTTCTTTCGAACATAACATTATACAGTAATTATCAAATTCTGATTTTATTTCCCCAGACTTGCAGGCACCCGCTATAATAAGAATAACAAATTTGTTTTAAAAAATACTAGATTAATCACCCTCTGAAAAATAACGAAGGTTTTCTTTTATTAAAAGAGATAGCGTAAGCATTTGCGATTCTGGGGGAAATTATCGACATATAATTTAGTATATGAAAATATAAAATATCATAATGAAAATAAAGTATTGCCGCATAGACATGAAATCAAGAAATAATAATTATTCAGGAGAGGTTTAATGTAGGAGAGATTACAGCTAAGTTATATAGAGAGAACAAGGTACAATTAACTAAAAGGTAAGAATTTTACAGATTAATTCATACTTAATATTAAATTTTACAAATAAAAAAGGCTTTACAAAATGTTTAATGAAACAGATAGGTGAGAGTTAAAATTATTCACGGTAACTTTAAGAGTCTAGCAGCATTTGAAATGATTACCTCTTTACAAACTTGGCTGTTCTTTTGATGTTTTTTCAGATTTCCCTCGGAGAACTAGATCTAGTTTGACGAGCATAATTATTGAGGCAGGTAGTAAGTTCAGTATTTAACAAACAGGCATATAGTTATAGTCTATGAGTATCGGGATCCATGGGCACAGATTTCAGGGAAGGCCGTCTCGAATGGCGAGAAAGTTGAAGTGGATTTACTCACGACACATTGAAATTAAACGAACACAAATTTTTGGCAACTGCTCTCCTTGACTGTCTTAGTTGCTCTCTCTTAAATTAATTTATAATTATCCCATGCCTTGGTATTTGTGGAATCCTTTCTTGATTGGTTATTGCTAATCATTTTCTTTAATCTAATTAATTTTTAAAAGAATTTGTACATACGATTTATCCAATGTGCTGGAAGATGCCATTGTGAGATAAGTATTCAATTCGAAATTAAATTGATAAAAAAATGTTTGTAACAAAAGTAAATCAATTAGTTTAGTTTTTAATTTTGATTTTAGAGAAACTTTTAATTAAATTTATTTTAGAAGATTATACAAGATTACGTTTCTCACCTTTAATTAATTTTGACTAATTACAATCGCATCTTCCATATTGGATTTAAAAGAAAAGTAGAGTTTAATAGCAAAAATAATTTAAAAACAAAATTTTATAGAATGACATATAATATTAGGGTATGAGCACAGACTTTCACATGACCCACCACTCTCCACTCCATCTAATAACACTGATACACTTAAACATACATATGTTGAAAAGCATGGCCCTTAATCCCAGGAGGCTGTAAAGTCACCAACCAAGGCAGCGGTTGGTGGCCGAAGGCGGAGGGTGCTAAGAATTTCCTGGAGGCGGACCCAGGCTGCCATTTGATGACGACTTTGTATTTAGGTACTTACAACTGCAGATCACTTTCAAGTGAAGGAAGATTGCAAGAATTAGAAGAAGAACTCTCTTATATTAAATGGGATATTATTGGACTTTGTGAAGTTAGAAGAAAAGGTGAAGAGACAATTGATTTAAAAAGTGGACATATGCTCTATTATAAAGGCCCAAATATTGCAAATACAAGTGGAGTAGGATTCATTATAAATAAAAAGTGGAAGAACAATATTGTGGAGATTGATGGTGTATCAGACAGAGTGGCAAGATTGGTTATACAACTTAATAGCAGATATCAAATGCAGATAATTCAGGTTTATGCCCCAACAAGTTCTCACAGTGATGAAGTAGTAGAAGATTTTTATATGGATGTACAAAAGGCTTTTGATCAGAGTAAACAACATTTTAAAATTGTTATGGGAGATTTTAATGCTAAAATTGGTAAACAAATGAAAGATGAAAGTGTTGTAGGTAATTTTGGTTATGGTAATAGAAATGAGAGAGGACATAGACTTGTGGAGTTTGCAGAGAAGGAAAAACTTTATATTATGAATTCTTTTTTTGAGAAAAATGTTAGAAGGAAATGGACATGGAAGCATCCAAATGAAGGTACAGCAGAATTGGATTATATTTTGACTAACAGGAAATACATATTTCAAGATTGTAATGTTCAGAATAAATTTAACACAGGAAGTGATCATCGATTAGTAAGGGGTAAGATACATGTTAATGTAAAACTAGAGAGACAAAAATTATTAAGAAAAACTATATTTACAGTTGATATTCCTAATCTTCAGAAACATTCTAATGAATTTAAATTAGAACTTACAAATCGGTTTCAAGTATTAGTAGATTTTGAACATGATTCAGATTTGAATGAAATTAATATGAAAATAACTGATACACTTTTAAAAACTGCAACAAAGATAGCTGGTAGAAAAAAGCAGCAATTGACTAATAAAATTTCTACTGAGACTAGAGAACTTATGAAGAAAAGAAGGAATATGAAGATATACAAGAATGATGCATTAAAAAGAATTGAATATCTCGAATTTTGTAAAATGGTGCGGAAAAGAGTTGAAAATGATATAAGAAAGTATAACTGTGAACTAGCAAGAAAAGCTGTAGAAGAAAATAGAAGTCTTAAGAATGTAAAACAACATTTTGGTATTGGTAGGAAATTTATATCTGCAATAAGGAAAAAAGATGGAATTATTACTAAAAAGAGGGATGACATTATGAAATTGGTAGAAGATTTTTATCAAGAATTATATAGTAATAAAGAACAAGTACCTCCTATATCTATTACATCTTCCGAATTGCCCAGAATTTTAAATGAAGAAGTGAGAAATGCAATTAAATGTATGAAAAAAGGAAAGGCTCCAGGTAATGATGGAATTATAATTGATATATTAAAAGAAGCAGGTGAAGAAACAGAAAAAATATTAGCAAAGTTATATACCAAATGTCTAAATGATAAAGATGTACCGGATGATTGGAAGAATGCAATAATAATATTAATATTTAAAAAAGGTGATAAAGAAGATATTAGAAATTACAGACCTATCAGCCTTTTATCAGTTTTATATAAAATTTTTACCAAGATAATTACAACTCGACTACAGAGAACCTTGGATTTTCACCAACCAAGAGAACAAGCTGGATTTAAAAGTGGTTTTAGTACAGTAGATCATATTCAGGTATTGAGAGAAGTTATAGAAAGGACAAATGAATATGAGTTGTCATTATGTTTTGGATTTGTAGATTATGAAAAGGCATTTGATTCTATAAACATTTCTTTAGTGATTAAAGCATTGGATCATCAAGGTATAGATCCAGGATATTGTCATATTTTAAAGAATATTTATAAAAATGCAACAGCAACAATTAGATTACATAATGATACTGGGAAAGTCAACATTGAGAAAGGTGTAAGACAAGGTGACTCCATATCTCCAAAACTTTTTACAGCAGTGCTGCAAGAAGTATTTTGTGGCTTAAAATGGGAAATTAAAGGAGTGAAAGTAAATGGAGATTATTTAAGTCATTTAGATTTCGCAGATGATGTAGTTGTTTTTGCAAATAATGCTTCGGAGCTGCAGGAAATGTTGCAGGAGTTATCAGATGAAAGTAGGAAAGTAGGACTAAAGATAAATGTTAAAAAGACTAAAGTAATGTTTAATCGATTTGCTCAAAATATGAAAATAAAGATTGATTATGGTGAATTAGAAGAGGTTAAGAGTTACAAATACCTTGGTCAGATTATTAATACAGATGGAAACATAATGGAGGAAATTAATCATAGAGTTAAACTTGGTTGAAGTGCTTTTGGTAGAAATAACTTGATATTAAAAGGAAATATGCCTATGTGTTTGAAAAGAAAGGTTTTTAACAAATGTGTTTTACCAGTTCTTACTTATGGATCTGAGACTTGGACACTTAATAGAAGATCAATACAGAGACTTCAGACCACTCAAAGAAGTATGGAGAGATGTATGTTGGGAGTAACAAGAAGAGATCGAAAACGCAATGTATGGGTAAGAGAACAAACAGGTGTTACTGACCTCATTGAAAAAATTAAAAGATTGAAGTGGAGTTGGGCTGGACATATTGCTAGAAGAGATGATAATAGATGGACAATTGAAATTTTAAACTGGATTCCAAGAGATTGTAAAAGACCCAGAAGGAGACCACATATAAGATGGATGGATGAAATAAGAAAATGTGTAGGGGTGATGTGGAGAAGAGAAGCTAAAGATCGGAGAAGATGGATTAAACTTGGAGAGACCTTCATCCTGCAGTGGATTGATAATGGTTGATAATGATGATGATGATGATGTTGAAAAGATAAATAATCACCAATATGCATATTTCATGCTAAACCAGCAATCATCAGTTGGTCCAGATTATCATCTCTACACATATATACTATAGTGCTCAGATATATATTAAGATAGACAATCCTCATACTTTAATGAACAGGCTTCAATCTACTCCACACTCCAACTCTTCAACCGTCCATCCAATTGAAAATCTGATGATGGAATGCTCAAAGGCCACCCTGAGGCTGAGATTATTGTCACACCCATGTTGACCTAAGGTCAATCTGAACCCCACATGTACAGGACATAATCCATTAAATACATATGCAAGGATGGGCAGACATCTCTATAATGTAATAACTGAAACATAGGCTTATTTATACCTGTGTCTATATATATGTAATATTAGGGTATGAGCACAGACTTTCACATGACCCACCACTCTCTACTCCATCTAATAACACTGATACACTTAAACATACATATGTTGAAAAGATAAATAATCACCAATATGCGTATTTCATGCTAAACCAGCAGTCATCAGTTGGTCCAGATTATCATCTCTACATATATATACTATAAGTGCTCAGATATATATTAAGATAGACAATCCTCATACTTTAATGGACAGGCTTCAATCTACTCCACACTCCAACTCTTCAACCGTCCATCCAATTGAAAATCTGATGATGGAATGCTCAAAGGCTACCCTGAGGCCGAGATTATTGTCACACCCATGTTGACCTAAGGTCAATCTGAACCCAACATGTACAGGACATAATCCATTAAATACATATGCAAGGATGGGCAGACATCTCTATAATGTAATAACTGAAACATAGGCTTATTTATACCTGTGTCTATATATATGTAATATTAGGGTATGAGCACAGACTTTCACATGACCCACCACTCTCCACTCCATCTAATAACACTGATATACTTAAACATACATATGTTGAAAAGATAAATAATCACCAATATACGTATTTCATGCTAAACCAGCAATCATCAGTTGGTCCAGATTATCATCTCTACACATATATACTATAAGTGCTCAGATATATATTAAGATAGACAATCCTCATACTTTAATGGACAGGCTTCAATCTACTCCACACTCCAACTCTTCAACCGCACATCCAATTGAAAATCTGATGATGGAATGCTCAAAGGCCATATAACGAACTTTATCTAGTAATTATTTGCTCAGTATGTTTGTCTCTACAATATCTATGTATATGAGCTGCAATCAATAAATAATTACTATAACTTTTATAACATAAAATAGAAAAAATACAGAAAATATAATATATTTTGATATTATAGCTTGTTATAATTAATCCTCCGTATACGTATTTTTAAATGCTATATTTATTACTTTTATTTTTGTGTGTATGTATTTAAATTCAGATATTTACGCATATATCTTCGTTAATAAGTATGTTAGTTAATAATAATAATAAAAAAAGGACAAAAATATGTGTTAGTGAACGAAATATATACGCAAGAATAGGGTTTGAACTCAGCTTGGTAGCGGAAGATTTGAGGTGGGCTGTGAAGTGCAATCTGAATCTCAGATTCCGCTTCAATATATACATATAAAGAATCGATACAAAAAAAACAGGAACCTACCATTAATTTTAACTCAACAGTTTTTTTCTAGTTTCTTTGCAATATGCTATAGATCTTCTTTCACAATTAATATACAATTTCACCATTCAAATTATACTAATAGGTTTATAAAATTGTTTATGTTTTTATATTCAGAGTTTTGTCAAAATGATTACAATTTGGAATCTTCCATCAACAGAAGAGCAGTAAATTCAGTATTTACAAAACTATGGCATACTGCCCTCCTAAAAAAGTGTATAGAAATGGTCACAATATGAGACTTTATTTTCAAGCAGACACCCAATGGCAATGCAACCTGAAAGATTCTTGTAAATAACTATCCCTTCAGAAAGAACATGGTTAGAGGGATCAAGAATGTCATTTGTGATTGTAATCAGATTTATTTATAGTGTGAAGAGTTAATGACCATACAATGGGGCAAATGGCAATTACATTTGTGTGACAAAACAGTTATTTATCAGAATACCTATCTCAGAAGTTTGCACTTACAGCCTTTTCTTTAGAGTGTCATGCAAATTTGAAATTTCTAACAAAATAATAGAAATCGATTAAAGCTTTTTAAGCAAGTGGAATAATCAACGTGGGGAGAATATTCCCCTGCAATGATTATCAATGGCTTGTGCAGAAAGATTCATGAGAATCCCAAAGAGAACAGCTACTATTTTTATGGGTGCTATTAAAGAAAATGTGGCTGATGGATGTATGATTTATTCAGATTGCTGGAAGGCATATAAAACTTATGATTTATATGATCTGGTTTGAATATTTTAAGATCAATCACTGATATAAATTCATGGATCCACATAAAGGTGTGTATATACAAAAAATCAAAAGTCTATGGGGTCTAGCCAAATGAAGCAGTGGGGAAACATGCAACACTTATCAGAATTTATATGGAGACACATGCACTAAGAAAAACATCAATTTGTGATTTTGCAAGCCATTAGGAATTTCAGTCCACCGACATGAATAACCCATGTTAGTCAGATTTTTTTAAAAAAGCCTGAAACTTAAATTAATTTTTATTTAAAATTTATTGTCTTAGTTGTATTAAACTTATTTCCTTATTTAAAATTTGTTGTAGTTTTGTGTTATTTATGCGAACGGAATTTATAATTCATTTATTTGATATTTTCTAGTAGTAACAAGTAAAACATACTTGTTTGGGTTGTAAGATAACTATGTCCCTGAAAATGAATAATTAAAAAAATATGGCTGCTATTCTTAATCAATCTTGGTGTCTGAACTAATACTTAATTATCCTAAATCCTAAATTTATTTTATTACAATTAATATATGGCAATATCTACATGTTGAATAAACATAAAAACAAACCCAAAAGGGAAATTGTGTAAACTCAAATAACCAATGTGTGCAAGATAAAATATTCTAAAATGATGGCAACTGAAAGAGAAATTGCCTAATTTTACAATGAATAAAACATCATTTTTTTATACTGACTATTGTTGTGTGCTTCATTTCTCGCATGTAGTTATGAAGACAAAGATGCCAAAAGTTTTGATCATAAAATTGCATAAGCTTGACCATTTATTCAAAAAATATTAAATAAAATTGCATAAAATAATTTAATATTAAAATTAATGGGAAAAAACAATAAATCCTAATGCATTTTGTTACATTTAATACATGGCAGAAACCACATGTTAAATAAACAAAAACAAAGCTGAAAGAAAAATTGCGTAATCCGATTAATTATTTTATTAATTGTAAAATTAATGTGCTTTAAGTTTAGAAAATTTCTCTTGGCTGCCATACTTTAGATTATTTTACTTTATATGTATTGTTCATTTGAGCTTACTCAATTTCTCTTTCAGTACTGTTTTTGTTTATTCATGTATTAACTGTAATAAAATGCATTCGGATTTGTTTTTTTCCTATTAATTATGTTAGATTATTTTATGCAATTTTATATTTTTTTAAACTAATGATCAAGCTTATACAATTTTATGTTTAATCTTTTAACATCTCCATCTGTTTCTTTGTAACTATGTGAGAAATGAGACAAACAATAGTACTCATTTTGATAAGAAAGTTTTTTTATTAATTATAAAATTAATATACTTAGGCAATTTCTTTTTTTGGCTGCCATATTCTAGATTATTTTACCTTGAGCACATTGCTTGTTTGATCTTAAACAATTTCTTTTTCATCTTTGTTTAAGCTTGTGCAATTTTATTTGAGCGCAAGCACATCTTATGGACAATCTTTTGTTTGGTCACATGATTTTTTTCAATTTTGTTAAACTTAGTTGGAGCTTGTGCGATTTTATTTTTTCTTTTAGTCTTGTGATTTCATCAGTAATAGTTGTGTTGCAATTTTATTTTAGCTTAGTTTGAGCTTATGCAATTTTATTTTTTAGTTGCGTGATTTGATTGAGCATAGCTGTACAAAATTTGCATTTATTGTTTAATTATAGATGGAAATTGTGATTTTGTAACAAATGGGCATAATAATTGGAACACTATCTATCACATCATGTTGTGGTTGTTCAACTTTATTTATCACTTGGATATGTCAGTGGTGGCTTGGGGCTCCCTTTAAAAACCAAAATGACAGAACACATATTCCTTACTTGATAATATGATCAATTACAAACCCTTGAAATAGTATGAATAATTAAATTTTTATTAAGGGTGGTTGTAAAAGAGAAAATAAAATAAATATTTTTTCTCTTCATTTTATTTATCTATTAGTTTATAACTTTTTTAAAAAAGAAGAGACAAGGAAGTAAAATCTTTAAATAGTTTGTCATTTTTTTGGAAATTGTCAATTAATTAAAAGGGATTTTTTCCCTCTCTAAAAATGTAATGTTTTTCAAACTAAAGGATTATCCTGTTAATCAGAAAAAAATAACTATAGGGGAATTTTTCAATAATTAAGATGATTGGAAATTTTAATTAAAATGAGAAATAATGGTTTTCTAAAAAAGAATCAATTGGTCTAATTTTAATAGTCATTTCTAAGGTAGTATGTCATTGGATGGAAAACAAAATTGTTCTAAAAATTTAAAGTGTGCAGGTTAAAAGATTACTTTTAGTCAGTTTTGATCCATCTCTTGAAAAAACAGAAGTAGCAGTTCAGCTCTTCAGAAGAGAATGGTGAGAAGTCAAGCATGTAGTTTGAAGTTACTGACATTACTTCTAGTTTTCAAAATAATTTTTTAAGAGTATGCTAAGCCTTAATTAAAAGCAGAACATCATTAATTCAATATCTTTCTCTAAAAAATGTAGAAATATATTCCTGGAAGATATTTTCAATAGGACTTGTGTGTCTATCTAAAATCATGAATGTCTTAGCTTGTGCTAACCTGACCTGGAAATATACTCTTAAAATTATTATATTGTAAAATGGTTAAATTTAGCTTGTTAACCTGATCTGTAAATTATTATACTGTAGAATGTTATAAGAAAAAGTTAACTATAAAAGTTGTAAATTGATCTAGTGTTTACTTGAAATGAAATAACTGTCAATTTTAAAATGCAATCTACAAGAAGAAAAAAATTAATAGTAAAACTTTCTTTAAAAGGGTTTTTTTTCAAATAGAACACTTGAAGTTACAAGAAGCAACTAAAAGTGAAAAAAAATGCAGTAAATTCAAAAGAAAAGAAAAACAAATCCATGTTAATAGGGTATTATATTATAAATATTTTATATAATTTTAATAAATTTTTATTTAAGTTTAGTTGAATCATTTTTTTTAATTTTTTCCTTCTATCTAAAAATGTAAAAGACCTTTCAATTTTCATAAGAGGAAAAAGGTTTTAATTGATCTTGAATTTTTTTTTCTTTTATTGTAAAATATTGTTTTCATATGTGATCATTGTAATAATGAATGATTTAAGTTTAAGTGAATGTTAAATTAAATAATAAGAATCAACGGGAAATAATTTTGTTTTATAAAATTGTTAGATTTAAAATTATATTATTATAAGTTTTTTTATTGTTCATTATTTAACTTTATTAAATAATTAAAAAATAGTTTCTAAAATTGTTTGTGAGTTAAGTCTTTATTTCTCCAGCTAGCTGTTCTCTAAATTGGCAGTGTATAACTTAATTTCATTATAACATGGTGCTTTAAGTGATTTATCCCAATAAGACTATTTATATTAAGGTAATCATATAAATCTTCTCTTGTTCAGTTACAGTATCTAGAATCTTTGTGAACCTGAGCTAACTTTAGAGCAGTAACAGTTAGTTTATTATTATGGGTATTATATTTGTATTTGGAAATCCAGATGGTTTTTTGAATGAAGCAAGTCATGATTACATTCAAAGTCCATTCACTGAACTTTATATACAGATTAAAAATTATTTATAGTTTGACATACATTCATGGTACAAATATGCAAAGCATTAATGATATCCCAGAATTTTTTTATATACTTTAGAAATTAAGTATGCACATGCCAGATGATTGTTTTATATTATACTCCAAGTTTGATAGTGGTTCAATAATTAGCCTACATGTTGATATGGAACCTCTTTTAAATTCAATCACAAGAGATGACTGCTAATCATTCTTGCTTAATGCTGGTGTTGTAAATTATTATTATAACTACTCATTTTATTCTATGCTGATTCTCTAATGCTCTTTTTATATTTATTGATGACTATTCAGTGGGGGTGATGATGGTTTGTCATTTCCCCATATATTACCAATTTTACCTTTTACAATATCTATTATTGCATCATTTAGATGTACTTTCTGATTTTATTTGTGAAAGAATAACAGTATAGACTAGTAATATTTAAGAAAACTGACTTTGACCCAGAATGTCAAATTGAAGAAACTAAATAAGAACTAAATGTAGACCTAGCCTAATGAGAAAAATCAAGAATGTTAGAAGATACTACCAGAAAAGCAGATCCAGCTCCTGATTAGGTTAAAAGAAATAGAAAAAAATCAAATTATCTCCATAATTTTAAAGTGACTTCAGAGAAAATCTAAATCTCCGAGGTAGGGGAAAGTATTGGGTGTATTCAAATACATACACTACATAAATTATAGTGAAAAATAAATAAAATAAAACTTATTAAATCAGCTAAGAGTAAGAATTTGAATTTATAAAAAGATTAATTACTAAACAGATAAAACAACTTTAATTAGATTTGTTAAAATCTCAAAAGAAGTTACAAGTTAATTGAATTTGACAAAATCTAACTAGAAGTAATTAATTAATAATAATTGAAAGTAGATGAGACTTATGCTGGATGCACCTATAGATAAGAAAATATTAAGTGAAGTCAACAAGAGTTGAGTGGAATTTGAATAATTAATAAGCCAGATGGTCTATAGTTGTTCAATTAATAAATATTAGCTTGTTGAAGTTACATGTGTGAGCATGAACTTGCGTTATAATGCTAGACATCATCATGCATTGCTGTAAAGTACTTCTATCACAGAATGCCTCTGAATGTATCAAAACAATCTAGCAACTTTAACCGATAGAAGTGACCTTTGTTGATTTTGTATGTTCTGGATTTGCATATAGTTTAAATATATATATATGTAAAATTTGTGATGGTATGATTTTTTATTAGTTATATATTAAATAATAATCATTCAAAGTTGTCAGTCTTAGTTCTTACTAGGAATAATTTTTATAAGCACGTCTGATCCGAAGTATAGAGATTATTTTCAGATATAGCATTTTACAACTGACATTTCATCAAAAGTTTTGTCTATATCAGTACCTGATTCTTCAACAGTTGACCATTAAAGCTCAAAATTTTGATATATTTTTATCCATGAAAATTTTTCTGGATGATTGGGACTATTACATTTCTAAGTAAAAAAAAACAGGCAAAATTCTCCATACAGTGGTCCCACTCAGTGCCAACCAGGGTAATCAATGGATGCCAGAAGGCTTGTGCATAAAATCACTATTTAGTGCCTACTCATCCAATATCCGCATACTGGTTTCTGGCTTGTGGCCTTCTGTCAGTGAGGAGCTTTGGATCTGAGAGCAGCCACCTTTTATCTCTACTTAACTACAAAACTATGAGAATCGCTGAACCCACTACTGTAGGGAGAGTTTTGCCTGTTTTAATAACTAATGTGCTAGCGTAAAAAATAGTGATCATGTGACATTTCTAAGTAATAAATACAGCTTTCATAAAAACTTAAAGTATGATTTTCAAAATCTTTTTTTTTATTTACCATTCTTTTGTTTATCTAGAAAAACATCTATTGTTTGCAAAGTTGAAATGAATTTATTGTCTTTTCTTATTTTTAATTCGTTGTACTTTAAATCAAACTATACAACTGAAATTTCATTTTTCTTAAAAATAGTAATAATTTCTTAGAAAATGTAAAGGCTACCATTAACAAATAAAACTAACAACTCGTTGAATGAGTTTTCAAAAAACTTGTATTAATGTAAAAAATAGCAGTCTTCTACTTAAAAAATAGCCTATTAATTTCCATATATATATATATTACAAGCCCCACACGAACTTCTTTATAAATCTTGATTTCAAAAGATTTGTTTGTTAAAATTAGAAACTTATTTAATGATTAATAAAAAAATTTTTTTCTTCCTGTTTATAAAAAGAAAAAAAAAATGTTTGAATTTGTTAATTAATAATGATTGTAACAATTTAGAAGTTACATTTAGATTGTTTTAGAGATAATAAATATCATATATTGGAACTACAAAGAATAAATTGGCAACATTAAAACAACATTTAAATGATAAGAATTCTGCAGTTTATGGTCATACGAGTAAACTTAAACATAAAAAACGAATGTAATTAAAAGTTAAGATTGTTTATTAAGAGTTTTAAGGTAACAAGTATTTGTATTTGTTATATGTATTATGGAATATTTGTATGTTGTTTTTTTTTATTATTCTTTGATAAAGACTATAAAATAATATAGTCGAAACATTGGAGTATATTATTATACATTATAATTGTTCATATCATAATAAATAAAGAAATTTGTATGTGGTTTCTTGTATATATATTTATTAGTTTCTGATAATAATTCTCAGATTCAGATAAAGAAAAAAGATTTAAGTCCTTCCCAAATTAAAATAATCCTATAAAGAGCTGGAAATAGATTTAAAAATCTTATACTACGTGATGTTTCTTGTACCTAGTGTCTGCAAATTTGGAGAACTCATTTAATTTTTCCATTCTAACAACTATAAATATGAAAAAAATATAATTTAATTATGACCATTCCTATATGCAATTTTAACCATGGTAATGCAGAATATAGGACATAACACTCAAAATCTATCATTTTTCTGCTGTTTATTTGAACTTTATCCTTATCTTTTCGTTGCATGCCTCACAAATTTCTTATCAGCACAAGGTATACTTTTTTTTCTTAAATCAAATTTTTTAAGTATTTTAATTACTTATTCAGTTAGAATATCTGATGTTTCTCCTGTTAAATCATCAAAAATAATCTACTGGACACATCTATGGATAGCAATGAAATTAGCATGATTTAATTCTTTGTACTATATTTGTTCATTTAAATTACATTGTTTTTGTTCTAGTACTGAAATATTTTAAATCATTAAACATCATTTGATCACCATTCTTCATGTTTGCACAGGCCTGTTTACAGAGGCAAAACTATCATTACAGTAGTATGCACCCATTGATTACCCTGGCCTGCACCGAGTGGTGCTACTGAATGGAGATTTTTGCCTACGTATATTTTAAATCTTAAAATGAGTTCGACATTTAGATAATTTAAAACTTTATTGATTCATGCATAACTGTATGGAATGCTTTTTTAACTGAACAAGTATAATCGTGAGATTTCATTTCCTTGTTTTTCAAAAATACTTCAAGAAACTTACATTACTTGTTTTTTTTCTTCAATGTTTTAAAGAGTTTCTATGTTCTTGTTCACTCAAATGTCACACTAAACCTACTATTACATACGGAGCAAAGCACAATGTTGCTATTTTTGTTTCCATGTTCTAGCTCTATAAAGAAATTTATTCATTTTGTAATCTACATTAAAATGACTTCTAGATGTTTCTTTTGGCATGGCTTTGAATCATTAAATATCTTAACTACCGTAATTAAATTAACCATAAAATACAAATGACAATTCATGTTAGTTATTACTGAAATCAGCAAGGAATCATAATCAATATTACAATATAAATTTTTTCTGGTTTAAAATTGACTGATAATATGGCACTCTTAAAAATATGGACATTTAATGTGACATTTTCATAAATATGAATAATTTGCTTATTCTTTAGAAGTATAGTCAAGACTTCGAAATATGACTGTCCATACTATATACGGACATCTGGTAACTCTAACGTAGAGAAAGCAGGCAAGTGAAAAAAGAAATTGTAAATATTGTTATATTTAAAATTTTTATGTGTGGTAATATTTTTTAAAAAGTTGTTTTAATATTAAAATTGTCAATATATTAATTTAGAACCAATAGTATCCTACCCTGATGCCATACTCGAAACATCAATGATTACCACTTCTTAGTCGTATCTATAATATACCGGGAATACATTAGTAAATGTTACATTTAAGCAAAAGCCCATTCTTTTTAATTTCTCTTACTCTCTTGCCATGACGGATTTTCTTTAATAAATTAATCAATAGAATCATTAGATCTTTTAATAACCTTATAAAGAAATGTAATAATCCTAAAAATGCTTTAAGCTTCTTAATGTTTTTAAATTTAAGTACATTTTCAACAGCATTAACTTTTTTTCAGATTCAGGTAATTTCCTTTACAATACACTTTGATGCATTTAGATGTGTTCCAAATTACTTGGCGATACCCTTGCTTAACACTCCTATAAAACAACACTTATCCCATCAAGGAGTTTATTATATTTAAATAATCTCAAATGCATAATTATCATCAGAAGTATTGTTATTAGAAT
Source organism: Epiperipatus broadwayi (assembly GCA_028023455.1). NCBI lineage: Eukaryota > Metazoa > Onychophora > Udeonychophora > Euonychophora > Peripatidae > Epiperipatus > Epiperipatus broadwayi. Next base: position 6,048,501 of record JAQFVV010012403.1, on the reverse strand, counting down.
ATGATGATAAGTGGAATCTAAATCAAATTTATTAAAAAAAAAAAGCATTCACTGAAATGATTCTAAAACTATACAAATATTAAGTTGTTACACACCCTTATTTATAAGTGTTATATGACAATTATTATGCGTGCAAATACTACTATCCGATTTCAATATAACTATTATGGGTGTCGACTGAAGTGACTTTTCAATAGGTATAGTAATTCCTTTGTTTACTAAATTTTTCCGCTTTTCTTCCATGTTTGCTGTTAAAACAAAAGACATTTCAAAATTTGCATAAGACAGAGTGGCTTTCTTCAGTAGATCATTATTTAGTCTACGTATTGAGATATGAGGAACCTCACTTAAACAGTTTTGAAAATCTCCTTTCAACCAATAATTTCAGGTTTACTTATTAAACTATTTTTATGCTCAGTGAATTAAATCAATTTCTGTCTGTAATATGACATATTTTTGTGACTCTATACATAAGGGCAATTTGTCATTCCTTGTTCAGTTTAATTGGTACATTGGCTATCTCTACCATTTCTACAGAATTATTATTCACATCATTTCTTACTAAATCTGTTTCACTACTGGTGTAACTCTTGCTTTTTTTTTTATTATGCCTCCTTAAGTCAAAAGTAGTAAGCATGATTGGACTATTGTCATTTTGACATTAATTTCTTATTCACTATTTCCTCCATTAGATTGACAGTCAACTAGTAGACGGATTTTATTTTTTTCTCCAATTTATAATGTAAACATAAGACTAATGCCCATAATACCACATGTGATCACTGTAATTATTTATATATCTTAATATTTTTGTATGTTCCATGTGCCACAGCCAATAGCATGTTCATTTTCTTTTTTGTTTTCATCTTCTTAACAATCATTTGAGGATTTTAAAACTTTTTTGAGTTAATTTGCTTACTCTATCACAATTTTATATGCAATGCATTTTTCAATAGCCTTTACCTAATTTCACCTAGAAACATCTCAGCTCATTTACTTACTCTATCGCAGCTTTCTGTCAGTCCCTTCCCCCCAATAATTGATTGATATTCAATACTAAAATTACTCTTTTCAACAATCCCACATTAAATTTCTGTATATTTTATCACTTGCAGCTTGATGTCTATTCATAAACTACTGCCACATTATAAGAGATATAGTTTGGCCTAAAGTACATGTTTCACTTTCCTATTAAACATCAAAAGCACATACTGAGACTTTTGAAACACAAAGTCAGCCACCTGTAACAATTCTTCACCTGGGAACATCGAATGTGCCACTTGTAACTGATTGTTCTATATTATTAATTTGTATATACTTCTCCATGTGTGACATATACTACCTACTCTGTTGCATCATTTAGTTAATTCAGTAAGATTTAATTTGCAATGCCATTTATCCTGTCTGATACAAATCCAAAATGCTAATCTGCTACATAATACCATTCTGTCAAATACTTACAAACTTTTTGTTTTTATTCTTTTTCACATTTGAATTGTCTTAACAACACTAATCTGTTAATGACAGGAAAAAACATGAGATGAATATTATTAAAATTTCTTTTTCCCCCCAAAACCCTTTTCCTTGAAACAGAATATTAATTCATTCCAATTTTAATTAACTATCTCAACATTACTGGGTAACAATTTAATTAAAAAACAAAACTAATGTATGCATTGTACACACTAATAATGTCATACTGTTTACATTTTTAATATTGTCATATTGTGGACTTTTATAATCTATTTGATCATTTTCTGTTCAAATCATACAAGTGTGTGATTACATTTATTATATTCCTCTTCATTTTAGAATTCAAACTTGCTTATTGGGTTTTTAAATTTTACATTTTCAGCAGTTTATGATGTTACTTAAAATACACCATGATCATTTTTAATTGAGTAATATCATACATTTGTACATATATATATACTAACAGATATAAAGAGTTAAAATAATTAGAAATGGTTAATAAAACTACATATATATTTAATATATGTGGAGTTTGAACTCAGACTTTCACATGACCCACCACTCTCAGTGCCATCTCATATTGCTGACCCACCTGATCAACATGGGTAGGATGACAACCTTGGTATTAACAAGGGCTTTGAACGTTTTATCATCAGATTTTCAATGAAATGGAAGGCTAAAGAGTTGTGAGTTGGAATAGTTTGAAGCCTGTCCATTAAAGTATAAAGATTGGCTATCTTAGTATAAAGCTGAGTACTGATCATATATGTGTGTGAGGATAGTAATCTGGACCAACTGATGATTGGTGATTATTTATCTTTTCAACATGTGTGTGATCAGGTGGGTCAGCAATATGAGATGGCACTGAGAGTGGTGGGTAGTGTAAAAGTCTGAGTTCGAACCCCACATATATTACATATATAGATGCAGGTTTGAGCCTGTACAATGTATTAATATATATTTAATGTAATCACTATGCTGATAACAATATATAACCTAACACTAATGGTTAAGTGTAATTATTCCAAAAGTATTTTTATTTTGTTTTTCTAAAGTCAATTTAAAATGAATCTTAAGATACCAAACTATCTAAATAGAAAGTTCTATGCTGATAACAATATATAACCTAACACTAATGGTTAAGTGTAATTATTCCAAAAGTATTTTTGTTTTGTTTTTCTAAAGTCAATTTAAAATGAATCTTAAGATACCAAACTATTTAAACAGAAAGTTTACTTTTTAAAGTCTTAATATCACCTATCATCCATTATAGATTATTATCATTATTCCTCCATGTTCCCCAATGGATTGCATGATTTCTCAGGATTTGTAGATATTATTAGCATATATTTGGAATAAATTTGAAAAGCATATCAAACTAAATTGGCGAATAATAAAAACAATAAGCTAACAATTTATAAAATCATTGCTTATACATTTGCAGCTGCTACTAGATAAATATAATACAAAATATTGAAAATAAGAAAAATAATACTTGTAAATATTAACATTTAGAGCCTTATGGTAACTATAATGTTATGATCTTATCAACTATCTTAAATTCGTAAAGTTTTAAACCACAGTTTACTACATATACAAATAAATCTTTCAATAAGTAATCATAACTTTCTTTTAAATTTTTATAATTGCAAAGCGGAACTGCCAATAAGTTATGTAATATCAAAAACAAATGAAAAGATAGAACCATACCATTCTATCTTTATGTTTTGTTGTTACATAAGCTTAGTTTTTGACTTGTAGGGTGAATTTTGTATCTGCATTCACCAGGTTGAAGAATGGATCTTATTTATTATTATAATTATTAAAACTAATATTTCATTTAATGTTAAAAGTCGTTCTCTGAATATATCAATGGTGACTGCAGAACATTTAGTCTGTACATAGATTAAAATAATAGACAAAATTCACCCTATAATTTAAAGACCAAGTCAAAAACTAAGCTTTTACATCAACAGAGCCTAAAGACAGAATGGTATCATTCTATCTTTTCATTGGTTTTTGATGTTAAATAATTCAGTAAGAGATAGTTACTTCCACTTTTCAATTACAAATGTCTTTTAGTAATCCATTCGAGTGTTCGTCTCTTTGGATATTGATGACAATGGATAGGGTATGCCGTATGTCTATTACACTACCAAAATATTATTCAGCTTTATGTTGAAATTTTTTATTTAAGCTAACAGCAAAAACTTTGCTTTCTTGGCTTTAGATTTTAATGGTGGTGTTATTCTTTATCTAGTCAAAATGTGATCAGACTTTGGTTTATTTTTTAATACTTAAAAAATATCATATGCGTTATCAGGTTATTTCAAATGGTTATCAGCTGGAAAAGGTGAATTGATTTAAATATCTGATAGTTTTTGGACAAAAAGATTGACGCGGACGTTGAAGTAGTAAAACTACAATTAAATTAGTTGTTCATTACTTTACCCAGTTTATTACTTTGAAGTTAAAAATGGACTATTGTATCAAATAAGCACATAAGATAAATCTGTTTTGTGAATGTGATGATATTGAAATTACAACACAATATGTTTTATGGGACAGAACATGTAAAACAAAAAAGATGCTAGTTGGACTGTCTAAAAAAGTTTTGTATCACAAATTTAAGCATGTTTTTCAATGAAAGAGGTATATTTTGATAACATTAGAAAGATCATGAGATATGTAAAATTGAACTTCTTTCATTGGAGGATATGGTTTAGAAATAAAAAAAAAACAATAGGCAATTATAATTACACAAGTTATAAAAAAAGTCTTTCAAAAAGCAGAACAGTCTGAACATTTAAATACAGTAATGAAAAACTAACCTTTTATTCAGTTTCTTCTGGAGTTTGAACAGTTATATTTATTTACAAATAGTCGCTCAGATGAAAAAATTCATTATGAATAAGGTACATTACACACCCATATATATATATATTTGAAATGTCACAGTTATATACAGGGCCAATCGAATGAGGGGCCCCAGGCCTCGCAATATTAGGAGCATAAACTTGGCAACTCAATATGTTAAACAAAAATATAGGAGGCAAAGTGATAAAATGGCTTGTAGAACGACCTTAATTTTACAGTTAATTTCCCCCAAAAAAAATATTTGAGAAAAAGTGTTCCAATCAGGCATACCACAAGTCGAAAATGTAAGCCAGTTTAGGGATGAGGTCCAAATTTAATGACTCTGCAACGAAAATGACTGCAGTGCTCAGCGACTGGCAGAAGTTAAGTCTCAGCCCCATGTCAGTCAGTTCTATGCTAACAGTGTTTTATGATACTAACAGTGCTAGAATGAATCTACTCTATCCAAGTGCTATCTGGATCTGATCTGCTTGCTTGTTTCTGCGACTTATAACTAACTGTTTCCAGAGTCCTATTTTCGGCCCTGTAAGTAAAAACTTGTTTCTTCTCTCTTACCCCAAATGTTCTTATTTTAAATTTTGAAGGGCCTCACATTTTCTCTGAAAGGCCCTGGTTATATATATGTATATATAAACTAAAATTACCCCAAATTCAGACTAACCAAAAAAAAAAACAAAACACAAACAATGGTTTCTCTGCCAAAGCAGATTTTTCAAGTGCAAAGGACTAAAAAACATATCAATAAATATATATATTAACTATATTTCTCACAATTTCCAATAACAACCCATATTGAAGCAATCCACTTATATAAGAGTTCTTTTAATATTAAAAATTTATGGGATGTAATTGAGAATTGTGGAAAATATATTTTCTAATATGTTTGTACTTGAGAAGTCTGCTTTGGCAGGGAAACCATTGGTTTATTGAATTTGGCTAGTCTTGTTTAATTTTAAATTTAGGATAATTTTTATTTATTTTATCAATTAGTTTAGCTTCAGATTTTTAATATTTATATATAGTTATTAAGACTATACATAATTTGGTGAGATTGTAGATTAGCATTTTCTGGAGCTTAAGGTGGAAGGTCAAGCTTTGCTACTTCTGATACTTAAACTTACGAATTCCAAAGCAGTAACTATTTGATTGTTTACAGCTATTAGTTACTGGGATGTAAATCAAAAAGAGCAATTCCATTTCCAGTGGTACAAATATACAATATACATCCATTATATAATATCGAGTTTTGTTACAAATATATACATCATATATCCACTCAGTCATAGATTTTTTCACTTCTTAATTAACAAAATATCATATAGGAACTTTATGGACATTCCAACTAGGATATAGAATTACCAGTAGTTTTATTAAACTCTCAATTCTCTGTAGCAATAGATTTGGCAGTTATTAATTATGTTTCATAATTTGTATTTGTCTATATTTACATACATCAGTTGGCTGATAAATTCCACTTATGAAGCAGATTACTGCAATGATCATAGGCTATCCTGAAACAATAAATGAGATTGCAGTTGCGTATAGGAAAACCAAATCCAATTAACTTTATTGTTGGATCTGGGGGGGGGGGGGGTATTTGAAACATTGTAAGATTTCCATATTTTATACCATAATTATTTCATTGTAGATCCTTGGTTTAGCATCTAAATGGCAGATTTTGATTTGAGATAAATCTTAAGTAGTAAAACGATTTGTTGAACTATTACCAAGTCCAATCTGCTTAACATTTTTTTTATATATTCTTTGGAAAGCAACTTTTCTTCTATCTGATGAAGGAATATCTGGAAAGACAGGATGCCCCTGCGAAGTAGACTTGAGGATACAGCAATATTTCTCATGCTATTATTTAATTGATAGTTTAGTATGACAAATTTTCCTCCAAGGAACCACAGTTTTCAGTCACAGAATACACTAGTGCTAAAGAAACTGTCCTTAAAGTATTTACATCACAACCCTAAGTATTGTCAGACAGTTTTCCAAGGCTGTTATTCCTAGAAAATAATTTTGATCTAAAACTTACATAAATGAGGAAATAAGTTAGATTATAATCCAGTTACTTCTAAATAGCATGGAGTAAGATTGTCTTTCAGTCCATTATTATAAAAGGTTATACTTAGATTGTGAAAAGACTATTATTTAAATGAAAATTTGAGCATTATTGAATTAAGACACCAGTCTTTGAAAAAGATTTTAATCTTTTCATTTTTATTGGGACTTTTCTATTTCAGAAAAAGACCTCTTTTGAGAAATCAAAGCAATATCATTAGAAGAAATGAATTTCCAGCAGTTTGTTTTTGGGAAGCTCATTGATAAATATATCAAATAAAATAGATCAGAGAATTGAATTCTGAAAAGACCATTCTTTAAAATTTGTAATATAGTATGATTATCAAGTAAATTAATAGTTTTTCTTCCTCTAAAAATTTTATCTTTTAAAAGTTCATTTTAAGCTCAGATTACAACAATAAAGGTTGAACTAGTTTTAAGTTTTACACTATCAACTTTTTTCTGACCTAAACCCAGCCACCCTATAGGTAGAAGACTGTCAATTATTAGCAAAAATATTAATATAATTCATTTAAAAAGTTTGTAGCAAATATATAATGATTGTGGGCAATAATTTCTAGGATCATGGCTAGGTTTGTTTGGTTTAATGACTTATAGTTTTATTTTTATGGCAAACTTTTGGAATAGTTTCTGTAGGACTTGTTAATGAGTAGTTTTGCCAACTATACTTCTGCCTTAGGTCCTAAATTTTTAAAAACTTTTAAAGTATTCTATCTGTACCTAGGGTCTTTATTATTTAAGACCATCAAGGGAAAGAAGTTCAAGTCCGTTAACATCAGATTTTATAGATTGATATTACATTACGAAAGAGCTTGCTTGTGATCCACACTACAAGTAACATGCATTACCATGTGAAATAAATAATTTTCACATGGTTACCAGATTTCATTTTGATGAACTCCTGATCGGACAGCAAATTTTTAACCAGGCAAAACTCTCTATACGTATTGCCACTCAATGAAAGCCAGAGTAATCAATGGATGTCAGAAGGCTTGTGCATAAAATCTCCATCTAATGCCTATTCATCCAATATTCCCAGACTAGTTTCTGGCTTGTGGCCTTCGTCAGTGAGGAACCTTGGATCTGAGAACACTACACCTAGATCTTAGGATCTAATGCAACCCTCCAGCAGCCACCTTTTATCTCTAATTAATTACAAAACTATGAGTCTTAAATTGAAAACCCTATAATATTTTCAATCCAAACTCATTAGTTTACATAGTCATATAAGTCTGAACTCAGTTCAGTACCCATACATTTTGGCACTAGATGGGGATTTTATGCACAAGCCTTCTGGCATCCATTGATTACTCTGGCTTGCATTGAGTAGCAATACATATAGAAAGTTTTGCTAACAGTTATAAGCAAGCATAAGAAATAATGATCATGTGATGTTTATTGGCTTAAAATTATTAACCAACAATAAAACTATTAAGGTGAACTTAGCTGTACTATGGGCAATGGTCAAGCTAGAAATAAAGCAATTACTATCCTGGGTTCTCTATAAAAAAATAACTACATGGTGTCGGAAACCATGGAACACCTCAAGTTCTAGGTATTCTTTATACAGAACAAGCTTTGCTTCATCTAGAAACACAATAAAATTATTTCAACTTAATATTGAGGGTACATCAAAATCAAAAATGGAAATCCTCTACAAATTAATTTTTCAATAGCACATTGATGTACTTGCATTTTAGGAAATCATCTAATAATACAAATTTTCTTAAAATTTCTGGATTTGCATTGTTTATTGCTAGAATGCATTATAAGCATAGTATAGTTGCTTTTGTTTTAAGTCATCTTGTAACATAAACAATTTCCATTGAAGATATTTCAAATATATTGCAATCCACAATTCAGATAAATAATTCTACTTCCTTTTTCAGATCTTTCTACAACTTCTGTGTTTACAGGAGATTTCAATTCTCATGGTAGTCTTTGAAAATATGTAAATAAAAATCAAGCAATTGTCAACATTTAGAATGGATGAATTTAAACAAGCACATACTTTATGATATCAAGCAAGAAAATATATTCCATTCAGTCATATGGGTGACATAAACAACTTCTTATTTCTGTTCTATTTGAACAAAAAATGTTTTACCAATACCTGCTGAACTAATAATATTGCGACATTTTCCCTGTAGTCAACATAAACCAAGTCTAATCCTTCTTAGAATCCACTTATAGTGGAAGGTTATTCTGTCCCGAATTTGAATTGAAGCAAAACTAACTGAATCAATATACTGAATACATTGAAAAGAATATTAACAAAACTTTCCACAACCCTCTCTTGCCGTAAGTTTTATCGTCATAATCATAACTTCCTGAAAGCGCATTCCTCATGGATTTTGACAGTAATTCATTTCAGAATGAAACAAAAACCAGCAGTGACCTCAGTTAATTTTTGTTTGCTAATGATTTGAAAACTACTGATGAACTTGTAAAATTACTGGATGATGAGGAAAGTGAAGAGAGATCATGCAGAAGCAAAATGTTAGATCTAATCGTTAAGACCTCAGCATTTTATGTACGTGTGATGGATATAAAAATACCTCTAAAAGAATTATTACTGTTACTTCTAATGAGATTGCTTATTACTGTTACTGCTAATTAGATTGCAAACTTTATATATCAAATCCCAATACTGAAGATTAATAGAATAACAAATGTGAATATACTCGTTATTGTTTACAACCTGCTTAGTGCAAAAATACTATTGGACTCAAAACCAAACAGAATACAATTCATCATAACTCAATGTACATTTAGGAAAAAAAAATAAAATTTATTATACTTAACCACATACAGTACTATAATTTATAAATAAATGCATATATACAAAATTAATATGCATTGTTTTAAAACCTATCCTGCACAAATATTTGAATTAATTCCATGACTAATAATTATATTAAAACATTTTCATTGTTCAAAAATATATATGAAAGTTTTCATGAAATATAATTCCTTTACTAAATAATAATTGAAATTTAACAGAAGCCTGAATTAAATAAAAATAAAATAGAAGTATATTATTTTAACTGAATTATGTACAAATATAAATTTTGACAAGGTAAATATTACATATATTACATAAATAAAAAATGGTACAAAATATTAGTCTTTTGCATCTCCGATGCCGTCAGAATTGATTGCGAAAATAGCCTCTGCTTCCGGAAGACAAGGTGAATCGTATATCTTACATATTCGAGACTCCCCTCGACCCTTTCTTAAATACAACCTATAATAAAACAAAATTATAAAAAAATTGTTAAAGATAAAAGCTAAATAGGAGAAATTTTTGGATAAGTATGAGACATTTAATCTGGGTAAATACAAAATAATTATAACTTTTCTGAATGAAATACAACTTTCAAATCACACCTAATTTTGAATATCACTTACTTAAATGTATTTTTACATAAAAAAATATCTAATACATTTATATAAAATTGTGCAAAACATTCCTAAATATATTAAATCATTCAGAGTAAAATAATAATTAAGTTTAACGATATGAAAAAGGTAAAACAATACAATTAGTTTAAAACCCATTTTATTTCTTCACCATTTATCAGTGACAATTATTTTAATAGAAGATGAACTTTAGTTTGCTTTCTTTGGCCCATATTCTTCACATCGCTTTGCAAAACTTCCTTTCTTATCTGTTCATCTCACACATGGTCTCATTTTAGGTCTTTTACAATCTTTTGAGAATTAATTTAAGGTTTCAGTTGTTCACCTATCATTTCTTGTAATGATATGTTCTATCCAACTTACATCTCAAAAATTTACTTATTTCAATGTCACAGATATCTACAGTTTCATTACCCATGTGTTTGATTTTTATTTCTGCTTGTTACTCTAATCATAGACTCATAAATAATTATTATTAAATCAGATTTTTATAAACTTTTTTTCAACATGCAGCCATTTCCCCCGTTAATATATTATTTTTATCAAAAGCAATTCATCCAAATTTAACTCTATGATCAACATCACCCATTATGCATCCAATTATATTAAAAATCTAACCATGGTATTTATAATACAGTACTTATCTTCTATTTCATTCTCTCAAACTTTATTTTTCTATCTTTTTTTTTTGAAAAAGTCATTGAACATTTTTCCTAATCTTATTTTCTTGTTTCAATGATAGCTCTTGTAATATTTCTAGAAGCTCAAAAGCCATATTTGTTAAAACCAACATATCACCTGAAAAAATTAATAATTTAATCTCCATTTATTTTTATTTTGTTAACTTGCTGTAAAAAGTTTTGGAGAGATAAAATTACCCCACCTCATGTTGTTATTTTTAATGTTCTTTACATTCTAATAGCTAATGTTGATTTTGAAACTCTTCAGATTTTGACAATATCTTGTATTTTAAAGTTTTAATCATTGTAAATGCTTACAGAAGAATCAACAAAAGAATAATAACAATTCATATTCGTTAGTTCTTTCCAAAACTAATCTTATATTTATATGTGATCTGTTATTTAACAATCACTTTCAAATCTAGCTTGTTATTTTGGTTAGTTTGAGTCCAAAGTCAGATGATTTGTAATAACTTTATTAAAAATCTCATATACAAGTAAAAAAAGACTGTTAGATGCTTCTGAGATCTTTTCTTTATCTTTCTTAAATATCAATATTAGTATATATTCTCAAATATCAGAAAATCATTATTACTTGGATATGTTTCAATTTCTTCACCTGCTTCTAAAACAATCACAATGAATATATCATTTTATTTCCATTCTTCATAGATTAAATTGTATGTTTCTTCTCTTCATTTAAAATACTTAAAATATCAAAATATATAGATACTCAATTGTGACAACTTTTTTTCTTACTGTCAAAACAATTTTTTTCCATATACTAAGATCTTTTCTAGTTTTAAAACTGTTCTCTTTTTTAATCTTCCTTATTACTTCAGTTGTATTTTCTAGTTATTATTAACTGATTTTCAGATTATTTTACAGAGTTTTAATTGTACAATTCTTTCATAAGTGATATTTTAAGTGGCATTCATATTCCTTCCTATCTTGTTTTTGTTGAAAATTTATTGATGAAATGATGCTTTTGAGATGACTATTTCCATACAGTTCTTAACAAAGTATCAATTATCTTTGTACTGATTTCATTGGAGTCAATATCATCTTCAAAATCCGTTAATACTATCTCCAAGTTTATTTTAAATTTTATCTTACTAATCAAAAATCATTTCCTGTGTTGAGTTTGTAAAAAAGTTTTGGACTGTATATTTTTTACTATTCAAAATATAATCTTATTCTGAATTTTCCTAAAAAAAAGTCATGATTTATAATTTTTATTTTTCTAGTATATATTCTCTCCCACTTCTCAAATTGGCCTATATACTTTCAACTTCCAATCGTTTTCCAATTCTAGCATTAAAACGTACAACAATTCTAAAATATTATTTGGTCTTTACAAAAGCAGTCTGCATATCTATTTAAATGATACAATCATTTTTGGTATTATATCCATCAATCATCTCACAATAATCAGAGATAAGGGTGTAATATAGCATAGGGCACTGCTAGACAAAACAAAGAAAGATTAAGGGTATTTAAATGCAATAGTAAAAATAATATTTAAATGCAATAATAAAAATATACTCTTTAAAAAGTACACAATCCCTAACATTAATAACTAGATATGTGTTAAATATATGCATGAATAATATGTATCATGTAATCATATATGTAAATAAAAAAAATTATATAAATGCAATTTATATAATTATATGATTTTGGTAATATTTCTAAGAAAAATTACATAGTAATTATTACTTAAATATTATGTAAGTAATTTTAAATTCAATTAATGTGCAATTAATGTTGTAAAGTCCTACGTGCTTTAGCGCAGTTAAAAGAATGTCAGTTTCTGAAATCAATTCCAGTGCTGCTACTTCCGGCACACAAATTTCACTTGAACTCTCGAGCACGGTAAAGCCATTCAATGATTTATTTATTTTAATGTTCTATAATAAAAAAATGGGATATCTTTCTTAATTATCAATATTAGTATATATTTTCAAATATCTAGAAAATCATTATTACTTGGATATTTATTTTATAGCTTTGTCAGCTTCAATTTCTTCACGTGCTTTTTCTAAAATAACCATAATGAATATATCATTTCACAGGCTTTTTCCATTCTTCATACATTAAATTGTATGTCTCTGCCCTTCATTTAAAATATCAAAATATATAGACACGTAGTGTTTTCCTGAAGGTTTGTGATGATGGTGTTCTAGTTATATTTTTAAACTGAACTATTTCCATCATCTAATATGTGTATTGAATGTCCTTAGAAACATTTAACTTTATTTAAATATTCCTAATACATTCAACTATATAAGCACAACGTTTCGAGAGATTCTCCCCTCTTCTTCAGGTGTTGCTAGTGATAGTACTAGCATGGGATTCGAACTTGGACCCTTAGATTCTTGGGTATTGAATTTTTTAAGGTAACGCTCTAACTAACTGAGCCATCCTGCCAAAGGCAACAGTCTGTAGTAATTTCATATACTTATCAATGGTTTATTTATTTTAATGTTCTAATAAATTTGTATGACACATAATAAAAAAATGGGTTAATTTCTGAATGCACACATTAATATTGTATCACCACTGTCATTGCTTTAAAAAGAACAAACAATATAAATCGTGTTTACAAGGATTTCAACAGATTCAGCATTTTAAAATCATTATAGTTAAAAAAAAAACACCTAAATCTTCATAAATGTATAAAATAAAATTACCTTCCTTGCAAATTCTAAAACCAATAGTAGACTAACCTGGCAGGATTTCTTCATATGGAATGTCATTAACTTAAGTTTATGATAGTGTTAGAGTAGAAAACTGCTCTAATTTATTAATGATTGTGTATTACATATTCATAAAAAGAAAAATTATTACAATCAATGAAAATTATCTGGTAATCACTGATTACTCAATCTTACAACGGATAGGTCTAGAATAGGTAGTTGTTTTTATTGATGGCTATATATTACAGATATAGATCATTCATATAAACATCTTAAAAATATTCATAATGGTAAAAAAAAAGTTATTATAAAATATTATGGTATGTGGCGCCTATTTAATATAAAAAATAACAATGTTAAGACTAGTGTATGACATCTTTCACACTTTCAGCTAAAGCAAACAAAATCTACTTTATATACAGCAAGATTTTAGCTGGTTCTACTCTGTGGTGTTTAAAGACTTGGCACAATGGATGATGAAATTAACCTTAAATAGTTATCCTGAACCTTACTTTATCGTTATTTATAATTCAGAAGTTACCTATGACAAATCATTCAATAAAACAAATCTCAATTTATATAAAAAAATCCATTTCGTATTTTTTTTCTTAAATCATATTTTCTCTTCAGGAACATAGAGAAAAAAGAACATGAAAATATGTTTTAATAAAAGAAAATAAGCACTTCAATATTTCACAAGAGATATTTACAGAGAAAAGAATACACATGAAGTGACACTTATAATAGTTTGTGTATCACATTTTTTTCAAATGTTTATATGTGCCCAGAATTATGCTATATAAATCATGGTCTGCTTTATATTTGTTACAATTAATTTTCTAGCTATTTTACCTCATTAAAAGTTTTAACTTCTCATTTTAATTGTTTGATGTATAGACTTCAAAACATAAGGGTCTAGATAAATTGAAAGATTTCTTGGGTTACTTAAGTTTCTGGAGCACAATATATATTTTTGAACAGCTTAAAATTTACTTTTCCACAGGGTGTTCTAATATGGATAGAAATTGTCTCCACTCTATGAAATACATGTGTTCGCATATTACTAGATTAAACAGCATATAAATGTATATTTAATTCAAATTTTTAAGACAATTTGCAATTTCACATGTATGTATATCATTATCATCATTTTTAACCGTTATTGATCCACTGCAGAATGAAGATCTTTCCAAGTTCAATCCATTTTCTCTGATCTCTAGCACCCATCAATCTCCACAATGTTGTTCTTCCATTTTTTATCTATAATGAATCCTACTCCACTTGTATTTCCAATGTTTGTGCCTTTGTCCACTTTTTAAATCAATTGTCTCTTCACTTTTTCTTCTAATTTCACAAAGTCCCATAATGTCCTATTTAATATTGGACAATTCTTCCAATTTTTTCAATCTTCCTTCACTTGAAAGTGATTTGCAGTTGTAAGTACATAAATAAAAGATTGTCATCCAATGGCAGCCTGATTGCAGACTCAGGCTGCCATTGAATGACAACCTTTTATTTAGGTACTTACAACTGCAAGCAATTTCGAGTAAAGGAAGATTGAAAAAATTGAAAGAGTTGTCCAATATTAAATGGGACATGATACTTGAGGAAATGTGTGATCACATAATTATATATGATAGTTCAAAAAATGGTACTGCTATCTAAACTTTGGTATCTTTTGTAAATTATGGAATAGAAAAACGATTTGTAAAATAACTTGAAATGGTTATCATCATTACGTGAAAAAAAAAATTGTTTTTAAAAAAGATACTTGAGTAAAATCAACTTCAATGTGAAATAAAACTTGCTTAGCCTAATAATTATCTAGAAAAAAAGGTAAAACATAATATCAGCTTGTAATTCTGAAAAAGTTAATAAACCAGTTTGGCAAAATGAATATTCCTAATGAAAATGCAGATACTAATTTCATTGTTTTATTTTTTTCCGAAAGGGTATTATGATTATATGAGCTCATCAAGTGATAAACTTGTTTGAAATTGTAAAAAACTAAATATAGTTTTTTCATATGTCATAGCATCGGCCGGGACGCGAACCCACAACCGTCTGCAACCAACTACTTGCTTGCATGGCAGCTGCGATACCTCTCGGCTAACAACGCAAGACAACTAAATATAGTTTAAAATAGAAATAACCAGATAAATACTTTACAATTTAAAATCAGATTGAAAGTTATCTTACTGATGATGATTACCCGTGGTTATAATTCTTTATTTCGATTTCAGAATAAATAAAAATTCTGTAAAAATAATAAATACACATTTATTACCAAGCAAAGCATATATTTAAGAATTGTATTTAAGATCCAAGGGGATCTTGCACTGGTATAATTATTATTTTTTCAATTTGTGGATGCTATGTATAAAAACATTTATATTTTTCACAAGATAAAAAAAGATGAAGTCATATTTACTAAAGCTAAAAATATGGAATTGAAGAACTCGTCAATAGAGATCAAATATTTGACTTTAGACTTTATGAAAAGTTAAATTAAAAAAGAACAAAAAATTAAATCAGAGCAGGAAAAAACATAGAATTAATTATACTTCATTAAGATTTTTTAATTAAGAGATTAGTTCTAAGAAAACAAAAAAATAATCTGTAAAGAAAACAACTTTTGATGAGCAGAAATGAGATCTTGATGTTAAGGGAAAATGTTTGCCAGATATTAGAGACTGCACAGGTGGTCCTTGACTTTTGCCCCTAATTGATTCCTGAAACATATATGAAAGTTGAAATTTGTGAAGGTAGAGCAATATTTAAAAAAACCATCAAAAAGTATTTTATTTATTTTTAATGGGATGAATTAGCATATACATAAAATAATATTTTATTGATTAGTATCTGGTGTTTTCTTTATAAATTTATCGAGATAGTTGAATTGTACTCCTTTTTTTCTTTTTTTGATAAAAAGTACTGTAACATGCTGGGTCTTTTTCTATTGTCCTTCATATAAAATAGCACAGTGTACGAAAGTAGAATGTATAAATGTAAGACCGCCTGTATTTAGAAATCAAGACTGGGATAACAGATTGATTCAGATTCATTTGGAGGGATAGAATCATCTTTCGGGCTCTGTCTAAAAGAACATTTATTCAGATTCCATCACTTTGAGATATAATAATTTCTTTCACAATTCCATCCAAAGGGATATTGATTTAGAAGAGATAGCTTGGAGCTCTGTCCAGATGAATAAGAATTCAGATTCTATCACTTGAAGAGAAATATTCATTCAGATTCAGAGCAATTACATGCCTTCCCAGAAGCACTTACAGATCAATTAAAAATTCAGTTACATTCATTATAGTATAATTATAACATAGTCGGGTGTGGCCGCTTGATGGCGTTGTTTGCAGTCAAAAAAAATACAATGTACAGTTTTCGGGGCGTGCGATTTATAAATCGCTGACTGTTTTTTACAAATTTTCATCATTCCCCTTTTTTGTTATTAATTGATTGATTGCTTTTTTCCTGCCTTTTAAAAAAAAAATTGTTTAATTTTAATTTTGTGTTTAGAAAAAACAACTTTTTTATTGTTAAATCGCTGACTGTTTTTTGACAAATTTTCATCATTCCCCTTTTTGTTATTAATTGATAGATTGCTATAACTTCTTTTTTTTCCTGCCTTTTTAAAAAAAAAAAGTTTAATTTTAATTTTGCCTTTAGAAAACAACAACTTTTTTATTTTTTAAACATAAATTTAAACTTTTTTTTTTGGAATTGATTCACTAGATTGCTGCTACTCCGCGATGTCTATTTTGCAATGTCTTTAGAAAACAACAACTTTTAATTTTGACGCACAACTTTTAATCATATTTTTATATGTTTTTGGTTTTTTTCTAATTTGTATTAAGACATTTTTTGATACATTTTTGGTTCACTTAACTATTGCTTTCTACATAACAACAAAACAAAAACAAACAAACAACTATGTAGTTTTCAAACCAATAAAAAGGTTTTTTTTTTTAAGCCTTGCTTTTTTTATTTATGAATTTGGATCAAATGTAAAGGTTTTGGGCCCACAATTTGATCTCAACCAAAACAAACTTCCCCAAGTCAACAAAGTATTGTTTACAAACAATAACCCAAAAACAAAACAACAAAAGAGAAATACATCAACTGATCATATGCCTTTTTTTTTTGGACAGCAGAAACAAACATACAATCCAAATTACTGGTATTTGACAACAAAACAAAACATAATGTCCTCCAGTCCACATTCAATCCGGTCTTGTTGGGATAGCCATCTCAGTCAGGATAGAAAGAAATATACCCATCGCCACATAAATTCTGACAAGTAGTTGTCAAATAATTGCCATCTAGTTCCACGCTCCTTGCGGTTCCGAGATTTCAGAAGGCCCCAAAGTCATTCTACGTTCTGGGTGTGAGCACCTGGGTCTACAAAGTGGTAGTGATAGTTCACAGTTAGGTGATGAAAACCCGCGGCCTCAAGCTCCGCACTGTTGTAGTCCCTCCAACAATCGGAGAAGATGATCGAGCATGGCTTCATATTTGCTTTCAGGGCTCCAGAAGGGTAGCAGCAGAGCATGATAGAATGGCGGTGATGAAACATTCGGCAGTGTCATGACATTTGTCACCAAAGACCCACTGCTGAGGAAGCATCCTACACTGGTGGTTTTTCCTTTGACTAAACAGTTTCGTCCACCTCAACGATCGAACCAGAATCGCCGATTTGATAGCAGGGTCTAGAAGATAGACTTGCATAGCATAGTTTTCTGGGACCAGTGGTCCACTCTATGACTGTTTTATGGCTAATACCCAGTTCTGATCAGACATCTTTCACGATCATATGCTCACGGCTCCAGAAATAAACGACACGCAGGGCTGTCAACAAGGGTATTCTGCTGCCTTCAAACCAACTACTGTTGTGAAAAAAACACCTTTGATGGCAGGAGACGGATTTATAGCAGACGGAACTGGAATATTTGCTTACAATTGTACAAATTCATCTGCTGTCCGCACTCACATCGCTTAGACTGCACTATTATTTGGTGATGTTGCAAAAATGCCACACACTCAGCTTCTGTTGTCGTCAACTGGGAGAAAGTTATGCGTTCGGCAGCCATTTTATGAAGAACGTGGTATTTCATGTGGAAACGAGATTTCACATGCGAACTCGACCAAATTCGTTGTTACGTCCCCTTGGCAAGCTTTTACACCTTAGACATTCTCTAAACAAGGGTGTGGCTGTTTGGAAAATTTCCTATAAAGTCAGGTTTCTTAAATTTAAATATAAATACAAAGACTGTGGAACGTATATAGTAAAAATGTTACTACTCAAACTACACACTCACACATATCCAAACTGTACACAAAGGATAAATGTGGGTATTCACAGTAATTGTCGCAAAGCATAAATAAGGCTGTATTATTTCTGTGGTACATCATCAGAACGGTCTGCAATGCCTAACATAAACATAGATGTTTTCTTTAGCCATAAATCAGGCCTCGTAAACGGCATTTGTAGGTGTTTTTGGTGAGCCAGAACGCCATCTAGCAGCCATGCCTGACAAAGTTATAATTACTGTACAATGCAAAGTCCAGGTTAGGAAACAAAAGAAACTATATTACCTATGGCAAATTAAGCAATTCAGCAAAAAATTTGGTAATAACTAGTGTATAACGAATTCGTACAATAAAAAAGTATTATTTAACAATTTTCTCTAAGTATGGTTAAAAACTTTTCTATGAAAATGGCATTCAGTATTAGATATTAGTTGCAGCCATGGTGTATCATCTAAGCTTTGAAATATACTCTCTCAACAATGAAAAGATATCCTACTATGCCTCAGAACTAATAGTCTGCAGATAACAATGACGTAAAGCCTAACCTATCCTAATGTTCTGATAGAAGTTTATTTCTATTTGCTCAAGAGGTGCAGTAGTTTGCAGAAATGAAGAATTTATACAATGTGAGGAATAAAAAATGCCCCAAATGTGAAGATAAAGAAATTTAAAAATGGAAAAAAGACAAATCTAGAGTTATAGAAAGGTATATGCCAATAAAATTAATTATTAAATCTACAGTAAGACTTTTGATATATATCGTTTAAAAGTATTTAGATCTGAACTTAATTTTTTTTTACTATTTTATCAAATATTTTTCATTGTTTTATAATACATTGTTTTTTTTTGGGGGGGGGGATGTACATCTCTATTTAATAGTAAAGGTAGTTGTGCATATTAGTAAGATATATGATAGTCTTTTTAAATTATTTTTTCTTTCTCTTTTCGTGAAAAGAGAAAATGAATATAATAATTTCTGACACATTGGTTCACGAATTTATTATATTGATGCATTCATATAACCATGAATAATTTTTAATTAATAAAAATCTTTGGTGCTTGTCTGCCGTTCGATGGCGCCGTTTTCACGCTAAAACTATAAAATATGAACATTCCCGGGCCGTTGATTTTAATCATTTTGATGTGTTTTTTTGTAATGCGAAAATAAAAACAAAACAAAATCGTCTTTTTTAAATATTACTTTTTATTAACGTATACAAATTAAATGATAATAATACACGTAAAATAAAATAAACAAATTACAATTTGATTCATGTTTTTTATTTTGCTTTAATAGAAAAATCAATTTTCTATCGGAGATTTTTTTACTGGGGTTATGGCTTTACCGCTATTTTTACTTCATATAGAATGACAACAAAAAGTAAAAGTTGTTACGGTTAGGTTTAGGGTTAGTTTTAGTGTTCTGCTGTTTGTAATGCTAAAATAAAATATATCAAAAACCTTATTTTTGTAAATATTTTTTTTTAGTAACATCTATAAAATAAATGATAACAATAAACGTAAACTATATTCAACAAAGTATAACCGTAGTCAGAGAAAAGAAAAAAACTAAAACTTTTTTAAACAACAACAAAAATGTCTTCTTTACTTATTCATCATGTTTATAATATATGCTTTTTATGAAATTTATAAAAAAAATAGTGCAAAATTGTACTTTTCTTACTGGATATTTTTGTGTTACCGCTCTTTTTTACTTCAAAAATATACACATGGTAGAATCTTGTCTCGTGGAATGTTACGAATATTACGTTACTTTACGCATTACCTAATTCAAACTCACTTTACACATATATCTTGTCAACATTTTCCCAATTAAAACTTCAATACAGTACAGTGTAAAAAGTCTGGTAATTATTACTTTACAAAATCTGAACATTTCAATACTTTAAAATAAAAAAAATCCAATGAAAACAACATTTTCATTCAATTAAAAAAAAACACAACCTCTCACCAAGCCGTAACCATTTTATAAACTGTGCGAATTCGGAA
Organism: Epiperipatus broadwayi; assembly: GCA_028023455.1. NCBI lineage: Eukaryota > Metazoa > Onychophora > Udeonychophora > Euonychophora > Peripatidae > Epiperipatus > Epiperipatus broadwayi. The sequence continues at coordinate 6,027,926 of JAQFVV010012403.1, read as the reverse complement.
AATATATTTGCTGCGATGCGACATACATGCTGTACTGCGATGCGACATAGCGGCCTGCAATCTGTAGCACAACAACAAAAAAAAGTTGTATTATAGAAAACGCGGGTTCGAACGTGTCGGCCGCGGAAATGGCATTTTTATGGGTTTTAGCACTAAAACAGCGCCATAGAGCGGCATCTTTAGCTATAAGACTAGTACCAAATCTTTAAATAAACTATTTGTTTTTTGTAATTTAAAATTAAATTTAGTGTCCACTCTGTTATTTAAGACATACCATACCGTTTACACTTTTCTTAAACACTTTATCAATACTTTTATTTATATCAAACTACCAGTTTAGACTGTCCTGCAGTCATCATCAGAGATTTCTTAAACACTTTTATTTATATCAAACTAACAGTTTCGACTGTCCTGCAGTCATCATCAGAGATACAATATTCAAATATATAATTATACAATTAATGCATTTATCCACATATTGATATACATAATTAAATACACAATATAAACAGAAATAATTATACATTTTAATATGACCTTTATAAATAATCATTTCCCATTTTATTACTTTATTTTTTAAATAATTCTGTCAATATTTATTTTATATCACTCAATTTTATTTTTTAAAAAGGTAATAGTATGAATACTGAACCCCACTGCATGATGGCGTCGTTTTTCACAAAACGCACATCAATATACCGTTTTAGCGGCCTTAATTTACAGCTGACACTACAATAGGTGTTTTTGAACTGTAACAGGCTTCCTGAGAGTGATGTATTCTACGATTACATAATGAAATGCTACGCCCATTGCATTACGACACTATTCGTCAAGTGAGCGCTCTTGAACTCTCGCTATGGTCTGATTTAATGGTGGTCGTATTTGAAAGAGACGAAACTCTGCAAAAATTCATTGCCGGAAATTTTTTAAAAAGCGTAGTGGAATTAGTATTCCATATTAAGAATTGTCATGTCGTCACATACGCTTCCCTACACTTTTGAACTGCACACAACTTCAAAAGGTTCTTCTTTTCAGCAGAGTTGTTTTCGATTTCGCGTGCAAATGCCCGTTTACGCGTGAATCCGTGAGAGAACTGTAAGGGAAGTTGGTTCGAGGACTCCAAAATCCTGTTTGAGGCTTCCCTGTTATTTTATTTGCGTGTTATTTTTCTTACAGCGTTGAGGCTTCCCTGTTATGTTATTTGCGTGTTACTTTTGGCTTCTTTTTTTTATGCCCCCGAAAATGGTGTTGGTTCACAACTTGTCCAAAGTTTAGTTTATTTTTGATTCAATAAATTATTTTATGGGAAGCTGTTGTTTTTTGTTGTTGTTCACATGATTAGAAAGTAGGTAGGTAATATTTGATACGTTTCATTAACAGTTAATTAAAGTAGGTAATATTTTATTATATCAAAATAAAAAAAGAAGTGTTTAATAGTTTATCCAAAAGGCCCCACCCCCCAAAAAATATATATATATATAAAATAATAATAAAAAACTGTGCGGTAATATAATAAAATGTTCAAAAAAAAAAATCCAAAAAGAAGTCAATAATTAAAAATCAAAACAATCCCTCCACCCTCTAAAAAACCAAGGATTTGTTTATTAAAGGTACCGAATTGTTGAAGTCTTTCAGCAAATCAAAACATTGACCAAAAAAAAAAAAGAAGATAAGTTCAAAGCAAACAACCGACCCCCCCCCATCTAAAAACAACAAAGTGTTACCATATTTTTGTGTAAACAAACTGATGGAGCGTTAATTGATAATTTCAAAGCAAACCAACACCCCTAACATCATATAAAATCAAAGTCTTTGTTTCTTAAAAAAACAAACCAATAAAAAAACAGAGTGAAAAAAAACTTTGGTTTACCGTAAGTAATACTATGTAAAGAAACCGACGGATGGTTAGTCGATAATTTTAAAACAAACCAACACCCCTAGACCATCTAAAAACAAAGTATTTGTTTATTAAAAAAAAAAAAACCCGGGTGGAATAAAAAAAAACTTTGGTGGTTTACCATAATATTATATAAACCAAACAGACGGGCTGATGATGAAAAAAAAAATTAAAAACCGGTTGGAAAAAAAAACAAAAAAAATATTTTACCATAATATTATGTAAACAAACAAACGGCCCGTGATCAGTATACTGATGTGCATTGGGCGAAAAAGAGCGCCATCAAACGGTAGGGTTCAGTATTCATATTATTACCTTTAAAAATATTATTTAATATAATAATTATAATTTTAATATTTATTTTACTATTTAATATGTTTTATTATCATTTTACATATATTATAAAATCAATTTTTAATCTTGTCTTATTTTTATTAAATATTTCTATCAATTAACTTTTCCCACATTACAAATTATTTTTTATATTACAAAAATTACCTACCTCTTGTTAATTCAATTTCCAAAACCCAACTGAAAAAAATTCAAAATTTGTACTTATTTAACACTCCCTCTATTGTCATTTTCTTTAACTTTTTTCTTTTAACCTTTTCAAATCCTAATTATTATTAATAATTATTTATAAAATTATTGTTCTTACCCTGAAATCCCTTATTAAGACTTGGTTTTATACTCTTAATCAAGATTGCCTCTTTAATTTTCCCATCCCTTTTATTATTTGTGTAATTAATCATTTTTATACAATCTTTTTCAAACCTATGACCTGTTTCTAATGAATACAAATAAATAGGTGATCTCTTATCATATTTATGTTGAATTAATCTGGTACAAATTGAATTCTTTGTTTCTCCCACATAATTAGTTTTTATATTTTTACTTTTACATGATTTGCATTCAATTTTATATACACCATTTGTTTTTTCCTACTTTTCTTACATACTTATTATCTAATATATTAAGTATATTCTTCTTTCTTTTATTTACTATCTTAAATTTTATTACATTATTAAACTTTGTGTTAATTCTAATAATTATTCTATTCATACTTTTTACAATACTATTATTATAAGTTTTAATACCTATATATTTATTATCTATTTTATTTTTTAAAGATATAATAAAGTGCAAGCATTAGGAGAGAAAATAGCACAAAAGTATTTAGAGAGTAATTATGGTATATATTATTATGAAAATAAGGATGTTAATAATGTAATTGATATGAAGGATAAATTATGGATGGAAAGTTTTAAAGAAGAAGTGAATAATCTGATATATAAAATAAAAAAAAAGGAAATATATTGAAAACAAACATAAAAAGGAAAATAAGGGAATAATTTAAATAATTTAATTAAAATAAAAGAGGTTAAAGAAATAAGGGATAAATATGAAAAAGAAATAGTGTTTATAAAGTCAGATAAAGGTAATAAATTAGTATTAATGAATAAAGAAGAATACATTGATAAAATGAATAAATTGTTGGAAAAGGAGTATTTTATTAAAATAAAGAAAGATAATACTAAATTAAAAAATGGAAAGATTTATGAATTAGTAAAAGGATTATATAATAATGGGTTAATAGATAAAAAAGTATTTGCATTTTTGGGAAATAAAGATTGTGGTATGGCAAGAATTTATGGAGCACCAAAAATATTTAAAGAAGGAGTGCCTTTAAGACCAGTTACAAATGGTACAAATTTATATTTTGATAGAATATCTAAATGGATATCAAGTAATATTCTTAAGAAATATATTAATGATAAAAGTAGTTTTTATATTAAAAATAATAAAGAGTTAATAAAAGAAATTAAAGATAAAATAAATGAATATAGTAATTATAAGTTAACTATGGTAAAAATAGATGTGGTTCTCAACACACTTCAATAGCTCTCTTCATCCACTCTAAACCAATCAACACATCAAACTATCTAAATCAGCTCACCTGAAAATACAGCAATTACAACTAACAACAAACCCAAAGCAAGAAAACAAACAAAAACATGCACTCCAAACAACCCAAATGGAACTATAATTAATGAATAATAAAAGGAAAAATTAGGACTCATCTGAATCACAGCCTGAGGAATTAAACAATTCAACTGCTGAAACGGACCAAGAAAACAATCCCCCCCCCCCCAATACCACATACAGAGCACCTAACGTCAGTAGAAAACAAGACAAGAAGAGACCGAAGACAACTGAATCACAAACAATCCAAGAAATGAATATATCTGAAGTCACACGGAGCACTAGAAGCCAAGATAGAATTTCTAATAACCCAAATCAAAATATACCAAGCAAAACAACAAATCAAACAATAACACTGTGAATCTTCACCAAATCAATCAAAATCAAAACCAACAACTAGTCTTAATTGACGAGCTCTTCATGGATGAATAATCTAAACAAACTTCATAATTCATAAACACCTAAACATGCATCTTAGAATAAGAGGAATAAATGTGCATGGACTCAACTCACTGGCAAGTCTTCACAATTAAGATGGCTTGAGAGAACTAACCTATATCTAGTCTGTTTCTCAGAAACCAAATTACACCTACAGTCTGACTAAAGAATCCAACAAATAATGCAAATAACATGGCCTCTTTCAATAATTTCCCTCAAACACAGCCTCGCCTGGAGTTGCTATACTCATAATTAAAAACTTCATATATCAAAAAATTAGAACCCTTCACCTCAGTAAAGAGCTGTTAATAATAAATCTCATCATAGCCAACAACTCAATTAATATCATTTATATATATCTCAACAAAGATCCAAACCCGATTCATACAGTAAAAAAACAAAATAAATGCTATTCTATCATCTAATGCATCACCCACAATTTGCTTCGGTGAGTACAACATGTCCTATCAACAATTTACTCTAAAATATCTATACCTGCTCAATCAAGTACTTCTATGTGGAGAAAGTTGTTTTCCACCCCAATCTTTCTCCTTCTACACTTCAACAAAAAAGTCATTGATAGATCTACTCTATTACTCGCTGGAACTTCATTTTAACCTTAGTATCAAACTACAAATAGTTGCCCTTCTCTAACCACAATAGCACTATCTAACTTCTAAATAAAGCAGCAACTCCAGAATGGATATTCTCCAAAGCATACCTTCTCTTCCATAAAATTTGAATTCTGTCACACCCCCCCCACCCAGTGTGGTCAACCTTTGTAGGAATTCTGAGCATGATAATTAACCATCACCCTAAGACAAACAAAGGACCTAATAAACTTCTAAAGAAAATGGATGCAATCGGCGACAAATTGGACAACATCTCACCTACAAACACCAAAATGCAAAACATACTAGATCTAAAAATCCAATACCATGATACACAAAAAAATTTTAGCACAATATATTGCAAACAAATATTAACTAACAAACACAACTGGACCCGCAGCTACATCATATGAGCACTAGGTGTATCAAAACAGCCCACACCATTAATGATAGCAGTGGAACATAGCTGCTATAGCAGTCCAACAAATGTTATACCGAATCCACAACCACTTCAAAGTAAAACTACAAAACTATGCCTTTAAAATTGGGCAATATATGGGAAAACTTGAACAATCTCACCAACCACAATATAACAGAAACCTTAATACACCAAAAGCTACTAGCATACTCAGAAAGCACACATCCAGGTTTTCATGCTATCCTCAGATTTGTGCTTCTTCACCTCAGCAATTTCACAATACCCATAATAAAAAAGAATGATTGATGTACTGGCTGTGGAATTCCAAAACCTCCCTGATCTGTATCCTGTGGCATTAGTTCCCATCCTCAAAAAGCAAGAAAACCCTTCCTCTATCAACAACCTATGTCCAATATCAATAATATCACTCCTAATAAAAATAATAGTCATTAGTCAATGACAAAATACAGAAACAACTATATACTACCATATCAACACATCAATTCGCACGCAAGGGCATATCTACCATAGATGCTGTACTGCGCTTCCTCTCACTAACAGAACATGTCAAGCAGAGCAGAAAGTCAAAGCCCTTGGTCATACAACTAGATTTTTCATCAGCATTTTACTCAGTCATCCCATCAAAGCTCTTCCAGACATTACAAGAGTACAATGTTTTATCAGTATACATTAGAATAATAGTTAACCTGATGCTAAACAGATCAATATGCATCACGCTAGATGGAAAACTATCCTCAGAATTCAGACCACATCTTTCAATCCCCCAGGGCTTGTCATTTGCCATGCTCTCCTTTACAGTATATATTAACTCATTACTAAAGGACATCGAACTCAACTTGCCTGGTGTTTATGTTCCGGCACTAAAACAACAAATCAAACATATATCATGTGTTGACGACGTCACCATTTTCCTACCAGACAGTATGTATCTTCAATCACTGTTTAAAATTCTCAACAAACATAAAAAAAATTTAAACTTGTAGGTTAACACCAACAAATCAATCAGGAAAATTAGATTTGAAGTACCTTTCCATCAATATTTATAGCCAAACCTCAAAAATTCCTTGGTTTCCCTATGACCATATCCAAGTGTGCCATGACCAAGAAAATATAAAATTCAATACTAAAAAAAAAACCAATAAAATAGTCAACTCACTCTTAGAAATCTCATTGTCCCTTCCAGGTAAAACTATCTTATTAAATATGCTAATGTCCTCTAGAGTGAACTATTACCTTCCAATCATTAAACCTACCAAGACTTTCGAAAAAGTCAATTAATACACTATGCTCAAAACTGTATTGGAGTGGCAGAGTGGTCGCCATTAGCATAAATAAAGCCCACATGCCCAAGGATTTAAATGGTCTCGATCTCCACTCTGTCTCTATGTTGTACCTGCAGAAATCTATAACAGCGCTCCAGGCTTTATCACTAAAAGTAGGCCTTCCAAACACATCACTAAATGTACCACCCTCAGACACATCGCAAAACAGCAGCAAATAGATAAACGAAATTTGGACATATGTCAACAACTGTATATACCTTAATCAAGCCGCATATGAAGCCAAAAGGTCGTACTGGGAAGTGTACAAATTAAGAATTAACACTACAGCTGCACTCCCAAGCACAATTGGATTAAACAATAGAACTCTAATTAGAAAAGCAAAAAATTGGTTCATAAAACCAAAGTTTATTGATTTCATAATAAAGCTAAACCTTTGACGTATTATCCACCAGTCAGTTTCTAGTCGATAAAAGAGGCTTTACCAAAATAACCCCTTCTGCCAGTTATGCTCCAGGGAGGAAGAATCAACCCATCACATCTTCCATAACTGCCCAGTGCTCAACTCAATAAAATTAACCATCAACAATGAAATCATAAATCAAGCCACAGACCTGTTTGACATACAAAGTGCAATACAAAAGGGAATCTATTCAGACATCAGGTTAGCAATCTTCCTCTCTTTTATACTCTGGTTATCCGGTCGTAAGCAGGTACTCACCAACTCCACAGCCAGTATCTGGGAAACTTTTAAATCAATAATAAAGAAAATAAGTATCAGACAAAAACGCTGGCATCTGACTGGCTATACAGAGAAACTTAGAGCAGGGTTAAACTAACACAAAATAGAAACCAACAGGATACTCCTGATGCCCCAGATATGTAAGATTGCTTCAAGTATATCCCACTGTAGTATTTCTTTCATGATATGTAACTCAATAGATACTGTAACTATTGTTAATAAATAAATTATATTTTAAAAAAATTAAATAGAATCTTAGCAAAAATAGTATCTGAATTGTCATTGTTGTAAAAGTATTTTGATAGACAATTTTTACTCATAATCATATAATAGAATATTTGTCCATTTGTGAAATAGTCAATTCATGTAAATAATATAATTATTTGTTAATTAAATATTCCTTCATTGTCAATTTCCTTTTTTATTCTCTTGATTCAATACTTTGAATATGAGTTCGAGTTTCTACTGATAGGAATCAGCAAGCAGAAAATTTAATATTTACATGTGGACATGTGTGCTTAGTTATTAACTTTCTTACATATAAAACCAGTCAACTTTTCTTAATTGTGACAGCCGAATAAAACAATTATAGTTTTCATAGAAATAATAAAGGTTATATTTACAGACCAATTATCGGTAAATCATAAATATAGTTTAAATAATTTGTTTGTGTAACTTGGCAAACCCAACTAGTTTTTTAGTCATAACTCTATATGCCACATATTTTATTAATATTAAAAATCTATACTGGATATGTCTAATGTTTGTGAATATACATATATATTATTGAAAGTATATCCTATCTCACCTTGTTGTTGATGCATGGGCAAGAATATTTCCTCCGATAGGTTTTTTAGGATCCGCTTGAAACATGGCAGCGCCATCAACTTGTGCCACTACTTGATTAGTAATTACAACAGCAACTCCAAACTAAATACAGAAAAATATATTCATGTAAATGTATAATATAGACATTTTAAAAAAAAGTTCTACCTACTATTTTCTACTTTATTTTTCTAAACTTCTTTAGCAAAATAGAACAGAATGTTTGAAAAATTCCAAATTATATGATCAACTAAGTTAGAATTTACTTTTCTTGTTAAAGATTTTGTTTGGAAAGATAGTCTCATTCAAAACCTTCTCATGAATTCTATCATCAAGACAGTTTAACTTTAATTAATAGTCAAAAATTATTCTTAATCTTGTTTTCATATATTTGTATCCAAAATTTCATCAACTTTGCTCTGTTTTCTTTTTTCTTTTTTAAATTTAATCTGTAAGCATCAATTAATCAACAGCAAAGTCGATGCATTAAAAGCTACTTCAGCTAATGATAATTTCTTTTGTTTTTCTAACATTCAGTGTTTGTCAGCTTCATTTTCTTTAAATAAATTGAAAACAATTATTTCTTCTTATAAACTACAAAATAGCCTAAACTTATTATAAAAAGATTTGGTACTAGTATCATCGGTGGTACAGGCCACTGGATGGCGCTGTTTCTCATCAAAACACTTTATTATAATGTTACCTGGTCCCGACCTTTTAATAAGAAACTGACCTTTTTAATACATTATTAGTTTAAAAACATAGCACCATATAAATAAATAACTCATTATATATGTTTAAAATTTTACATCTAATAATGATATATCGTAAATTGTAAAAATTTTGCAAGTAGCATTCATTAAAACATAGTAAAACGAATTTAAAGTGATTGTTTAATATCTTCATGCTCTCATTTTCAAATATTTAAGATTTGCCTATATATATATATGCTTAGATTAAAAAGATAGAGTGGATTCATTCTATCTTTTCAAAAGACTTTATCATGTATTTGGAAAGGAAACTATTCATTAAGTGTTTAAATCTATAGAGCACATGTGTAGTGGAATGATCTCTAATTATTATTACAGTTTAAAACATAGTACTATATAAAGAAATAATTCATTATATATGTTTAATAATAGTAATATAAATGTAATAATTTTTTTGTATTTTTTTTTAAATAAAAGGACTAAAATATTAATCTCTGAAAAAATTAAGTGTTTCAGGAAAAGTTGCTTATCAATTGGTGCATAAATATATAAGAAAATATTAATTAATTGGTATATAAATAGAATTTTTTTTTTCAAAAAAAAAAAAAAAAGGAAAAAAATAATCTTTCTTATTTAAAAAAAAAAGCATTTAGTCAAGACTTAATTATAGTAATTCTTAATATAGTCATGTGATTGAATGCAAGATTGATATCTAATGGTTTTTTATTCGATAACTGTGTGAGCAGCGGAGTTCAGAAGTGATAACTTCAGCAGTCGTAAGCTCAGCTTAGAAATCTGACATTAAATTTATCTTACCTTAATTTTAAAAAAAATTTGAAAAGTGATTTTTGTAAAATAGTATTGTATTATGAAGTTTACACTGTGATAAACCCTTACTGAAAACTGATCATTGCTGACCCAACCATGTAACTAATCTCACTAATAGGAATATAGAGAAGAAAAATGTCCATAAGAGAAATTTTCAGCAAGCCTTTTAGGTATTGAACACCGTCTCTACTTACATTAACGTGAAATGAAAATAATTATTAAACTGAAAATCTTGAGCTACAAAAGGCAAAAATAAAAAAAATACTTTAAGTGATGAAAATAATCATTAAACTGGAAATCTGGAGCTATAAAAGGAAAAAGAAGAAAAATCCAAATAGATAAAAATAGTTATTGAGAAAGCTATAAACAAAAAAAGGAATAAGAATTACAGCTAAGTAATTGATTAAAGTAAACTATTTGCAAGATTTACAAGAAAGAACCATCAATTAGGTAAATTTATGGTTTAAAAAAGTACTAAAACAGGCAAAACTCTCCATACAGTAGTGCCACTAAGTGCCAACCAGAATAATCAATGGATGCCTGAAGGCTTGTGCATAAAATCCCTATCTAGTGCCCACTCATCCAATATGCCCAGACTAGTTTATGGCTTGTGGCCTTTGTCAGTGAGGAGCTGGAGAGTTTTGCCTGTTTTAGTAACAGTAATATGCTGGCATAAAAAATAGTGATCATGTGATGTTTAGTGGTTTAAAAAAAGTACTGTAATATCATATTTACATTCGTAAATGGTGCTTTATAGTGAAATGAGTAATTAAAAATATTGAATAAATTTTTTTAGTAATTTTGTTGAAAATATTTCTTTCTTTGTTTTTCATCAAAACTATATGGGAACAATCTCATTTTTAAAAGTAAAAAGGAGAAAGATTCAAGTCAAAGTTATATTTTTTTTATGAAATATATATATATTGAATTAAACGTTTGTATCGATTTCATTATATAGAAAAAAATTTGGATGTTACTAAGAAACTATCAATTATTACTAATTAACAATTCCTGCAGAAAAGCAAGTTTTTCTCATAATAGCTCTTTTGTCTCAGGAATTGTTAATTAATGGTAATTGATAGTTTCTAAGTAATATCAAAGGTTAAAGTATTTCTCTATTTAATGGATATTATCTCCTCATTTCTATATATATATATATGATTGTAGGAAATACTTCCTCCAAATTAAATGTTAATTAATTAAAAAGAATTGGAACAGAATAATAATTGTGTTGTATGAAATTATTTGTCACATTATCATTTTTTAAATTTTAATTATTTTATTTGTTAGTTAACTTCATTAAACAATTCTAAAAAATAAATAATTTCCAAAGTTATTTTTTTGATATCTTTATTATTCTAACTATCCGTTCTGTGCATGATGGTGTGTTTGTGACTGGTTTCATCATAAAGTAGTGCTGCTTTAGCATGAAGCGAAGCTAGACATGAGTATTAAAAAAAAAGTTATTGCATAGGGGTGTGTATATTTTCTATCGTTCAGTTTTTAGACCTTGCGATCCCAAAGCTACCTTGGAAATAACAAGGTGTGTGGACTGTTGGCTTTTACGTAATAAAAGTTATTTTCAAAGTCCACCCACTTTATAAATTTTATGATGATAATAACTAGTTCATTAATGGCCAGTATATTCATGATACCTGATAGCCCAAAGCATTGATGATGTTCAACATTGATATAATTATCCTAGTTTTTTTTTGATATACATTTAATTAAATACTATTTTTAGCACTTAGGTATGTGCACACAGTAGAATTATTAGCGTTCTTTTACAATATTATGTCCCAAATTTGTTATTGGCTAGATGATCATTAGCCTAAGATTTTGTAGAATATCTTTTTTAAAACCAATAACAAAGATTGACTGATGATTAATTTGTTCTGATTATTTGCGAATTCTTGATGACTATTGCTGGTGGTTACCTATTTTAATACAGACATAAAGCACTGACGCTGATCCTTTGCTCATTCATGTTTCTTGTTCTTTCATTTATTTGTAATGTTTATTACCCTCCCTTTCCATACTATTACAAAAATATTTAGTGAAAATGAAAATAAACAATAAATCTGATTTAAACCTTAAAGTGGATGGGGGAGGAGCAATTCCTATTTACAAATATTTTGTTAACTAACACACTTTGAACTTTGGAGATTAATTTTTTAATTAATAAATTTTAACTAATACAATTTTTTAATTGACGAATTTTCTTTTACATTTAAATCTCTTCTAAAAATTTTCCAAACATTTTCTAACCATGAATGAAAATGACAGAAATTTGTGCTCGTAATCAAATAAATTTTTAAGACATACATGAAACACTGCACTTACTCGTATATGTTATATCCTAGATTATAAGAGATTTCAGCATATTCTTTTTAGTTTTCCCTAAATTAAATGAATACAATGCTGATCAAATAAATAGGCTTGAATGAACAATAATAGGCAACAACTCATTTCCATATTAATTTGACACTTCAATAAAATTTTGACTGCAGGAGTTAAAATTTATCAGTAAGAAAATGATAGGATTAGATCAGATTTATGCTAAGTTTCTGTTTAAATCATGATTTTAATTCAAGCAATCATTAAATGTGAAATCGAATGAACGCTAAAAAAAAATCCTTCTCCATGGTGGTCAATTTTACCGACTATGTTTCAGAGAATAAAATGTGCAAAAAAAAAAAAAATCATAGCAATAAAAAAAAAACATAAACAATTAAGGCGGAGAAGAGCTACAAATGGAATTCTCTAAATATATTATAAATTAAGTTTGTAACAGCTACAAACAAAGTAGCGGCAAAACATGAGTCTGATATATAATATATAATGAAATCTTCAAAACTTTGAATCAGGTTATTTATTTCAATGGAAAGAAAAGGGGTTAAATAAATAGGCAAAAACTATTTGGAAAGATATTAACGATGAATTTATTAACTATTTTTCATGATATTTAATGATAAATGAAAATAATATCACTAAGTTAAATTATTTTATTGGTATTTATAAAATCATGATATTGAAATCAAAAAATATATATATCTGAACTTAACAGTTTTTCTTATATAAATACAATTCATAAAAAAAAAACTACATCCAATAATGACCAGTCATAATTTTATGCATCCATCTATACATAAACAAAATTCTAGGGTAAAAGTTAACCACATATTGACACTTTTACCTTATTTCATTGTCATCTTAGTTTTTTCACTCTATGTTCTTTATCTAAATATTAAATTGAAGAAAGAGTGTACATATTATTCACATTCTACAGCCCAATGACTTACCTCATCAGCTAATCTGAGAAGTGTACGAAGAAAACGTGCAAGATGCATTTGCCGAGCAGCTAATTCCCCTCTTCCAGAATAGTCAGTTCTGTACAGAGAAGTAGCACTATCAACAATTAATAAAGCATACCTGCAAAAAAAAAATCAAGGTAACAAATTAACTATCAATAAATGCTTAATAAATTAACTTAATTATATCAACTCAAAAATATATTATTTTTTATATCAAATTCAATCTCTTTTTCAAATTATCATATATGTCAATACTTTTTAAAATGACCTAATTCATTATCTGTTTCACATCTGATAATCTATTTTATTAATACTTCATTTCTAAGAATGAGACTTTTTTATAAATAAAATTTTATCAACCAACTTTTTCAATTAGTATTTATTTTTCAAAATACTGCACATAAAATTAATAATCTGATTTGTTCAAACTTATTGAACACTAACTTTTCATCTATATATTGTAACGCTCTCATATATATGCATTTATAGTTCGATGAAAAAAAAAAAAAGTAAATGAAAAAGAAGAATTTTAAGAAATAAAACAAAAGTCATAGAATTGAGAAGGTGGGGAAAAGAAAATCTGATTTAAATTTTAAATTAAGATTCAGAACCCACTCTCTTCTTTTTATCTTTAATAATTCGAATTCTAAGAAAGAATTAATGTTGTAGAAAGAAAAAGAAATAGGATATAATGTGAATTAAAATAAAATATAATTCAAATTAGAAATAGACAATAAAATAATTAATGACTATCTCATCGGCAGAAATGCAATTAAATTTTGGAAAATTCCTGGCCAATAAGACAGTAGATTAATCCCAAAAAGAGATAAGATTAATCATTTAATTAAAAACCAAAAGCAAAAATGAATAAAAATAAACAATAGGAGAGCAGGGATACTATAAAAATTGCAGGCTTGATAGTTTATAGGCAGTTAAAAAAATTTTTTGTTTAAGTTAAGAGGGAGTAAAATCCATGCATCGTTAATAAATAATTGACTAAATAACATCATGAGCTGCTAAGAAAACCATAGCAGTGCCTGTCAGGGCTTTGTTCCTCAGTCTCCATCAATGTCTCTCCTGCCATCAATGCCTCGCCCGTAATGTAAAACTCTGCCGTTTATATTCTCTTCTACTGCTGTTTCGAAGTTCTGGAAAATGAAAAAGAAACTGATGACCAAATGGCTAGCCACGAAGAGTGAAAGGAGCATCATAAACTTAAAAGCCCATGGACCGTGAAGGGATAATAGTCCAAATTGTCACAAATAGATAATATCACATTCAAGTTAAACCTAGGTAAATATATGAACTTTATCGGTAAATGTCTAGACATTATTAGATATAAATGAACTGATATAAAGAAAGAATTATTAAGATTACAAGTGTTAGAATTATAAATTGAAGAAGTATGTGATAAATTAGATCTTGTTAAATTCTATTTTGTTTGGTAATTATTATTATATATATTTTTGTTATGTTAAATATATGTGTAATTGAAATATTAACATACTGGTGTGTGTATATAAGAATAAAAGATATTTACTAAAGATTACTTGGTTTGTTCTCCTTTCTTTACCTGCATCGCCAAAATTAGAAAATTGGCAAGTTTGATATGTGTTCTTGATTTATGCGCTGGGTCCCCTGCCTCATTTCCAAGCACTGGGTTCTGCTATGCCTTTCATCCAGGGTATTCTGGTTATATAAAGTTTATATGACCGGATGGTGCCTGAGATTTATCTCAAAAAAAATAAATTGCCTTTGAAAGATTGGCATAGTCCCAGCAGTTACGGAGGGGTGCTGTGATCAGGAAAAATGATCGAGATGGGTATGTTCGTACAGTCCTGGTCTGATTGATAGTTAATCTATCAGTAATATTCCATCTCTCTGCTTGAGTGTCCGATCAAAGGGTTGTTGAAACAGTTTTAAGATTATAAATAATTAATAAGTATGCGAGACTACATCTGTTAAGCAAATCAACTAAACTAATAAAATGCTATATTTAGTGGAATATATTATGATCAGGAAAGTACACATAAGATTACTAAAAGTTTATCAAAAGTAAAAGTAAAGTATATATAAAATAAGAATTAAATATTTATATAAATATTAATGATATAAAAAAGATAATTAAAAAAATGTTTTAAATATTTAGACACGCCGTGACAGTTACAATATATATATAAAGCTAGATTAGTTGACAAAAAAAATTGTTAGATACAATAATAAATTTTATGCCAAACTTCAATTATTATACCAATACCATGATAATTAGTTTCCTACATAGCATAAGAGGGCAAGACAATTTATATCAGTTACATTTTTTTACCTATAAAGAAACTAAGATTATAGAAAGCTACATTCCTTCCATTTTTAGTCAAGAGCAGATTTTCACAAGAAAAGGTGAATTATAAGAAGTTATTAAATGATCAGTTAATTTATCTTCAAAATGGTCAATTAATCAAGTTTCTAGATAAGACCTAGAAATGCGATTAGCTTCAAGATTTTTCATCCATCTTCTGCTGCAGCTTTATGTAATGTAAGCATTTATAAGAAAAGATTCATTTTTCATTGCCGTCAAAAGATGCAGAAATCAGAGAGTAAAAGCTCAACAGCTAAGAAATGCCTATAAAAGTCATCAATCAAAGGAGCAAGATGATAAGCAGAATTTCAGTAGATATTAAAAAGATTGAAATTGTCTCAGTGTTCCTGGGTTACTAAAGAGCAGATTAAAAGCTCAATCTTCAAGCCAAAATTTAAAATAAAATTGAGTATAATTATAGCTGCTAATAAGGACAATTGTAGAAAACTTGATAAGAGAAGAAAAACATAGAATTGCTAAAAGTTAAGGAAGGATATGCAAATGTGAGGTATCAAGTCTGTTTCCAGATAGTTTCACTGAAAAGATATCTGCCATCAGTCACAACTGGTTATTAGATTCCTCTTTTTAAGCCTTCCAATCATTTGTTCCATTCTTCAAAGGGTTATAATTACTTCTTTAATCCCTAATAATTCTTTTTGAATTAAAAAAATATTGAACTTTACCCCCTTACTTTTTTTAATGTATGTGCCTAAAAGTAAATGACAAAAGTTCCTGTCATTTGTTTTCATATTAAACATTTTTACTGTGAAATTTATTTATTTATTTACTCAATTCTAAAGAGAACAAAAATCTTACTTTTTTTTTAAAATTAATTTTATTTGTAATAAAACAGTCATTACAATTGATTATCAGAGCACAGAAAAAAATGATTACAAAAGCAATTAAAATTTGAAATCAAATCAATCTCTTATTTTAATATTTCCATGTAAAAATTAAATTGCTAAGAGAAAGCATCATCTTTCAATCACTTTTTTATAATAATCAGCACAGAGATATTCATGTGACCGACTAAATTTTTTCTCCAGCTAAACCTTACTAACCCACCAATACTGGTTGGTTATTTAGGTTTGCTATACGTCAATCAACCACACAATCGTGAACTTGATGGAAATTCTCTAGCTGCCTGAAAAAATCCTGATTGTACTCCATTCTTGACTCTTAGGTCATATGTGGCAGGTAATCATTCTAACAACCGCATTACAAAAATTGTGAAAATACTTTCAGGGGAAAAAAAAGCATATTTATATAAAATGTAATTAAATATCAATCCATAGAGTAATATAAGCAGTGATAACAATGCAAAGAGAACATTAATGATAATTAGGAGCCAACAACATATAAAACAGCGAATCATTTCTTGATTTATTTTTATGTGCAACTTGATCTGCGTATATTTAACAATCATGCTTTTTCAGATACTTAAAATAAATTGTTTTGGAAAAAAAAAAAGAAGATTACAAAAATTAAATTTGAAATAAATAATCAGAATTAAGATTTTTTTTTGTGTCATATTCGACCAGAGATAAAATCCTAACTAAAATTACATTGATCATGAAAGTCATCATTAACAATAATTTAACTAATTTACAAAGGTTAAGCTTTTTTTTTTAAATAAATAAATGCAACAAATCAACATAATTTGCAAAATGAAGATACATTTATCAAGCTATGAAATGAGATTTTATTAGAAAATCGCCTTAAATTAAAGTTATCTTGTCAAGCGTTGGCAGCTGAGAGGTCAGCGCAGCTGTCTTGCAAGCAAGCAGTTGCTTGCAGACAGTTGTTGTGGATTCGCTTCCCGGCCGATGCTTTGACATATGGGGAAAAAAAATTAAAGTTATCATGTTGATTTAAAAATAAGACCTACCTCGATTCAACCATCATAGCAGAAGCTTGAAGTAATAATTGAGATTGATGATCAGTGTTATAAGCTCTTGCATAAGCAACATTATCTAACACATCATTTCCCGACAAACCATATCTAGGGAGAAAGGGATAAACAGTTATATAAAAAAGTATAGTTGTTCTATTGCATCCATAATAAAAAAAAAAAACTAAAGAAAAAAGAAAAAATCAGAAGGCAAAATTTTTTCTAAATTTTAATTTTTTAGTTCATAGTGCAACAATAGAACTTTTACCTTCTCATTATATATCCATCTGTTTTATAAAATATTTAAATCCTACTGATACCATAAGTAAATATTTTTTCTCTATATTGCATTAATTTATTTTAATTAACCTTTCCCACAAGGATCTTGCTATTTTAGGGAATGTTATCTTTGTTAACATTGCTATTGGTCTATAGATGGAAAATCTGACTTTAAAAAAATCAATATTCATACTTTGAAAATTTTGATTATTGGTAGCAATAACTGAAGTGTATAACGTTTCTTACAGCTATGATTTTATTTTTGATATAATTTGATAAAAACAACTAAATACACTTTTTTTAGTATTAATTATACTTAGTATTCATTACTTATTTATTATAAAAAATATATTTATGAATATTTTTTTTTTAATTCTTCAATAAGTAATGGTATGAAAAAAGCAAATATTCAAAATGTTTATTTTAACTGAATACCATTGAAAGTGTTTAAAAATATATTTTTCACAATTTATTATTATTTTGGAAGATATGTATAATACCAATAACATAAATAAAAAAAGAAACAAATTTTATAAAACAAATACATTTAAAAATTAGAATTTGAAACGGCACACACAAACATATCAAAAAATTTCATAGTTTGAAGGATGTATTGTTTGCAATGAAACAAACTTTATTTTTGCCGATTGTTTTATTTTTTACTTTTTTGTTTACAATGCATGTCAGCTTATTCAGTAATTCCTTACAATCCTCTACTTAAAATAAGACTACTGGACTAAGAAAAATAAAACAGGGAAGTTCATTGCAATCAACTTATTACTTTATAGGTATTTAATGAACTTGTTTTTTTTTAATTTTAATTTCATTTTTAAAAATGTGTGCAGTAGATCACTTTTACATATGTAATACACTTTTACTCTGGATAATGAGCTAAAGTGGTTCCCCAAAATGCCTCATAAATCAAAAATTACGCATAAAAAATAAGCAATTATGAGTTCCTATGAAAAAAATATGTTATCTTAAATTCGAAATATATAAAAACCCAATTAAAAAATAAAGCTTCAATTGAAAAACTGTTGATTAATGAATAAATATTTTATTAAGCATATTACTTTTTCAAAAAAAAAAAAGTGCTAACTTGTGACTAAAAAAAATTAACACAATGAACATTTTTAAAATTTATTTTTGGTATACTTTGTATTATTAAAGTTTTTTTAATTTTTGTAATGTCTAATTCAGGGGTCGGCAACTTTTTTTTTTGTTGTAAAGAGCCATTTTTAGAATTATATTTACTAAAATAATATTTACGGAACCGAAAGTCAGCAACTTGAATTATGAAATATACATTTTTGAAAATTTAGCTTAAAATGTGTTTTTTTTTTTTTTGTTAAAATGAGTTTATTTGTGCTTTTCTTAAAGGTGCTGTAGTAAAATACACTGCAATTCAATTATTTATTATCAATGTTACAATAGTCATAGTTATAAAATATAATTATTAAAGTACAAAATAAATGATTTAAACATTCTTACATATAAATTAACATTGTTCTTTGGTCAAAAAGTATGCTGAGATTTCAAATATTTTAGAACATATTTAACTTGCATGAATAATAAAATAAAATATATAGTTCATAAAAAAATAAGAACAATACATAGTTTCTAATGAGATTTTTGTTACTAAATTTCTTGAAAAAGTTTGTCAAAATTTGGTAAATATGATGTTATTTTCATTTTCAAGATAGCAGACACAATGTTAAGCTGATTTCTTAAGTTTATTTTTAATAAAATTCATATTTGAAAATGTCTGCTTGCAAAAATATGTTAATCCAAAAATCAACAGAAGTTCAAATACATAAGTTTTTAATTAAATATAAGTTTCAGGCAAACTGTTCCAAATATCTAAAAAAACAACTTGATCTTGTCTTTTAAGATTTTCTATCTCAGACCATTTCTGTTGTGCAGCAAAAGTAGATTTCTGTCTCTCTAAATTTTTTAATTCACTTTTAAGATTTATAATTTCGAGTGGTCTCAGCTTTCTGTTTAATTAAATATCGCTATTAACATATTAATAAGTTTATCTTCAACTTTTGGAAGTATTTAATTAAGTCAATATTAAATTCGTTTCGGACATATATGTCTTTAATTCTAAAAGGAAAAAAATCCTTAAAATGATTACTTACCTCTCAGATACAGCCAACAATCGTTCAGGCCTAAAGGTACCTTCCGTATCAATATACAAGCATTTTCCTTCTCCTCCTTGATGATCAATGGGTAACTGAAAATAAAATAAGCTATTGAGTATCATATACATATATTTTAAAAAAACATATAGCTTAATGTATATGAAATTTAAATAAAAGTAACCAAAACCTCTGGGAATTATAAGACTCATATATAAGTAAATGCAAAGAGTAACATGATATTCCTATTTCTTGAGTTCTGATTGCTATAAGTATTCATTTATTCACATTGTAGGAAAACAGAGTATGAAATTTGTATATTATCATTATGAAATTGCAATTGAACATTTAGAGGATAAAGGTAGAACTTTACCCTCTCAATAAATTGAGAGGTGTTAAAAATGAGGTTCTGCTTTTATTTTCTAAATATTTAATTATAATTTCAGAATAATTTGTGCCATATTTAAATCAGGTTAATATACAAATTTCATGCCCACTTTCCTACAATGTGAATAAATGAATGCTTATAACTACCAGAACTCAGGAAATAGAAATATTACACTACTCTTTGTATGTATTTAATATGAGCATTAGTTTATACATTGCTCCCAGAGATTTTGGTTATTTCCATTTAAATTTCATATATATATATGTCATTTATATACATTACAAAATCATACTTTGTAAATTCTGCTAAAATAGCTATCACAATTATTTATGTACTTAAAGTATTGTATGTATGACAGTATTCAATATAGAATTATAACCTTATATATTATATATGCAATGTCTGTATGCATGGATCAATCTCTATTTGAGAGTTAAAAATGGACATGGTGCTTGAATATCACTTTGCAAGCAAATAACCATTTGATTATTTATTTATATTAAAAGAGCAATCTATTGTTTATGATGGCAAAAAACTTTTTAATCTGAAGCTTGGAACTTAGCCAATTTGTTTTAATACATAGAAAGTATGGTTGTTGATTGGTTTGATAAATATCAGCTGTCATACTTTGACCAGCCTGACTTGAACTCAATATGAAATTTTTGGAATTAATTGAAGCACCATATCATGAATTTGGAAAAAAAAAGATCTGCCTCTAAGAAATAAAAAGGTTATATAATTATAACAAATAAATAAAATAAAACTAATTAATATATTGCATTGGATAAATCGTGCATAACTTTACTAGAAGGCAGCTCTACATAATAAATCTAATTTCTTTCCAATAACCAATTGTAATTTAATATTGATAATTAATATAAGAAAATAACAGAGAAAGAAGTTAAGTTTCCTAGCAAAGTTACAATGATACAAAAATGTTGGGAATGCAACTATTCCAACTAATAATAAATCTTAAAATAAGACAAGTTTCCCCAGCATGAATTTCATTTGGACATCTATTAATTTAGTATATCAATATTTCATAATTCAAGCAATAATCAATAATAATGGAAACAAAATAATTTATTATTAAACAAAATAATTTCTTCTAAAAAAATAAAATAACAATAATGTCATTGTAATAGTTACCAATATCTAAATTAACAAACAAATGTATAATCAACAATATGAGACATTGCCAAAACAAACCAAGCTATCCTTATCTCAATATCTAGTATCCCAGTAACCTCAACCCTGAGGGCTACAAAAATTAAGTAATGGGTGAAATGCTTGTTATATATAATCTTAACTTTCTACTACAATATTCTACATAACAGCATAAAAACAACAACTATTCTGAAAACTTAGTATATTAAATATTTAAATATTAATTCTTCGTCAATGCCGTATTATTCATAAAGATCTAAACATTACCCATGCTTAAGAAAGGAAAAACAAAATCATTACAAAATAAAGCCATAGGAATTTATAAATGGAACTAACAAATAATATCAAGCTAAACACATTAATAATATCTTAGCTGCAAATACATACAGTATCAGTTAAATCTCATATATATATAAAATAAATATTTATTACCATTTAAATAATCCTATAAACATCACATGATCACCATTTCTTATGCTTGCTTATAGCTGTTATTAAAACAGGCATAACTCTCTATATGTATTGCCACTCAGTGCAAGCCAGAGTAATCAATGGATGCCAGAAGGCTTGTGCATAAAATCCCCATCTAGTGCCTACTCATCCAATATCCCCAGACTAGTTTCTGGCTTGTGGCCTTCGTCAGTGAGAAGCTTTGGATCTGAGTTCAGACCTATATGACTATATAAGCTAATGAGCTTGAATTTAAAATATTATAGTGTTTTCAATTTAAGACTCATAGTTTTGTAGTTAAGTAGAGATAAAAGGTGGCTGCTGGAGGGTTGCATTAGATCCTAAGATCTAGGTGCAGTGCTCTCATATCCAAGGCTCCTCACTGACGAAGGCCACAAGCCAGAAACTAGTCTGGGGATATTGGATGAGTAGGCAACTAGATGGGGATTTTATGCACAAGCCTTCTGGCATCCATTGATTACTCTGGCTTGCACTGAATGGCAATACATATAGAGAATTTTGTTTGTTTGTTCATTTAAAATTATAAATATAATTAAATAATACAACTGTATACTGTATTTCATAATCTGCATTAAAATGTGATGATTATAAAATAAAATAAACAATCATTTATTACGCATGTATTATTTTGAAAATAATATTTAAAACACTTTGAAAATGTTACTTGCATATAGCTTTGATAATTATGCACATAATGATCAATCCAAAACAATTTATTATAAATAAAAAAACATTTAATGAAGATTTATAAATTGATTTGTAGTTTTAACTCATTTACCATTAATGTTACCCAAAGTTATGATCTGGCAGATGACCTCTTTCACTATAATGGCACTTGGTTTAAAATATAGAAGATAGGCCTAAACGAAGATGTAGAGAAAATTATGATTTTTGCAGCAATTGATGATTATAAGATAATTCTATTGATGAATGAAAACAGGAAGATGTTGATTATCCATGTGAATCTCGATTCCCAAATTCTGAAGATAAAAACTATTTATTTACTAGTTCATTGTAAGACATAAAAATCCAATGTTTTTCTTTTCAAAATTCTGCAGCTGATCTTTCTTCATGTGATCAAAACAGTTTTCTTGATAAGATATCATTCTTGGATACTTGCCATTAAAACAACGAATAATGCTTCAGTCTATTTTAAAAGTACATTCAAGACAAATAATTGTCAATTTTTGAAAATTAACATTTTAAATTAAACAATTGAATTTCTTTTTAAATTATTGTTTAATAAAATATTTTTATTTATAAAAAGAGTATAAAATGTCTTTAAATATCAATAATAATACCAACATAATATTTTAAAATATTAATGACATCACACTTTTAAATTAATAAAATTTCTTTCTTTATATTTAATTACTTTATACAGCAATGAAATATACTCCAAAGGAATGTACTATTTAAATATATTCCTACAGCAAAAAATATGCCTAGTTAGAGATAGTGTCAATTTAAAGATGGTATGTCTTATTCAAAAACATTCAATCTTTTTGACAAAATGGTATACTTCCTTCTATAATATTGCTGCCATGTATAGAAAAGATTATTAAAAAAATATTAATAACATGATTTCAGAAAATATGAAATGTGTCCAAAAATACTATTACAGTTCTTTTATCTGTATTCCTTTATGTTTAATAACTTATTTATACACTTTCAGATTTAGAAGTCTTTTTTTTTTTTTACTTAATAAGATTATCTTATATAAATTATCCATTATTTTATGCATTCTAGAAATCAGCTCTTAAATGAGCCAGTGCATTCTCATCCATTTCTACTTTCTTTGTTCTAACATTTTGTATTGAAGCAGTCAATGTCTAATCATCATTGAGCTTCATGCTTAACCATCTACACTAACCTCCTATGGGGCCCGCAATTCAGACCCTGCTATAAATATATGCTATTCACTCACACACTGTATGTCAAATCATTCTAAAGATGAGTAAAATTAATTTTGTTTAGTAAAAATGAAACAGTAGTTTGAATGATGCGTATATATATTATGACTAAAGCAATAGTTTTATTGCTATAAAAATACATTTGCTTAGATATTTGTAATTATTTTTATATCTGTGTATATTCAATGTAACAACAAAGAAAAATGGGGAAGGCTTGAAATATTGAAATTATCTTTATCACTAGTCAGATCGTTGTCTATAATTAAAACTTATAAATCTTAATTACAATCGAAAAACAAATCGTTTATCAGTTGTTTTCAAATCTTTCAAAACAGCTAAAAGGGGTATTTCAAGCCTTATCTATTGAAAATATTTTACTAATTAAATGTTGTTTTTAAAAGGATTACAGAGATAAGGGTGGTGTATGAAATTGAATTCTGGGCAGTATTGAAAGGTTATAAAAGGAACCACAGAACAGAGGAAAGGGGAGTTTTTTACTTTCAGTTGTTAGTTAAGTGCAGAGGAGTTTTTAATCAGTTGAGTTAATTACCTTTAAGAAGCCAACACAAGTGCTGTAGATGGAGCGTGAGTAGTGGAATCTAGCACCGATCTCTTCTTCTCTCGAAGAACTGTCTGCCTGTCAATTGCCATGTCCCATCCGGCCGACCATACAACATGATTGCTTCCGACTGCTGATTGCTAATGACGCTGCTATGCTGTCTTTTCCTTAGGTAACCTTTTAACGTAGAACTGCCTTTATACGACAATACTTTTGTAATCTATAGTTCAACCTTCATATCTTAATTTATATATTGTTTTATAAGCTTCTGCTAATTTTGCTTTTAAACTCTCTCTCTCAGTAATCTTTTATTAATATCATGTATTTTAACTTACCTTTCACGCTTAATTAAATTATATATAAATGTGTGCGATTCCATTAAGATTTCATGTATTTTGTTTAATGTATAGATATGATTTATTTTCTTTAATGTGCCAAAATCGCTAAATTCACGAGTAAGGGGGAAAATAATTGTTTTACTTGGGAAAAGGGTGGGCTTTATTTAAAACTTATCAATAAAGTTTTGTCTATATTAAATAGAAATTGCTCGCGAGTTTGGTTTCATTTTAAATTCATTATTCTTAAAGTAAATTAAAAACTTTTACTGTGGATGAATTTTGCTTTAATTTTCTATTTTAAAAAGATCGTGAACCTTCATATAATTAATCCATTCCTTTTTGCTGGTGCCTGAAAGGCAAACTCTACCTGTTAATACGTATTTGGGAATCGATTCTTTAAATATAAATGTTGTTAGTTTAATAATATTATAAATAGAAGCGTTATTATTCATTATGATTAGTTAAATGACTCAGAATTGAAAACAGATTATTGCGCAAGAGGTTAGACAATTTCCAAGTTTGAAAATTATATTATAAAACTTATATTCATGTCCAATAATGTTGCTGGCATACATTTCCATTATTCTGATATTTTATCTTCTCCATTTCTTGATTGTTTAGTCATTGGGAACGTCTAAAGCTCCCATCCTACTTCTCAGAATCGTTCACAATCAGGTACAATGCTTCCTGTGGAAACGTAAAGTTTACGAGGGTTATGATATTTATGTGCTGCAGAAGACAGCGCATCCAGATTCTGGGCTCTCAAACCCAGACCCTCTCTTGATATCGCTCCGCCAGAAGGCGTGGATATATCCAATCTAAGTTCGTTTCAAAGTATTCTTTTAAATGATAAAATATCCATAATCGCCATGAGGCCTTATTTTCGTTATTGTATGCTAGTACCGTTACTTTGCTCTTTAATTTGATCATCCGTCTGTCTAATCTTAGTAAGTCGCAATGATGTGTTAAAGATAAAGATTCATTTCGTAAAATACGTTCAGTATGTTGATCTAAAAACTGTTTTCCTTTAAAAAGCTTTATCGATTCCCAGAGACGCAAATCAATTTGTATAATTTATTCTAGTAAATATTGCACATTGTTTGTTTCTTATGCATACTTATTCTAGAGATGCTATGTCCAAACAATGCTTATCAAACATATGTAATGATTTTAAGATTGTAAATAAATGATTGAGACCGTAAATTTATATTTATTTGTCAAAATGATTAACGTTAAATTATCGTGTATCTTTCTGTAATCCGAATCTGTTCCGATCTTGTAGATTATTTTGTACATCCACATTTTGGCATATTAACCCCGCACAACTTATAACACATTCTATAAAATGGTATCTATTAAATAATTGATGTAATGGGGATTTTATAAAACAAATCCCAAGTTTTCATAATGTATAAAATCACTCCAAGCGTGAAACAATTTTGTAACATATATATGCGTTTTCTGCATTTATTAAATATATATATTTTCATGTTAATCCTGGTTTGTGTTGAATTATTAGTTTCTAGTTAATATTTAGAATTATTTTCTTTAGCTAAGAGCTTAGCATTAATAAATAACTATGATAATGTAATAACTGGGCTACTCCGACCTCGATCATCATCATCATTCTGATCTTATGCTCTACCACTTTGCTTTGCTTCTGGGCACGGATTTAAAATAATTTTACTGTGTCATCAGAATTGTTGTTCATTGAGTCAGAGATTCGAAGAATAGGCAAATAGGTTAGAATTCAGGACTGCTCCAGACCTGTGTATCTCGAGCATGATTGGATTCGAGGTACTTTTGCTTAGGATTTGAATCTTGTTAAGTGAGCATACTATTTTGACCGGTACAGTATATAGATAAATAATTCACCAACACGTTATCTATATATTGTTAGATATATAATTTAGACAAATACAAAATATATTAAAAATACAAAATATATTAAAACTTTCTGAGAAGAAATATCAACTAGTTTATCACATAATGCTTATGACAAAAGTATTAAATATGATAACAACAACAACTCAAGCTATTATCAATCTCAGCCTGTAGTCAAGATTAAGGAGGTTGCCTTGACTGCAGAAGATTGAGATTGTTAATAGTTCAAGGGTTGATTATTATCATCTACATTTATAAACCTATTAAAACATTGAGTAATTAATTTTATTGTCTTAGTAAATATGATAATATATTGTTCTTACGACAAATTTCAATCTTATTGCCTTTTAGAAATTAATAATAAATATTTGAGGCTTTAGGACCAATCTTAATGAGTAGCAAATGTCTCCCAACTTTTGATGACCCCAATCAGTGAAGGATTTTCCTCGATTTTCTAAATTAGAAGGACAACCTTGTCGTATAAACTTAAATTAATACAATATCACATAACTCCAACTTATATATTGCTGTTTTAACACACCTCAACACCATTTACTGTAAGCTTTGGTAACTAATACATACCAAATGAGACTGCTTAATAAATTCCTATCTTGTCCTATCCATTATCCCAGGCTAGTTTCAATCTTATGGATCTCATAAGTGAAAAGCTTTGGATCTTGAAATTTTCAGGATCAAATGCATCTTCCTTCTAGCAACTATCATTTATCTTTCTGTTATATTATCAAACTATCAGCCCAAACTGAAAAACATATAAATGTTTTCAATTTTACTCAACATATTTATATAATTATAGAGATCTGAAACTAGTTCAGATTCTGTATACTAAGGAGTCCTTAGTTTTTTAACAATTTTAGGCACTTCTATCCTCCACGATTTGATATAAACCAATAAAATATCATGAGTCTATCAAATAAGCTTGAAAATAATCTGGCGATATTGAATAGAACAAGAAAAGATAGGGATTTATTAAGCACTGTCATCAGACATCTGTTAATTACTAAAACATACAGTAGATGGCATAGAGATGGTGAAAGAAAAATATACGCTATTAAAACAGCAGCATGTAAGCTAAAGTCATGTTATACTTTATTGGTTTATACCAAATCCTGGCCACAGAGCAGAAGTCCCTTTAGTTGTTAAAAAACGAAGAACATTACAATATGCAGAAAATGAACTGTTTCAGATGGCTAAAATTAAAAACATTTATATGATTTTCAATTTGGAGAAATAGCTTGATAGTGTAAGAGGCAGTTAAATGATGGCTGCCGCAAGGAAAATGCATTAGATCCTAAACATCCAGGTGCATTGTTCCAAGATCCAAAGCTCTTTGCTGATAAAAGCCATAAGTTTGAAACTAGTCTGGGGACATTGGACAGGGCAACACAAAATAGAAATTTATTAAGCACTATCATCTGGCATTTATTAATTACTAAAGCTTACAGTAGGCATAGTAATGGTAAAGGAAAAATGTATTTTAAGGTTACTAACAAAAACTTTTCTTTGATTAAAAAGTCTAACATCAAAGTAAATCACCAAGATTACAAACTTAACACATCTTTTAATAATGACTTTTTTTATTTGTCTAACTATCTCGAGTAAAGAAAAATTGCATGAACTAGAAAAAAGAAATTCAACATTAAAAAAACATTGAAAGGAACTTCATTAAAATAAAAAAAAAAGATGATAAGACAAATTAAAAAGTGGATATGAACTTATAAAGACCCAAATGTTGAAAGAAAAAGTGATGTAAAATTTATTATAAAATAAAAGTGGAAGAACAATATAGTGGCGAATGAGTAATAAAACTCACTATTCAAATTATATAAAGATACTTAATGTAAATAATTCAAGTTTATGTCCTGAGTTTCTCACTTTGATGAGGAATTGAAATATTTCTTGCAGGTATACAGAATGCTTCTGATTAGTCCAGACATTTCAAAATTTTAATGAAAGATTTTAATGCAAGAAAATGAAAGCACATATCCTGTGACATTTATGAAAAAAAAAAAAATTATATGTCGTGCATTGTTTTTTGTAATTTTTTTTATTAGAAATGGATATTAAATTATATAGATAAAAGATATAGCCGAATTGAAATATATTTCGACTAACAGCTAACAAGTATTAATGCAAAACTACAGCAACAAAAGCTATTAAGAAAATTACTAATAACAGTTGATATTTATAATGAATAATATTTCTGTAGTGTAATTTTCATTACACCACTCTCACATAAGGTATGGAATGTTTTCTATCCACTTTTAACACCTTGTGGAGGGATGTAATCATAAACATATGATTAAAGACGTGAAAAAGATCTATAATCCCCGATGCACATTAAATGCTGAATCAGCACTCACCAGTTGGCCCAGACCACAATCTCTTACATATATCTTTATCATTGTTCAGTATATGTATAGACAGCAAATTACTACAATTTAATTGATAAGTATCAAATGTACAGCCCTCACAACTTTAACACAAATCACTTATTGAAAGTATATTAATAATTTTTATTGGTTATTCATTACACTAGATCATGTGTGTATAATTTTATCCCTCCACAAGGTGTTAAAAGTGGATAGAAAACATTCTCTACCTTGCATGAGAGAGATGTAAATGAAAATTACACTACAGAAATATTATTCATTATTGAATTATCTCTAGTATAATGAGCGTCTAATAAAAATGATTAATATACTTTCAATAAGTGGTTTGGGTTAAAGTTATGAGGGCTGCACATTTAACACATCAATTAAACTAGTAATTTATTATCTATATATACCTGCAATGATGAAGATAGGTGCAAGAAATTGTGGTCTGGGACAACTGATAAGTGCTGGTTCGGCATGAAATGTGCATCTTGGGAATCGTAGATCTTTTACACATGTCTTTGATCATATGTTTATGATTACATCCACAAGGTGCTAAAAGTGGGTATAAAACACTCCCTATCTTGTGTGAAAGTGGTGTAATGAAAATTATACTACAGAAATATTATTCATTATTAGATAATCTCTAGTCTAATGACTGACTAATAACAATTATTAGTTGATATTTATAATTTTCAGAAATTATAATGGATTTGAGCTAAAATTTGCAAATTGTTTTAAAATTTTGAAAATTTAAAAAATGACTCAAACTTATTAAGATCCATCACAATATGAATGATATACTATTAGGTACTACTTACACATGTAAGTGAAATCTTAAGTAGCAGTTTACCATTAAATTTTAAACAGAGACAGAGCTATGTGTAAAAAGAAATGTGAAAATATTTTTAAATGCCTCTATTAGAAGAACTAAATATTTGGAATCCTGTAAAAAGACAAAATAATAATAATAATGATATAAAAAGAATATATCACATGATCACCATTTCTTATGCTTGCTCATAACTGTTACTAAAACAGGCAAAACTCTCCATGCACTGAATGGTCCTACTGTATAGAGAGTTTTGCCTGTTTTAAAAAAATATATAACTATCAAATGATAAAAAAAGTTATTAATGAGAGCAAGTTTCAAAAACAAAACAATACCATCACATTGAAAGGAAGTTTAAATAAAAAGAAAATTATGCTGAAATAATAATATAAAAAAAATTAAAATAGCTGCATTAATTATACATTATTTTTTCAAATGTCAAGATATTTTAAATGAGATAGTAAGACATACATATTATATGGTTGAAGAATCTCCAAAAGATGAAATTATAATAGACATTTTTAAAAAAAGTCAAGAAATAAAGAAAAATTTGACAAAGCTATACACAAATTATTTAAAATTAAAGATATATTAAATGATGTCATGAATTGATATTAAAGAAAAATGAAAAATAAAATAAATTTCAAGCTAGTAGTTTTCTATCTAGAAAAAAATTTAGGATTCAAATCAATCAAAATAAAAAGCTCAATTTAGAAGAGATTATAGTACTAAGCATATAAAAGTTATAGAAAGAACTAATAAGTATTAGTTGCTACTTTGTACTATATATACAGATTATGAAAATGTATTTTATTCCATAAGTATTCCTGTAATGCTTAATACATTCGAACAATAACATGAAGACCTAAAATATTGACAAATTCTGAAGAAAAAATTATTAAAATGTTACAGCAATAATACTAAGAAGAGATTTTCCTCTCAAAAACTATCTTGCTATAAAATCAAATTTACAACCACCACAATATGAATTCACATGTAATACTCTTCTTTATATGAAATCATTAAACACAAAGGACAAAACATTTTACAATGTATTTCTGATGTCAATTAGCTCAACAAACCCCTCCGAATAGCACCAGAACGAACAAATATAGTCTATGCACTCATAAATTGTACAAAAAATCACTCAAACTGGACAAAAATTTAAGACTATTCAGCTATTCACATCTTTATTGCAATCTCTATAAAACTTGTCAAAAGGATTATCTTTTTAGGAATGTTAAGAGTGTCTATGTAATTATCAAAAGCATTACCAAACTGACACGATTTAAATAAATTGTCAACAATTTTTAAAAAAATAATTTGTACACTGATAAAATTCCTTAAGAAATAATCCCGTTGCAAATCTTTATTAGAAAGTCTTCCCCTCATTGTTTTTCACCCTACTTCCGTTATATAAATTTGTATTCAATTTCTTCCCAAAATCAACGTAAAAACTATAAATATCATTTATCAAAACTTTAAACTTGCAAGTCTCGGATTCATTAAGGTGATGGTTAAAGGCTCTTGGCATATTTTTTAGCAGAGTGGTCTACATTAAAAGATACTACCATATAAGTTGACTGCAAAATTGCTAATAGTTTATTAAAGTAATGACAGATTAGTAATAAAGAAGATTACCATAAAATACTTCAAAACAATACTACATTTCTTCTCTTATAATTCCTTACTTCTCACTTAAACATCAAGGGACTCATGGATCCAAAATTAATCATACGAGACATAAATGCCAAGACATTCAAAACGATTTACGAAAATCTTAACTATACGTTATATTATGATCTCAGCAATATTTCTCCTGAAATACAGCTTTCATTATTCAGATTGCCTATCTATCAACAACTACATCATAATTATATACAAAGTCTTTTCAACTGCTATTTGATTCCAACCTTCTTCAAACATCAACATTTCAATACATTTAGCAATTGTCTCAATGGAATAAATAACGTGATACTTTTTTAGCACGAATTAATAGACATAAAATTTATGTCCATGCAGTTTTTTCTCCATAATAAATCTAAATGAACACGGTCCTTTCATAGAAAATATAAATATTGCTTATTAGATGAAAAGTCAATAAGTCTCACCATAAACAAATGCTGATTCTTCAAAAACCATTTAACACATTAATCTCTTGCAAGCAGAATTTAAACAAGATATGTCAGTAATTCCTTGTAAAAACAAATAAATAAATAAGAGCAAGATCTACCTTAAAA
Organism: Epiperipatus broadwayi; assembly: GCA_028023455.1. Taxonomy (NCBI): domain Eukaryota; kingdom Metazoa; phylum Onychophora; class Udeonychophora; order Euonychophora; family Peripatidae; genus Epiperipatus; species Epiperipatus broadwayi. The sequence goes on along the minus strand of JAQFVV010012403.1, from coordinate 5,996,007 downwards.
CTCTGATTTGATTCATATGGTAATCCAAGTGTTTGATTATTATACAAAGAAATATCGCAATAGCTATCTATATTAGTAACAATAACCATGGATAACATTGAGATCTAAACACACACAACCAAACCAATATATTATCAACCACAACTGTCAAATATAAAAATGAACTTTTATCTTTCAATAATGATATCACTAATTTAACAAACTAACTTCTAGAGCCAATGTAACAATCTAACAAAACATTACTATCTACTATAAGTCATATTCAAATTTTTCAGGAAACACTTTGACCATTGATAAAGAATTAAATTTTCATCTTATCCTAAAAAGTGATATTACAAACTCAACTCTTAATATAAAGATATATCTAAAATAAAAATTTTTATATATTAATACACGTAACATCATTGTTAATACCAAATAAAGCAAGATCTAAAATAATTTTATAAATAAACTAAGTGTCTGTACTGGTAATAACCTCATGTTATTTCTGTATCTAAATTACATATGTACATATATTATCCACAATGTAAGATAGTACATAGACTTAAGCACAAAAACTGAAACTACAATGGAGTTTGATAAATGCAAATTGAAGGCTACAGATTACATTTGTACAAGATACGCAATACTGAAAATGCATTAGAATGTAATAGTGCAATTAAAGATTAAATCTATCTATTGATGTATAGTATATAACTATGTACGCAGAATTCTAAACCATTTAAAAAATGAGGGCCTATTCTAATTATTACACACATATACATTCACAGTATATATACCAGTGTTCATGATTATTCGATGGGAACCTTCTCAAATGTCTCAAGAAAATGTTGGTCTGATCTATTACTCTGCTGTGCTATATGAATCTGAAAGTTTTTCCATTAAAGCATATACTGGTAATTAAAGAAAATAATTTAAAAAAAAAAAAATTTAAAGTAGCTAACATTTCCATGCAATTGGAAACACATCTTCAAAGTTTTCTCTTTCTTAAATTACAAATGCATTCCTTATTCTTGTCTTTGCCTCATTATTTATATCAAAAATTTGGATATAGAATTTTTTAGTAGATGTACTTAATAACAAAATCATTTAACCAACATTATGATTGATCATTTTTGAACATATATAAAAAAAACTAGAAGTTCTTAAATTTTTTTTTTCCCATGTGTCATAGCATCGGGCAGGAAGCGATCCCGCTAACCTGGGACAACTGCTTGTAAGGCTGCTGTGCTGACCTCTCGACCACCAATGCTTGACAAGTTCTTAATTTTTACATAACTAATTTATATTGTTTGTTATTGGGTTGTTGTTTTTTTAAAAAAAAAAAAAGCCTTGAAAATAGTTAAGTAAGTTTTCTTAATAATAATAATAAAAAAATCATAGAATCAGACAAAAAAAAAAATTAAATATACAGTAATTTAAATAAAAATTTAAAAATGCTGATTGCATATAAACAGAAAAATAAATATAAATACAAAATTTAATTCATAAATAATTTGAAATTTTAATTAAATCAGAAAATTATTCATAGAAAAGTAAATGTGTGCTCTTATTAAATAATTTAAGATTATAAACATGTCAACATGGCTTTATAAAACTTGGAAAATATTAAAACAAAGCTATCTGAAAATTATTCAAATTTAAAATCTGTAAGAGCCTTTTTTGAGATTATCATAAATAAACTCTTGAGAAATTATTACATTAATGATTTTTCCATACATATAAATATTTGCATTTTCATATGAAAAGATTTTACCTGACAGGTTACTGCTAGAGTGTGACACAATTGTGTTTTGCCAGTTCGAAACTCACCAAAAATCTCTGTAATTGAACCAGTTTCAATCCCACCTGGAAATAAGTAAATATTTAATTAAAAATCACCTATCTAAAGTAAGATCTATATATATAAAAAAAAAGATTAAATAATATTCCATTAATGTTTGGAAAAATCAATGCATTTATATGGAAATAATTACAGTTCTCAAACATTAATTTACCCACAGTTACAATGCAATTGATGTGACATTTAAGCAACAAAATAGCAAATTGACCCCAGCCTTCATTCAATCAAACAAACAATTTTTTTACATATATTTACTATCCTAAATAATTCAAGAATCTTTAAAAGATCTTGGAAAACATCTGAACATTTGGAAAAAAAGAGGGGGGAATAGTTCATAGGTAAACATTACTTCCAGACAATTTTATCTTCCAAAATAATAATGCTCCAATTCTTACAGTCAATAATATCAAACAATATTGGATTGAAATGAAATTCGTGTATCTTCAAGACCTTCACAATTGCCTCGTTTAAATAATATAAAGCTCTATGAACCAATATTGAACAATGAACAAGAAGTCAATATCTTCTATTATTATTTTTTCAGGGAATTTGAGGCTTTCTCCATAAGAAATAGTTCAATATCCTTTAATATTATTCTTTCATACATCAAGTGGTAATTCAACAACATGTTAAAAACACTGCTTATACACTATAGTAAAAGATTCAAAGATATTATTAAGCATGCACTCAATAATACAACAAACACTATTTTATAGGATCACATACCTGCTAATCTTGTTGACATGGCTTACTTTATAAGACAAAATCTTGTTTTTAGGCACTGTAACCCCAATTAAGTACGTCTTCTTAAGTTTAAAATAAAAACATTTCAATTCCTGTCACTACATTTTCATTGATACATCATTAAAACTACCGGTTGCTTTCTGATTTCAAATATTCTGTCCATGCAACTTTTTACCATTATATATTAGTATTAAAAATTGATTATTAGAATATTAATGATCATCCGTAATAGCTTGAGCTTGCTTGCCACCCTCTTAATATGATTTATTCCAGCATATCTTTATTTTAGAACTACACTATAAATTTGCCTTAAGTAAAATTCCTTATATTAACTAGAATCATTTATGGCTGTTTAAAATGAAAATGATTGTGCCTTTCCTTCCATACATTAGTAAAGTTGGGTTTGTTTAGGTGTAACAATCTTATGTCTAATAACATCTTTGAGCTGCAATATAAGATCAACTTATTATATGAGTAAAAAAAAAATGCATTATTTTGTAATGGCTTAGTCTAGCTAACTGGAGAGGTTTGTATAATAAACTAAACTTATAATCCTAGAAGTCACAACATTGCTACCTATGACTTGGTACATGTTTATGATTGAAATAAAAAAGTATAATGTTAATGATAACAAATTACAATTCTTTAGCTTACCCAGTAAATGATAAACAGCAGCAGTTCCCTACTTTAGTGCCATCTATAATAAGATTAAATAATCAGTGAATGCATTAAAACTTCCCAATCTCCAGACTGTATTCTGGCTTTAGCTTATCTCAATAAGACTTTGGATTCAAAGCTGGAAATAATGCAGTTATATATCTAAAAATCACTTTTTAATTACATTTTACTACTTATTTGTTCATTTCAATATGCATTTCCATTGGGCATGTTTAAAGCTATTAATGATGCTCTGCTTACATATGTTCTATTAATGCACTGTTCATCATTATACATAAGTGTGTGTATAAAGCTTTAAACATCATCATACTATAATGAAGAGTTGCACTGTCTTACTCAAAAGTACAAGAGATTAATAATATAAATACACATATTGCATCAATGCTCTATGTTTATAATTTGAAAGACTAATCCAACAGGAATGTTAAATATTTTAAATGTTCTCATCTATTTAAGCACTGCGCTATAAAAATATATAAAGTTTTAAATTTTTACCATTTTACACCTACTTTACTTCATGGATATGTTGTGAATTGTAGGGTGGTAAATTATAATACTACGCAAAGTTACTGTAATATATAAGATCAGACCATGAAACAGTTATGGAAAATTAAATTATAATAAATGTTAGCACACCTGTTAAAAAAACTAACATTATTCAGTATACTTAAATAAGGCTAAAACCTTAGTACATGCACCTTGAGTGCTTAATTTATTACAAGAGAGACCTCTACAAATCTAAATGTAAGATTCGACTTTATAAAGATAAGTGCAGCCCACTCTTATCTTCAACCTATTTTTCTAAATATATAGGCAAATCTAAAGCATTTTGATTTGTGAGTGCGAAGCTCATAAATTCTTCACTGATTAAGTCCACTATTTCTATTAAACATTAACAATCGCGAAATCTTTCGACTTACAACGAGTTAATAGTCAGAGCTTAAATTTAGAAATATTTTGAATTAATTTAACATTGTAAATATTAATTCTTATTAAGCGCAATGTAGCACGTAATACTTAAATAAGGCTAATTCGTTAACGTTTAACAGAAATAGTGGACTTAATCAGTGAAGAATTTATTAGCTTCGCGCTACCAAATCAAAATGCTTTAGATTTGCCTATATATTTAGAAAAATAGGTTGAAGATAAGAATGGGCCGCACTTATCTTTATAAAGTCTAATCTTGCGTTTAGATTTGTAGAGGTCTCTCTTGTAATAAATTAAGCACTCAAGGCGCATGTACTAAGGTTTTAGCCTTATTTAAATATTACGTGCTGACATTGTGCTTAATAAGAATTAATATTCACAACTTTAAATTATTCAGTATATACCTATATAATTTCCATATCATTAATTTAAGAGCATTAAAAAAAAATTATTTTTTTTAAAAATAAGTGTTAATTATTTAATATCAGCAGCATGTTTCTGGTTATTTTAAAAATATTCATATCACTTGTGATTTAAAATCACTTACTTATAAATTTGCATTTTGACAAAAGTTTCTTTTCTTTTTTTTAACAAAAAAATGGGATAGTCTATTTAGGTGATATACTGAATCATCGGAAAAATCAATGTAATTTTCTATCATCTCATTCGTAACTTGTGTTTGATTTGGGAGCAGTTGCTTTTAAAAGTGTAAATTCTCCTTACCATAAAATTTTTTATTGCATAAAATTAGAAATCTCAAATTAATATTTACTTTCTAAGTATTTATATGGCCCTGGTTAGATTTTTAAATTTGGAAAATAACTTGAAGCTCTACAAAAGTTGTTTGGTACAAAAAAAGATCCAGTTTGGACTGAAATCTTTCAAGCTTTGCCAAATAGAAAGAAGTTATATCTAAAATTTTCTCTTATATATTTAAAAAAAACAACAAAAAAAACAAAAAGGTAAGAAGTTTATTAATTAGCAAAAAGTGCTTTTAATCAAATAGATCTTTTTCTCTTTTTTGTGGAAATTACTATATTAAAGTAACTATCTCACTAGATTTTGCAGACTTATTCAATGAATAGTAAAAAAAGAGACTAGCAGGAGTTTTTAATATGGAAAACTTTTGGCAAAACATAAAAGACAATCTATCTTATGAGTACTTTACATTAAAGAGAAAATATAATGAAGCATGCTACAGTATGTGATTTTAAATCCTACAGGTGGTGATAAACATTATGATTAACATATACGAAAACTAAGGAGCACACAATAAAATAGAAAAAGATAATTAGATATTTTAATGAAAAGAGGGTGTGAAATTCACATATCCTTTGCAATATTTTCCAAAAAGAATATACTGTTCTGAAACATAGGCTAAATGAGGAGTATAAAGACACTATTTACCTGAAGGATGTGATGATGGCATATTAGATGTGACAATATGTTGGAATATTTCCATCATCTATCAATAAATGTTGAATGTATAGAAAATTTTAAACTTTATTTCAACTTTTCAAATACAAACAACTTGTTAGTAATAACACACAAAAAGACAACATAGATTAGTAATTACATGTTTTGTGTAGTATTATTTTCCACTATTCTCCAGATGATTGCTGGCCTGACCAGTGACAGTATTAACATGGGAATCGAACTCGCACTTTTAGATTCTCGAATATCGAATTTAAAACAAATGCTCTAACCAAATGAGTTATCCTGTCAAATTTCTACTATCTGTTGCCTTTGACAGGATAGCTTAATTTATTAGAGCGTATACCTTAAATTCAATATTTGAGAATCAAAACGTGAGTTCGACTCCTATGCAGATACTGTCACTGGTCAGGTCAGCAACACCTGAAGAAGAGTGGAGAATAATACTGTTTAAACATTGTGTAATTACTAACTTGTGTAGTCTATTTACGTGTTATTACTAACAAATTGTTTATATTTGAAAAGTTTAAAATTTTCTATACATGCAACATTTACTGATAAATGTTGGAAATAATCCAACATATTATCATATATAAAGACACTAATTTTAATCTCTCCCACTCCCCTCAAAAAAAAGATCAAGCATTTTTCAGCACCTCTTAGACTTCTCTTTCAACATTTTGTAAGATATATACTACCTAATACTATCAAAAAGATTAATTAGCTTCATTTGGAAAGAAGTTTATTGGATAACAAACAATACTGCTATTCCAAAAATAAATAAATAAAATAGAAATCTTAAAAGAAAAAAGAACAAGAATTTGATATGAAAACCATGACATTTACTTATATACATACACCTACGTTTTGACTATCCTGCAGTCTTCTTCAGAGCCAATTTACTTTATTGGCTCTGAAGAAGACTGCAGGACAGTCGAAACATAGGTGTATGTATATATGTACAAATAAAGGGTTTTGCTAAAAAGTGTTCACATTGGTTTCCACATTAGATAATAATGAGATCTTTCTTTTCATTCAAAGCTTTTCATTCAAAATCTTTAACATAAGTATTGGTTAAGAATCAGTGATCACTGACAATTTTGAAAGCATTTTTTGTTAATTTATCTTCTTTTAGGCTAGACAAATGGAATTCATTTTGCAATAATCACATTTATTAGTCAAAGTATTCTGCTATTCAAGCTAATGGCATGCAATATCTAAATTTTAATATTTTAGGCAGGCATAACAAATTTGCTAGAGGGGCAACAACTTTTTTATGCAAGTTACTGATGCTTAATTGTTTTTATACAGTATGTGTAATTGTAAATACTGAGCACAAACTTTTTGAAATAGATAATAGTGTATTAAAATAGAAAATAATTTGTGATAAAAACAATTCTAGTAATGTATATTAGGTGATTAATAATATATCTCCAAATCCTCATTTGTACATTATAATAAACTGTAACATCAATTTTTTTAAGAGGGAGAAGGAAAAATATTACTACATATTAATTATGAATAAAAATTGTTTGCTCAATAAGATTTTCAGCTTGCTTAAAAAATATTAAGATATAATAAAACTCATTATTAGATGTGTTTTATGATGAAGCCCAAATAATTTATTTATAATTTCATAACTGTGTCCATACTGAGAGTAAATTTGACATAACTAACTTAAGGTTTAGAACCAAAGTATCCTAGATCTGAAACCAAATTCAAAACTTACTACAGTATTTTCATACTCTCAGTTATTGGCAAAAAGTTGGTAGACACCAAAACTAAATATTGCATAATTTTCTTTTCATAGCCTATTTCAGATAGTTATCAACAGTAGTGATTTCTAGTTTAGAATTGTACCCATACAGTACTATAATCATTGCTGTAAAAAGTTCTATAAAATTGAATGACTTAAAAATCACTCAAAAAAATTAAATCGCAATCTTGATAACTGGTGTTAACTTTACTAAACAATCTGTCAATAATTTCATTATTAATATGTAAGTTAAACTAAAAAATATTTAAACTTTGTAAATATTTCTTAATACTATGATTGCAAAGAAAAGACAATGCATTAGCTTTACCTTGCAAAAGTTTATCCAACTCCTTGGAACCTGTGGTTATTTGAATAATTTCTGAACGCTTCATATGAAATTCAGTTGCTGTTGTAAAACCCATCGGAACAAGTTTGGCAGCTTCAGCCTGAAACAAATACAATGCCAAATAATCAGACTATAAAATCAAAAATGGAAATTAAATTATTCAAGATATTCACTAATCATAAACCACTACTTAGAATTTTGGCAAAAGCTATAACATCAGAAAGATGGCAAAAATATACTATTGGAATCAGACAGAATCATGTCAAGTCAATTGTAATAAATATAAAAACCATCGCAGAATCGATCAGGAAAAATTTGGGATTCTGAAAACTCATACTTTGAATTTCGGATAAATACAGGTTAGAAACTTTTAATTAGAGCAACTTTGTCAAACTGAGAATAATTATCTACAAATCAGAGTTGCATTTTAGAAAATGACATATATTACGGCATCCTGTAGCACATTCAACTTTCAAAAAAAGTCATTCTGATAAAGTAAAAATTAAAACTCTAGTCAAAACCTATATCTGGGAATCAAAGATAAACAAAACTTATAAGAAATATATTCTTAATTATAATCAATGTCATTCCAGTCAAAAACCTATGACATAAACTCTAACAATTGTTGCACAGATCTGCTAAAGCATTCCTGAATCTTGTTTCTTATTTTGATTGGTTGTTGCTCATGTTAAATTGAATATTATCTCTCCAAGCTATTGAGATATTCTACTGGAGCTATTGCACACTCTGATAAAATTTTTATTTTCAGAAATTGATTAACAATTGCAGATATATGAGAGAGTGTGTGTCTGAGTTAACTCTTTCTTGCTTGATTTCATTTGAATGGCTGTTGATCACTCTTTTATCAATACTTATTTTATTATTTACTTCCTTTACAACTGATTCTATCATCTCTGTGTTTAATGTTGGCTGTAGCTTTTTATTTGTATTTTTCAATTTGTTGAATAATATTATTTATTACTCCAAGGACCTGCACTGATGCCTCATTGCATTCTATTTTTACTTCCTCTCTAACATGCTGCAAGTATTCTATTTCCCGATCTTGCTCTATTTAGTTTTTCTTCATCTCTTGGCATGCTTTTTCCACTCTATTGTCTATATGTGATAAATTCCCCTTTAGCTCTTTTATAATCTCTTCCCTCAACAACTCCTGACCAATTTTAATCCGGTAAGTTTGTAATTGGCTCTCTATCAATGTTTATTAAAACTTCTATATAATAGAAGAAATATCACTGTTTTTAAAATAAAAACTAGTTTATCAATGGATATCTTCAGGCATAATTTTACTTTTCATTTTTACTATAACAATGTTTAAAATCTTTTAGATAGGATCACAAAGCAGACATGCAGGTTTGATGGCAAAAATTTTAATTTGAGATAATTAAAAGTAAAAATAAGAACTTCATTTAATTGGCGTCTAGATTTACAGTATCTGATAATTATGCCACTTTTGGCATTCAAAAAATGTAATTAATGTTTTGAATATGATATATAAAGATTGGTTTAGTAATTACTGTTCAAACGAGTCCTTTAGCAGCTGGTAAAGAAAGAGAAATCTTCAATAGCTTTTAATTTATATCATCAACATGTGAAATAATTTAAACATCTTGATAACTTTTTAGCAGAAAAGTTTATCAGATGTTGAGATAAAAAACTGATATCAATATGCTGTTGACATTTAAAACAAGTCAAAGTTAAGGTATTTCATTACAGTGGTGTAACTTCTGCAACCTAATGAGCTATATATAGACATTACCATCTAGTTTAGTGTAAGGAAATGATACTTCAATCTCTGACAAAGTAGTATAAAGGCATGAAAAAATTTCCTTTAAGAATGCTTGACCAATCAAGATGCTTTTCAGCTAGCTGGATATGGTCCGGTAGAGCGTATTGTTGTAAAATCACATCTTTGTGGGATTGAAACACTTCTTAAAAAAAAAATTTTTATGAGAAAATTGAACATTTTCATCAAAAGATAGATCTATTTTTGTTATACAAATTATTTTAGAGATTTCTAAAAGGCAATATTGACTGATGAAAATAGAATACAATGGGAAGCTAGGATTAGGTAAGGCATTGATTTTTCAGTAAGAAGTTTGCTACAGAAGTTAAAAAAAAAGACTTTGCAAGGTATCTGTTAAACAGACTAATAGAGCAACACATTTGAGGCACACAGATTAGCTTGTTTCTTCATTATAAAATATCATCATCATCATTATTATTATTTTGGACTTGGAATGGCTATACTCATTGGAGTATTATATTTCACTTTTGTACTGACAATTCCAAAATATAAAAGATTGTGGTGAAGATAAATTAATATTTTCTATTAAGAAGTACATATAAAGATGCTGTGCCTACAACAAACATTTCATTGAACATAATATCACTTCAAAATTTTAACATCTATATAGCTCAATATTTCATTTAAGTAAAACCACTAAACCTCACATGATCACCATCTCTTATGCTAGCACATAACTGTTATTAAACAGGCAAAACTCTCCATACAGTAGTGCCACCCTGTGCCAACCACAGTAATCAATGAGGATTTTATGCACAAACCTTCTGGCATCCATTGATTACTCTGGTTGGCACAGGGTGCCTGTTTCATTTAAGTAATTATATTAAACTTATTTTGAAATTAAGTAGAACAAGCTCAAATTATAATATCAAAGGATTTTCCAAATATGTAATAAAAATATGGGTACACACATAGATACGCAATGAGGGTTAATTTTAGTAAACATAAAATAACATTAATCAAATTTAATCTTTATTTAAAATAATAATTAAATAAGAGTTGTTTATTTATATATTTTACCAAAATTTTGTCTGCTTTGGCCTCGCTGATTCCTTTAACACAAAGAAGTTGCTTCTTAGGAGCAAAAGCAACAGCTTCCACAGTATGATATCCAGCTTCTTCCAATTTTTTGATATCGTTTGATGAAATACCACAATTCTGAAATGTACACATAGAAAGCATTAAAAATTCCTCATTACATGAATTTAACGTATTGAATTAAAGAATTGTACCTCAAGTCTATGAATAAGTAATGGTCCAAGATTTTCTTCTTCCAAACTTTCTTGCTGAGAAACTTCCATTGCCATGATTACTAAATAAATTTAAAAACATTCAATGCATATATTATGTACATGTTTGTAAAAAAAAAAAAAATCTCATTGTTATTTACTCTGGAAAAAAATAAAGACTAGATTACCAAAAATTCACATTTTACTATACTAAAATTGGAAAAAAAAAATATCAATATGCTATACTGAGGAATGCTGATATCTGTAAATAGTTGTAGCTTCAAATTTTCTTATAATAGTTACATAAAGTGTAGGTAGGGAAAATAATGAATTAAATATGATTAGAAAAATAGTTTCGTTTTGCATATGTCACAGTTTTTAATGATATCAATGTTAAAGATACTGGGATTTTATAAGAAAGTTCAGCATTTAATAATTATTTATTATTTAGTGTATGAATTGTTGTTTTTTTTCTAAACATTAACTACTAGTAAGATATCATAAAGGAACCTGTAGAGATTCCAACCAGCAGATAGATTTATTAGTGACTTTGTTAACTTCAATTCTGCCACTACAGCCATAAATTCAACAGTCATTAAGTGTGTGGTTTGTAGTTTGTGTTTGCCTATATTTACATAGATCAGTGGCTGATAAATTCCATTTATGAAGCAGATAAGCACAATGATCATGAGTTGTTTTGAATCTGTTGATGAGACTCCAGTTGTTTCCAAGATCAAATCCAGCTGGTTTTATTGTTGTATCTGGAAAAATAAATTTGTGGAATTTCATCAAAATTCCATTTTTAACACCATAATTCTTTGATTATAGATTTCCACTTGTTTCACAAGTCCAATCCAATAAAGATATACTCTTATAAATTACGGTTATTTTGAAAACCACCTTAATTACTTCTAAACAGTGATATGATTTTAGACTACCTTCAGGGTATGCATGAGCTTTTAATACTGTTTCTAAACTTAATTTTGAATCAAGAAAATATAAAATCTATTTTTGATACCTGGAGATTTCTATATGTAAATTCTCTTGTGATTTTTAAATTATGTATTTATTATTTCTTCCCTATTATTTTTTCTACATAAAGCTATCAAGCTTTTACCTCTTTCATTATAATTTGATCAATTCTTTTCCATATTATTGCAGCATTCTAATCTCCCATTATCATTATACAATTATTTTCCTACTTTCTTTTAAAGGTTTTTTCAATTTTACTCATAATTATTAAATAATCTAAACACCTTAACGACTACCAGATCTTTTGAACATGTTGATAATCTAATCCCAATAATCGATCATTTACTAGAATACTCAATATCTAGCTTTTTACTTTTTATGGCAATCAATAAATCACAATATAGTTCTGACATTCCATGTTTATATTCTCATATTTTAAAATTCTAACAACGTTAGATAATCATAACAGGATTGATAAACATGAGAATTCTGAACTTTGGTGAAGTAGTTTTCCAATTGTTTTTTATCGTAACCTCAATTATCAGCAATCTATCTACTACATAAAGATTTATTTATGTCTTTACAATAAGAATTAATCAATATTGATGGGGCGGGGGATTCATTTATAGCATAAATCTCAGGAAAAATTTTAGGTTAATTTTCTTTTTGATTTTACCAACAGTAATCCTATAGTCAAAAAATTATCATACGCTACCCTGTGCAAGAACTATATTAATGTGCATTAACTGTATTTTTCACACGAACAAATTCTTAAACTTTATTGTTATTTACTCCTAAGATGAGGGGGGAAAACTAAGTTTTTTTGCAAAAAATTAATATGGCTAATTTGCAATTTTATTAAATTTTCATACTTTTTTCCAACATCACTGGGAAGAAGTCAATATCATAATCCTTCTAGCATTATACAGTTTATCTTTAACATACATATTACAGGCAAGATATATTTTTAATGATTAATGACTAGAATACCAAAACGGGAAAGTAAACAAATATCATTGGATGATATGATATGGACCTGGAAATGAGGCAGAAAAATAAAATTAGAAAATTTTGTATATCCTATGTATAAGCTTTTCATTATCAAAATGCTGACTATACAAAGATATCAGTGAATGAAATACATAGAAAACATGATCATGGGAACATTCTGAAAAGAATTGTGAATTACTTGGATATAAAACTAAAAAATAATTGAAAAAAATACAAGTTTATCCAATGCCTTAAGGATAAATCATAGAAATACTTATTTTTTTATGAATAATATCAAAAATGAAAATAAGATTTTGGATATAATGGATGGCAAATCAGATGAATTGTTAATGTAGATGGAAGAAAATAATTCCTTTCTGGGCGCTTTAGCCCAATAATAGTAATGGATTTAAGTAACCCATTACTTATATGATACTTGAATGTCATAAGATCTTCCAAGTAATTAATCATTTGATTATTCTGAAAAGATCTCATGATAAAGAGATAATGCATTTAGTGGTATCTACAATATGGATTTGAATCTGGAAAGATAGAATTTGAAATTTTGCTATGTGCAGTTTAGCACATTGATTGATTCTTGGAGAAGTGACGTAATTTAAAAAAATATCCAGCCAAATGAATGGAATCGTAATGCATGATCTGCCACTAGAGAAGCCTGAATGTTTTATGAGCCTCCAAACAATTAAATCACTTCATTATTTTTATATTATTTAATAATACGCACAAAAGATCATCTCCACTTTTAAAAACCTAAATGGATTAAAAAGATGCTTATATGTGGAAGAATAGCTTGGTTTCATGCTAAAAGCCTACATACAACACCATAATGTATAATGAGAAATGCCAGATTGGTTAAAAAAGATATAAATTATTGGGTGCCCATTTTTTGTATATACCATCTGTCAATGCAGTCACCAACCACAAATAAAAATTGACAAGATATTAATTTGATCCATTTTTTTTTTTTTTAAAGATAGACTGTTTAGGGGTAAAATAAAAAAAACAAACAAACATGAAAATAATGAAATTTATTAGAAATAAGTGACATGATGCACCTTTGAATATATTAAAATAATATTTATTTAGAAAACAATATAGGCAACATTTTGATATTTGCTGACAATATGGTAAGATGACACATCAAGAACAATTTGAGTTCTTTGATATTATCTATTGGTGTGATAAAAATCATGACATTTCCCTATTTGAAATTAATATGTTTGTAGCAATTTTTGCCAAACACATTATTTGATTTCTAATTTGTGTAATTCTTTGTTTCATGAATAATTTATTTTTTCCCCAATAATGTAAACCTTGATCACACCTTAATGTAAAAATGTTTTTTTTTTTTCAATCATTTAATAAACATATATTATTTCCATTTTGCTGTTTCCTTTTTTTAGATATATCATTTTAAAGAAATTAATATTATTTTTACTGATCAATTATTATCTCTACACTACATTAGTATTTGATTGATGGCTTATATTGAAAATACTACGTCTCATCACATTATATTTGATAAGAATTCCAGATCCATAGCTATACTTTTGCATATCTCTGCAGTGTTCCATTCTGCCTTCTTTTTAGTTGACTGTCAACAAGTGAAGCACAAGTCACATTTATTTCACTTTCAAATCTTTTGTTAAATTGCAATGGACAGTTTTAAAAATACCAATGCCTTACAATGATCAGTTCAAAGAATTTCAGCAACTTTTTGTACGTTTTCTTCATTTCCAATTGTTTTTGATGTGTTTGGCTTTGAGTTACTTTCAATTCTCTCTGTGCTATCATGAAATCTTGCAAACTACTTGAAATTGCTCTTGCAAAGCTTATAGCTTCACTGACATATATAGTTTCAATAGTAGTTTTATCCAGTTTAAATAAAATTTAATGCTAGTATGTTATTCCATGGTGGTTTTCTACAATAATACAAAACACAGTCATATTTTATATTGTAATTTATGATCCAGTCATACTACTGCTTTAAAATTTTTGTGAAGAATTAAAGTCGCTAAGTAACGTGTTGATTCAGATATGGCACTTCAGGCAGTTTAGAGAACTAGTCACCTTTTTACTGAACACACTATATATAATGCTCAAAAAATGAAGACAATCAGCAATAGTAGCCATTGAAAAGTCTGAAAAAGCAAACACATGAAAGATCATTCTGCAATATGTTATTATAATTGCCAAAAACCAGAATCGGACTTGATGGTACTTTTAAAAAAAATAATCAAATAGCTTTATTGCTTGGGAGTTCATAAGAAGTTTGAGCATTGAAAGTGCCCAATAACATAATACTGTATGTAAATTGCAAATTAATTAATATCCATGGAATTCTTAAAAAGATATAGTCAGTAATGGAAATTTTGAATAATAACAAAAAATAAATCAATTTTTCCCAAATTATTATTATGATTTTTAATATAGGGGATTTGAAGACACTTTCAAGTTCTCTTCAGCCATCCACTCTATCTCATACAACAAATGCACATGCCCGTATATACGTGTGAAAAAGATAAATGCTCTTTATGTATTTCGTAAACCAGCACTTATCAGTTGGTCCAGATCATCTCCACATATATATATAATTAGTGCTTGGTTTATATTAAGATAGCAAATCTTCAAACTTTAATGGACAGGCTTCAATCTATTCCACCCTCAAACTCTTCAGCCATCCAGATAGTAGATTGAAGCCTGCCGATTTGCTATCTTAATATAAACCAAATACTGTTTATTTATATATATGTGGAAAATGATGATCTGGACCAATTGGCGAATGCTTGTTCAGCACGAAATACGTATATTGGGAAGTATTTATCTTTTTCACGTGTATCGACTGTATGATAGTGGATGGCTGAACGGTGAAAGTCTGTGTTCAAATCGCCTATATTACATTTAAACTCCAAGTATATGAATTATCCTTGTATTTCAAAAATATGATTTTTGTTTTGTTATGTATGTATGACTTCAATATTTACAAATCGCCATATTTTAATACGGTAAATTGTTTATTTCAAATTAGCAAAATAACATTAAATACATTAGATTAAAAAATAACATCTAATATTTTTGACCAAAAAAAATAAAGGCAAATCGTGAATTTTTTTTTTTTGAAAGAAGATAGTGCAGCATAAGAATAATAAAAAAACGAGAAACGCTTTATTACAAGCACTTTCAAAAAATTCATATTATATATAGAAAAAATAAAATTTTATTATATAACTTATTTGTAATTTAGAGTTATTTATATTTAAGACAAGAAACATATCCTTAAGCACATTTTAAAATTTGACCAAGTTTAATTAATTACTTACTCTTAGAAAACAAAAATCAAATATTTTCAAGAAATCCGCCAATAACCAATTTGTAGCTCCGCAGAAAAAAAATAATTAGAGTAATTAAAATTATTTTTTTCCAATATTAAAACTAAAAAAGAAGTTAGCTAAAAGTTTTATTTTAGAATTTTTTAAAGAAAATTTAAACTGATAAATAATTAGAATAATTTCTATTTTCACCAATAATTTTTTTTATTTTTTGATATCGTTTCCTAAATTATGGCAGCTTCCAGTAGGACGAAAGCCGACTTTGATTTAAAATTAAGTTTTAAAGCTAATTTTTTTTCTGAAATTAAAGGAATATTATTTGATCTTGATAATACATTATTAAATTCCAAAAAAGCTGTAAAACAAGCTTTTAAAAGGGTAAGTCTAATAATAGAAAGAAACTTTAACGTCTGCGTTGCCAATATTTGTTTACATTTTATTTGGTTTCATAAAATATATTTATTAAAATTAGTTGTTAATCTATAACTGTTTTAATATAATAATTTTTAGTGACAATTATTTGTATAAAATTGGTCAAGATTTGTTAGTAGCTTTATTTTTTAAAAAATTGAAAACCTTGAAATAATTTTATGCTTATCTTCGTAGTTAACTAAAATATTGTAATAACTATCGATCTTAGGTAAAAGAAAAAGAGAACTCATTTTAACATTAAAGCAAAAAAGAAATTTAGTAATTGTATCTATTTTTTTTTTTTAGTTATTCCCCTCCTCCCAAACGCTTAAGTCAATTATTCATGTTTCTAATTGGTTAATTTTGTTAAATAAACGTGACGTAATATTTCCACCCCTCTTTTTTCTGTGAAAGGAAAGTTAACGGACTGTATTTGTTAATTTAAAAATACTGTAATTTCATTTATTGAAAGTTATATTTTTATTAAATTGCTAAAATGAATCTTTACTTAATTCCTTTTTTAAATTTTATTTACATATAAGTAAATTTAGAGTACAAATACATGCTAAGATTTAAATTAGTACTACCTTCCAATTCAAGAAGTCGGCCTTGGAAAATATTGATAATGAATTTTTAATCAGAGATTGGCTAGTAATTTAATTTTGAATTGATATATTTGACTTTTAGTTATCTTTAGCAGGGTTTGATGTAATAACAGAAAGGCTTTTAAAGTCGTCCCAAACTCCCAGGTATATATGTATGTGCAAGTATCTAAATATTCGCCGGTGCCAAAATTATTTTGCGTCCTAGAAAAAGGCAAATACTTGCACCCCACCCCCAGTTTCCAACTTGGATTTTTTAAAAAAACATTTCGTAGAAAAAATTAAAAGCTCAAAATTTATTATCTTTCGCAAAAACATTTATATTTTGCGTAAAATTGTTTATCTGAATATTATTAGTGAGCCCCGTACTGAAGTCTGCGCTCTAAGCAGTGGTCTAGTTTGTCTAATTGTAGCTGAAGAGTATTTAGTGCCTGTATGAGTTATATATTTGTACAATATATAATCATACAGGTATGCAATATATTGGAGATCATTTATTTTTTTCTCATGTATGTGGTCATATAGGAAACATTTAGTATTACATACTACTTTAGAATTATATTACATCTTCACATAAGTTCAGCCCATCTCTCTACTATTAATGTGTATGGATATATAAATGGGTGGATAATATGATGGGTTAGATAGACATAATGTCTACATGGATATGACTTCAATAAGAGCTTTGAGTGTTTCATTGTTGATTTTTCAATGAAATGGATGGTTTAATAGTTGGAAGGCTGAGAAGATTGAAGCCTGTCCATTAAAGTTTGAGGAATTGCTATTTTAATATAAACTGAGCACTGATTATATATATATATGTGTGAGATTATGAACTGACGCAATTAATGAATGCTGGTTTTGCATGAAATATATGTATATTGGGGATCATGTACTTTTGTGTATTCGAATGCAGACACTCAGAATACCAACAAATAAATCAGTGAATAATACAACAAATAAATCAATAAATGGTAAAATGTAATTAATAGCGAAAAGTTATTGATACACACAAACGCAGTATATATATATATATGTAGTTCAAAGGTTCACTTCCCACAATGCACTTAACAACTAGCTGCTTTCTGGACAGTTTCCTCTGCCCTCTGTTTCCAAAAAACTTTGGCTCTGTTCTGCTCATGATCACATTGGCTTAACACAATAGCACTGCACCGTCACTTATGCTTCTTTCAGCTATTGCCCATTAAAATCTCTCATCAATAGTTCACTTGGTAAATCCTGGAATGAGAACCATGCACTTTGCTGCACAAACTATTTATACATGCAGGGTTGACCCCGGATTATCATTAGTCTCATTTTCCTATTTACATTTTTTAATTATTAGGTTCAACTTCTATTGTATCAAGAAATATTTGTAATTAGCAAATATTTCTTGGCATTTACCAAACACAATTTTCTTATCACAAATTACATAAATATTTTCCATTGTTATATTCTATGCAAATTTAATTATTAATTAACCTCTTATCAATTAGCGATCTAAAAATATATTTCTCTAATATATTTTCCTTACCTTTTCTGGAGTAAAAAAAATAAATAAACACAGCACCTCCCCCCATTCCAGCAAAACCCTGTTCAGCTTTCTTAGACATAATTTTGTAGTCTGCTAGGTCTTCGCTTCTCCCACATTGGTCTGGGTGATTTTCCCTCCTATTTCGGTAAAACCTGTTCTCCTGTCTGCATTTGTGCATTTCTTTTTTCCCACGTGCTTTGTTTTTGTGTGGTCGCTATCTTGAATGTCTGTCTTTGGGCCCTTTCATGGCATTTGTATTTCGCATTATTTTCTCTGATTATCATAATACAGTTGGACAATATTTTCTCTATCATACCTTTTACCCACATTTTTCTTGGCATGTCTCTTATCCAGATCACTGTTCCTGCTTTGAACTTTGCCTTTCCAAGACTATTATTCTTGTTTTATCATGATCCATTTTGTTTTAGATGAATTAATGATAACTTGGTTGTTAATTTCCTTCCCATTAGTAGTTTGCCAATGTACTTCCAGTGACTGTGCAAAGCATTGCATGCTGCCACAGTATTATCTCCTGTAAAGTGTGTAAGATTTCTGCTATTACTTTTTCTCAATGCTTTTTTGATTTGTTTGACTGTTTTCTTCAACCAGCTATTGGATGATGAATGGTATGGGGGGGGGGTGCGTTCTGATATGCTGAATTCTGTTAAAACTAAAATATTGCTGTAATGTGTATCCGGTGAAACCTGTCACCTTGTCACAGTCTATAATCCATGTATCACAAAAAGATTATTAAAACACTTGTTTCTTCTACGCTGGCGTTTCTTACTTCGTGTCATTCTGCCCACTTTGAATAGGCATCTACTATTATCAGAAACAATTTCCCTATGATAGGGTCTGTGTGATCTATGTATAATCTCTCCTATGGTCTCACTTTTGTCCATGGTTTATACTTTTTTGGTGGCAGTTCCATCTCTGCATGACCCTCAGCACATATTTTAATGCATTTTTCAATATTCGTATTTATATTAGGCTGCCGGACATAGCTACGAGTTAAAGCTTTTGTTCTTACCACCCCTGGATGGCCTTTATGCAATAAGTCTAAAATTTCTTTTCATACTGTGAGCAGTATCAGTATTTTATTCCCCATTATTGAACAGCCTTTACATATTGATAGTTTTTCCCTGTTAACCCAAAACCCCTGAACTACAAAATTCCGTTTTGTGTTTGGCCAGCCTTCCCATATCCACTTCATAAGCAGTTGGTAGCCTGTATTTTCTTTTGTCCGTTGTTTGACCACCTTGCTATTTATTATGTTTGAATTTATTTCATCTTTTGAAGTGGTCGTATATATACATATGTGTATATATATGTCCTTCATGTATATATCGTTGCCATAAAGTTATAATTCTAATGCATTTTACTATAAAATTTAATTTTATTCTGCAATTTAATATTGTTATGTGAGAGTAAGGGGGGGGGGTTCAAGTCAGCAAAGAAAATTTAACTAATTAATTAAAGTCAACTAATGCTAAAAGAATGTATAAATTGTATTCTAATTTTGTAATTATTTTAGGAAAAAGGTGATAAAAACATATAATTACTGTAGCGATGAGATAAAATCAAAGACACAAGGAATTTAATTAAGAAAATGCAATTAGTAAAATTTTAAAATTAAACTAGATCGAGATTGCGATCAGCAAGATTTTTTTTTAGCTAATGAAGAAAATAATTTTCTCTTTTAACATTAATTCCTACATCGTCCTGTATTAGAGCCATCTGACTTCATGACATGTTTACTATCCGTGAGCTTGATAACTTTTAAACTTATTCACTATTTACAGATTTGAGATAGTGACGGCACCAATTTGTTGTTTATTTGAATACAGGCTTGAGAATACCAACAAATAAATCAATGAATAATATAACAAATCTATAAACTGTAAAATGTAATTAATAGTGAAAAGTTATTGATACATACAAACACAGTATATATACTTCACTTGCTTTCTGTATGGTTTGCTCTCCATTTCCAAAACACTTTGGCTCTATTCAATTGCTGCTCACAATCACACTGGCTTCGCACTAGAGCATTACATCGTCACTTATGCTTCTTTAAGATACTGTCTATTAAAACCTTCCACCAACAGTTTACTTGGTAAATCCATTGGAATGAGAACCACACACTTTGCTGCACAAATTATTTGTACACACAGTTTAGTCTCTGGCAATCCAGGGTTCATACTTGATTATTATCAGTCTTGTCTCTTTTTTTTTTTTTGCGTTTTTAATTAGTAGGTTCAAATTCTATTGTATCAAGAAATATTTGTAATTAACAGATATTTCTTGGCAGTTACCAAACACAATTTCCAATTTTCTTATCATGAATTATGTAAATATTTTTCATTGTTACTTTCTATGCAAATTTAATCATTAATTAATCAGTTAGCATCCTAAAAATATATTTCTTTAACATATTTTCCTTTTTCTGGAGTGTAAAAACTTATAATTGAATTTCAATGTACATATTTCTACAAAACTGACATGTATCTTTTTCACATGTATGTGGTCATGTGTATTGGTTGTTTCAGTATAAGCAAATTACATACTTCTTTAGAATTACAATATATTAGAATTAAATATTTCCATGGATTGTTATTATAATAAAGAATAGAAATGAAATTATAGAATAGAAATGAAGTATATCTATGTAAACAGAGATAACTTTTAGTTTTTGATGTTGCTAAAAAACTGTTAATTGTTACTAATTGACAGAGGCTAAACAAGTTTTCTCATTAATCTATAATAGCTATTTTATTTAAGTTTTTTGTTAAAGTAAAAGGAATTTGTTAATTTAATTCAAAAATAAAATAATCATTTGGATTAATATAGATAACTTTTGATGTTGCTAAAAAACTATCAATTACTACTTATTGACAATCCCTGAGGCTAAACAAGTTTTCTCATTAATCTATAATAGTGATTTTGTTTGAGTTTTTTGTTAAAGTAAAAGGAATTTGTTAATTTAATTCAAAAATAAAATAATCGTTTGGATTAATGTAAACTATTATTTCATAGTTTTAATATGAATACAACTAGGATATAAGTTGCTTTTAGTCTTTCTTTTTTTTTTGCCTATTATATTTTCATATTACTACAGAAATTTCAATCACATTGGATTAATTGTTTAAAACAAATCCCCACATGTAACTTCAGTGAAATTTAAATGATGTGAGGTAAGGGTATTTAGATTTTTTATAATCGCAGACATCTCAAAATTATTTGGTTTGTAAAATGGCAAATAATAGACTCTGTTAATTTTGGTCATGTTGCCCATGAAACGTGTAACCTACATTGAATTAGGTTGATTTCAATAACTTTCAAAATATGATAATTGATCACAAAACAAAAAATATTGAAAATTCACATAATTCAAAGCATAATATATGATCCCAGGAATAGAATTTATTAGAATAGCAATATATCTTTGATTCTTTTTATATTTTAAGTTGAGTCATTTTGTATTATATATATAAATTTGTTATAAAATTCTTTTCAGTCCTGGATTTTATATATATATTTTGAGATGTTCAATATTTTTAATTTTTTTGCGTGATTATTTTAAATAAAATAGTAAATTATACTTTTTCTCTTAATACTCTTAAAAATGCTTTTTTATTAAGATGCTTTCAATAATTATAGCTGTCTGGCAGTATTCTTCAGAGCTGTGAAATATAGATAATCTTCAAACTTCACATCTTCATTAAGCAGGTTTTCACATGTTCACAACTGATCACAAATTGGAAACTTTATGAACAGGAAGTTTACAAATCAAATCATTTCATAATACATAAGCTTAAAAAACTAGGAACAATCACACCCAAGAATGAAAAAAATAATGTCAAAAAGTGGCACATAGTATAAAACTGGAACAAAATTTATGGTAAGAAGTAGATAGCAATTAAAAAGCAAAAAGTTTATTTAAAATTTTTAAATAAAGACCCCCCAGCAAGTGAAAATTTAATGGAGGTTTAAGTAAAAAAGATATTTTTCATTTGCTAAAGAAATTTAAAAATGACTTGAAATTTCATCATAAATTGGCCCTTCTTTTGTCCTTTTCTTTTTAAATAATGTTTAATTTTTTTTTTTTCTTGTAAAGTTAATATCTGACAACAGATTTTAAATATTATCCAAGATACAAAATTCCTTACCTAGCATTAAAGCATTAAAAGATAGAGAAATTTAAAAAAAGGAAAGGAGTGGGAGGGGGGGGAGGCAGTTTCTTTTTCATTTTAAAGTTAATTTTAATTGAATGGAAGAGTAGTATTAATTCTATATTCATTAATTCATAACTTGTTCTTATTATTATTTTGTTTATATAAAACATGAACTTTTTGTCATTTGTTATGATAGTTAATATTATTCCTATAAGAATTGACCTTCCATTGTTCACTAATTCAAGCTTCAGCAATTTTTTTGGAACAATAAAACAACAAAAAAAAGAGATCTCATTGTTTCTTTACACAAATGCAGGATAATAGCTACTTCGAGAAAAGTTTAGTGAGCATTTTCTTCAATTAAACAGGCAGAACTTTCCATACAGTGGTGCCACTCAGTGCAAGCCAGAGTAATCAATGGATGCCAGAAGACTTGTGCATAAAATCCCTATCTAGTGCCTACTCGTCCAATATCCCCAGACTAGTTTCTAGCTTGTGGCCTTCATCAGTGAGGAACCTTGGACCTGAGAGCATTGCACCTAGTCTGGGGATATTGAATGAGTAGGCACTAAATAGGAATTTTATGCACAAGCTTTCTGGCATCCATTGATTATTCTGGCTTGCACTGAGTGACACTACTGTATGGAGAGTTTTGCCTGTTTAATAACAGTTGTGAGCAAGCATAAGAAGTGTTGATCATGTGATGTTTAGTGGTTCATTTTTTTCCAAATAGGGCATAGTATTTAGCAGAATATATTAATAGTTAAGGAAACTGTCATTAGAGTATTGTTTGATCATCTTTTTATTTATTTGTTTTTAATTCACTTATGTATATATTTTTATTACTTTTTAAAATCTTCTGTATATTTCTTTTTATAATTTTACTTAATTTTTATGTATTGAGTTGTAATATAAAATTGAAATTATATTAATTAACATTATATATTGAGATGTTATGATATTATTCCACTAGTAATACTCAGTTTCCATATGAATTGCACTATAAGTCAATTTATCTTAAATATTTCCTTTGATTAATAAATCCCTTATTTTTTAATTTAGTTAAATAGATGTAAATTTGTATGTTTGAAAGAAAGTTTTGTTTTATTACTTCTCATAAAGTTTAATTAAAATTTATGTTTCCTGGTTTATAAATAGAAAGTTACATGTATAACAAAAAAATATTTTTTGTGTGTTTTGACCAAAATTAATTGAATTAAAGTATTTTGATAAACAGGAATAATTCCCCTTGAGAATGGAAAGAAATATTATTGTAAAAACAAGTCTTTCTTGTGAAATGAAAAAGTAATAAATAGATATAATTTACATAAACTATGATGTAGTTGGAAAATATAGGACCTGAATTGTTTAGGCAGAATTGCAGAACAGTTATAGTAAGAGATATTAGAATAAAGGAACTCTGTTGGCTGAAAATATTGCAGGATATCTCTGTTTGATTCTAAAATCCTTTAGCTACAATAGAAATCTGTATGTACAACTAGTATATAAATATAGCACATTTTTTCACCAGCTGAAATTATATTAAAAAAATTTGTATAAAATCCATCTAGTACCAGCATACATACATAATGAAATGTTGTTTAAAAGTTTTGCTAAAATTCTAAAATTAAATTAAAATATTGTCAATAAAAATCACGCCACACATCTGGTTACAAAATAGTGTATATGCCGTGTTTCTAAATTTACAATTTTGCAATAATATTTTCAAAACAGAAACTTAGTCAATAACAAAACGCACTGAAGCAGCATTATTTTAGATCCCTTTGGGAATTGATTGGCTAAACCAAGCTAAATTTACTTGACTTAAAATATTAAACAATGGTTGAGTCAATTTTATAAATTTAAAATTGAATTGTAAACAAGTGTTGATCGATTCACCCTGCTGTGAATTCAACTTGTAGATTTAACACTTTAAAAAATACCTGTAAAATTGATCTGTGTTGCTATCAAAATCCATGTATATTGAGTGAATAGGAGGGCCACAGATTTGTGTTTCTTTCTATAGGGGATGGTTATCTCCAATCCCATCCTACATGGTGCCATGGCATATGATCATCATTATCAGAATGGAGATTTCCAGCCACTACCTACTGTCAAAAGAAGATTATCACCAAGCAATCTATCCAGAAATGAGTACCACAATGCCTATTTCCAAGATGCAGAAGAAGATTGGTAATAATTCTTCAAGACTGCAGAAATCTGTCATTTTAAATATTAAGCTAGCTACTGTAAATCTATGAATGTTTATTCTTAATTATTAATTCCCTTTTTAAATTAAATCATTTCTAAAATGTAAAACTTGCCTGAATTTTTAACTAATGTTAATTAATTACTTAATCTCAATAACTGTATTCAGTTATTATTTTAAATTCTCTATAAACTGCGGTCATGCCTATCATAACTACTGTTTTAATTATTTCACTTTTATTTATTTAATATATGTTATATGCCAACATTTCAACACAGTGAATAATTATTTTAGTAAACTTTTAAGGAGAGATCATTTTTAAGCTCTCCAGCATAATTTAATAATGCTGGTAGCATAAAAAAATCGCTACTTTGAAATCTTATTCTAACAGATAATCGATCACTCATTGTTATCATTAGTTAATTAATTCTATATATACCTGGGTCTTGTTTTATGCGGTAGATAGGTTCCTCAGAAAACGCGCACAAAAATAAAAGGAAAACGGGGATAGGTTCCCATAATTTTCTGAAATTGGCATAAAAGCAAAGCAACAAAGAAAAATTACTTTAAAATTCGCATTAAACAAATAAAGAAATTAAGTATGACTAATAAAAAATTTCAAATATATGAAAAAAATTAATATAAGACAAACTTTTTTTACTTTTTTTATTAACTACAGTATTTAATTTTACATTTTTTCATACATATTTTAATCCGCTATTTTACAATGTGGGTTCGTTTATGAATTAGTAAGAAATCAGATTCTTGACGTGTTGTACAACTAGCGCAACTTCCAGTCTTGTGCTGTTTCTATATTTAAAAAATGAGATGGCAATCAAAACAAAAAGATTAGATATTATCATTTGAAAGATTATTTTCAGTTTATAAAATCAATAAAATCTTCGTTATTATTTATTTTAAAAATCTAAAAAAATATTTATTTCTGTTAATATCTAACAAAATACACTTTAAAAGTTTAAAATTTTTGAATATTTATTGTGATATTTTTATACATATGTATAAATCTATTATTATTATTTACTCATTAGTATAAGTAGGTTATTTATATAGAAGCTAAGTTTCTAAATGCAACTTATGGCCATATTAACGTAAGCTGCTAATATAACGTTATATTTTTGAAAGAAAAAAAAAGTATTTAAAGTCAAAATAAATTATTAATAATTTAATTTTCATGATATCTAATAAATATAGTGAAATATGAAGAATATTAAGAAGAAACATGAATCGCATAACTTCAAAATCGCATTAAAATAATCCGCATAAAATGAGACCCAGGTGTATACATATTTGTATTGATTTATACGTTGCAAATGTGTTCTTACTAAGCACCCATTGGTTTACTAATGTCTTGCTAGATCTTGATAGGTTAGCAGTTGAGGCTGCTCCCATCCACCATTCAGGCTAGAGCACCAAGCTTGTTACTGAGTTTAAGGCCGGGACACTTAAGTAGCCGATCCGCATTCACTGAACTGACATATTCTTTATTATTGTAGCCAGCTGTTCGGTCTTAGGGCACCCAGTATTTGATACTGAAGCTAATGAACAATTACTCACACAGCTATGTTATTTTAGTATTTTATTAGTGCCATATTCTATAGATGCGACCCTAAAGGTAACCAGTTTTTCTTAATATTACGGCTTCAGCATTACTCTGAACCTGTAATCTAGGTTACCAGGTTGAATCTTCATATTGAGCTTATTAAATTGCTCGTTTGCAATGTACTTATATAACAATCATCTTAACGCTGTTTCTGGTGCTTTAGCCTGAATGGAGGTAGACAGCAGCAGCTTCCACTGCTAGCCCATCAAGACATAGCAAGACATTAATACACCAATGTTGCTTAGTAAGAACACACTCGTAACGCATAATAATACAAATGTATATACTGTATATAGAATTGACTAAATAATGTGCATAAACAGATAGTTTCTACTATGAAAACTAACTCAATCCAGTTCTTAGGTTAGCATATAGTAATCATGCTAACTAAAATGGTTAACTATATCCTTAATATAGTTAATATACTGAATCTGTATTTATATCAGGAACGAAGCATCCACATATTGAACGGAATGAGTTCTTCTGTAGAAAAATTCACTAAAACTTTCAAAAGCTTTAATTAAAATTCAGTTTAAAAAATTCACTAAAATATGTACATATTCAACCTCACAAAATTGATCCAACAAATTGCACATACAATACTGTAGTAAGAACAATAAGTACATTAGTGTATATAAGCTATTTTGCAAAACATAAAAAAAGAAAATCTCTAATTTGCTAAACATAAAAAAAGAGCAAACTATTCAAACTTTTTTTTTTATTGAATGGAATGAATTTGACCAATGCGTTATTAGTTGATTATAAGAAGTTCACACAATGTTAAAATCTTGTTTACAACTTAAAATATATTTTGACAAACATTTATTGTCTTTAATAAAATTTTGATTTCATCATCCCGCCATACTAAACACAGATGTGGCATGATATAATTTTCACAGATTATTTTAAAATAATTTAAAAAATAGCAAATAACCAAATAACAAGACACTATATATAGATATATATATGATTGGTGGTATCTGGAATATACCTATATATATGTGATTTAAGCAAAATAAAGTATAAAATTGATTTATAATTTGAACTAAATCACATTTAAAATTATACACGATCTTTTAAATATGTGAAAATTGTGGCAAGTAAAATAAAAACATTGTTAAAAAAGATGTAGTGTGCTTCTGTTCCAAAAAAAGTCACACTTCGTCACTGATTCATATATATAACTACAATTAAATTAGGAGAAAATATATTTTGCGGCCTTAACACCATTTAAAAATATACTTTTAATATCATACTTAGCTAGCATCTTACTTTTAACTAATAGATAAAATCATAAATTTAATAACTTGTTATCAAAATCTTAAAAACTATAATATCAATAACATAATGATAAACAACTAGCATGTAGCGATCGATTGTTATCTATTAGAGTAGGATTTTAAAGCAACAATTTATTTATGCTAAACAGCATTGCTAATTATTATGCTGGAGAGCTTATAATGATCTCCCTTAAAGGTTTATTAAAATAATTATTCGCTGCCTCAAAATATTGGCATAACATATATTAAAATAAATGAAATGAAATAATTTAGAACAGAAATTATAGACATGACTGCAGTTTTCAAAAATTTAGTAATAACTGAAGACAGTTATTATGGGTTAAAGAAATGAAATACATTATTTAGAATTCAGGCAAGTTTTAATTTTAGTTTTAGAAACAATTTAATTTAAAAGAAATTAATAATTAAGATTGAACAGTCATAGATTTACAGTAACTAGCTTAAGATTTAATTTACAGTTTAAAGATTAATTTAAGAGCTCTGCAGTTTTGAAGAAATATTACCAATCTTCAGCAGCTCTACCCTCAAGCACTTGGAGGTAGGCATTGTGGCACTCTCTCCACAGGAGGCAGTGGCTGAAGCTCTCCATCCTAGTGATAATGATCACACACTATTGCAGCATTTAGGACAGGGTTGGAGTGACTGTTATCCATAGGAAGAAATGGAAAAACCATGCTTTCTTTCTTTTTTGCACTATACTTATAAACTATTCATTTTGTCCATGTCATTTAAACTCTGGCATATTTCTTGAAGCAGACTGTAGGGTAAACAAATGCTTTTACAGAAGGTGGTGCCCTAAAATAAATATTTTTTTTATATATATATATACAATGCATTTTGTAATAATTTTTTTTTTCTCTTCACTAGTAAAAATTGTAATTATAAATATGCGACTTTTTTCACATGCGTTAGTGAAGCTATAATTATACTTAAAATAATGTTTAATAGGTCTGCTTAGCGCTTTCGAGATTTAATGTTCGAATCTCATACTCATAGCTTTGTGAATGAAGTTTGTTGTGATTTATTGTACACATATGCAAATGAGTTTGAATATTTAATTAGTTAGTCCATTGTTTAGAGAGAGCAAAGCATGCCTCTCTTCTATTAATGGCACTGAGATCATTTGCTATGTAAAAAGCTTCTTTAACTTTTCTTTTGGCATCACTCTTCTCTGTACAAATTATTTGGGCAGAACATCTCAACTTGGGTTGTAATTTATAAATTAGCCAATATTACATTCAACTCAAATAATGAAATTATACATATTTAACTATTTTGATCTGTTCTCTGTTCAGATCTTGAAAAGTCCCATTGAGTAAAGTCCACACATGCAGTGCCCTTTAATTTAGTGGACAAAAAAATTGAAATACTATACATACTTTAATTATTACAGTTATTTCTATATCTCTTTATGATTTAATCTTATTCTTTTCATTTTCATGGTAGGCATAGAGATCGCTAAAGAAGGCTCCAAGACATGCAATCATTTGCCAAGTGATACGTTAAAGCCTTTTCCAAAGCAATGCCTTATTGAGTGTACTACTTCATCTAAGATCACAACCAAGGACTCACAATCTGGTAAATCTGTGCTCATCTTGTCTGTAGGGTATTACCTTTTAAATAAGCTGTAGAAATTCCTGAATAGAATTATACAAACAATAGATGGTTTCCCCACCATAGTTCAATGATATTAACAGCATCGGTGCCTTTTATGCAATTTAATTCCATTCTGTGATCTGCACATTAGCTATCACTTATTGCCTAATGTTAATCTCTTATTCTTAATATTTTTCTCATTATCAATAAACAGATAATTGCATGCTAATCTTATTGGGGAATATGTGTGCTATATTAATGATAATGTCATATTAATTAAGTTGTGACCATAAAGCCAGTGTATATTGTTATAAAAGGTATGTAGAATATATGGAAATGACTACTGCAACTATGTTAGCTTTATATAAGCTGTTATTTTACTTAATATATTGTATGGATGTGAAACTTGGACATCGATCGTCATAAAATTTTAAAAATACAATGACAAGATCATAAAACCAATCAATATGTCCTTCAGCTAGCTTACTGGATGTGGTATTATCGAGTCCACTTATGTAAAATCATACCTTTGTTAGATTGGCCATGTAAAATGAAATCAAAAATGGAAGACTTCTTAAAAGAATGCTTTATGAGAATTTGAACATTTGTTTCATAGGAGAGATAGACCCTGACTACATTACAAGGATTATCTCAAAGAAGTGCAATGTTAATTGTTTTTATTGGGGAGATATGGTGGAGAATAAAATACATTGGAGAGCTATAATTAAACATGGTGTTGAAGTAGTTCAGAAAGAAAAGTTTTCTGCTGAGGAAATTTAAAGAGAGCACTGTGAATTAACAAGTAAACAGAAAATTGGATCAGTATGTTCTATATGTGGATGTATTTGTGACTCACAAATTTGTTTGTATAGTCATTATAAAACTTATTTTTAGAATAGTTTTTTACTTATTTTCCTCTCTTCTTTTTTTTTTTTTTTGAATTGGATTGGCCATATTTGTTTTTAAATGGCTACTTATTATAATTAGGTATAAATATAGGAGAATAAATATATTGTAAATAGTACTTATTCTCTTATATTTACAGCTAATTATACTGTAATGGAACAGGCAAAAATTGGAATCTTAATATATGTGCTTCATGTCCAGCAATTGGCTGCACCATTTTTAATCAAATGGATAAATTATGTATGTGACCAGATTTCTAACGACACAACTGGACAGTGTCTAGCCTCAATAATTGGTCATTAATTGGAACAGAACGGAACAAAATGGCTGCTTGTGCTACTCATTTTATTTATACATTGAGATGATGGTATTTGAGTCCCTAAAGTTCATCAGTTATAGATATATCACATTAGACAGTGTGCTTAATTCAACTCTGATATATATTGTTATCATATGGGTGGCGCTTTAGGTCCTCGAGGTTGTGGGTTCTTCTCATATTCCTATTACTCCTTGGTATTCAAACTACAATTATATACACAACTAATAAGCTAAGATGATGATTACCATAAGTTTGATATGAGTTATTTGCGTAGTATGGCATAGATGATGGAAAGTTACATTATGATATAGCATGGCTAGTGGAAAATTAAGCTTATGATATGGCATGGCTAATGGAAAGTTAGATAAATGATATGGCATGGCTAATGGGAAGTTAGATAAAATGATATGGCTTGGCTAATGAAAAATTAAATAAATGATATGGCATTAGCAATGGAAAGTTGGATAAATGAGAAAACATACACAGATTCTAATTAAATAAAATAAATCATTAATAACTTTATTCCATTATGGATGATTTGCAATCTTTAAGAACAAATCAATTTGATGTTTGGATAGGTCTGATTATCCTTCATTTGATTCATATATTATGATCATTCCCCTAACCTTTGATCCCATGTATGATTTATGTTCACAGGTTATTCTAAACATTCACTTAGTCTAACAATGTAATTCATGATTAATTTGATATGATCATCCTGTTGATCAATTCTTCTCTTCCCTGGCTTTAATTTGTCTACCTTAATCTATGGCAATGCATCATGATTTACTGACTCATCTTTGGGTTTGAAGTCTATCTTGACATTACCAGTGTTTATGATAGCAATAGCCATTCATACAAGAGATTTAATCAGTCATACAAAATAACAAGTAATAATAATCAAGTTAATTTAACAATAACAATAAACATAAAAAATTGTCTTGTACTAGTGTGAGCATTTAATATTTTATGGATAAAAGCTCACTTCAACACCAGTCAGTCATCCAGTCTTTTAGCTGGTAAGTCTAGGGATCAGTATCTAGATTTTATTACAATCAAAAATTATAGTGATTGATCTATAGACCCTCCTTACATACTTATGATTGATGATTATAGGACCGGATCATCAATTCTTTCAATAAAAGAAAAAACAAATAGCAGGAAAATGGGTTCCAAATGAAGCACATATATAAAGATTCCAATTTTCGCTAATATGATGGGGCACGAACTCAGATGGTTGTCGTAAAAATCACATCCAACATGTTGGCGTCATGAGCTCACATGGTTGACAGATGGTTCACAGACCATTCCATTACAATACATAGTATAATAATAAATAGTCATCAAAAACAAGTAAGGAAAGGAGAAAAAGGAAAATCTTTTTTTTTAGATACTTAGAATTACAGATAAATTTCAAGTGAAGGAAGATAGGAAGAAGTTGCTGTCTCATATTAAATGGGACATTATTGGTCTTTGTGAAGTTAGAAGAAAAGATGAAGAGGCAATTGATTTTAAAAATAGCATGTGCCGTACTATAAAGGCATAAACATTGGAAGTACAAGTGGAATAGAATTCATGGAAGAACAACATTGTGGAGATTGGTGATGTACTTAATAGAGATATCAAATGCAAATAATATAGATTTATGCCTCAACAAGTTCTCATTGTGATGATAAAATGGAGAATTTTTATATGAATATATAAAAAGCTTTTGATCAGATAAAACAACATTTTAAAATTGTCATGGAAGACTTTAATGTTAATATTGGTAAACAATTAAAAGATGAAAGTGCTGTAGGGAAATTTGGTTATGGTGATAGAAATGAAAGTCATAGATTTGTGGAGTTTACAAAAAAAAGAAAAACTTTATATTATGAATTATTTTTTTTTGAGAAAAATATTAAACAGAAATGGACATGGAAACATACAAATGAAGATAGAGCAGAATTGGATTATGTTTTGATTAACAGAAAGTATATATTTCAAGATTGTAATGTTTTTAATAAATTCAACACAGAAAGTTATGATCTTATTAGTCAGATGTAAAATTCATGTTGTTCCAAAACTAGAGAGTGAGAAATTATTAAGAAAAACCAATATTCATACTTCATATTCCTAATCTTCAGAAACATTTTAATGAATTTAAATTAGAACTTGCAAATTGTTTTTAAATGTTAACAGATTTTAAACATGATTCAAATTTGAACAATGTCAATAAGAAGATAAATGATGCTGCAACAAAGATAGATGGTATAAAAAACCAACAATTGAACTGTAAAATTTCTATTGAGGTAAGAATTTATGAAAAAAAGAAGGAAATATGAAAATATATAAAAATGATGCATTATGTATAGTCACACTTGATTGACTTATGGGATTGTTTGCCATTGTCATGTGAGCAGCTTCTTTAAATTTTCTTTTTTGTACCTTTTCGCTATTCAATAATTTTGTATTTTCCCAATTGAGCATATATTTATTGGTACATACGTGGTCTGCTACTTTAGACATATCTGTTTTCTCTCTTCTAATCATTATTTTTGAAAGCACTTTTCAATGGGATGACTGGTCTCACCAATATATGTTTTTCCACATTCACATGGTATTTCATAGATGCAGTTTTTTCTTTTCAAAAAGAAAAGATCTATATTGTAAGGTGATGCCCAATTCTTATAAAAAAAATGATAATAAGTAACTGATGTTTTAGGATAAAATGTATAAAGATTAAATAGGCAGCCAATTTTTAAAACCTAATTTTTTTTTAGATATTTGGAGACATATACACATATATATATACACACAAACATAACCATACATTCATGAAGGAATGAACAAATTTATTTTTTTTATTAAATGTAAAATAAAATATATACATATATATGAATGTAGATTTTAAATCATGACGTGACAAAAATAATAGAGAAAATATTTGACATTAAATTTTAGTAACCACGTTTCTTTTGTTTAAAAGAGAAAAAAAAGAGTAAACCTTTGTTGATTTTGGGAACGTAGAAAAATATCTAAGCAACAGATTTTTTTTTATTTGTTCTTGGTTTTTCTTGTTCAAATGAAGTACATGGAAGTAAAGTTGTAGAATAAGAATATTTTAATTGTTATTATATTAGTTATTATGATTTCCTTTCTTTATTAAAAATAAACTATTTAATATTTGGAATTTTATTATTCACTAGA
This sequence comes from Epiperipatus broadwayi, assembly GCA_028023455.1. Taxonomy (NCBI): domain Eukaryota; kingdom Metazoa; phylum Onychophora; class Udeonychophora; order Euonychophora; family Peripatidae; genus Epiperipatus; species Epiperipatus broadwayi. Next base: position 5,962,050 of record JAQFVV010012403.1, on the reverse strand, counting down.
GTAAAATATTTTAAAAAAGGAAAAAAAAAACATTATTTAATTGATGAACTTTCGTTCGTTCAAATAAATGCTAAGAGCTTCATAGTTATTTATCATAAAAAAAATATAATTGCTATAAAATGTTTCTTGAATAAAATAAAATCAACTAATGATGAAATAGAACTTTATTAACACTAATTTTTATTACTTTTAAAGTAAAATCTTTATCATGCGTCTCATACATATATAAATAAAACTGCATAGAAATAGCATTTGTCTTATATTATAACGTAAGCCTTGGAAAAAGATTCATATTTAACAATTTATATGTGTGTAAATAATATCTAACAGTGCACTTTTGCTAATTAAGTGTCGGGGAATTTTTCTATCCTCTTGGTGCCGTTGGCGTGTGATGGAGGATCATATTCATTGGTATATTTAATGTTTAAATCAACGTGGAAAGATCTGGAGATGGAATGGAAATGCATGGCTTTAAAATCAAACGCCCAGGAATTCAATTTCGTCGTGGGAATTGTTAATGCTTAAAATGTTTAACATGACTTAATATACATGAATAAAAGAAAGACATTATCTGCTAAGAATACAGAAGCTGCTCTTGAAAATTTAACTTGCTATTGTTTTAAGGAATTCTGAAATTTCATTAAATTTTATGCTTTAAATATTTTTTTTTAAATGTATACTGAGAGTTGGGTTATGAATTTTTCTCACCCTTTTATTCATTTGTAGCAAACATTTTTTTTAAAAAAAGAACCCATTTGTTTAGATTTTTATAGGGTGAGAGAGGTACACAACTCAAAGTATACATCAATATATTATATATGTTTGTAAATAAAATATTAGCGTAATTGAATGCTTAAATTAAACTGGACAATGACTAAAACAAAAGGTAAGATTTTAAATATTTACATTTATTAGACAATTAATATATTAAAATCAAACTAATTAATAAGTAAATATATATAACATTTTCTTGTTTAAATGAATAACTGTTTATGAATGAACTATACAAAACACAAATTAGCAATTCATGGACATAACCTTGAGGTACATTTAAAGGACATAAACAAAATGATAATCGTACATTTAGTAATATAATTTCATATTTAAAATAATTGATACATTATTGTAAATTATGCACTACAATTTTATAATTTTTATTTCAACTCATATTTTAATATTTAAATTACAGCTAGTCTTATTGTTGTAGAGATAAATTAATATTTTATAATAACCATGTAAATATTTTGCTGATTTATAAATATTATAACTTTAAGCATGATCTGTTAATAAATATTTGTTGTTTGAGGTTAAAATCTTTGTTTCTCTGGTCTCTAGATTGTCAAGCATCATTCACCAGAATAGCTATTATAGATGCATACAGATTTTTAATTTATTATTAGCATTAGCCATTAAGGATCTATATAGAAGTCACATTATTGCCATCCTATTTAATTCCATCCTTGAGCAGAGTTAAAGGCAAATGTCTACACCGAGTTAGAACCCCGAGTAGTAATAGGACCTGTAAGTAGAGAAGGCTCTGGGTGTACTATCCTAAAGGGTTTTACAGTCCGTTACATATTTTGGCAACCCAAACATTTGGGGCTTTGATTAATTAAATCTCACACCCTGTAAACTGCTGGTACATTTTACGGTCCGTTACAATATAGAACAAACTCTTATGAAGAGTGGTTATCCATCAACTGTTATAAAGAAAACCTTAAATAGATAGCAAAAAGAACAATCAAAAGAAAAAACAATTGTTGGTATTGTAGTGTAACCATACATTCCAAAAATAGCAGACAAATTAAGGAAAATCTGCAATCAGTGTAAAAACAGCTTTCCAGGTCCATACAATACTGTGGGGAATTCTAACATCTACAAAGCCTAAACTTGAAATGCTGAAAAGAAAAAACTGCATCTATGAAATACCATGTGAATGTAGAAAAACATATTGGATAGAGAAGAAAATTTAAAGAAGCTGCTCACATGACAATGCCAAACAATCCCATAAGTCAACCTAGTGTGACTATACATAATGTATGGAAACCACTAATCAGCATTACTCTTAGGAAAAAGTGGAGAAATCAAGAGGAACCTCATAGATAAGTATATGAAATATCTTCTGACTATTGCCTTTGGCAGGATAGCTCACTTGGTTAGAGTCTTACCTTATAATTCAATACTCAAGAATCTAAGGATCCAGTACTGTCATTGGTCAGACCAGTAACACGTGAAGAAGAGAATAATGTCTCTCGAAATGTGCATTTACTAACTTGTTTGATCTGCTATTCTTAACTGTTGAATGTATTTGGAATATTTAAATAAAGTTACATTTTTCTAAAGACATTCAATACTCAGATTATGGAAATACTCCAATATAAAAATACAGTTATATATCAAATGTTTAAATGATAAAGATGTGCCAAATGCTTGGAAGAATGCAGTATTAATATTAATATTTAAAAAAGGCGATAAAGAAGATATTAGAAATTACAGAGACCTATCAGTCTTTTATCAGTTTTATACAAAATTTTTATCAAAATAATTACAACTCATCAAACCACCTAAAAGAAAAGGCTGAATTTAAAAGTGGTTTTAAAACACTGGAACATAGCCAAGTATTGAGAGAAGTTATAGAAAGGACCAGAGAATATGAATTGCCATTATGCTTTGGATTTGCAAATTATGAAAAGGTATTTGATTCTATAAGCATTTCTTCAGTGATTAAAGCATTGGATCATCTAGGTATAGACTCGGGATATAGTCATATTCTGAAGAATATTTATAAAAATTTAACAGCAACAATTAGATTATATAATGATATTAAAAAGATTAATATTGAAAAGCATATACAACAGGGTGACTCCATCTCTCCAAAACTTTGTATAGCAGTTTTGCAAGAAGTATTTTGTGGATTAAAATGGAAAGCTAAAGGGGTAAAAGTAAATGGAGATTATTTAAGTCATTTAGATTTTGCAGATGGTGTAGTTATTTTTGCAAATAATGCTTCAGAACTTCAGGTAAGGTTGCAGGAGTTATCAGTTGAAAGTAAGAAAGTAGGACTAAAGGTAAATGTTAACAAGATGAAAGTAATATTCAATGGAGTTTCTCAAAAGATGAAAATAAAGATTGATTATGATGAGTTAGAAAAGTTAATAACTACAAATACTTTGGTCAAATTATTACTGCAGATGGAAACATAATGGATGAAAGTAATCATAGAATTAAACTTAGTTAAAGTGATTTTGGTAGAAATAACTTATTATTAAAAGGAAATATGCCTATGTGTTTGAAAAGGAAGGTTTTTAATAAATGTGTTTTGCCAATTTTTACTTATGGATCTGAGACTTGGACACTTAACAGAAGAGCAATACAGAGACTTCAGACTACTCAAAGAAATATGGAGAGATGTATGTTAGGAGTAACAAGAGATTGAAAATTAAAAACATGGATGAGAGTATAAACTGGTGTTACTGATATCATTGAAAGAATTAAAAGACTGAAGTAGAGTTGGGATGGTCATATTGCTAGAAGAGATCTTAAACTGGATTCCAAGAGATTATAAAAGACCTAGAAAGAGACCACATAAGAGATGGATTGATGAAATAAGGAAAGGTGCTAAGAAAAGAAATCAGAGAAGTTGGATTGAACTCAGACCATCCTGCAGTGGATCAATAATGTTTGGGAATGATGATGATGAAATATACTATGTGGTTGATATAATAATTATATCTTCATTTTTATAAGCAAAACATACCAATTTCTTTCTCAACACCAAAGGATTTTTCATACTGGATACAATGAAATAATAAAAAGGTTGTTGTGTGTTAATCAAAGAATGGAAATGTGGTTGTACAGATACATAGACACTTTGCCATAGTTAGTATAGAAAGATGATCAGTAGGTTGATGATGACATTAAACTAATAAGTTGAAGATGTAAAGTAAAATAAATTTATAATAAAACAGCAAAAAAGAGAGAGAGAGAGAAGAATCTGTTTGGCTTAAAAGCATCCTACATGACAGCAGAAAATACACTTAGTCATACACATTTAATCCTCGTATCTGAAAGTCACTTTGCTTTCCATCATATAAACTATATTATCTGAATTTATCCATATGTAATTAACGTTAACAATGTACCAAAGTTTCAGCTGGATTATCTGTTATCTGTGAAGGAATATACACTATTTTTTTTTTTATGCAAAGACAAACAGTGGTAACTGAGAAGTATAGTACATTGATAAACAATAATACTTTATCATCATCAATAATAGTTTGCCATATTAGGTAAAATGCAATATAGCCTAGTCTAGAGTAAAATTTTGTCTAGATTCCTTCACAGTAAAATGGCAATGACAAACATAATGCTCTTCAGGATTAGTCAATCACTGAATAATTGCCGTTTTCCTTTAGCTATCAAAATATCAATTTATTAATCAATAATTGAATGTTTAGTTTAGATGGTTACTGTGGACTGATTATTTAAAAGAAAAATCCTGAACTTTCATGAATTCTTAACTATCTAGAAAAAAACTTCACATTTCATCCAAATTTAATTCACTAGTCTTAGGCTGGGAAAACATATCTTTATGGCACGAGGCTTTTCATTATTCATCATTTTCAAACTTTATCAATTCATTGCAGAATGAAGCTCTCCAAGTTTAATAATCTCGTTTCTCTGATCTATAGTCTCTTATTTTTCATATTTCATCCATATTGCATGTGGTCTGTTTCTAGATCTTTTACAATGTGGTCCTGTCTCTAGATCCCTTACAATCTTTTGGTTATATCTATTTCAATAGAAAAATGTTAACTGGATTTGGAGTGGATGGAAAAAAAATTCTGTGATAGACCACTTTACCACATGGCTTTGTTGATCACAACCGTTATTAGTTTTTGTTCTGATAGTGGTTTTTTAAATCAAACCAAATGGAGAAATAAAATGCCTAAAAATTTATTTAAATAATTTCTTATGTTGAATATATAACAAACTATCAATCACTAAAATGTGATATAACAGTATTATTATATTATATAGTTATCATCTTTTTTTCCTCGTGCATAACTTAATAATTTGTCAAACATATAACTTACTTATACCAATTTCAACTCCTATTAACTATAGAAAAATTAAAAATATGATGCATTGACATATGACTATAGTTTCATATATACTTACTTGCTCATCAGTTGTGTTAAATAAATTATGATTTTTAACTTTGTATTTGCAAATATCACAAGAATTATTAAAGATGTGAAATTTGTTGATAGGTACATCAGATTGTTGTATGTAGTTATCACTTTCATATCTTGAAATAAGAAGGGTTTTGATATTTTATGTCCAAACTTCTGATTATTATTGAATCACTAATTAAAACATAAGATTTTGAGCATATTATAATTGATAAATCAAAATTTAGTTTAGTTTCAACTTTTCATTTGTTATCTAAAGTAATAGCTTATGATGTGTAATTTGTGATATTATGTATAAATTGTAATGTTTATTCATATCTTTTAATATTTGTCAGATATAATAAATTTGATTTATTTTTCAAAGGAATTATATTTTGTAATTGTAGGTAATGGAATGTCTTTTAGACATGAAAATTAGTGAAACTAAAGCTCAAGCTGCCATAGAAATTTTTGGCAAAGGTCTTTTAGAATTCCCAGAAGATCCAAATCAGAAGCTTCCTGTTCATAAATGGAGAGCTCAAATGTGGGGGGATGCACTTTCTATAGGTGCTGGTTTGAATAGAGATTTAGGAGATACTATCTACAATGAATGGAATAATACCCGCATGGAAGGTATGGTATTTGAGAAAGAAGTTGAGGAAATGCTTATTTCTCTTCACAGGAAGTATAAAATTGGAGTAATAACTAATGGTGTGGCTCAAATCCAAAGGGAAAAATTGGACAAATGCCAAGCAGAAAAGTACTGTGATGTTATTTTAATCGGAGAAGATGAATTTGCAAAACCGCATCCAGCAATTTTTCACAAAGCTTGTGAGAAACTTAATTTGGTGCCAAAAAATTGCATAATGGTTGGTGATTATTTAGAAACTGATATTCAAGGAGGTATAAATGCAGGGTTAGCAGCTACTGTTTGGATAACAACTAAGCATACCAAAGAACGTAACCCTAAACCAACATTTATTATTAATCATGTAACTAGGTTACCGGAATTAATTCACTATGAGCCTGATAAAACTTAGTGATTCATATTTTTATTATTTTACCCATTTTCAAATCACTAAATTAAGTATTTTGACATTCCTTTCAAGTTGGACATGGAATTATTTTATTTTTAGTTATTTTGTATACAAATTCTAATCACTTGTTTTATTTATATATACAATGCATTGTTTTTAAACCAAAGTGAATATGTAGACATTAATGAATACATATATAATATATATTTTGTTCTCTATTGCAAGCTTGATATATATGTATATGTGTTTAAAAGATTCACGTATATACTATATATATATATTTCTGTTTGGCAATTTAAAATATTTTTCAAAAGTGTTAAGTTTATCAATAGTTTATGAAGGTTCCAGTTGACAATGATAATTAAATTCCGTTGTCCATTTTTATTAATGAAAAGTCTTTATTGAAACATGTATATATATCTAACTACATATATTGAAATATATCTATTTTTATTTATAATTTTAAAATTGGATGTAATAATACATTTTTACTACATATAAAGTTCCCAGTTTATATAAATGTTATATGCAAAAGTTATATAATTTTATTTTTTGTCATACAAAATGAACCATTACATTTGTATACACATACACACATAAATGGAAAATCATTTTGAATTTTGCAAATAAGTTTATGGTATTAAAAAAGTTACTTTATTTAAAGCTAAAATATTTTTTAGGAAAAAAAGTCTACATTGTTTTTTGTGTATATGCTAATTTATATTAAAAGAATCAATATGAGATAAATTCTGTATAAAATATTCAGGTCTATATTTTATTAACTGCAGGATTGAATACGATGTTTTTTTTTTTAGCTTGATTGTCAGCCTATTGGATTCATCATTACACATAAATATTTCATGTTCCTTTACAATATATTTTATTTTGCAAAAATAATAGATTGTTTTGGATTGATGCCTTTTGTTTACTTATGAAAATGAGAAAGTGTATTTTTTAATATAAGTTTCTTCTCTAATTATAATGTGTCTTAAGACCCATAATTTTCATTATAATTGGATGCTGTCCTTGACAATCATGAATTTCATTCTGCCTATTCATAAAATTTCCAGCATATATGTATACTGTAATACACAAAAATTAATTTATTATTATGAAATAAAGATATTTATATCAAACATACAAGTTTCTTTGTATATATAAAACGTTATTGAGAAATTGTATTCATATTTCATATATTATAAATAGGAATGAATTGAAGAAAATACATATTAAATGATATATTTAATTTTTATAGCCATATTATACAATATTAATCAACCACTGATTATTTCAATTAAGGTAATGATTCCCCGGCCCTGTTAATAAATAATTGAACTGCCCTCTAGCTGCCATATTCAGTAACTTTTATAAAAATAAATGGATATGGAAAATTAACTAGCTATTGTAATTTAAGATAATTTTCCAAATAAAATCATGAATCACAGTAAGAAATCACTGTTTTCTTATTGTAAAAGTTATTGAATACATAAAGGACAAATCTGTTATGGAAATCAGTCGATGTTTACATATATATAGTGGAACCGTGATATACAGTATATTTTGTTTCAAATTCCCCTTGCAAACATTGTGAATAATAGCTCACATTTTTTTTAATAAACTTTGATTAATTTAGAATATATATTGTGAACTGCAAGAGTACATTTCAACAAACACACACACATATATATAATGCACATGTTTTTTATATATGTAGTATATGTATAAGATTTTCTTCAATTTGAAATCTCATAAAGATCATTTTCTTTTAAGATGTATTTTTGCTTTTACAGGGGGGATTGTTGATAAATTTTTATTACATATATAGACACAGAAATAAGCTTGTGTGTTAGTTATTGCATTGTAGAGATGTCTGCCCATCCTTGCATATGTATTTAATGGATTATGCCTGATACATGTGGGGTTCAGATTGACCTTAGGTCAACATGGGTGTGACAAGAATCTTGGCCTCAGGGTGGCCTTTGAGCATTCCATCATCAGATTTTCAATTGGATGGATGGTTGAAGAGTTGGAGTGTGTAGTAGATTGGAGCCTGTCCATTAAAGTATGAAAATTGCCTATCTTAATATATATCTGAGCACTTATAGTATATATGTGTGCGAAATGATAATCTGGACCAACTGATGATTTCTGGTTTAGCATGAAATACGTATATTGGTGATTATCTTTTCAGCATATATGTGCTTGAGTGTATCAGTGTTATTAGATAGAGTGGAGAGTGGTGGGTCATGTGAAATGTTTTTATATAGATTTAGGTCAATTTTGTATATCTTCTTCATTTCAGGCATATGAAAAAATTAATGAATTTGTTTTAGAAATGTGTTTGTGGTAGTTTAGATAATGAAAACATGTATCAATCAGTTTATAGAAAAAAACCATTAATGTTTTCTTACTATTTTAAAGAAATTTGCATATTTTTCTGCAGAGAACATTAAGATTATTTATGATTTGCTATTGTTATTAGAGGATTATATATATTTTGTGTGTAATGATGAGTTTTATAAAATTAAAGAGGGATGGGTTATTGGTTATATTATTTCTCTCTTAATGTGCTCTGTCTATATTGATTATTTAGAAAGTAGGGTTATTAGTAATTTTTCTGGTAAAAATTATTTTTTAGGTATGTCGGGGATTGCTTGTTTGTTATACAGGAAGATAAACTGAAAGATTTTTTTGATAGATATATGCTTTTGATTCTAATATTAAATTGACTCTTGAGGGGGAGGGGGCACATTTGAATTTGATATATTAAATTTTTTTAGATTTAAGTTGATAAAGTTGATATTTTATTTCATTTTATTAAAGCATAAAATTTAAGAAATATGATAAGGCCAGACAGTTATCAATCTTTTACTCATAAGAAACTTTCTTTATTGAATTTTTATTATAGGAATCGAAGACTTAATAATTCAGAAAATTTGTAGTTATTTTCAGAGGAGTCAATTTGCTTCTGACTATATTGAGTTAGGATATAATCATGAATTTATTAGGAATATTATATTTAATAAAAATATGGTAGTAGTCTCAACGATCATACCCACCGCTTGACAGTGCTGGTGCTACCAAAAACAGTTAAATATACCATGTTTGAGGTAGCCAGTAATGCCTTGTAGTGTGTTATGCTAATTATCTCACAATTCACACTACTTTCAAGTGGCCTGTTCTTATCCTACAATGATCACTATTGAGTCTGCGCTATCGTATAATTTGAGGGTGTATAGATTTGAAGTCACAATAATACTTGAAATGTCATTTAATAAAGTATTATATTACATTTAAATGATGTCCAAAAAATTTTCAAACCGTCTCAGTGGTTGGGAAGACTTTGTAATGGTTTAAAATTAGGGAAAGTTTTGTTATAAGCGTGACTTCTTAAATAGTCACAGCAGTTGCGATATCTTTGCAAGACATTAGTTTGTTAAGGTATTGATTTGTTTTTGTATTTTAATTTTGTTTAAATGCTTAATTTACTATTAGAAGAATTACGTACGTATATTAAATTTAATATAAAAAAGGTCGTAAATACAGTTTTTTTTCTTGTCGTTCAGTCTGATTAGTTTGTTCATCAAGTAATGCATGTTTTGGATAATCATTCAGACCATCAAAGCCATTGGGATCTCCCCATGCCTATTCCAGTGCTATGCACTGGCATTTTAATGTTTTTTTTTTTGATGTTGTTGTTTTGGTGTTTCAAGTATTAGAAGAATAACGTATATTTAATAAAATCTTAAAAACATCCTAAATAAATATTTTGTTATTGTTGTTGTTAAAAAAGAATACATTTACTTTTTTACAAATGCTGCTGTATTTGTCGATCTTAAAAAAAAACATTTATTTTTTTAACGTTGTTTAAAAAAAAACATAAAAATGTCAATTAGTTCTTGTTATTATTGTTATTAAAAAAGAATACATTTCATTTTATCAAAATGATGCTGTATTTGTCATTATTAAAAAAAAAGACATTTAGTTTTTTAATGTTATTTTAAAAAAAACAAGTAAAGATCAATTAGTTCTTGAAAGAACATGGTCAGGTAATGTTATATTCCATTGTTTTTCATTAGCAAGAGCGCCATCAAGCGAACGGTACAGTCGTTGATACTACTACCAAAAATATTTATAAATCGGTTAATAATAAAGATTTAATTGATAGTTCAAATAAAAAGTTTATTTCTTCGCCTTTATTTATAAGAATAGTTTTTTATTGGGTGGTAAGAAAGTGGCCTGGAAGAGTTTAAATTCATTACTAAATAATTCAAAACAGTCAATTGATTGCAAATCTATTCCTGGAGTAGTTTATAAGATGCCTTGTAGTTGTCACAAAATTTATACAGGTCATAATAAATTAAGTTTTAATGAAAGAGTTGAAGTCATAAGAATAGAGTTAAAAATAGATATCAAAACTCAGCTTTGTATATTCAGGAACTGAATATAGATCATAAAATATTATTTGTCAATGCAGAGGTTATCTTTTATAAAAATAAATTGAAAAGAAAAGTAAAAGAAACTTTGATGATAAAATTTGTTGAATCCAATGCCATCAATCTCATAAAGACATCTTTTGATGTGAAAGGAAGTTGGTTGTTGAAGTGAATGATGGGAATAATATTTTGTATAGGTATGTTTAGTTAAATTTCAATTGAGAAGGTCTATTTGCTAATAGATGAAACCATGGATGTGTATGAATTTTAATAAAATTTTGTTATTTTGGCTAGTATTGTAGTGTTTTATGAATTTCTATTTTATATGTCTATATAAATTAAGATTATAGTATAAACAATTTTTTTAAAATATATATATATAGTTATTAATAATAAATTGAAGGAATATATTTGCATATATTTTACTAAGTGTATACTTAGTGGTTCTATTTGTTGAAAAAATAATAAAAAACTTACTGTATCATTTTTTTTCAATAACTTTTTTGTAAAACTTTTATGTGTTTTAAACTGTAAACTGAAGAAATTTTAATAATGGCACTTCAAGACAAAAAATGGCTTCTTGCAAATCACAAAATGTGTTAAATATATTAATTGTAATATTTTTTTGTTTGCTTATTTATATTTTTGTTTGTTTTTCTTTTTAATTAGGTAGCATATAATTGAAGTTGTGTATATTGATACATTGCAGCTTCACTGTATTTACAATCAAATTAATTTGCAGCATTTCTGAATTACACTTCATAATCATGTAAGCTATCTAACTAGTGAAAACAATAACTGACCAAACCTTATCACTATAAGTATATATTTCTTGGAATAAACCCTCAATCATCATGAAAGTTGAAATTTATTCCTATGGATTTCATCAAAAATGGTATTTTAATTTAATTTTGGAATATAACGATTGTGTGTGTACTGGGTTGACTTTAAAGCTTGCATTTTTTTGCTATCCAATATTCATGTATACTGTATTAAATCTTTCAATGTAACTGCTGCGTCTTCAATTATGACCAGGCTGCCAGCAAACATAAATACATAATTGACATTAATAGACAACATACATATATAATAGTATTGTAAGGGTGACTTACAATCCTACAGAACCAGCTTATATTAGTCCATATCACCAAATTGAGGTGTGCCAAACATATGTTTAACCAATAAATTGTTGAGTACATACTAGCATTGTCAAATACGCATATATACATGTTTATATTTGGTTTATTAAAGACTGAGGCACTAAATGTCACGATAACTTAATGTTTCCTTTTATAATAAAAAAGATTATAAAAATTAATGAAAACGTAGATTAAACACTTTTAAAAAAAAAATCAGTCAAACATATATCTATACTAGTACCAAACCAAAAATTAGTGTATTGTGCATCATGAACAAAATTGTACAATAATGCAGACGTTAGACCAGAGGCACAAAATGATGACCCAAATGTCAAGTTAGTCACTAAGCAACCAAGTATGTAGAACAAAATTAGAATCCCAATACGTAATTCTTAATTCATGTATTACATATGCAACTATGCCAATATAGAAAGGAATGAAAGATCGAAGATGCCAAAACTGGAAATAAACTGGTCTCGTTTTCAAACTGAATTCTGTACAAAAACAAATCGAGTCTTCATCCTGAGTCTTTTCAAAATAATGCTTTTGTGTAAGGAAGTCAATCTCATAATAGGTGAATTTTGAATGCCAAAGAAAATGGTTGATGCATTTTAAAAGGAAAAAAAAAAAACTTAAATAGTGTAAATTAAAGAGAAAATAAGATCGACAACTGAATTGAATGTGAATAAATAAACCCATGAAATTTAGAGAAACAAATACATTATTCCCAGTTAATATCAAAGAAGCATCAAACTTATTTGCACATGAGGAGCTAAGAACTAACCATCGCTAACAACTAAAGAGAATTATAAAGTAATTTTAGATATACATATAGCTACTAAATGCCAAACTGCAATGAAATTAAATTTATACATAATATAGATTGCTGTATGATATTCTGACTAAAGTATTGATGCCACAGGGGAACCGAATGCCATTACTTGGGCCATGGAAGCATAGTGACTTCATTTGCCTGTTTCTACAAAACCTGAAGAGACATTTGTCTTTTATAAAATGCCTACTGATAAATCAAAAGTGATCGATGGGAGAGTGCAGCTGTGTTATTATCTTAAGTGTGACTATCCATAAGTCCAGCGAATGAATAGTGTTTTACCCAAGGAGATCTATCTTGAAAACAATAGACTGTAAATGTGAAGGACATTGCCACAAGAGTCATTGAACTTTAATCAACACAATTCAATGGAAATTTTAAATTTTGTTATGTATTTATATTTTTCTTTTATTGTTTTTCATTCCCACACTTGGAAGTATACATTTATACTTTGGAAGACTTGAGTATAAATGTATGAAGGGAAAGGGGGAAGTAATTGGGGTTTAGCTAAATATTTTTTTTTTGTTGTTACTGAATAAAATTGAGATCAACTCACCCTTTTTCCAACTTGACATTCACCATTATAGTATGGGATAAAGTTAAGATTTTGATATTATTCCATATTAAACACATGCACTAGCTACAGAACAGAATTTGTGTTAGCTGTTTATTGTTGACTAATAATCGTTATTTTTTTTTTTCGGTATAAATGATTAATATTCTTTTGGGGATGCTCTTTTCTATCAACATTAGAGTCATCCATGGATGGGGGGTCCCCAAGAATATTTATAACCATCAACATGAACTGGATTTAGCCACTTTGCAATCATTTAGAATTGTGTATATATATTTTTTTAAGTAATTAATGTCAAGATATGAATTTCTACCATTGTGACAGGGATTAGAATCTTTACTATTTTTCATTAACAATATGGTAGAAAGCCATCCTTGACATACATAATTATACAGTTTATTATTGTTAGACCATTTTAATCTTTTTGTTACTCAATAAATGTTATAAAATTGTTCACTTTAATCTTATCTCTAGTTCATCATCATTATTATCATTACAATAGACACACCTTTGCACCAATTAATATGTAATTTGGAATATATGCGCTCACACATTCTATATGTAGTGATGTTGGAAGGTATTTGGAGAGTATGATAATCAATCATCATCTATATAGAGATGCAATAGTCATTTACTTGTGTAATTTCATTCCTGCAGAGAGTCAAAGGTGATTACTTCCTGAGTTTGAATACTGAGGTATAACAGAGCAAGAAATGGGGATAAGATCTAGATGAACTAACCTAAATTGTATCTAGATTTAATGAGTGAATATAGAGCTAGCCCATTGGAGTAGATATAATCATGGGTTATGTATTTCTTCGCACTTTCGCCAGCATCCTATTAGAAGACCCTAGGTCTGATCATAGTAAGATGTACCCCCCCCCTCTTGAAAAAGACTGGCCTATTACAAATATTGATAATTTAGTAGCAATTACAATAGTTAACTAATTAGATCTTCAATATACATATAAGCCTGCACTTATGCCAGCGTAACTCATCCATTAAAAAAAATGAATAATTGAATAAAAATGTTCAAACAGTCTAGATAAACTAGTGGGGTACATTACCTTCACTACACAGTCTATATTTTTTAAAACACAAAACCCTCAGCGAGCCTCTTGAGGCATTTCATAAAATAATAATAAGACCAGGATGGTCTGCTAAAGTCCTAATCAGCTTGGTTACCTACAGGGATCAAGATCCTGGGAATGTAGTCGACCAATGATCTTCACTGCAACTTCCATGTGGAATCCAAACAGTAGGCAGCCACCAACAGCCTCCAGTTCTTTCTTCTCTAGCTTTATATACCCCCTCTCTTTTGTTTTCTTCCTTTTTTCTTTATTTTCTTTTCTGGAGTAATTAATTTATTTTTTCCCACATAATCCAGTGGGGGTTTTCTTGACTTTTACTTTAATTTGTTCTGTTTAAAACAATTTAACTATTATTAGACTTAAAGTTTTGTTTCCATAAATCAATAGTTCTTGTACAATGAAATTTATCTTAACTTTAATTACTAATTCTCTATTTATCTTAAGAATTCATTTCCACTATAATCTAACTTTTCAGGTCTACAAAATTAATATATACATTTATTTTCCTTGTCTCTATTCGATGCTTTTATTTTTTAACTTAGTTTAATTAAAACTTTTATTGATTTCTTTAATGGTCTTTATGAAGAAAACTTTGAATAAACTTTTATAAATTATTGCTAAGCTTCCCTTAAAATCTCAATGTAAACCAACACTAACTATCAAGATAGGCTATGCATATGGAGACCTAAGTGCTTCGAAAGCTCTAAGCCTTATAATTATTTTCTAATAATACTAAGCTTCACTTTTTTGCATAAAGTGCAATTTAAAATTATAACCAAATTTATTAAACATAAATTGAATATTTTACACTTCTCCCCTTACCCCAGAAAATTTGTTAGATTTACATGTATTCTTTGAATTAAATCAGCCTCTGTATCTATCGTCTGGGTCTGGATGATCTAGTTTTTACTATGTTTGGCTTCGGAGTTGGTTGAAGTTCATCTTCCCCCTAATTTCATGTTCAAACTCACTGCTTTCTTGATCTTGATCCTCTTTGATCACTATTTCATGTGGTATCTATTCTGCTACCCCTTGTGTTTTCTGCATTTCATTCTTTGGTATAGCCACTGAAATTTGTAAGTCTTCCTTGACTCAACAACTGACATGATTTAAATGTCTCCTTTATGTCATACCATCCTGTTCTTGGAAGATTACTCTTTTTTTTTTTTGATAATAAATTTTGTGACTATCCCTTGAACCCATTTCTTCCTAATCATATCTCAAACCCAAACTTTGTCACATATTACATATGTATTTTTACTTTTTCTGCCAGTTACATTTGTTTTCACTTTTATTGTCTCTACTTTATGAGCTATATTGGGAAGTAGAAGTGATAATTTAATCTGCAATTTCCTTACCATTAACAGTTCTGATGGTGTAGAATGTTGATGGCACATAGCATTATATAGGGCTTTTTTTACTATTTGTATAGTCTTTTCAGCAAGGCTGTTCAACTCTGGGTGATGTGCATATATGTTTAATGTCATTGTCAGCAAAGTAGTTTCCATTTCTTATGTGGTGAATCCGGTGCCGTTATCAGATATGAATGATTTCTGGTAAACCATAACAAGAAAACAGCGTTTAAGGTTTCTATCATATCTTTTGCACTCATGTCTTTTACTGTGTGATCTGCCCATTTTGAGTATGCATCTATAAATATCAGCAAGTTTGCATTTATTGGACCTGCATAGCATGTGTGCTTTCTCTCCCAGGGTTTCATTGCTATTGGCCATGGATTATATTTTTTTTGCCTTCATATTCATCTCTGATTGATAAGGTCAAACATTTTTTGATGTATTGCTCAATCTCTGATGTTATTATTGGCCGCCAGACATAGCTGTGAGTTTAATATTTTGTCCTACACAATTCCAGGGTGATTTTCATAGAGTATCTTTAGAATTTGATATCTGCCTTCAGTTGGTATAACTACTGATCCTCCATTAACACATAATCCTTACAAATAGACAATTTGTTTTAGTTTATCCAGAACCCTGGGGTGATGTAGTGAGGCTTTAAAACAAGTCAGCCATTTTTTATTCAACCCATAAACAGTTGATAACTTTTGTTGGCTTTTGTCCTACTATTAAGTATTTGCTACTTTAACACATCAACATAATTTTTGTCTGTCTCCATACTTCTTGGTTCTTTTTATCTGAGATAATGTGTTGTTATGCGAGATATCTTTGCTCTTCTTATATTCTAATTTGTACCCTTGTAAGATGACAATATTTCTCTAATGCATCATGCATGGGCTTAAATTGGTAAGGGGCTAATTTATCATGGTCCAGAAATCCTAGAAGAGGCTTGTAATCAGTTATTATTTGAAATGATCATATTGATGAAATTTTTGCAGTGCAAAAATAATAGCCAAAGCCTCTTTATTGATCTGACTGAAGTTTCTCGCCACTTTTAAGAGTGTATGTGATGCGTATGCACTGGTGCATTCCCCTTTATAACATGAATGAGAGAACAGCACCACCATAATTCCAGGGTGTCAGTAGTTAAACACATTTCTAATTTACTATTAAAATGTATTAACAATTTTTTTGATGACAATAGAGCTTTAGTTTTGCTGAACACACATCATGAATTACTAACCATTGACACTTTTATCTTTTCTTAATAAGTCATACAATGGCTTTGCTACATGTGCTTTATTTATTAAAAAGGGCTCAAAAAAATTTATCAACTGTAAATATGCTTGTAGTTGTTTAATGTTTATGGGTTTTGTTGCATTTTGCACAGCTCTTACTTTTTCAGGTCCCCCCCCCCCTTAGAAATTATATGTCCAAGAAAAACTAATTATTTTGCATGCTGTATGCTTTTTGGGGCATTTAATTTCACTCCAAATCTGTTTAATTTTTCACAAACTATAAACAGCCTTTCCGGCAGTATTTCTTCCGAGTTTGACATGATGAGTATGTCATTGAAATAGAGGATAACTCCCTCTAGGCCTGCAGCTATGCATTAATTTTTGCTTGAAAAATGTTAGGGGCTGTTGATATGCCAAACAGTAAATGGATACATTTAAATCCCATCGGGGTTGTCAAGGTTAATATCTCAGCTGATTTGTCCATCACCTGCATCTTGTGGAATGCAAAGTTCAAATCTAATTTTATGAAATGTGATGGATTTTGGAGACTGGCGAGTATTGCCGCATAATCTAATTTAGCCATTAGGCTTAGTTATCATTACTAAAGGTGTGGCCCAATCTGATGTTTTAATTGACATTAATATGCCCTTAGTGACTAAAGAATTAAGTTTTTCTGCCACTTACTCTTTTTGAGTGAACGGGATTTTACGAGGTTTACACATGATCGGATGTGCATTTTCTAGTAACTTTACATCAACTGGGTTCATTGTAATTAATCTCAATTCTTCATTAAACAAATTGGAGTATTTGGTGTTATTTTTTGTTCATGAAAGATTTTTTTATAATATTAATTTTGGATTCCTATCTTGTGAAACCATTCCCTCCCAAGGATGAGGCAAATCTTCCTTTTTATTATGTGTAGAAGTAGATTCCTTTTTTTACCACCGTGATTAGGCACTGACACATGGCCTAATAATCTTAGCATGTTTTCATTTACATCACGCTCTAATTTAATTTCCACATTAGTTGATGACCTCCTGTTTGTTAGTGACATCAGGGAAATACCTGACCCACTATCAATTTCTATTGACATTTCTTTTCCACAAAACACTAATTTAATTATAAACTGATTTAACCCTTGGATGTCCATGTTTTTAAACATGTGAATACCTCCCCTATTTTCTTGCATTGATAATTTATTTCTGCCTTTAATATTACCCTTTTAGTTACACACATGTGCTAAATGACCCTTTTTACATTTAAAATGTCTCTTTGAGCCACCTGCATTCTTTTGCCATGTGATCCTTCTTTCCACAGCAAAAATGTCCCTTTAGAATTTTTTACTATGATCAATTTTTCATGGTATGGTATTCTTATTTTCTGTTTTGAAACTCCCATTTTAGCGTTTTCTTCAGTTTTAGTTCTAAAAACCTGAGCCTGTTCCAAAATTAGTTCATATGCTATGCCTTTCTTAATGGCTATATCACATATGATATCAGGCTCTGTAAGTAATTGTTGTCTGAGCCAATCATCAGTCAAACCCCATAATAAATGGTCCATGAGTATTTTCTCAAATCCCCATTCCTAACTCCCTCATAGCTGAGTTGTACTCTTTTAATTTTTTCCCCATTAAGCTGCTTCCTATTTTGTAAGGTTAAGCAAGCTATATGCTGGGGTGGACGATGACTAAAATGATCACTTAATTCCTTTACGTTTTCTGTTATGGGTATCTCAAATAATCTACTTATAACCTCTATTTATTTTTTTGTCAGTAAAACACATAAGTGCCACTATTTACCGTTTATTATCTTCGATATCATTCAGCATAAAAAAATTATCTAGCTGCATTACATATAAAGGCCATTCCAACACGTTACATCAATTTCCGCTATGCTATTTTAACCAAAAGAACTCATTTTACTGACTACTGTTATCTGTTCTTACTACTAACTTTCATCTGTCTGCCAAGTTCAACACTAACTGACGCTAACTTATGATTTTAAATCTTTTCCTCTAAGTTTGAAACTACTGCATCACTAATTTGCTGAGTCCCCAACTACGATTAGACGGCCAGCAAACGAATACACAATTGATGTTAACAGACAACACATATATTGTAGTATTAAGACAATTTATTAGCAATTAAAACAGTTAACTAATTATTCTATAATATGAATGTTTACATAACTTTTCTTGATGATATACACATAACTTAAACATTCCATCAAAAAGTCATATTTTAAATTGGATAAGATACTCCCTTTATACATATATAAATTTGATCTTTTTTTGTAGTAGAATTAATATAATGATAAAATACAATCAACTTCTATCCCTCATATCCAATCCTGGTTCTAGGATCAACCATATGATTAAACTCTTTGAGGACTCCTCATATGAAAACAACTTAGTCTGTTCAGAAATAGTTTACGATTGGTTGCCTCATATAAATTGGAAAAAGTTTTATAATTGTGATGGGCATGATCAAATTTCTTTAATTACTTTTTACAAGTATGTTCTGTATCTTTTTTTCCAGAAACTTAGATTTTTAGCAGTTAATTCACCATCTTTATGTAAGTAATAACAGAAGCCGAATAATAATACTTAATAAATCTCCACCTCGTATTGTCTTTTCCAAATCCCCACTAGTTACAAGCCCATGACTTTCATTATGAGGACCTTTAAATCTTGAAGCAGTACATCTGAATGTTTAGAATCTAATGCACTTTCCCTCTGCCAGCCATCATTTATGTGCCTATTATACTATCAAATTATTTATTCAAAATAAAAATCATATGTATTTTCAATTTCAGCCAGCTAGCCAGAATAATCCTATAGATCTGAAAACAATTCAGTTCCTATATATATATACCTTAGTTTTTTAATAACTATAGGCACTTCCACTCTATAATGGTATGGTGAAAAAGTTTAGTATATAAACTGAAGTCATATGTATTTTATTGGTTTATACTAAATTATGGATACAGAGTAAAGATACCTATAGTTATTAAAAAACAAAGGACACCATAATATCTATAAGACCATACAGGCTAGTTGGCATAGTTTGATAGTATAAAAGAGAGTAAATGATGGCAGCTGGAAGGAAGGGCATTAGATTCTAAAGGTCTATGTGCCTTATTCCAAAATCCAACACTCCTCGTTGATAATAATCATAAGCTTGAAACTAGGTTGGGAATATTGGATAGAACAGCACAGGACAGAGATTTTATTAAACACTATCATCTGACAAATATTATTTATTATGACTTACAAAAAGTAGCATAGAAATGATGGTAAAGAATGCTGTCTAAACAATAATATATAAACTGAAATCATATGATAGAGTTGTGTACACCCTTAGGTTTTTAATAGTATCACTTTAGATTTCTAGGTATATCATCCCCCTTACTTGATTGTGTAAAAAAGCTTTCATTAAGTCTTTAATTTTAGGTTTCCAATACTTTATGTATAGTAATCTTTATGCAATTATATAAATAAACATTGAGATTTATCTTAGATTTTAGAATCGTGATGCTAAATATAATTTAAACAATTCTCTACATCGTTTTAAATAATTTTCTAGATTTGATGTAATGAAGCAAAAAAACTTCTAATAAAAAGTGTTGCAAACTGAAATTACATCATCTAATAAATATATTTGAAATATTATCAACTTATCCTTTATGTACTGATAAAATTTTATAAAGTCACCCACCTTTTTATTACTGTTACAATACCTATTACAGTTTCAATTGACCAGCAAACAGAGCTAGAAGATATATAAATATATGACTACAATAAATAATTTATCATTTAAACAAGCATTACATCTTATAAATTGACTCGTTTTTAAAATCTTATTCCATATATAGAATCTATATATGGAATAAAATTTTAAAAATGAGTCAATTTATAAGGAGATATAATATTGAAATACAAGTATAGTATATATACTTACGCTAGATATAATTAAAGGGAATATGAATCCAGATTTTCAAATTCGCTACAGTCATCCACTTTATCCAATATAACCAATATGCATGACCACGTGTGGAAAAGATAAATGATCTCCAATATACGTATTTCATGCTGTACCAGCATTCATCAGTTGATCTGGATAACTTGTGTATTCATATGTTTATATCTTATAGATCTGAAGAAGATTGCTAGTTAATCAAAACTGTACAGTTGATTAATTTTAATAAAATAAGTATTGTAACAGTAATAAGAAAGATGGATTTAATTTTTTATATTCGTAATACTTTATAAGTGAATTAATCTTTAACTTATTATCCAAGATTTTATTATCATAATAGTGATCTAATCACAACCTGTTTGATTGCTAGATAATGATATTACTTGAACTGGCAATTTATTATAAATTTCTTAATCTTGCATTTGAGATGAGGCCTTTCTTCACAAATTACATTAACATTATTAAAATTAATGCGTAGTCTATCTTTTTTTATAATTAAGAAAAATTGAATTACTTTTAGGAACAATTTTTGATCTATTATATCGATGAGTGTGTTAATCCTTGTATTTAAATTAATTCTGTTCTTCCCATAGGATAATGCCTCTCCCACATTTATTCCCCCACACACTTAGTGGCATGGACAGCATTTGCCTGGTCTCTAAGGTTAATATTAACATTTGTTGGCTATTGTGATAAAGAATAATCTCTCCCATCTTTCTGAAAAAAATATTTCTTCTAAACTGGCATTGTAACATAAAAGCATGTTATTTAAGTCCATCCATTCTAAAAATTGTAAATGTGTTTGATTTTCATATGCATATGATCAAAAGTTAGTATGAGATTTGAAATCTATACATGCAGAATGGATAGGACGATTTGAAAGAGAAAAGTAAGGCCAGTTTGTATTAGGATTGTAAATATTACATATATATATAAATTATCCAAATGGTGGTTACAATATTTGATCTATAATAGAAGTTACTTGCCTTACAAAATAGTTTGAAACAAAAATAGGCATATATGTTCAGAATGCATTCTAACAAAAATCAGTGTTAATCTAGGAATTTTAAAATATTCTTTATTAATAGAATAATGAGTCTCCTAAAGTGTAATAACATTAATACTGTGCTGAACCATTACTTTGTAGATGATCTCCAGTTTGATTTTGATATATCCTCAATTGTTAAATTAATTGTATGTTTCTTAGGAATAAAAAGAAAATCACTTTGCAGAGATAATGCTTGATCTTTAAGGTGTTTTATGATAGTCAATACTATTGTTATCATATTTTGAGAGTCTAAGACTCTCATTTCTATTGTCCTGTCATAGCTATCTCCTGCAATGTCACTGGAATTCATATCGGTAGTTTTATTATATGTTTTCATTATTTGTTGTCTTTCACCAGAAGTTTGTCAAGATGAAGTTTATTTTCCATATGGAAATAATTTGGTTCACATGATAATGTGTTATTTGGAAGAGTGGATGCTGGATTGGTTGTCACCACACTCCCAGATGGAATTTAAGGAAAGCTGACAGGAGTCAATATACAGAATATTTTGAAAATAAATAGAATCTTTAATCCCCTCTTTTTATAATAAATTTAACAAATCCAGGGCAATAGAAAAGAGTCCATTGAGGATATCAAAGAAATTTCAGATTAAAACAGAGCAAGTCATGCTCCTTTAAGACTAATATTTATCTACTGCTGATAATTGTTTTATTAAATCACTGGATCACACTAGAAAAGAATAACTGGAGACGTATGGAAACAGAAAATCTAGCTGAAAAGCCTAGTTATTTTTACTTAAATTTGATAATTGTAAAAGCACTCTAAAAGAATATCTACTACCAGTGAGATTATTATTATCTTATACATGAAACTTTTAAATCCAATATTGATAAAATGATACATATCGTTAAAACAGAATTTCAAGCATTTCTTTGACAACGTTTTTCCAATATCAATCTAATTTCTTCTTGATTGTCTTAAAATTAAAAAAATGCCCGAGATGCAAATTACAAAATGTTCAGAATTTTCTAAAAATTTAATATCTAAAGCCAAAATATGGTTGTGAAAACTGCTTAGAAACTTTATTCATACAGAAACTTCCAAAAACTTGACACAAAAGCAAAGCTACTTAAAAACCAAATAAACCCAACAAAAATGCAAAGAAATTTTCACTCATCATTATTATATATTCCCACTGAGCTATTTGAATGTATTATATTAACAAGAATTTTGCCAATAGTTGAAAGCCATCTATCTATAGAGGATGCTGGTTTTAGGCTATGTAGAAGCTGCTTGTGTTACAAGTTTTATCTTTAACAACTCGTATTGGAAAAGATTTCCAAAACTTGTTAAATCTGATGCTATATTTATTGATTTAATCTCTGCTTATGATTTTGTTTGGGAAAATGGTCTTCTAAAACCATCAATTTATTTAACAAAAGGCCAATAGAAAAAAGCCACGGATGATATAGTTTCACAGAATGGGACAGACACAAGGTTCAGATCTTTTACCTATTTTAGTATACTCATCAGAGTTCTTCCAGATACAGAGTGCAAAATTTTGACTTCATTAAAAGAGATCCTTTCCAGAAATGAAGAATCAATACAGGAAAGATTGGAAATCTATTCCATAGTTTGGGGTCTTAGTCCTATTCCAACAAAGGCAGCTTGCTGAATTTTTCATAATAGAAAAACTTCTTGTAATCTGATATATTTATTTGCAACAATAGACCGATACGTTATTTTGCATTAACTTTGGATTTTAACTTATTTCCTCATTTATCTAACATTGGATTAAAAATAATTTCTAGAAATAACCCTGGATGCAATTATTTTACAGTTTTCTTACCACTATCATATCCTAGTGGAGAATACGTAGGTCCTATTTGGAGAAAAGTGTTCACACTAAATTTCTGCATATTCAATTAAATATTACCACGAGAAGCTCTTTTGCAGTGGCTTCCTGTTCTTTCACAAAAAAATTCCTCACCAGATATCAAAAAAGATGCTTCAAGAAAATAAATAAAAAGCTGTTGAGCAAATTATATCTGCCAATTACTCAATACAGTAAACAGCTCCACCATCTAGACATTCAACAAAGAACCTGCAACTAAAGAATTATGGCATAAAAAATGGACTTATAAGACTCCAAATTTCTTTTCCCAGATCCAGTGGTAAAAAACAGCTGAATTTAACTTTCCTAAATCTTAATGGAGTTTTATCAATAGGTTCTTCGTAAAAGGAATTTATTCAGCCACTGATTATACAAATATGGACAAACACACATAAACTATGTGGCTAATAATTGTTGAATCTACAGTTGCAGTGGAAAAATTGAAGGATTTATAAACCACTAATGATTTCTGATTGGAATATTTATAGTTTCCTTTGATATTTTGTTAATAGTTAAACTGTTTAATATATAAAAAAAGTTATCTTCAGATTTAATCAAAATATTAAGATTGATTGGTGACCTAAAATGAGCATTATGATTTCAGTGAAATATTTGTTTATTATTTCTCTACATGGAAATCGCTGTTTATTTTTAGAATTTACCTAATGATTTTTTTTTTTTTTACATTTTCCAATAACATATTCTTACTATAACAAGTTCATATAAGGTTCCCAAATATGTTCCAATGCTACTCTTTCTAATTCGAATTCACAAGTTAGGATAATTATAACCTCTTATTTTAAAAAATTTCACTATACTCAAAAAGAGAATTAGTTCTTGTTTTCCAGATCCATATAAATTATGCTACTCAGTTTTTATATTCCACAGTCAAGACCAAATATGCTGTTTAATTTATCAAATATGCATGTAGTAGTCTTGCATTGTTGGTCAAGAGGTCAGCGTGACAGCCTTGCACTTGCAGGCAGTTGCCCGGGTTGCGGGTTCATGTCCCAGCCAATGCTATGACACTTTTAAAAAAAATGCATGTAGTAGCTTCATATGGGTGATGTACAAAAATATTCTACAATCTACTATATTTATAGTTGGGATTTATTTCCAATAAGGTTTTCTAAATTTATTTTCCAAATTATCCAATGTCATTTGGGAAGAGGGGGATTATCATAAATGCAGTATTTCTAGTTCAAATAATATTACTCTGCTCGGTGCAATTGAGTTGGTATTGAATAGGGTGATCTCCAAATTTTTATTGCCAAAATGTTAAAAATCTGCTAAAAAAAGTTATATATTTGAATCCAAAAAGCAGTTCTCTCCATTCTACTTTATAGACTTTTATTAGTTTAAGTAGTCACTGAAAAATGGCTGTATAATATCCACATTCCCAGATGAGTTTCTGCCTTTGCCTGTGTAACTATGGAATTCAAAGCTAGAATTTATATCTAGTACCATCGTTTTTTGTTTTAACTTCATTGTTTATCTGTATATTCAGTATGCCTCTCAAAGACTGTTATTATTTCATCATTTATCCATTTGGCTAAGTGCTTTGGTGATGAGTACGATAATCAAAGCTATGATGGTGCTCATCAACAAAAGTGCACTAAGGCAAACAGATTATATATATATGTTCATGGATTTATTATGATGTAAACAAATTAAGGTGTGAGATTGTTTCCATGTATTGATAGTCCTAAAGCTAAATTCTTTGCTTTAGTATCCAATAATACAATTTTTGCCTCAAATTTAATATGAATTAAAAGGTTGCTTTATTGTCGTAACACAAGTTGTTATATGGATTTAAATCTAGAGTTATTTTTATAATGAGGAATTAGGACAAACACATTTTCTGATATCTTTTAAATAATAATTCATCTTCCTCAGAGAAATGTATATGTTAGATCTAAGTAATATAATATATAACGATGAAGCATCTTTAAAAAAGGAGAACCAACACCGTTAGATGCTGTAAATAAACTTGTTTAACAATATAACAATTATAAATAACCAAAAATCTTCATTCAGGATTCCAACTTTTGCATGAACAGCTTCATTAACCAGATATCAGCTCGTCACTTCAAATCTATTAATTTTGGCAAACTAGCACTCTTCTAATATTTATTGCATAAAGGAAATTTTTAAAAAATTATAATTTTAATACTTTATCAATAAATATAATTCAAGGCATCAAGTCACTAAGGGGAGAAATATTTTATATCTAGTTTGTGAATATATCCAGATGGAAATTTGAATACTGAATGGAGATTTTGGTATTTTCTAATCTGATAGACTTTTAAATAAAGTTTATTTACAAAGCATTTTTTATATTTGTTTAAAGATATTTCACTATTGTGTCTAATTATTATTAATTTCTGCAGAATCAAGATTTCTAAGACTTTCTCAAATCCATGACTTCTCTTTTTCATATCATTTCAGAAAATGTTATATATAGAGTACGTAAAAATACACACTCTTATCAAGCTTTTAAAATACCCTCAACCCCAGACCGTGGTTTCTGCATCTAGCGTCGTCAGTGAGGTGTTAGGGATTAAAAACACTAGAACTAGTCTAGCATTTTATCAATGCCTAACTATTGAGAAGAAAATCTGAAACTTTCAGACATTTAAATGTCCAAAAATCCGGCTATCTAAAAATTTTAGTTTTTGCTATTAAGGCTTTGGCGATTTTATATTGCTAGAGCTATTAATATATGGTGTATCTGAATTTAGTTCAGTCCCATACTGCTATTTGAGTTAGATAGCTGGATTTTTGGACATTTAAATGTCTGAAAGTTTCAGATTTTCTTCTCAATAGTTAGGCATTGATAAAATGCTAGACTAGTTCTAGTGTTTTTAATCCCTAACACCTCACTGACGACGCTAGATGCAGAAACCGCGGTCTGGGGTTGAGGGTATTTTTGAAGCTTGTTAAGAGTTTGTTTTTTACGTACTCTATATATAACATTTGTAAATACGAGCTTTATTAAAATTAGGTCAAATGACATCTGACTTGATTTTTTATCAATTTCATTTCAGCAAACTTTATCTTATTCAACCATTTTGTTTTTTCTTTACACAAAGGCAAAACTTTCCATACAGTAGCATAAAGAATGGTGGTGTTTAGCAGTTGTTTTTTCTTTCTAATTTTTTTAGAATCTCTCGAGGTCCAGCTTAAGATATATCTTATTTTTTCTTGTAGCAATCAGTCTTTTTGTATTGTTCTATTAAAATTCAAAGTCTTACAACTGTACATAAACATTTAAATACTTAGTACTTCCTTTTTAAAATCATAGGCATATTTCCTTTTAATATTATTTCTACTAAATCTCTTAAGTTTTGTTTTATTAATGCAATCCATTATGTTTGATCTATATTAAGAATCTGTTCAAGGTAATAAAAGTTGTTAAATTCTAATTCATTGTTATCAATTATTTTCTTCTTTTTAAAGTCATTGAACATTAGTATTTTTAACCTTTACCTTTGATCCTACCTTTTTTGTTTTCATTTGATAACTTTATAACATTTATTGAAGTTGTAAAGCATTATTTGAAAATCAATCATATCATTTGCAAAATTTAGACGATTTAAGAAATCATTTTATTTTATTTAGCTTTTATGTTAATCCGCTAAATATTTTCTGTTGTATATATATAAGAATTCTTGCTGCTTTTAATTCTCTCTCTAATAATAATAATTCAGTTAAATTCTCTAAAAGTTTTCTGTTGTATTTAGTCATGCTGCAGCGTAACTTGTGCCAATAAGACAATGCTTGCATTGCAGTTTTTTCACATTTAATGCTATTTTTTTCCCATGCGTCATAGCATCAGCCGGAGGAAAACGAACCTGCTATCCCGGACAACTGTTTGTAAAGCAGCTGTTGCTAACCTCTCGACCACCAATGCTTGACACATATTCATTGTCTTTAAAGTATTACTTTAAACTTAAAAAATATATAGAAATGATAAATATGTTAAACCACTAAACATCACATGATCACCATCTCATGCTAGCACATAACTGTTAGTAAATAGGCAAAACTCTCCATATAGTAGTGCCACCTTGTTTTAACCAGAGTAATCAATGGATGCCAGAAGGTGCAGTGCTCTCAGATCCAAAGCTCCTCACTGATGAAGGCCACAAGACAGAAACTAGTCTGGGGATATTGGATGAGTAGGCACTAGATAGGGATTTTATGCACAAGCCTTCTGGCATCCATTGATTACTCTGGTTAGCACAAGGTGGCACTACTATATGGAGAGATTTTTTATAAATATATGTTGTTAGTATGTATGTTCTACTCTCCTTAAAAACAAATATAAAATCCCTTGTAAACCTTTTTCTAACTGTATCTATATTTTTTTTTTGATGAATAAACATCACTGAGGGAAAAAAAAATTTACTCTTCTTAAAAATACTAATAATAGTCATTGTTTTGAATATACCAATAACAATATCTCATGACTTTATTAGTTCGAATACATATTTTTTATCTAAATATAATTTACGATTTACTTTCAACAAAGTTAAATAAATGTGGAATGGAATGTGCGAGATGGATCGATGAAATAGTGAATTTGCTGATGTAAGAGAATCTACAGACCGGGAAAAACTGGATTCAATTTAGACAGTGATCCTGCAGTGGATTGATAATGGTTGGAAATGTTGATTTAATTTAATCATTATATTGTATGTTTATACTTGTACATGTGAGTTGTATACTGTATACAAATAAAAATGGCGCCATCCAACAGAATCTTTATCTATAAGACAAGCACCATATATTAGTGTATGCAATTAATAAATCGTGCACACGTCAAAACAATCAATATTTTAATAAGATTTTATTGCAAAAATACATTATTATAAAAATACAGTGTATTTTATTATATTGCATAATCAGAACAAAATAAAATAAAAAAATACTTTATACAAATCAAGAACTAAATCTCATATTAAGTAAAAATTTCTATATATAACAAACTCAATTTCTTTTCAAAATTTACTTTCAACCAAATTTTTTATCTATTAAGTATACAACATTGAAAATGTTTCAATTTTTTTTTAAATACACTGTTATTTATATAAAAGACTTTTATAATACTATTATGAATAATCTTACTTGAACATATTACTTAGCATCAACAATCAAATAATTTTAATATTTCTAATATATTTAAAATTACAAAACATAAATTTATAATGCGATTCAATTTTTTAATTTTCTACTGATTAAGCTTAGAATGGAAAATTGTATGTATGGTAAGATCTCTACCTACTGGCAGGTAAAATAACTAGGCAATAGAATTTTACTACCAACAGATAACATTTGATCATTGGTGAAATTTTATAAATGCTTACCATTGTTTTTAACACAATTTATTCTAGCACCTCAATGTTATAGCCACATAAGTTAAACGATTTATTACATCTCAGTCTAGAACGAGAATGAAAATTACAAGCAGATAAAAGTTGAAACACATATTTAAAAACTGGAGTGAGATTAAGAAAGGATTTACAAAATGTAACTTATTCCCAAATAAGTTTCCTATTGCACTTGAAAAAGTAGTTAAGTTTTTTAAAAATAGAGGGCGAAGTGTTCAGACCGCTATAAGTCAGTTTTACCCACTTAAAATTTCATTCATACTTTTATGTATCATATGGTTTAGTGCAATGGTGGATTGGCAGTATCTAGAGCTAAAGGTTTATGGATCTTAACTTAATCTGTTACTTCCGGCTCTCAAAGGTCATATGACTTTGTTCTCCTAACGACAAATCATTTAGATTTTTTTTTTTATTTACTTGGTTCCATACAAAGTATTTTAATATGATTATTTATTCAATAACAATAAAAGGTGCGTTTACAAAGTAAATTGGAAATAATCCATTAATTATTTTATAATCGTGAAAAATAAGCTAATCTTAGTTTTAACTACTAGTGAGTTTTTTTTTCAATGCTTCCAAATTTGTACTTATAAAAATGTGCTGTGTGGTGTTTTTGTTATTACTAAAAGATAAATCTGAAAGTATTAACTAGTACAATTACGAAAAAAATACTAAAATGTGGAAAGATTAGTAACATTAAACATGCAAACATTAAGAAAGAAAAAGATTTAATTTCTAGGAACTTTTTAATAGTAATTGCATTCAAGTGGGATGTTAGATTAGCATGCTCTATTACAGCATTTCGTAACTGTTTTAATTACAACAGTTAATTTCAAATATAATGATCGAACATTTATTGAAAATAAGTATAATTATTCTTTAATGGTTATATAAAAGTTTACATCTGGGCTGGGATAATCTCTAGTTTAAAAAATGATTAATAATAATGGTACTAGTCTTATAGCTAAAGACGCCACTCTATGGCGCCATTTTCACGCTAAAACACAAAAAAATACCGTTTCCGCGGCAGACACATTTGAACCCACATTTTCTATAATGCCATCGAACGGCGCCTTTATCTCTAAGACAAGCACCATAATAATCATAAGTGAATTTCTCTGAAATGATTAGTGTCAAAGTTGTGATTGCAAAAAGTTTGACACTTGTAAATGAAAGGGTAATATATGTCCATACAAAACATAACTAAGCATATATCAAATATATTCTGATGAGAACAAATTAATTTTTCTTTAATGCAAACTTCTGATTTACCGTTTTGGGAATATATTGTGTTCACTATAAGAAGTAAAAGAATATATTTGCATGCTTACATAAAAATATATGCTCATTCGTATTACAGTCTTAATGAACAAATATTCTATATATAACTAGAAACAAACCCTAAATAATAGTCAGCTTAGCAGTAATAAGAAGAAAAAACTTTCTGGTCAATTGAATTGATAATAATATTATGCTCTTACTTATTATCAGCTGATTTTATGAATATCATTATATAACTAATTAAAATACTGACTTTTTTAAAAAGCAGACTGAATATATATGTATCTGTGTGTTTGGTGTTAATGTGTGAAATACACTTTGTTATTGTTTATTGGAGTGTGGGTGATTATCAAAAAATGGGAAATCTTGGTTATATTCTGCTCAAAATTATGCTACCATCAATGAAATAAATTGTAAATCAATTTGAGATCGAGTGAAAAAAAGTGTAGACCTTGTTTTATGAAGTCATCAATCAAGATAGTGATTGATAACTGAAGAATATGCTAAAAATTCCCAGATTTTGGACTCTAGATGTTTTGTATTTTGTCAACTATGGTATCAAGTGGAGGAAAATTTCAATATTCTTTTCATTTATTTATCCTAAATATTTAGAAAAAAAAAACAATATCAAAGCAGCCAAGGATTTGGCTTTAGTATATCTCACTACTGTCTTGAAAGTCTTTTTTTAAATATTTTTATTCCTTTCAATATTAAGTAAAACATTGAAGGCAATTATACAAGGCATTGGTATCTTTATGTCTTTTCTGGCAAGCTAATCGCAGAGTTCAATTTACCAATAGCAGTTTTTTAACAAGTTGATAAGAAATATAGATTAGGCATTGCATTAGGGTAGAAACCAATGAGCAATTTACTTTAAATTAGCATTTCATCTTCCATACAAGGCCGAGTACAAAAAGTATTTCCATCACTTTAAGAAAAAAATATATAAATTTACACTTTTTGTGTATATTTTTCATATTTTTCTTTTCTTCTTCTCTACTTAAAAAAAAAAGATGAGAGAGAGAGAATAAAAATCTATCTCATTTTAATATTTTTCAACTTCATTTATATATCAAAACTTTTGCTATTTTTATAACTTTTGGGGGTCATCTCCATAATGAATTTAAAATGTCTTATTTTTAACAAAGGGAATATTAACTAAATGAATATGTTACTTTCCCAAAAATATGATATAACTTTGGCATAACCAATATAACTGTTACAATATATATTTATATTAGATGTGAAGAAGTTTATTAGGCATAATCAAATTATTTTTAAAAACTTAAATATAACATTCTGTAATATGTATAGGGCTGTTATTTTTTAAATAATAATGTAATAATGATAATGAAGTTTTAAAAAAGTGAAGATGAAGATGCTACCAATTACAGAACAATCAGTCATTTTATTTTTTTATAGAATCATTATGAAGTTCATTACAAATCCGATATCAAAGAAACAAACTGTATTTAAAAATGATTACAACAGAGTAGATAGACATTTTTTATTAAGGTAATTTAGAAAATGAATCAATAAATATAAATTGGAAAACATATACTGAATTTATAGGTGGTAAAAACACATTTGACTCATATTTTTGTTGTGATTAAAGCATTAGAACACCATGCCACAGATGCAGGATACGGATAAATTTTGAAATATATATATATCAAAATGCAATAGCAGTATTTGATACATATAGACACTAAGAAGATTAATATTGGTAATAGGATATAACAAGATAAATCTATATCTGAAAAACTTTTTATAATGGTTTTAAGAAAATATGAAAGCAATAAAATCAAAAATAAATGAGAATTACTTCAATCATTTGAATTTTTGTAGATAATGCGGGTTGTTTTTGAAAATAATATTTCATAAAGGTTATCACATAAAAAAATAGAAAAAAAAAGATAAGTCTAAAATAATTGAAGTAATGTTTAATAGATTTTCAAAAAAAGAACTAAATATTGATAAAAAATTCTATATATATATATAAACTTTAAACTAATCGTTAATATAGTAAAATTAATTAATAACTCTGTCTATAATGTAAATTATATACATTTTCCACTCAATATATAACTTTTAGATAAAGGCTGTTTTGGGGTTGGTATTTTTAGATCTAGTGTCTGAAACTACCATAGTGCCTCACTGGGGAGTTCCAAAGTATGAAATCATTGATCTACATAGAGATTTTTTAATGCTTTCTCTTGCTGGCATTTATCAATAAGCTTGTTAGAGCAATTAGCACAGCTCACTATTTTATTTTACATATATTTATGCATCATATAGAAAAGAAAAATTCAGATGAAAACATAATGGATACTAAATTTGGACTGAGTCCTTTTGATAGAAATTGGCTTATGGGTAAAGGAAAGATGTGTGAAAAGAAATATCTTTGACAAAATTATTTCTGTCAATGTTTACTTATAAATTTTAAGATTTGGAGCATTTAGTAGAGTGCATTAAAAGAATATAAATCACATGATGAAAGTGGAAGAGATCTACATTTAGAATGACAAAATCAGAATATATTGGTGAAAGAATAAATAGGCATTACTAAAACAAATAAAAAAATTATGGGAAAGTTGAGTTAATAAAATTAATAAAATATCACATGATTCTAACATGATTCCAGCTTTCATATTGCTGTTTTAGCTGCATACATTTTTCTTTTATTGCCTTTAGATTTTTATTCTGTGCTGTTCTATTCAATTTCTCCAGATTAGATGGACACTAGTCTGGGTGATGTTTGATAGGGCAGCATAGGAAAGGAATTTATTAAGCATTATCATGTAGCATCTATTAGTTCATAAAGTTTACAATAGGTGGCATAGAGTGATAAAATAAAAAAAGTTGAAACTAGTTATGATGCTTGAAGAAATGATAATAGACAGAGATCAAGTACTGCATTAGATCCAAAAGAAGTTAAATTAGATAGTTAAAGTAATTTGTTGCAGTGTTAGAGAGAAATCATCATGGAGAATATGTATTTACACATTTTAATTACAACTGATACTGAATAAATTCACCTGCTAAAATTTGTTGTTATATATATATATAACCACTAGTAACCACATAAACATTCTAAAATTTGTTATATATATATATAACCACTAGTAACCACATAAACATTCACAGTAAGGATAGTAATCAATATTTCTAACTGCTGTCAAGGCAACCTTCTCACCTTTTAATAGCAAGAATTCTTGCTATTAAAAGGTGAGAAGGTTGCTTTCACAGCAGTTAGAAATATTGATTACTATCCTTACTGTGAATGTTTTTATGGTTACTGGTGTTTTCTAATGGTTACTAATTATCCCATTTTGCTTTAAGCATTATTTCCCTTATATATATATTTATTGAAGAGATATTTTCCTATGCAAAAGTTAATACTCATTAAAATAATTATTGTTTCACATTTATGAATATGATTCATTCACAGTGCTATTTGACATTTAGAATTGAAAAAAAATTCCAAATATGAAACTTCCCTCATATATATAAAAAAAAACCCCAGCAGATTATTCGAAATTATAATGTAGACCCATTTCAAGATTAAATGTATTGCCTAAAAGCAGATAAAGTCACTAAACAATAGAATATTATGATCAAGTTATATTTTATCATTGTCAACATTAATTTGCTCCTGCTAGCCATTAATCTATACTTAGAAATTTTTAAGACTTTAGACAAAATTTCTGAACTAAATAATGACTAAACATTTAAATTATAGCATGATTATTAT
This sequence comes from Epiperipatus broadwayi, assembly GCA_028023455.1. Taxonomy (NCBI): domain Eukaryota; kingdom Metazoa; phylum Onychophora; class Udeonychophora; order Euonychophora; family Peripatidae; genus Epiperipatus; species Epiperipatus broadwayi. The sequence goes on along the minus strand of JAQFVV010012403.1, from coordinate 5,927,867 downwards.
TATTGAAATGTGAAATATATCTTAAAATATCTAAAAGAATTTAAAAATTCCTGAAATCTTAGTGTGAAAAATCTTTAATATTAAATGAAGCATAATAATGGATATATTCTATGACATCATGACGATTTTTAGAATTCTGAATCCATAACTAGAACTAGCTACAAATAATATCATAAGACTAAGTCCTGTCCAATTAATTTACAGAAACACTTCTACTGAAGGCATTTTGATTCAATTTTACCACATTTTGTAATAAACAAATAGTAACATTTTATTTATTAACTATTTAAAAACGTCACTTTAACACCAGATACAAAACTATTTAGAATATTCAGTATGTATATGTGTTCAGTGATCTAATCAATGTTTATATAAGCAGGCTAGAGTAGAAGAGACATTATCATAACTGTCTAATCTTTGTGTGTGTATATATATATATAATAATAAAAATGACTTCAATAACATTTTCCATAATTATTCTTTATCAATGATCGTTATAAATACATAATCACTGAATACATACAAATAACAGTTGAAAAAGAAAGAAATTAGGTATTAGTTGGCCACAAAGAACGAATGTAAGAAAAAGAAAACATTAAAGAGATTAATTCCCCATTTCACCGAATTTAAATACTACAGAGCCTGTGATTCAAATTATATATGGTATATTTATTCTTAAAGACTGTAATTATATACATGTATATTTTAAAAACTAAAACACAAATATATATATATGCATACATGGATACAAGTTTAAAATGTCTTACTGTGTTAGTATAATTTATATGAAATAGATATAAAGCATCACATACTTTTCAGTAGCAAACTGTATTCCTCTTACTACAGCTCAGCTAACTAATGTAAGCAAAGATGCCAAATTGCAGAGCTTAATAAATCCCTATCTAGTGGTATCCGCTATGGATAGGATTTTTTAAGTACTACCATCTTAATTAATCAAGTTTAGACTAGGTGGCAATGTTGTTAGTACTTTGTTTTTTTAGGGTAGTTTTATATGGATATAAAATAACATTGGAAATATTGATTTCCATTTTGAATTAGAATTATTTAAAAAACAAATTAAAAATAATGAGATATATGTGATGTGATGCACTGTAACTTCTCCTTTATTGGAGTCAGAAATCTCTCAGCCACAGTGCCCAGAGAAACCTGTTAGCCACCTTCCATTTCCCACTATTAAGTTTTTCCCATATTCTACCGTATAATCACACTGCTTTTATTTAGTCATCCACAAATTCATTATTTGTACCCTTTCTGCTTGCAGACATTTACATTCAATTAACAGATGCTTAATATTTTCTATCTACCTTACATAACTTGCAGACTAATTCACTTATATTTTTCCACTTACATGTATATTCCCTTGTTGCTAAAGATTCTGTTCCAGTCTTAAACAGTAAACTACTTTCTTTGCTGTTATCATAAATTAACTTGCACCCAATATTCTGTTTACTTCTATATATATATTTAAGCTCTTTTTACTCTCCATACTAGTTCCCCATGTCTCCAACTCCCTATTTTTTTATTAATGCATCTATTCTTCTATCCCATTTCTTGCCACTATAACTCTCAACAATTCTAATATAATCATCCCACCTTTTGTATAAGTATACTGGCATAAATTCTTTATGCAAGTCTTCTGCATACCATACTACTTTCCTCACCCATCTTTTTGCCTGTCCTTTACTCATAACCCAATTGAATACTATTTTGGATTTTCTCTTCTTGCAATCTACCAAACATTTTCATTTTACATCTCATATAAAAACTTGACCATCCCATTTCTCCCTGAATTGCCTATCCACACATCTGCATCTAATGCATGTCTTCCTACTTCTCTTTGTACTTTTTCTAAATAATCTAACACCCCTTTACTAATACATAATGTATTGTTACCATAAGTTAACCATACTACTGCCACTCCCTTCCATATAATTCTAGCTACATTATATTTATTATACGAAAACACTGTTAATTTCTTTATCAATTCCTTTCTTTTCTTTACTTCATTTATCAATTTTTTCACCCATTCATCTAAGCAATTTCTCTGATTACTTAAAATGATTCCTAAATAGTTATACCTATTCACCACAATTAATTTTATGTCCCTCAATAAAAATTCTTTCTCTTTTCCCAGAATTTATCATCATTACTTTTGATTTTTCTTCACTAAATTTAATTCTCATCTCTTTACCCACTCTTGTGCATGTCTTCAACATAACTTTCATATCTATCCTACTTTCTGTGCACAAGAAGATATCCATAAATAAAAGACCCTATAATGTATATACTTCCTTGCCACCTATTAATGGTATCTCTATCCCTTTTCCTAGTCTTTCTATTGATCTCTCCTTTTTTCTCAAATATTCCAACATTGACAATTACATATTAATCTAATGAATCTTAGTTTCATACTTAGCTAAAAAGTGAACATCTTTAGGGTTCTACATTATATATTTATAATTGTTTAGTATATAATGTATGTATGATGTAGAAATTTATAAATAAAATGATAAAATAACAGCAGAAAATATTTTAAAAGTCAAAAAGATTTATATGCAAAAGAAAGAATTATTAATAGAAAAGAATGAAATACACATTTATATTTTTTTTAAAAACTATGAATACAATGAATTTTTTTCACCATATGTCAAAGCATCGGCTGGGAAGCGAACCCGCGACTGTCTGCAAGCAACTGCTTGCTTGCAAGGCAGCTGCGCTGACCTCTCAGCTACCAACGTTTGATTTTAAATAAGAAAAGGAATAGCAGTTCACAATGGAGATAGAATGCTTTACATTAGATACATTAAATAGAAAAATCGATAGGCTTTGAAACGCTATAATAGTATAATGAAAATTGATCCCTATTTTTTTTGGCAGTATAATATTTACAAAAATATATATTCAGATGTAAAATAAATATTTTAAGCAACTTAACAAAAAGAATGTTTTAAAATTAATGAATTTTTGCCTAAAATATGTTTGCCTTTTTTTCTGAAAAAAAAAAAAAAGAAGAAATATATGTATTGTGGATTAGTAAATTGATTTGTAAAATAAACTAGATTCGTAATAATTTTCAAAGGGAAAGTAACTCATCATAAAAATAAAATTATACAAAAAAAAAAAAGGTTTCATATATAATTAAAAAAATCAGCAAACTAATAATGAGAAAATAGCATAGATTTACAATTACTTTTTAACAGCTGGTGTAAAATTAAATCAGAATAAAAAGTTATAAGATTTGGACTAAACAACAGTTATGCAAATATAGACAGTCATTTATAAAGAACTAAAAACAAATATAATTTGATAAGTATCTTTTTAAAAACATTAAAAAAAAACCACTTGCAGAAATTGATAGAGATGACAAAGTTTCACACAAAAAAGGAGAGAATATTAAGATGATCAAAATGCAAACTCACATATTCATAACCAATTATTCATAACACTAGAATTAAAAATATTTAATGTAAGGTGTATTCAACGGCATTTATTATAAGCTAATTTCAACAAAGCCTTATTTTAAAATTGAAATAATAATTTCCACATTTCAGATTGCTATTTATTATATAACATCCATTTAGGAAAAAAAAAAAAAATTTTTTTTTAGAAAAATCACATTGTCATCTATTAATTTGTATATATATATTTTCATGTAAAGAATATCGGTATTTAAACTTGTATAATTATGGAATTTTTAAATCTGAGTAGATGTTTCTCAAATGACAACGCGATATTTTTTTGCAAATAATAAAAGAATTGAATCATAACTTTTGTGAAAGAATCAATAATGGATTTGTTGAAACAAAGATAATAAGAATTAGACTATTGATAAGACATGTAACATGCAATATAAGAAACACATATTGCGAGATTTTCAAATAATATTAAACTTGGACTTTGTTTTCTTTATGTATATATTATATAAATCTAAAACATTAACATTCTATTTGAAAGACTCTCTAAATAGATAAACTTTAGTGAAATTGTTGTTAAAGATTAGATTAACTTCATATTACTCTATAGATATATTAAGTGAGAATGGGAATAAAGATGTAACAAAATAGAAATGCAAAAAATTAGAATGCAGCCTGTTAATTGCAGAAAAAAAAAAAGATGGACACACCTGATTTTCAGATCTTTATAAATAGACTGCAATTAATTTAATCTCATTACATATAGTATCAAAAATAAATATTTATATTCTATAATATTTTATTCTGTGCAGTAAAATCTATAATTCACTACAATAGATATTACAATTTGCAATAGCATACTTCATTTATTACAGTATAACTGCAGTGAAATATTAATATTTAATACACTAACACTATTAATATTTAAGCAGCTATTTTAAATTAAATGAATAACAAAAAACAACAATAACAACAATAAAAATAACAACAAAAAGTTAAAACATACAGTATGAAAATATATTTCTAAACAATAAAATTATGACTAGCTTCTTATTTGTCACTCATTTAAAATAACATATCCATTTTAAAACCTACTTATGGCTAAAAAATACCTTAACCATATTACAGAGGTATTATTTTCACACATATGCTTATGACAATAAAAAATCTAAAATATTAAATAGTAAATTCTCAGGCACTGAACTAATGTGTAAAACAAATTATATTTACAATTTGCAAAATGTTTTCTAATTTTTTTTGTGCAACAAATATAGCAATAAATTCTATTACATGAAAGACGGATTGTTTTGTACATTTATTAAACAAAATATTCCAAGAGATGAGCAATATTTCTCTTTAATATGCACAATAAATGTAAGTGAAGATCTCTGATCAAAGGCAAGCAGAGATAATTAGGCAAAAAATTAGCATAACCATTTTTTTTTTTTTTGGTGATGGTAGTTTCCTATTGCTTGTCTTTACCATTATAATTTTCTAATTTTTACAAATTTAAATTTTGTATTCAAAAAAACGATAAAAAATAAATCACATTCAAATAATTTGATTTCACAATTCATTTTATAAAAAAAAATTAAGAAAATATTGCTCAGTAACAGGAAAAACAGATAAATGGTTTTATTTAAAAAAAAAAATTGATTAGCAAAGCTTCCAAAAACAAAGTACTTTTCCCAAGCCCATATCCCTAAAAAGTTTATTTCAACAATTATAAAAATATTTGTTCATTGTATTAACTGAATTTGCATGGATTAAATAAAATGTAAAGAAGAAAGAATAAATTGTTAGCATTCTACAAACATTTACATTTTTTTATAAAGCAGCTAAACAATTAACATACTGCTACAAAATTTTTCATTTAAAAAAAAATTTAAAATACTAAATGCTTAAAGTTTAGAGTCTATAAATTTAACATTTACAACTTGTAAAAAGAAAAAAATTCTTAATGATACCCATGTTTGCAACAGCAGAATGTCATAGCTGTGACTTTTTAAGATGGCATTCTGCTAATGTAAACATGGGCAGCAGGTCTAATATGTAAGTACCCTATTTTTCTTCCTTAATTCTTATTCCAATAACAGAGCATGGTAATAGAATATATTTTTCTCCAATAATATATAGCTATAATTAATTATTTTTTATCTGAAATTACATAATCATCAAAGTGTTTCAGCATATGCACTTCATACATACACATAGCAAAAATGACAAAATTGATGCCCACATAAAATAGCCGAAAAACTTGATTAAAAGTATTTTTCCAACGATTTTTATTTTATTTTTGTAAATTACTTTTCATTCATTAGTAATAATTATTACTAAATAAATATTATTTTAATTGAATTACCATTTTCTTAATGTAAACAAAATGGTAGAATGTAAACAGTATAATAATTACTAATGTCAGTTTTGCGTATATCTAATTTCAGATAATTATTCAAAACTACGGCATTGATTTCTTTTACTATAAGATCTATTTTTTATTTCAAAAATTTTTTTTTCTTTTACTATTTATTTAAAGAAAAAAAATGTATGATCAAAGCTTGAAAGAAGATTTGATCCGATTACTTCTTGATAGACAGTGAGCAAATGTTAAAGGTTAAAGCCTTAGCATTCTGCCACCCTATTATCACTTATTGCTTTCCGAATACACAACAAGTAGCTATAATCTAGAATGTAACTATCATATTCATTAACTATAGTGCAAAACAAAATATTTTTGTTTTATATATAGGTATATTAAAAATCTAAATGTTTTGCTTAAACTGGGACATTCTGAATGCTACTACGAGCAGACCGCACATTCTTTTATTCTTACAAAAACTAATTTTCAAAAATATATCTGTTCATTTTATGTGCACTTGTATTTTAACTATTGAATAATTAATTCATATATATTATCTAAAAAAAGTTTATTATTTCACTATACAAAAATTTGCCATAAATTACTGAAAAGTGTACTTGTTGATTCTAGAGCTCTAGTCAACAAACGTGATGGTCATGATGAATACCGTGACAAAGTAATATCCAGATGTTCTTATCAGAGACAGATTTTGTTTGATACTTCCTACAGATAATTTTTTTTTTTTAGACAAATAATTTAAAAACTGAAGAATTATTTTCTTTTATTATAAAATCTTAGTAATTCACTGTGATGAATAATGACAAAAATAAACTTAAATATGTTTTGTATTGTGATCAAGATTAAGCCTTCAAAAAGATGAAAATAAACTGAAATGATGTAAATAACAACATAAATTCAGACGTTAAATGATGTCATTATATAAATTATACTGTGTGTACATACTGTATATGCCATTTGAAATATATATATAATTAAAAAATATACATTATTCGTTTCTACATTTTTTTACGTATTTTTTTTTTTTATTATTAATAATAAACTGCAAAATATGGCGACTGCAATTACAGGAGATGGAATACTGTACTATATTACGAAAGTTTTGCACATAATCATTCATTATATCAAAAAATAAGTAAGCTGCAAACATAATAAATTCAATGTTTGTTTACTTTTATATAAAAGTTATTAACGAATTAATTTTACATTCTAGAAAATTTAATATTTCTCAAATCATACCAGAAAAATCAATATTTCTTGCATTATAATACATATTTCACTTAACAAAATGGTTAAACTATTTAAGATCTGTTCAAAAAACAGTGTGTAAATAATTTTTACAATTTCAATTTTGGATTATATTGTACTTAGACTCATGAATAGTTCAACATTTAATAATGAAGCTAAATGTAACCTTAATAAATCATATAATAACAATTAAAAAAACAAAATAAACTTGTATTTATGAAACCCTTCATCACTGAAACTTTGCGCCCCCTCTTTTTTTTGGCACTGCAATGTCAGTAATGGTATGATACTACTTTCCATCAAACTTTTTTACATAATTTTAAAAATAAGATCATGAAATTGGTGACTAGAAAATATATTATTTATTCATCTGATGCCTATTGCTCTTTCACTTGCTACAAACCATGAATTTACTTGCATGAGATGTTTAGAATGAAGATTTCTGGTGATGATAAATTTGTTTTGTTATCATGTGTTTTGTAATTGATGAACCATTTAGCTTCGTGCAAAATCATGTTAATAATTCAAATATTAAGGAATGGTGAAAGTTTTTAAATGATCATTTATTAGTCTACTTTCAAAACAGATTATATTTTCTTGTTTAGTGAGGTTTATTTAAACTTCAATGAATTTAAAAATCTCACCCTGTTACAATTTCTGTATCAACTTTCGTATCTGTATTAAGATCTTAGACCAAAGTGAAGGTTGTTTGACAATAGACTGAAGATTTCTGGTGATGATAAGCTTGAGCTATCATCATATGAAATAGGATAGAAGAAAAAAGAAATAAACTAAATTAAAGAAATAATTGATTTTAGAAAAAAAAGAAAGGTTTAACTTGGATTAACAAGGTTTCTGAGCACATAGTCTATGCTCAAAAACTTCTGACTTCATTAAAGAATAAGCCATTTTACAGTGCTATGAATCTGACTTCACCAATCAAAAGCACGCTCAGCTCAAGTTAGCAAAATTGACATATGGAATAAACCTTTTCTTAGCAAAATTAAAGCAAAACAGTTACAAATAGGATAAGGAAAAGGAGAATAATCTGAATATTGTTATTGTATTAAAAATTGCCACAATAGCTTTCAAGGATATACGGATGTAGAGAAATATAAATGAGACTTTTTTGAAATGTCGGTTAGCCACTTCTGTAGAAAAATTTTTGATATCTATAGATCAGTCTTTTTAAAGACTTTCAATAACCTAATTTACACTGATTATGATAATTTTTCCAGTAAGAGGATTTCTACCATGATGTTATACAAAGCCTGTTTTAATTTCATATTCATGTGTGTGTTGAAGTGAAAGTCTACGCAAGCAAAAGATGTATTGTTATTAGTGTTAACTTGCAGGAGCAACTATGCATAATGTTAAAATATAAAGTAACAAAGTTTCAGTAAAATAACATTTATATTAAACTAAATAAAGATATTATTATCTGGTCATTGTAAAAATGTGGAAGTTTGTAAAATTTTACAACTTTCCACTCTTTGCTATTACCATTTAATAATACCTTTAACCAGTTGAAGGGAAATGTTATTTTGCAGAAACGTTGGTAGTTGTATATTTTAATATTTTACAAGGTTGTTGCTGAAGCTGCTATGAATTATAATACTGCACATATAAAACAAGAATCTGCATTTATTACTAAATAAGAATTATTACTATTTATTAAGTCATAAAAATTTAAATATATTTTTGTATAGTTCATTTTTCTAAACTTAAACTCAAATCATTTTCCCCCAACAGCCCATATTTAAATTTAAAAATGTAAACAAAAAATATATAAATTTATGACCAAATTTGTAAAAGTGAGACATTCAATTTGGTGATTGAAAGGGAATAGAGCATATAAAGTAGCATTTATATTACAAAGGGTTTCTATAATTTCCAATGTCTAGTTATAATAAAATTTTGATTCCAAGCGGCTATTCTAATTGTGTATTCATTATGACTATAAAGACTATTATTCCCTAACTTATAGGCTTTTTTGGATGTATTAAAAAGAAGTGAAGAGGAATCTCTATTACCATGAAATTTCTATTAACTGCTCATCGCTAATAAATATCCTAATCAATAAAGCACATTTTAAAAATATATATTACTGAAGAAATATTTTATTAAATGAAGCTTTTGTTACTATTACTTAGATAAAACATGTAAAGTCATTGCTAAACTTGTAAATATAAAACTTTTTAAGGTAAAATTAAACTAAATATAGATTGTGATTTAAATATTTACATGGTTGTGACCTTAACTTTGTGAAAAGTTGTAAAATATTAACTTAAGTGTATTCTTTTAAGCTGCACAACGGTATGTAAATTTCTTCTTTACATTTCAGAAACGTTAATAAATATTTATCTATTTTTTCTTAAAGATTGCACACAAAGTCAAAAAAATTATGTACAGCGTACTACTATAAATTCCTTTAAATTTTACAAAACCTTTAAATATTTAAGGATTATATACAACATTAAAAGAAAATGGGAAAAATCTTACAAGAATATTTTGCAACAGTATTACCATATATAACAAACTTTTACCATAGGAATAAAAATCGATAATATTTAGATTAAGGCTATCACTTACTTATGAAAGACTGAAAAACAATGATATAAAGAGTTACATTTCATAACTTTCTACCCCCGATAGGTACAATATTTTCTAAAAAAAAAAAAAAAAAAAGGACTATCTACATTTGATTACCAAATATAGTTTATAAATAATCAAAATGAAAATACTATATTTTTAGTGAAAATATATATCAAAGGCAAGTATTTTCATTTTTCTTGAAACAAAAAATTCTAATATAATATTAATAAAAACAGATATAAATTTGAGCAATTTCTTAATGTTCTCATTTAAAATTTTAAATAAATATATAAAATTAATCAAGTATGTGCCCTTATATAGACACAAAATTCTATTAAAGGGGGTGGGGAGAAAATGTGAATTTTTTTTCAAAAATTTCAAATATTGCACTAAAATTTTCATAGTGACAAACTGAACAACTGTTCATTTAGCAAATATGATATATTTTGAGTGAAACACCTTTTACTCCAGTGAAAATTTAAGCATGCTAACTGCAGTTGAGAGAGTAATATAAAAGTGTAATTTTATTTTTATACAAATCACCGGTATCACTGTTCTTAGCTTCATCATAAATGGGATTTATAGTATGATTCTCGGACAACCATGGCTCCAGTGAGATCTTTTAAATTATTGCAACCTATTAAAAAAGAAAAACAAATGATAAATACAAAACTAATAATTATCTATTAGATTAATGACAATGTGTATGTTTCATGGCAGAAAGCAGCACAATCATTCACTTATCTAGGTAAAGCTGTATAATATTTACCAATATGCTTATATTATTACTCCTGAAAACACTTTCTCAAAATAAAAAATCAACATTGTATTAATATATATATATATATATATTAACACACACCTATATATATATTGTACCTACTGAAATTTGAGATATATATTTCAGTATGTGGTAAAATATCAGTCATTATTTTTTTTCCTTATTTGATTTTTGGATGGTGAATATGTCAACTTATGAAATATTAACTATGTTGCTATGCTGATGCTATAAGATTGTTTATTATTAATTGTATTGTAAGATTGTAAATTAATTTTATTCATTTTAAAAAGGAAAATGAATATGTAAATAATAAAGGATATAGGATTAATAAAATTATTATTCTTTTGTTACATGTTTCATTTCTGTTACTGCATTCACAATAGTAAATTATAAACAATACAAAAAAAAATTTAATACTTTGAAAATATTTATCCTTTTTATTTGTATGACATTATACTAAAGAAATATGTATAAAAATATATTTCTAGTGTAATATGTTGAAAATGTATTGTAAATTGTTTATTTTTTGTTGAAATAAAAAATGGTATTGGTATTTTGAAATGTGAATTTTGGTTGTATGTAAATAATAATTCTAAAATATTTATTCTTATTTGTTATATAATATAAATTTTTATTAGAGAAATGTTACTGGAAATTGCTTAAAGAGTGGATATAGAGAATTACTATAGTTACACTGATGTCAATGAAAAAATCTTAAAAATAGGACTGAATAGTTTGAACTCATTCTTCTCTCTCTCTCTTGTTTTTGCTTTAAACAAAAGCACGTATAAATTCCTTTACATTATTTTTTTTGTTTACATTAAAGGTATAAATAATTAACTGAAGAAAATGGAAGGGTAATAAGCAACATTTGGACTGGGCAGTCTATCGAGAAAATTTTAAAGGAAAATGATAATTTATTATAAAAGAAAAAAAAATCATTGAATTGCTTCATTACATTCTAAACCAACAGAATATTTTTATCCTTCAAAATGAATATTACCTGTATTTCAAAGATGGAATACAAACAACAGAAAGTGTACAAAAATCACATTTACTTGCTTGTGTAATTTTATTAGATCGATTGATCAAATTTTTCTAAAATATGAATCAGTTTAATTTCCTATAAAATTAAAACTAGCATCTATTCATCTATCATATTTTGAAATAATATTTGGACATAAGAGAATGTCCCTTTATATAATTATGAATAAAAACAAATACTTATGTATGTAATGTCTTACAAATCAAATAATTATTATTTGAAAGAATAATTTGAATATATACACTAAACATCAAAATTGATAAAATGTAATTTGGATTTAAAAGTTTCACTAATATATTATATCTTCTCTGGAACAAAGATATACTATTGGTTTGTAGTTTGAAATAGATATCAGAGCTGTGATGCCATTCTGGAAATACAGTATTTAAAGACTTTCATCCAAGTCATTTATTTTTATTTTACTTTATTATTGATACATATATATATATACTTGTTTATCTTCATTTAAAAATGTATTGTATTTATTGGTAAATAGCATATAATTTTAAGTTAAATAGTAACCTATTTACATATCAAAATATAAGAGATACATTTTTCTAAGTTTAAACTCATATCTTGTGGTATAATAATTATTATTTTAATATTTAAAATATATTCATTTTTCATATTGATTTTAAATTAACTTCAGGTGTATCATTTATTTTATAAACTTAAAAGAAAATGATTTTAACATAATAAGTATTCACTTTATTTTGTTCTCTTAAATTCATATTAATAAATAACTAGATTCATCTTTGTATATATATATAAAGTATATAAGAAAAAGTATATATTAAACTTTCTTATATCTTGTAAAGTATAAATATCCTGCAACATATTGTGCTGCATAGATATGTATTTCATTATTTGCTATTAAATAATTGAAGATTGATGATTTATAGTACATTTAATTAGATCGTATATGTACATGTCAATTGTTTATGATCTATTGAATATATATATATTTTTAATCACATAATTCATATTCATTTATTAATAAATTTTAATTTAGCTTAAAACAAATAAACTTGTCGTCTGATTATTGTTCAAGAGTGCAATACGAATTCATAGATTAATAACATTCGAGTGAGATAAAATAAACTGTCTATATCATAAATTTTATTTGAAATAATTATGACACATAATCCAGAACTCAAATCCAAGGATTAGTAAATGAGTATGATTACATTTTCTTTTTTTTGTATTAAATTCTATAGTTATTATCTGATTAAATATAAATTTTATATAATAATCACAATCAAATATTTGCATATTATATCTAAATTATTACTGAATTGATAAGTACTGTATTGAGATTGTGGTTGGTCAATAAGATCTTAATCTTATTCAGTTATAAAGCTGATAGAAGTATATTTTGTTCTGATATAAGTCAGAATAATTTAATTTAATTATATTTAAATTTAGTCGATGTGGATTGCAAATCCAGTTTAAATATTCAATTGTAATATTCAAACTTGATTGTAACAAATGTTAATAATTCTTTTTATATGTTTTGATTGTTAAAATATACAGGTTTAATAATTTTGTTACAAGAAATTTAAAATAAATTGATATGATTAACTAATTGTACTTAAGTAAATATCCAATATAAATCTACTGTTTTTTATATATTGGTATAATTGGATATTATAGATTCAAGATTATCTTATAGATTTATTGATATTACATCATTATTAAGTCTTTTATCTCATTACAAATAGCATGATTAGTAATAGTAAATCAACATACAAATATAGCATGGCTGAATTAGTACAATTTATATTTTATTTAATTAGGATTTAAAATTAATTGGATCATATATTTATTTAGATATTATGAATATTGTAAACCCATAGGGCATACTAAAACTGTTATCTCAATCATTCATGAGTTATTTTATTTAAATATGAACATCGTTAAATTTTAGTATAGGTTTATATTATTATAAGCAACGCTTGATTCATTAAGTATATTAGAATTTAGTTGATTTATCATTATTTTCATTTGATTGTAAGTGAAATATATCTTAAGTATATATTGTTGTTTTGGGACAATAACACTTGATTTAAATGCTTTATTTTAATCTATTTTAAGTAAGGTTTGTATTTAGGGTATCTGAAATGATAATTTTGTTTATTTTCTATTTATTCTAAGTGCTGTTTGAATTCATGATGCTATAATAAAGATTATCATCACTGTTTTGTTTTGGTATAGTTAACAGTTGGATATGTGATTAGATAAAGAGTTGTTTTAAATATTGAATGACTATTTATTGATTAACATTCATTAGCTTAGTATATTATATTCATTTTATTATGAATGATACTATTATTCACAGGGCATTATAAAATTAGTATTATTTTTGTTTGATTTATATTTTATACAGTTACAAATGATATCCAACTTCAGGGTTCATTTTCATTCTGTTATATAGGGTTACCGATGACTGAGCTATATTTTATTCAGGTTATATTAGAGTTATTACTTCCCACTGCTTATTTTCAATTGGGACTATAATAGAGGTTAGCCTTCACACATATTTATTCTATCATAAATAGCACTGCAATTTGCTGTGCATAATTAAACAGGATCACTCTATCATGGTTTTGTCATATCCAATGTGTTACAAATGGCTCCCAAGTCTATGGTACATTAAAAGAATATACCCTCATTTTAATCTATTACAAATAGAGTCCTAAATTTAAGGATGATAATAAGGATTATTTAATCATCATTTTTTTCATTTCACTGTTGCCTAAACCTGTAATAATAACTGAAATACAGGCTTACAATATATATACTTGATATTGCTTAAGCTTTCACTGAAGTGTTGGCAACTTGCTTCTACTGAGAGAGTATCTGTATTTGTGAATATGAACCTTTTTAAAGACTCTACATATGATTCTTGTATTGTTGGTCATAGAAATTTTTCCATCTGGAGGACTGGTGAATAGTATTTTCCAAAAATTTCTTTAATTTCATATTTTCATTGTGAAAATCTTTGTCTATCAACAAAAGTAGTTAACTCTACTCTACTTATTTAATTTCTCTGTAAGTCACAGTAATAAAATATAACAATCGTGATCAAATAGATTCTTCTCCAAATTCTTTAATATCAAATAGCACAATTTTTTAATTTAATACAAAGATTTAACATTGAAACTTGTGCATGCTGGTCCATGCATCTGAAAAATACGGATAGTTATTTCAAAGTAAACAATATCTCAAATTCTATGTATTGAACTGAGGTAATTCTGACCCTAGCAAGTAAAGACATTATAACTTAAAATTTAATGATAATGATCAAATAATCAAAAGAGAGGATAAAGGTAATGTTATGTCTAGCTGATCTAAGAGTGTACTTCCCACAAGTACAAATCGCTACTAAACAGTTAATATTTAGAGAATTTACTGAATAATCCTTAATAGCATTTTAATTATTTACATTCATACGATAATTTAATATAATAAGACCCGAAGGCATACATAAATAATAATTTAAATCAGTACAACCTGTAAGAGTCCTAGCTGGCTGTTATTACACTCAGAGGCAAACTATCCGCACTTGAAGCCACTCTGCCATGGCAGATAATATGCTACAATATATGTCTATGTGCACACGTGAAGCTTCAAGAATCAAGTTGAGTCTTGTTCATCATCAAATTAGTACTGAAGCATTCATTGTTTTAATCCCTGCAGTTGATTGGCTCATACAAGAATTTGCATTATCTTTCTGACTTTAATTAATGAGTTATTTTTATAGTTTGTCATTTATCTTATAAAGGAAATTTAACTGGAATTCCTTTGTTTTATTTCATTAGCGATATATTCTACTCTCATCAATTAGATCGGTATTCATTTTAGAAAATAATCTTTTTCTAATCTTAAAGTTATAAATCTTTTACTTGCTATTTTAAAAGAATCAGTCTTTAAAAATTCTTTAATTTATTTAAACTTATAATTTTTTCTCATTAAGTTTATACATATATATGTATGTTCATTTAAGCATGCACATACATATCAGGTAATAACCTATATAGTGAAAAAATTGAGTTATTTGTCATTAGACAATGCTAAAATAAATGAATAAAAAAATCAAGTGCCATCTTGATTTTTGCACATGAATAACTACCAGAATTATTAATACTACATTTCAAAGTTTCTAACATTTTGTTTGATGATGCCAGTAGCAGAAACCGGTCTGGGGTTGAGGATATTCTGCAAAGCTTGTTAAGAGCTTATTTTGCAAGCTCTATATAAAATAATTCTATAGTTGATAAGTCTGCTTAAAAAGTGTCAATATTAAAAATACACCCCAAATCAAAAAAAGAATTAATTCTGAAACTTTGGATTAAAAAAAAAAACACCTGGGTCTCGTTTTATGCGGATTATTTTAATGTGATTTTGAAGTTATGCAATTCATGTTTCTTCTTAATATCTTTCATATTTCACTAAATTTATTAGATATTAAGAAATTAAAATTATTAATAATTTATTTTGACTTGAAATACTTTTTTTTTTCAAAAATATAACGTTATATTAGCAGCTAACATGAATGTGGTCTGAAGCTGTATTTAGAATCTTAGCTTCTATGTAAATAACCTACTTATACTAATGAGTAAATAATAATAATAGATTTATACTTATGTATAAAAATATCACAATAAATATTCAAAAATTTTAAACTTTTAAAACGTATTTTGTTAGATATTAACAGAAATAAATATTTTCTTAGATTTTTAAAATAAATAATGAAGATTTTATAAACTGAAAATAATCTTTCTAATGATAATGTATAATCTTTTTGTTTTGATTGCGATCTCATTTTTTTAATATAGAAACAGAAAACCATTAACACAGCACAAAACTGAAAGTGGCGCTAGTTGTACATCATGTCACGAATCTGATTTCTTTCTAATTCACAAATGAACACATATTGTCAAATAGTAGTAATGATTAAAATATGTATGAAAAAATGTAAAATTAAATACTGTAGCTAATAAAAAGAGTAAAAAAAAGTTTGTCTTGTATTTTTTTTTTTCAAATATTTGAAATTTTTTATTAGTCATACTTTATTTCCTTATTTTTTTAATGCAAATTTTAAAGTAATTTTTCCTTGTTGCTTTGCTTTTATGCCAATTTCTGAAAATTACAGAACCTATCCTCCATTTTTCAAGGTAAGTTAAGTTTATTTTTGTGCAATTTCTTTTGTGCACATTTTCTGAGGAACCTATCTACCACATAAAACAAGACCCCGGTGTATATCACAAAAAATTTCAAGCCTCCATTTTGAAATCTTATATTGAAAATTAAATTTTTTTTAAAAAAATTAGATTCCTCCAAGATAGCACATAAAATGTATCACTTGCAAAGGATTCTGCCAGGAGCACTTTAAAGTTTCCCAAATTTTTATGAGCCAAGATCCACTTTTAAAAATGGTATTTTTTCTCAATCCTTTCATTTATCATGCATATTTTAAAAGGAAAGGAATATGTAAAAAAAAATACTTCATTCCTTTTAAATTTTTAGTGAATATTTTTAAATAATATATAAATTTATTCCTCAGATAAGTAATGAGAAGTTTTTAAATAAATTATGGCTTATTAAATATATAATGATGATAATACAAACTTATTCATGGAACAACCAAGTCCAAAAATCAAGTTATTTCTCAAAGAATCATTTAAGTAAACATGTAAAAGTAAAATTGTAAATAAAGTCCACTTTCTCGCATCAATACCAATCTATTAGTCACAGAAAAAAAATGACTACTTTTATCTGACATTCAAGTTATTATATAGAAATAAATCAAATATTCATACTTGAAAAGCTTTATATAATCAGTATTACGTATTTGATAAGCTACAGTCCTATTTATGGGATTGCTAAAATTAATAAAATTTCACATTTGAATTATCAATTAAAATATAGATTTGCTTGATTAATATTAAAAACAATAATCATCATTAATAAAAAAAATTTCACTTTTATTGAAAATATGGAGGTCAGATAAAATAGTAATTTTTTGTTTAACAGATTTGGATTGTTAGCTATATATATTTTGAATTAGTTATTTTGAAAAATATAAAAGTGTAATTTTTTTTTTCTCATGTGTCATAGCATCAGCCGGGAAGTGAACTCACTAACCCAGGACAACGGCTTGTAAAGCAGCAGTTGCTGACCTCTCGACCACCAATGCTTGACATAAAAGTGTAATTTATTCCCCAAAACTGTCATTTTTGTTATATAAAAATATGCAGCTAATCTCTAGCAGAAAAGAGATTTAACAACAGATTACAAGTTAATTATGAAAATTAATTAGACTTAATTAAGAACTGCAACTAGGCAAAAAAATAAGTTAATCTCTTAAAGCAAGATAACAATGACACAGGCCAAAATTTAATGCTTTATGAGAACTAAAAAGAGAAGATGATAACAAAACAATTTTAGTCTCAATGGGTAATTGGACCACCATTACTGAAGAAGGCGGTTAGAGAGGCATAGACTGATGTTGACTAGCCAAGAAGAGAATTATCCCAGAGAACATTCCAAAGCAATTAGTTATATTAGCCTGAGAGCATATAAGTAACTGATAACTTTTAACTGTATAGTTTATTATTGGTAAGTCTAAATGCGTAATAAATTGTGTCTTATATATATTTCTTAAGTTTTTAATATGCAGACATGATTATAAATTAATATTTTCTGTTCATTAATATACTACACCAAAACAAAGAATAGTCCAACATAGCATATTGATTAAAAAAGTGAGCGTTATTTGTAATTTATATGACTGGGAATCTGAATCGTAAATTATTGTAGAAATGTTTTCAGAGTTAGTTGTTCTGAGGATAGGTTTATAATGAGGTATATATGGAAAATAGCTTGTTTTCTATTTTTACTGATATATTTGATATCCACATTAATAGGCATTATATTCTTAGATAAGGTGCTTGATAACTAAAGATTGTTTCAAAATTTGATTTTAATTTTTATCATTGCCAAAAACCCAATATCATGCATAGTCATAAAAGAAATCAGTACTCTTAAAGCTATGGTAGAAAAAGCAGGATACATATCTGGGTTGTTTTACAATAGCGTGTTGAAATCGTCGGAGGGCGGGGTTTGTTTGTAAACAAAGATAAATATAATGTTGCCGGGGCCGCCGGGTTTGTTTATTATCACATTTCAAAGTAAAGTAATATCAAATAAATTTTTGAACACACAACAACAACAAAAAAATGCAGAAATCAAAAAATTGAATTTAAAAAAGTACTTAACTTTTTTTTTTTTGTTATTCTTTTCATTACTTACATTTTTTGGCGGTTGGGTATTCTATGAAATCAGCTTCTTTTCTTTTTTATATTTTTGTTGTTTTATAATAAATTACAAATACCAAATAGATTTCCATTTAATAGTAAAACATTTACAACCAAAAGGTCCAACTTTGGGAAGGGGGGTGGGTGGGTGGAAGGTTGACCAACTTTTTATCGTAATTACCAAAAACCACAAATATATTTACGGCAATTAAAACCAACTTTTAGGGCTGTTCAGGAACAGCACGCATGCAGCTTCAAGCTCTTTTGTTTGATAACCCTTCCAGCAGCAGTCAGAGAATCTTTGACATTCGGAACAAGTTTCCGATTTCAGACATTTGATGAAGTTCTCTGTTATTCTCGCAGAAACGGAACTTACAGTGTGATTTCATCCGAATCGCGCTTGCACCTTCACTTGCCAAATTTTTTGAGCAGCAAATGTGGGCTAGGGAAGCATGAGACTGCTGATAATTGTTAGTAGACATTCCTAAAAGATGGGAGATAGAAGGGGAGGTGGTCTTAATGAATATTAAAATAGTTTTGACAATCGGAAATTCCAGACACCTCACACAATACTGTAGCCAAAAGTGAAATATGATCGCATATCAAAAATGCTTAGCCCAAATCTGAGCTATAAGCTGACACGATAGCTTCTGCAGCAGATTCAATGTCATGTTTCTGTGCATTAATGTAGAAATAGACACTTAGCAGTCACCCTGTACCAACGGACTATTACTAGGCTTACACATTAGAAATAGAACGTTCGCTAGCGGTGGTAGGCCACCTAAACAGCATATTTCTGTGCGCTATCACAGAAATAACGCCCTCCGGCAGTTTCAACACGCTATTGTAAAACAACCCATATGTGAAATGTCACCCAAAACTAGCTCTTTTTTTAAGATTAAAATTCATTTTCACAATCAATTAATTTTCAATCTGCTTCCATAAATATATCAATAATTGCATTGTCACTCAGAAATGGATTCACAACCCAAATGTTTATTTCTCATTCTTCACTGAAATAATAATCAAAACTTTCAACAAATCTAGATATGCAATTATTACAGAGATGAAATCATTAGCTGATGTCATTTCATTTTCGACGATAAAAGTTATGAACACCTCAAAACAATCATACTTTTAGTTCCTTAATATGTGTACCCCCAATAAATAAATATTTTGGGGGAAAACATCAAATTTTATCATATGCTGCAAATATATCAGCTCTGTCCAATCCTTGTAACTACAAACTTAATTCGTATAATTTTAAAAATATATTTGTCAAATAAGTAATCTTCAGAACAAAATTATTTTGCCCATTCAGAAATATGGTGACTTCTTCATAGATTTAATATTTTGATGCTTGATAACCAAAGTACTTCTGTAACTGAAATAAGAAATTTATGGTAACTTACCGTAATCTTTGCAGACTTTTTTAATAAGGTTAACTGTAATGGTTTATTCTCGATGAAATTTACAATATTTGTAGCAGTGTTAAAATGTTTTTCAAATTATATGATAACAGTTTTAAATAATAATGCTTCTCTATAAACACCAGGGTAAGTCCATAATGTACTCAGAATTAAAGAATGTGTCACAATACCACTATTTTTACTACATATAGCCATTGCAATATTTATATATATACCAATACAATTCTTCTATTGCAATTACCTCAATTTTATATAAGTGTTAAGTGTTCCAAAAATATTTTTACTAGTATTTTGAATATGATTATGTGACTCATTGTTCCATACAAAATGGATAAAAACAATCAACTGGAAAGAAAAAAACAAACAAATTATGAAGAAAATAATTTACTTTCTCTAACACTGTTGATAAGTTGATCTTCTTCTAACTTGGACTTTTCATCAATTCTGCATGAAAGAATAATATTGGAAAATGTAATTAATTACATTTCTTCCAAGGTTCTTGTCACCAAACATAACTCCAATTAGCATCTTTTCTTGCTGTTAGTACTAATGTCTCACCAATGGCGTGAGGCTTCCCAGATTGCTCGATTTGCAAACTAATGAACTATGCGTTATACATAGCTTTTTCATTAATACCAGTAAAGTGAGAAAGCATATTTTTTCAAGTATTCAATTATTTTTTCAGTTTTCTCTCAAAAAAATGAACCATTTGTTGTTCAGTCACATACTCCTCTCCTGTGAGAATTTCACAGCAAATAACACATTAACAATATGGATCTCCTATATAACTACTTCATACAAATGTGTATTTTAAATGATCAGAATCACATTTTCTTACCATTATTTTGACAATTAAAAAATTGAAGGACTTTCATCAATTTTTCTTTATCTATTTTTTCTGCGGCAAATCTTTCTTTTTGAGTTTGCTTTTCAGCAATTTGCATCTTTACTGGATTTCTTATTAATCACTCATCCATTATTGTAGTAAATCTTACAAAAAAAAAAAAAACGAGAGAAATATTTATTATTTGCATAACAAATAAATACTTCAATTTTATTTGCGATTATAAACAAATGCAATTTCAATTAATTTGCATAAACGCTCTTTTATTTTAACTCGTGCCAGCATGTCGTTATATTAAATACATCATAATGTACTATCACAAATTGGTTCTTAAGTGCATGACTTGAGCTGTTTATCAATTCATCCACAAATTTCAGCTACGTGCAATAAGAAAGTGTCATTGCTATCAAATGGTGATTGATGAGCAATTCAAAATTATACACATCCATGAATTGATAGACACTAGACAGAAATTGTAATTCTCATGTCATATTTAATTGACTATGAATTGTTCATCTAATGACTCTCAAACAAGTAAAAAAGCTCTCCTAATGAACACATAATTCTCATATTTTAATATTTAACATGACCCACACTTTTGGGAATCTGTGCTTTAGTGTTAAAAAAATTATATTAACATCACATTTTCATTGGCTATCAACAAAGTTGGCTCTTCTGTAATTTCAATCACTGATTAAACTCTAGTTCTTGTGGTAAAACTGGATAAACAGAAGTTGAGGAAAAATACAAGTCAAGATCATAAAGATAATAAAATTTATTAATCACCAGTGCATCTTAAACTTAATTTAAATATGACAACATTTCTATTTCATCAAAAATCTGTATATAATAAGTGATTATTTTACTCCTGTCTCCAAACTCTGCCCTGAATGTGACCATGCCTACTAGACAATAAGTATATTTTTCTAACCACCGTTTTGACTGCTGTACGTATAAAAAAAAATTACGATAATCAATCAAGAGAGTACCATTTCAATTAATAGAAAAGTCAAGTTCACAAAAATATTTTCTAAATTTGAATTTAAAATCCAGCATCATCTTTAATTTGTCATCAATCTATCCATAATAAATGGTCAGTTTATCTTCATCTCTAAACATGGCAATACATAAATATAAAAGTTTAAGATTGTGCCAAGAAAATCCCATTTGGAGTCATGCCTGCAAAAATACTTTCTAAAATTGAATTTAAATATGACAGCATTTCTATTTCATCAACAACATATATATATATATATATATCATGTCAGATGTCACATGACCCAATTTAATAAGCTTGTATTCACATCTGTTTTATTTTACTAATGATTCTATGTTGTTATTACAAAGACAAATTAAGTGTATTTATTTATTTATTTTAAATAAAATATCACACCTGATTTGGATGAATAGATATGTATAAGCAAATAAGTGGGTTTTATACAATTCATATTCTGGATGAATAACATCTATTTATGTGTTTTATAATGCAAACTTTTATTGTATTACATTTTCCTATATCTACATGTTACATTTTATATTGTAAATAAAAGATGTATAATCACTCAAAAAATTGTAAAGGACCTTGGAATGAATTTTCATAAAATAGAAATAGGCATAAAGAAATATTACAAAGGATTAAAAAAAAAGAAAAGAAGATAATCAGAATTCTAAATACAATTTTATAAAATAGAGCAAAGAGAAACAAACCACCAAGAGAAATTAAGAAAATAAGGTCCAAAATATTTTGGGATACTATAAAAAAAATTGCAGGAGATAAATACAACAAATAAAGCAAAACCTATTGGATATTGACCACATCCTCTTAAAAACCAAACTGAATAGAATTCAGGCTACAAAACAGACCATTAAAAAGACATACTAGATAAGGTATATAAAAAAAACGTTTGTGAATTGATTGCATAAAATGAATCCATATTAGAAGATTGTCTTAAAAGTTTCTAAACCTCAAATTTTATGAGGTAATGGGCTGTGCATTATTAGCCTGTGGCTCAAACCCAAAAATGAGAGATTTTTTTTTTAATAATTGATTTAAATAAAAAGTCAATAATAGTCAATAAATAATTCATACCTAG
This sequence comes from Epiperipatus broadwayi, assembly GCA_028023455.1. Classification (NCBI taxonomy): domain Eukaryota; kingdom Metazoa; phylum Onychophora; class Udeonychophora; order Euonychophora; family Peripatidae; genus Epiperipatus; species Epiperipatus broadwayi. The sequence goes on along the minus strand of JAQFVV010012403.1, from coordinate 5,904,701 downwards.
AGGGTAAAAAAAAATCAGGTCACATGAGGTAACCATAAAGAAAATATATATTATTTGTAAAAACGAAATAACATAAACCCACAAGCAATGAGTTTCTGTTATATTTTTAAACTTAAAGTATAATAAAACCAAGGTAAAACTGCAGTTTACAGGTCACAATAAAATTCGAATTTTGTTTCACATTTTTCTCACCAGAGTGTTTCTTGTCGAATATTTAAATAAGAAAATAATTAAAATAATAATTAAAATAATAGCAATATATCCTACCAATACTGTCCATTGTAGTTTTCGCTTACAATAGCGATAAAATTAGCAAAGACTGTGTCAGTTGTGTAGAGAGTCCTAAAAGCAAATTCCTGCAGATATGATTCGAATAAAGTACTGTTGGTCCCGCACTGATGTTTCAGCTTGCGTTTAGCTCTCATCCACATTTTGTGTGTGGATATCAGAGTCGTGAAGATCTACAAAGTTCTCCTGGTGTATGATGACAGAGTACATATATATACCATTACGGATTGTGCTTAAGTTGTTGTATCCACCCCATCCGTCCGTAATGATATGGGTCCCTGGTAAAATATATTCTTGTATTTTTGTTTCGAGAGTCGCAGCTGATCGGTTAAGGACCTCTACCAAGAAACACTTTCCTGAATTTCTCTCTATTCCACCAAAGACCCAATGAGCTTCTCGAATTGCTCTTCTGTGATATTTTCGATGAAAATATTTTGTTTCATCAACTTCTACGATTTTAGGCGCTCCATTATCATCAAATCCACCGACCTGTGTTGGATGTCTGTGAAAATACGTTGCGCACTCTTCGCGGCAAAAATTTGCCCAGTCTACTATAGTGTGCCAACTTACACTTAGCTCATGAACAAGAAAACACTGTGGCAAATTATGTGCCCAATAATATACTACAAGCATAATTGTCTTGAAGGATAAATGGCTTCTAAAAAAAAAAGAACCCTTTCTGATAGATACACGATGGCGACATAATCTGCATTGCCATCTGTAACCATCTCCACATTCTTGCTGTTTGATGAGAGAACACTGCACACCATAATGCTGGCATAGAGTACTATTTTTAAGCAGGTGCCTCCTTGCTAACCACTTCATTGCTAACTCCGGAGTTCGAAGCTCATTCGCCAACAGAAACGATGTCCAATTTTCTACGCGAATATCTGCAGCATGTAACAGTTCATTTTCTGGTACTACAACTACATACCATTTAAAGGATTCATTTTATGAATTATGCTGGAAGTTAAAAAACACTGAAAAACACGTGCTACAACTTTGGAAAACTTGTAAAATGTGCGCCAAGACAATGTAACAATTCCACACTAATTCGACAAGAAACACTGTGGTGAGAAAAATTTGGACAGTAATTACGAATGTTGGTAGGATATATTGTTATTATTTTAATTATTATTTTAATTATTTTTTATTATTTAAATATTCGACAAGAAACACTCTGGTGAGAAAAATGTAAAACAAATTTCGAATTTTATTGTGACCTGTAAACTGCAGTTTTACCAAAACAAATTATTATATGTTGTTGTTGTTGTTTTAAAAAAAAACACCATATTTGGTGGTCTGTGTTTGTAACCAATCAGATTTACAAATTAATATCACTCTCACCATTCTTCCTCTAATTATGCATTTATTTCAGATATAACATTTATTGCCAGGAAAGTTAAAGATTCGGATATTTGGCTTCAGCATTAAAAATTACAGTTCAACTTCTATATCTATACGTCATAAAATGTGATTTGTTTATTTTTAAAGCATGAATAAATTCATAATCAAATGCACATAAATACTGTGTTAAAATTATTAATACAGCATAAATACACACCAAATAGAGAGAATTTAGATCTTTAGCTCATCTTATTATGACGATTATGACAGAAATGTGTATGCAGTGGAAGAAAGATGTTGTGAATATTGATGTTAGATCGTAGACCCTAATTGAAATATAATCATGTACATGGTTTTATATCAACTCTTCTTGCACAGAGAAAATAATCTTAATACATTTTGAATCCTTGAACTGCGCATGTTCCAAAATGCACACAACTGAACACTATTAGACTTACTGTTTATTACTGAGTCTACATTATAATGGGGAAAAAAAAGCGTGGTTCATTAATAATATAGACTCAATAAGATAATGTCTAGCTAAATATATTTTGGAACATGCACAATTAAATATAGATTTTATTTTTTATTTTGACTGAAATATTATAAATATAATTAGATATAGCTACAATATCCATAATATATATAAAATTTTATAATAGTTATAATTATCTTTAATAATTGTTGTATTAAAAGTCAACAATATCTTTTTAAAAAATTCTATTTTTTTTACCTGATAAAGCCATTGCTAAATCTAATTCCTTTCTTAACATCTCCAGAACTTGATGAACACCTTCTTCTCCCTAAAAGTATGTTCAAAAGGTGAAGTATTTAGAATTAAAATAAAATATTTCATAATAATCGTTGTTTTTTTTTTTTTTTTTACTACATATTTCGATCAATCGTTAAATTAGAATTCACCTAATCATAAAATAAATATTCAATTAGAAAAACTCTACATTTATTTCCCTTTAGCATATATAAAGCGTCCGTCGGCTTTACAAATAACATACACGCTCATTTCTGTTTTATAATGTCTAAGAACAGTGCGTTTACTGAATTTAAAACACAACATAAATTGCCAAATTTTATTCAAAATAATTCTCAGTTAACACAAACGTAATGTTAGGCGGGGGGGGGGGGAATCTTACTTTAACAAAAAGAGAATTAGAAAAGAGGATAATTGATTAAACTTCATCGATGGCTATCATTCAACTAATTTTCTTATTCTTAAGATTAAAGGAAAGATTTCTTCGTTGACAAGGAGCAATTAATTTTATTGCTGTTAACAACGATAATTATAATACATTACTACTGAATTAAAGCTAACATCTTTTCTGATATAAATCATGTCTGATGTTTACTGTCTTCTATCAATTACCATACAGATGCAGGAAAAAAAACTATTAATAAATTGTTTAAGGCAATTCCCTTTTAAAATATTATATAATAATGGAATCTGATTCTCTCCTTCATTTATCAAACATGTATTGCTTTATTTTTTGACGGTCTATGTGTAAGTTACTAAATTCCGTTTATTTACAATAAATAATCTCACTATCTAAATTCTCTTCATTGAGAAGATTTTGATAATTGCGAATCTTTCACTTATTTCTCTTGTAAGCAATTAATATCCCTACCCTCCCTATGCGTTCTTTCTTACATTTTTTTTTTTAATAGAGACTACTTAACTTTCATTAATTCTTAGCATTTTAATCTTTCTTTTTATATTATTTAAAAATAATAATAATCTAGAACTAAACTTTCCATTGATAATTTTTGAAAAAATGTGAAGTGGTAGAATTTCTCATAGGGTTGCATTAGATCCTAAGATCTAGGTCAGTGCTTTCAGATCCAAGGCTCCTCACTAATGAAAGCCACAAGCAAGAAACTAATCTGGGATATTGGATGAGTAGGCACTAGATATTTATGCACAAAACTTTTTGCATCCATTGATTACTCTGGCTTACACTAAGTGGCACTACTGTATGAAAAGTTTTGCCTGTTTTAACAGCTTGAGCAAACCTAAGAAATAGTGATCATGTGCATACTTGTATTATTTGATGAGTTATTTATTTATATACACTGTAACAATCATTAGGAATCACCCACTACACATGCTCTGTAAACTAATAAATACTTTTAAGGAAAACTTTTTTCCAAATACAAGATAAAGTCTTTTGAAAAGATAGAATGAATCAACTCTATTTTTTTAACTTAAACGTATATGTATAGGCACATCTTAAGCATTTGAAAATGAGAGCGTGGAACTATTAATTAATCATTTTTAATTCCATTTTCTATGGTTTTTAATTATTGACTTCTGTGAAATTTTTACAATTTACAGCTCGTCAGTGTTAGACGTAATATTTAACACATATATAATGAATTATTTATTTATATAGCGCTATGTTTTAATCTGTAGCAAACCCACTACACATGCACTATAAATTAATAAACAATTATAAAAAATACTCTCCAATCCAAACACAAGATAAAGTCGTTTGAAAAAATAAAATGAATCAACACTATAAAACTTAATAGTGTGCAATAGCTCTAATAAGCTTTATTGATAAATGCTGCAAGAGAATACATTTAAAAATCTCTATCTAGAAATTACCCCTATCCTCAAGTGAGGCGGCAGTAGGATATTTTAAATCACGTGAATCCATTCTATCTTTTAAAACTAAACGTGTGTGTGTGTGTATATATATATAGGCAAATCTTAAGCATTTGGAAATAACAGCGTGGAGATATTAAACATTTTTAATTCCATTTGCTATGTTTTTAATTATTGCTGTCTGTGAAATTTTCACAATTTATGGCTAGTTAGTATTAAACATATATAAAATGAGTTATTTATTTATATAGCACTACGTTTTAATCTGTAATAAAAGTGTTTATTACTTTACAGTAGTGTGTGATCCCTAATGAATAAATTGTGTATTATTTGAGTAAATGAATTTTCCATTTATTTTTTATAATTATGAAAAATATGCTGCAATCTTTTATTATGATAATATTATTGTCTTTGTTTTCTCTTAACAAATACAAAAATTATAAAAAAATTTCTTTATGTGATTCTAATTACTATTTTTTTGATTTAATATCAATGAAATCAGCTTGTCAAAATTAATCTATCAAAAAAGTATTAAATACAGCTAGCCATATCTGGACAAACACTCCTATGCATTTCAACTAAATAAAACTAACTTTATTAAAGGAAAGTAACTGAATAAAGCAAAATTAAAGATACAGATAAAAGTGCATAAAGAAGAAACTTTTGCAAGCAACTTTATTCATTTTATTATAGTAGCCAAAAAAAAAAAAAATTCTGACTATTGAAAAAAACCTTTGACACAATATATATATATGAATATTTAATTATCCTAATTTTTCAAATTACCAAAAATTTGAAAACTCAAAATCTAAATAATGGGAACATTTTAGACTTCAAATATATATCCGAAATAAATAAGTTTTAATATGTATATATTTAACATTGAAAATATTTATTAACAAAGACATACAAAATATAAGCTTTAGTAATCACAATTATCACTAGATGACACTACCTTAAATTGTGAGAAATTTAAAACATTGTGAAATACACCTAAAAATCTACAAAAACAAAGCTTTGATGTCTTGCATTGGTGGTCGAGAGGTCAGCGCGACTGCCTTTCACTTGCAGGCAGTTGCCCGGGTTTCAGGTTCGTGTCCCGGCCGATGCTATGACACTTTAATAAAAAAAAAAAACAGGCTTTGATGTACTTAATATATCCCACTTTTATTCATCGTTTTTTAAAGATCACTGACAAAGACTTGCATCTGTTATTATACTACTAGATTGGAAATCAGATATACTATAACTACTTTTTAACATACAGCTAGAGTATATGTCTGTTTATGTAATCAGCTTCTAAATTGCATCTCTTATTTTCTCCTATAGATCTTGATACTAAATTTATAATGGCCTTTTCATTAACATTCTACATGCTAAGTTTTGCAAAGATAAAAAATCAATACATATGTAAAGCCACCAGTTTTAAACTATTATATTCTGCTTAAATACTCAATTGAAGAATTAAAATGTAGTACTGTATATGTAATCAACAATGTATTCATGAAAAAAAAAGTAATTTATATAGATTATACTTGCAGACTTACCTTTTTATCTATTGCCATAAAAATGTATATATAGTTAGTAAAGATAATATGCCCCGCTGCTACTTCATTCTGGTGTAATACAGAAATTCACTACAAAGATGACAACAAACCTAAGTCCCTCAGTTATATACTATCTGATATTTCTTATGTCAGCCTACATGCTGCACATATAAATAATATGTATGATATCTTATTTAGTGAATAACATGTAATAAATGTTTCAATCAATTAAATGTAACATTCTTTTGTTTTTATTTCCAGATAGCATGCCTTATTGAGAAACAGCAGCTAGGAACATAGAATTATATATGACCTTACATTTTAAGCTTTCTCTTAGACAAACTTCTACTTTGGAAATAACACTTCCCTAACTTAAGCTGAAGATATAAAAATTATTTAATTACAAAAAAAAAACATTTAAATCAAATCCAAGTTTCAAAGGATTTAACTATTAATACTCATTGAATACTCATTGAATGCTTTTACATATATATCTTTTTATTCACTATCAAAATTATAAACAATTCTCAAACCTGATAAGATAGTCCCCAAAGAATTGGTCGACCAACAAACACCATTTTTGCACCTAGAGCAATTGCTTTTAAAACATCTGTTCCACTTCTTATCCCTCCATCAACATAAAGTTCACAACGATTTTGAACGGCTGCACAAATTTCTGGCAAAACATCAATCTATTTAATAAAAAAAAAAAACAATATAATAAATATTGTCTATAGCATCAACATTATCAGGATCTAGTATAATTACATAATTAATTTTATAATGTTAAATATGTTGTGTGCTTATTTATAAAGTATTATTACTGCATTGACCAAATCTATTCTCCCTCCCTACATTTCTATTATGGGTAGTTAATTATTTATTTTAAGCACCACCCAAGTGTATAGACCCCATTTGTCTATAATTTTAAAAAATGTTAAATGTATTTTTTGTTTATAGTATCACTATTATCAGAGTCAATAATTTAGCATAGCTTTGTAGATTATTTTATAAAGTAAAAAGGTAAAAATAGACAATATCAGTTATATTAAAATATCACTTTACTTATATAATTCCAGCTGTTTTAAACTTCAGTTCTATATTATCGGAATTATTCAAAATTAATCATAACGTATAACATTATGAAAAATAGCATTCATTTGATTTCAGGATTTGGTGACCTTGAGAACAAACAAATTTTTTACATTTATTGGTTGTTTTTTTTTTCTGATAGGTACTATTTATGAGACTATGAGCTTGAATTATCAAAAATTCCAAATCAATATTAACAGAGTCTCAATCATAATAATTGCCTTAGCATTTTTTCAGAAATATGATCCTCGTTCCTTATCTCCATTACATTTAATGTTGATATCTTTATGCTTATCAATTTTTGTCCTACGTAGTTTTAGTCATCATAGAATTGAAGACTCTGGAGTTCAGGTTTTATGGATTGTCATTCTTGCAGTCACTCCTAGTGCTCAAATTTCTTATGTACTCCCAATCAAAATAAAGTAATTACATTAAAATTGATACATTGTTTATTTTTATTTTTTATGTTTCTTTATTACTCTCCTTATTAAAAAACATGATGATATTTTGACTACTATTGTTTATAAATTCACTGAATGTCTGTAAATTACAGACAAAGGTGATAAAAATTTAATATTCTAATATTATGTTTTTGATGATGTATTAATTATAATTGCTTTCTTTTCCTTACTAATTCAATATATATATATATGTATGTGTGTGTGCTTTTATTGAATCAGTATTATCTTCTTTCAACTTGAAAAGTTTTATTAAATACTTTAATTTAGCTAACAGAAATCTCTACAATGAAGGATTAGTTAAAATAAATAATACATGTGATGTGATGTCATATACTGTGTCATATATGGAGTCAGGAATCTCTCAGCAACTATGCCCAGAGAATTCTCTTAACCACTTTATCTTCCCTTTCCATTCCCTTCCTAAGTTTTTCCATATTCTGCTCCATCCCATTTCCATAACATAATCTTTGTCAACTCCATGGTGTTTATATCTAAATCCCCCTAATCTTTTCCCTAATCCAGCAGAAAAACCAATAACCCACTTTCTGTACAATCACTTTGTTTATATTTATTCTTCCATAACTTCATTATTTGTACCTTTTCTGCTATCAGGCATTTACATTCAATTAACAGATGCCTAATATTTTCTATGCCTTCCTTATACAACTTGCAGACTAAATCACCCACATTTTTCCATTTACATATATATTCCCTTGATGCTAAAGATTCCATTTGAGCCTTAAACAGTAAACTACTTTCCTTGCTACTATCATAAATTAACACACACCCAATATTCCCTTTAATTCTATATATATTTAAACTCTTGTTACTCTCCATATTAGTTCTCCATCTCTCCAACTCCTTATTCTTTATTAATGCATCTATTGTTCTATCCCATTCCTTGCCACTATAACTTTCAAGAATTCTCCTAAAACAATCATCCCATCTTTTCTATAAATATACTGACATAAATTCTTTATCCAAATCTTCTGCATACCATACTACCCTCACCCATCTTGTTGTCTGCTCTTTACTCATAACCCAATTAAATACTATTTTGGCTATTCTTTTATTATCCATAAACTGCAATCTACCAAACATTTTCATTTTGGTTTTTGCATCTCTCATATAAAAACTTGACCATCCCATTTCTCCTTGAATTACCTCCTTCACTATCCACACATCTGTATCTGATTTCTTCCTACTTCTCTTTGTACTTTTTCTAAGTAATCTAATACCCCTTTACTAACACATAACACATCATAGCCATATGTTAACCCTGATACACCACTCTCTTCCATACAATTGTAGCTACATCATATTTATTACATGAAAACACAGTTAATTTCTATATCAATACCTTTCTTTTCTTTGCTTCATTTATCAATTTTTTTTCCCATTCATCCAAGCAATTTCTCTGATTACTTAAGACAATTCCCAAATAGTTATATCTATTCACCATACTTGAATACATCAATAAAAATTCTTTCCCCAGTATTAATCATCATTACTTTAGATTTTTCTTCACTAAATTTAATCCCCATCTCTTTCCCCACCCTTGCGAATGTCCTCCACATAACTTCCATATCTTCTCTTCTTTCTGTGCACAAAAAGACATCATCTGCAAATAAAAGACCTGACAAGGTATATACTCCCTTCCCACCTATTAATAACATCTCTATCCCTCTTCCTAGTCTTTCCATTGCTCTCTCCATTTCTCTCAAATACAATAAAAACAAATTAGGTGACATAAGGCATCCTTGCCTTAGTCCCACTGGCACCATTTTTAATTTTAACTGATTCTATATCCCCTAATTCAGTGGTCTTCAACCTTTTCACACCTGAGGACTGGTAAAAATAAGGATAAGGTTTCGCGGACCGGCAAAAATAAGGATAAGGTTTCATGGACCAGCAGAAGTCTATAGATAAATTTTCTTAAAGATGTAAACAGCTTAGCCTTAGATGAAGTTATATATATATATATATGGAGTTTGTATAATAAAAAACTTTTTTTTTTTAATTTTGAATTTTTTTAGAAAAGTAATAAAAAATTTAATTCTACCCCCCCATAAACATCTGTGATAACTAGAAAAACAAATTAATTTATGTTTGACTGATTAGATTTTGTTCTGTTTCTTTTTTTTAAATCAGGTAAAAGTGCGATGAAAAAAATAAATAAAAATTGTTATATTAATTAAAACTTTAAAATCTTATTATTTTGTTATTAAAACTTTCTTGCCAGTCTATCGCGGACCAGCAAAAAACTTCTACGGACTGGCACCGGGCCGCAGACCGGTGATTGAAGACCACTGCCCTAATTGATACCTGTAGTAATTATTTTCATATAATTTCTTAATAATACCCATGAAAGATCCACCCATTCCCAAATTTACTAAACTTACCCATAATCTATTTCTATTTACTTTATCATAAGTTTTCTCTATATCTATAAAAACCATATATAACTGTCTACCTGTATTCCTACTCATATCCATAAGTTGTGTAACTATAAATAAACTATATCCTATATGCCTATCCAATCGAAAACCTTCTTGTATTTCTCCCACTATATTATTTTTCTCCATCCATTTTGCAACCCTTCCAGCCATCATATATGAGAAAACTTTATATAAAACTGATGTTACCACTATCAGTCTATAATTGTTTAACTTTATTACCTTTCCTTTAAATAGCAGCCTCTTCTCTTTATTACCTTTCCTTTAAATAGCAGCCTCTTCTGTGCCATTTAATTAAAATATGATAATAGTTTTACTTTTGCCCTATGCCCTAACTTCATTACCATCTCTATTGCCCATCCATCTAAACCTCTTGCTTTTCCACTTTTCAATTTCTTCCCTGTCTCATTCAGTTTATTTTCTGTAAACCTAATATTCCCATTACTATATGCTTTCATGTTTTCTATCACTCTGTCCTTCACATCTAACATCTTTTCTATAGCCATTACATACCTATTTAAGATTATCTCCTAATTCTTCTCTATAGCTACATTCTATTCCCTCATGATCTAGTAATACTATCTCTCTCCCCCCTACATTCCTTCTTTTAATATAATTCCAAAATATTTTACTCCCATCTTTTTCACTTTTATTAATATCCTCCAACAATTTACTATTCAATTTCATTCTCTCTTTGTAATTATCTATTATAGCCAACTTCTTTTTTCTAAGTACTTTTCCCATTTAACATTAATATCTTTATACTTTCTTTGTTTTTAATAGCACACTTATATTCTCTGCATGCTTTTTTCTCTCTTTTACACTTTTCACTAATTCTCACTTTTTTATTATCATTATTCTTCTGAATATTCTCACCTAAAACCCTATTTGCCACTTTTTCTATTTCACTACACCAGTCCTTATACTGACCCCCACCCAACTCTTCCATGTTTTCTTCAACTTTTATTTTATACTCTTCTAACTTATTCTTATCATTCACTCTCCATCCACATCTTTCATTATCCTTTCTACTTTTATTACTATTTCCCATCATATTACTACCATTTCTATTATAAAGAAATGATCATTATTACATACTCTCTTTTCATTATCAAAGACCTTAATTAATGGATTATTTCTAGACCATGTGTATTGTCCCTCATAAATATTTGATAAATTTCCAATGCTCAAATTCACTCTGACAAAAATTTCTTCAATCGTTGTCCATTCTTATTACCTACATTATCAATTTCTTCAATATGCCCATTCATATCTCCTACAAACATTATTCTCTGCCCCTTTGCTTCGAAATTCTGTATGTCCTTAACTAGGCATTCATATATGCTATTGTTTCATTCAATTATAGTTTGACTATCTCCAGTAGCTATATACACTATAGCCACCATTCATTGTTATCTTCCTAACCTTATCTCAAACCACAAATGTTCTTGACATTTAAGAGTATTTAAATATTTTTTTGACATAACTTTCATACCACCATCCCTTTTTCTTTTCTATTTATATCCTGCCACACCAAGTCTTCCAGAATAGGTTCTTCTTCTCTTAGATGTATTTCTACTACTGCTAATATTTCAAGCTCTTCATTTTTAATTGCTGTGTTTAATTCCAGCCACTTTTTGGTCTCCTATCACCTTGCATATTCAAATACCTAATTTTAACAATTTCTTCTTTTATAACTACTTCATTATAAATTCTTTTGACTCTTTCTTCTCCATTACATTTATAAATAACTTGCTTACCATTAATTTTACAGACCCACTCCCTTTCCACACCTACATTTATATCTAAATCAGCTATCCTTTGTTTATTTCTTACATCCTGTGCATTCGTCTTCATTCTGATAATCCTGCAATTTAAAACCCCACCCCCATTTATAAGTTTCCTGAACTACATTCTTTATAAATCAAACTCCCTAAAATTTCACTTCCTTGTTTTTCTAAGTGCAATCCATCCTTACTATACAACTCCTCTTTCCAATAAAACAATCCCACACATCCACAAACATAACATCATTTCTCTTGCACATTTTTTCAATATCTCATTTATAGAATATGCCTTATCTAATATGTACCTCTTGTTAAATCTTGATAATAATCCAACTATTCCTAATCTTACTCAAATTTCTAATCAATTCTATATACTCATCCATTACTCTTTCTGATGGCTCTGACAAATTATTAGTCCCTACCATAACATACACATCTCTTATTAGTCCCTACCATAACATACACATCTCTACTCCCTCGTTTTTTTAGTTTATCTGTAGCATTTCTAATTCTAGCTCCAGGTAAACATACTCTTACCTGTTTATATTTTCCCTTGCAATTACATCTCCACATTTTGTAATTAGTTAATCTCTTATCGATACGGTCTCATAGTTTATTTTCTCTGCTTCATCAGTAATATTCTCTACCACCTTCTGTACTTCCTTACCTACTTCTTGCTTATCATTCCTTCTCAATAATCCCTTTATCTGCTCACACTTCATCTCTACCAATTTTAATTTTGCTTCTACATCCTTTACCTCTTCCTCTATCTTACTCATTCTTTGACTAACCATCTCCACTGCACTACTAATTTTTTTCACCCATATTTCCTGTCACTCCACTAACACCATACTCTATTCTATCTTCCTCAATTATGTTTTTCTCCATTTCTCCTGCCTTTCACTTTAAAGTAATTATACTTAGAAACCACATTCTCACCTCTTTTATCACATTCACACACTGTCTACATAACCATAAATCTGTTACATCCATCCTAGTCTTATTTAAACATTTTAAGTGATAAAACTCATCACATATGGTACAGTCTACCACAGCATGCCTAATTTCTTTCTGACCATTATATATGTATTATGGAATACAAATGAAATCCATAATCCTTATTTTCCAAGTCACCTACTCTATATTTATCTTTACACTTCCTTTCCTACTCTTCAAACTCCTTTGCATGGAAAGATAAAAAAAAAAACTTTACTTTCTTTCAAAAATGATCGATTGATACAATTTCTCTTATTCTAGTTCTGCCATCTGGCATAAGTTTGATTGATTAGTAGATGTGTAGGGAGCTGTCATATGATGTTTTGTTGATGTTAACAAACAATACTGCCCTGTGTGGTTTAATGCAATAATATCCTTGAACCGATTCCAGTTCTCACACTTTGGCTGCTCAAACTTCTTATGAACCCCTGAGTAATAAAGTCATGTGATTATTTTTTTAATTTATAATAATATTAATTTTCTATAAAACATTAAGAGCTCTATTTCTTAATCAATTTTGTTTTACATCAATGATATTTATCCATACTTTCTGATCTTTTCTGGAACTGTTATAATTAAATTCATCAAATTTATTCACAGATCTTAAGTAGAAATTATTTAGGAATTTGAATGCAGAATTAGTGAAAATTATGTTCAATAATAATTTAGTGTAGTCTAAGGTAATTTCCCATAATTAAAATTTTATTTATGTGTAGTCTCAATACTTTGTCCAATAGTATTAATAAACAATTGAAAACATCCAAAAAGAACATTTAACACCCAACTCTGAATTATCTGAAAACAAAAAAAAAACACATTTGTAATTTTTTTCTCAAATTTATTTTTAACGGCCGTACCCACACGTTCAACTGTAAGAACTTCACAAACTAAAAATTAAACCAGAAAAATGGGAAAGTTATAACCATTCTTTTAAAATTCATTCTCTTGAAAACAATGCATGTAAGATAATCATAAATAATATATCAATAATGCAGGGATACATTATCTTGCTGAGAATGTTTTGGTCTGGCACTTAAAAGCAGTAAGTAAGATTCAAAACTGACCATTGGTGTTTAAAAAACGCATGGTCATATAATACAGATTAGAGCAACAGATATTTGCATTTGATTATTAACTTATGAATTATCCATGGGACATAATTTAATTTTGTGTGTCATAATCTAAATATTTAATTTTAATAAAAAATATTCACACCCACATTTATGCTGACTTCAAAAAACCTCAAATGATGTTTCAGTTAAGAACTATCAGATAACTGAGAAGAAAGACCATGATATTTCTTGGTTTTAAACTCGGAAGTAAAAAACCAATAAACTCACCAAGTTGACTAATGCATGTTGGTGAGCAGCCATATTCACATAATAATAACAACTTCAAAGCCAAGAATGTATAGAACATTGGAAATTTATCCTGCTCAGTCCCTTGAATGCCACAAAGAAAAATCAAAACATCTCTTTTCAGTTACCAACAATCTGCATAAAAAAATAAAAGTATAATAATTAATGGTATGTCATTTGAGAGACCATAAGAGGTTTTAAACCCCAAAAATGATAGATTGAGACACAATCCATGGCTCTTGACCTCTTGAATCCCCCCCCTCCCATCATTGCATTAAAGCATGAACAGTCATTTATTGTATCAAAAATTATGTTGTGGTTGGGAGTCTTAAATGAGAGTCAATATATTCTTTAAATTAAATAATAATACATATGAATGGATTGTTAATACAAATTAACATGTGCAAGTAAACCAAATCAAAATTTATAGAACATACAAGAAAATACAATAACAGCTTTGGCTTGATAACATATATATTTTGCAATATGTTATATAGGGGGAAAAATCAGATGTAAATTAACTAAGATTTAAGTTTAATCAAAGTAGAATACATTTGCTATTGAAAATAGAAAACACATCTTAAGCTAGGTAAAAATTAATGTTTATTTATGTAATTAATATTGCAACAGCAAATTTTTATAAGTTTAAATTATAGTTCTGTTGTATTGTATATAATAAACTGAATAATGCACACAAATAAATTATTCATATCCACACTATCCTATGAGTTTATAGCTAAGACAACACATAACATATATTTACCGATGCAGGAACGCCATCCAATTGTCGGCCTCCATGATTAGACACAATAATGCCATCAGCACCATATTTAATAGCTAGAAGAGCATCTTCAACTAGAATAAACCACAAAAAAATAATTATATCTAGAATTTTAAAAAAATATTCCAGAAAATTACAGATATAAATTGTAATAGTAAGTATATTGTCATGATGACATACCATCTATTGGATGTAAGTGTATAAGCATACATGATACCATTAAGCTATTTAGCATACAATATTATGAAATATCCTTATGTAGCTTTAAACTTCCAGACAAAATATAAATTACATAAATCATGTTGAACGCCATCAAACATGAGGTTAAAATTGAGTTTTATTTTATTAATGATAATGACATTTATTTGAAATTCACATATAAATTATTTATTGGATATTAAAATATTTCATCTTATGTATGATATTTGGAATCACTAGAGGCTAAAATATATCACTAATATATGATTATCAATAAAACTAATAAAAAATAAATTTAATAAACATATCTTTCTATTTTGGTAAAAGTATTCATTTTACAACTCATTTCATTTTCTCATTGCATAAGTTTGTTTTCTCATTAGCTCAAAAAAGTGAAATTTGTATTAATTCAGTTAAACACGTGCAGTTTTTTAATAAACAAAAAACAAAAATTTAATAAGGCCACAAATTTTCAGTTCTATCATAATGACTAAATTAAACTTTTAGGAATTTAAATTTATTAACTTACTTCTAATTAAATTTTATAATCAGCGTTTAACTGTTTCTTCTGTCAATCAAATGATTAATTTTCACTTAATTGACTTAAACTTATACTCTTATTTAAATTAAGAATTCAGAAACCAAGTTGTTAATATTATTTAAGTTAATAAAATTATTAATGTTAGAAATGTATTAGGAAAATGAAACGAATTTGAACTCAGATATATTAATTACTAATAACATCTTTATTTAGCGTGTGTGCATATTCATTCATTGATTAAAAAAAATCAAGTCAGATGTCACATGACCTACTTTTAATAAAGCTCGTGTTACAAATGTTATATATAGAGTTCGCAAAACAAGCTCTTAACAAGCTTTGAGAATACCCTCAACCCCAGACTGGTTTTTGCATCTAGCGTCTTCATGTTTCTTCATCAATGTTATAATTTTTTATTTATATTAATTAATTAGGATGTAGACACATCTTTATCAAATTAAAGCATAATACAAATTTAAATAATAAAAAAAAACATACCAAACTAATAAATAATAATGTGTATTTATTGTATAAAATGGAGTGAAAAGTCAGAGTTCAAATCCCTTCTAATTTCATTAATAACTGTAATGATTATAATTTGGGATGGAATTTAAATTACTTTCATTAAGAGTACACATATAAATTATTTAATAATCTATGCCTATAGCTTAGAGATGATATTGAAAAAGTGGGAAATATTTATTTTAATCATAATACAAAATCCTATATAGCAGTGGGAAATATTTATTTTAATCATAATACAAAATCCTATATAGCATAAAAGAAAACATTCAATAATTTATCTAAAAACTTAATTTTGAGTTGATATCTTAATATGTAAAAACTTTTAAAAATCTCCATCAGTTTATGGTGAATATTTAGGATTTATTTTTCCATTATAAAAGCATGATATTTTTCAACAATAAACTACAGCAAATATGTTATTTAATGTTTTATTAATATTATCAATTAGCAGTCTAACACAGACTTTCATAAAATTTTGATTTAAACAATTATGCCACATTTAACAATAAAAATATTTAGATATATGTGTGACTATCAAGCCATGCAATATCAAAATGCAGGATATTTCTTAGCAGGCTTGAATAAAAATGGGCATTTATATAACATTCTCTAAGACAAAAAACCTCCATTAATCAATTATTAATCCTCATCACCTAGATAAGCATGTGAAAACTTTAGCAAATGCTTGAATTGAAAGTGTTGTTAAACCCTCAAAAAAAAACAAAAAAAAAAAAACAACTTGTACAATTGTACAAAATCTAACAGTTGCTTGACCTAACCAAAAAACAGTGGTGATAAATTTCTTTAAAAAATAATTCTACAAACTAACAAAAATTAGATTGACCTATAAATGATGATAAAAAGAAAATGTTATCTTGTTATTATCAAACAGCAAAGAAATTCCCGTTTTGTTTGTTAAAACTGTCTCAAGCATGTCTGTTTTCTTTTTGAATGCTGTTTCACCAAAATCTGTGAAACAATGTCTTCCTTCAAAAGTAGGTAGTATTTGGAAAATTGTTCAGTGGTTCTCTGAGAATCTAAAAAGTCTCAGAGTACCTACCAAATTCTATGTCCTTTTGTAATATTTTTGTAGTATGTTTCACTATATCACTTTCACACAAGATAAGGACTGGTTTCTATCCACTTTTAACACCTTGTGGAAAAAAATATAATAATAAACATATAACCAAAAATATGTAAAAAAAAAAGTATGATTACCAAGATGCACATTTCATGCTGAACCAGCAATCATCAGTTAGCCGAGACCACAATGTCTTGCAAAATAATTTTCATTAATAAATTCATTAGACTAGAGAATATCCAATAATGAATAATTTCTGTAGTATGTTTCATTCCATCACTTTCATGCAAGGTATAAACTAGTTTCTATTCACTTTTAACAACTTATAAAGGGATGCAATAATAAACAAATGACCAAAATTATGTGAAAAAGATGTATGAGATTGTGATCTGGCCCAACTGATGAGTGCTGCTTCAGCAAGAAATGTGCACCTTGGTGGTTATACATATTGTTCACATGATTTTGGTCATATGTTTATCTTTACATCCCTCCACAAGGTGTTATAAGTGGATAGAAACCAGTCCCTACCTTGAATAAAAGTGGTATAGTAAAACTTAATACTACAGAAATATTATTCATTATTGGATAATCTCTAGTCTAATGGAATGACTAATAAAAATTATCTCTATACCTCTTTATGTTTTATATACGGTTTAAAAAATCTGTCATGTGATTAATAATTTTGATTCAAATTAGCACCTATTTTTAAATGAATTATTTTTTCTATTTTTTCCATGCTTTATTTTGGGGGTCTTTCTTCTAAATGTAAAAGTTAAGCAATTTTTATTTAAAATGTTTAAACAAATTTATTAAAATAAATTTATGTGAAACCCCAACACATAAACACATGTGTAATGACATTTCGATATTCTAGTACATATATGCATAACTAAGAAATGCTACTAAAAAAGTTTAAATTGTATTAATATTAAAGAGGGGAAATAATAAAATAGAAATATTCATTAAATAAAAATTATCTTTAAAACTACATATTCCACTATAACAAGGGCTATTATTGCAATTCAATTAATACACTATTCTATAACTAGCATCATCATCATCATCATCATCATCATCATATTATTATTATTATTATTATTATTATTATTATTATTATTATTATTATTATTATTATTATTATTATTATTATTATTATTATTATTATTATTATTATGTTATTGTTGTTGTTGTTACTAAGATTCAAAAAAGGTTAAATAAATCATGTTTGAAAACTTGAGATCTTAGATACAAATTGATTCATGATATTACATATGTAATAAAGGTTTACAATCTTGATTGTGATAGGAAAGAAAACATGATTTACATTAATTAACAGAAAAATAATTATTGTATAAGAAAAATAAATTAGGCTTACATAGAATTTTTTTAAGGTGATATTGAGAGAAATATGTGGTATGATTGAAAACATGTTGGAGGAGGGGTTGAAGTTAGTATCAGATTGACATAGAGTCTGAATAAATATTGGGCTCATTTGGAAAGAGTGCTATAGTTTTCATAATTAAATCTTATTGTTAATTTGTAACATAAGTTCCATGTAAAAAAAAATGGCAAAATACTAGTCAGCATGAATTATATGTTGGAGAAACTGGAAAAACACCAATTTAGCATGCATTGCAAGCTGGGGAAATGAAAAATGACTAGTATGCATGAATTGCATCTTGAAAAAACAAATAAATACTAGTCAGGATTGGAAAAATGGAAGACTCATAGTGAGCATGAATTGCATCTTGGGGAAATGGAAAAACATTAGTTAGCATGAACTGCATTCTGTGAAAATGGAAAAATATAATTTCAGTGTGGATTGCATCCTTTGAATTATGGTTCATTTGCCTTGAGATTGATTGGTCTAGTTATATAGTCTTCTGTGGTATTCAACTGGTGTAATGAGGGTCTGGAACAGTTTTTCATGTAGCTAGTTGCATTATAAAACAGATGAAATGCAATGAAGGTTTTTAGTCATGCCTATTATGATTGTGGCCACATATACTGGAACGCTCTCTAATGAGTGACAAGGTCACCACAAAAATGTCCTAGGAAACTATGTTGTTATCCCATGATTTTAGTTCACATAATTTATTAATAAATGTGGATGGATACCTCATGGTGTTGTTGCTTAACAAGAAGGTGCAATGGGTATACCAGAAGGTAAACAGAGTAAATAAATGTGGCTGCACACACTACAGGAATATTTACTCTTTGGTAGGATACATTTATGTGGTGAATGGAAGTAGCAGACTGCCTGCATGAATTTAACATAATTTGCCACGTAGATTTTAGTAATCAGCAATCATTGAGAAAATGTTATTGAGTTTCCTCAGCTTCATGGCATAGCCCACAGAATGAGTCAATATTTTTGTACAGACAAAAATACCACAGAAAAAAGGATGTTGGAAGTGTGTCCAGGTTGAGTCTTATTACAAAATCAAAAAACTTTGATTCTAGCACCAATTTTTTAAATTGGTGGAGAATGTAATGGTTATTTATCATAAGCATGGGGAGAAGGGTAATCGTTGCAAGGATCTGACTAAAGCAGGTTACATATTAGTTAATAAGTGTACTTGGAATTGTTGAATAATCTGATCTGCTTGGTGGTACCTAGGATTTAGGAAATAAGATTTGTGAGATATGATGTTGAAGGAGGAGGTTTATCTGTAAAGGTTACTTTCAGCAGGCACTAAGAGGTTTGAAACCAGTTTGTAATAGCTTCTATTAAATTAATGGCTTTTTGTGTATAGAATACCTGAATGCAGAGCAAGCTAGACTGTTGAACAAAGATTGGTGGTTAAGCCATTTTATGGATATTGATACACTCTTGCAACCCCAGAGCAATTTATTGCACATAGAGTTGATGGCAAAATGAACATTTTTGAAATTTGATAATAGGTGCATAGTATGCAATTTTTGTCATAGCAAGGGTATTGACAGGTGTATCTTGGGGTAAATTGACAGATATGCCTTAGAAAGTGAGTTGGGAATTTGTAATACAGAATCTTGAAATTTGTGTTGTATTAAGAGTCTCATACTAAGGGAGTTTTTGTAAAAAGAGAAATCCTAAACATGGAATGGATTTTCGTTGAAAAATTTGGAAACATGAGTTCTTTGTGAATAAAGACCATGCAGCGGTTTTTGGGAAATTAAAGTGCAGTTTGTAAGCTGCTGTGTAGTCATTAAGAATAGTTTGTAATATGGGGATTTGTTTCTGAGAAGGCAAAAAGACAATGATATCATCTGTGTAGGCTGTGCAGGGGATGTATTGCTGGGTTTATGAAATTTGAATTCTGGTAATTTTATTCTTTATTTATTGTAAATATGGATTTATGTAGAGTGTAAAAAGTAATGAGCTTAGAGGTACCCTTGTGAGAATGGTTATGTGGGCTTGAAGAATGGAGAATTTCTATCATTAAGAGTAATATGCAACTCATGATTCAGAAGTAGATTGGTGATTAGGTATAACAAAGTAAATGGAATGGTGGTTTTAGTGAGATTTGAGACAGAATCAAAAGCTGCTTGTATGTCAAGCTCGATGCAATGGGGCTATGCTTTTAATTTTTTGAACTGAGCATAAAATTAGTCATAAATATAAGTAATGCTTGGCTAAGAGAAGAGACTTTTAAGGCAAACTGTAGTTGTGAAAACAGAAATATATGTGGCTCAATTGGGTCCTTGATTACTTTTTCTCAAGTATTTTTATGGCTAGTGGACCCATGGGAATAGGCTGAAGGTTGATTAAATCGGATGTTGACTCAGGTTTTTTAGTGAAAGGCACTATGGCAATTAGATACAAACCTTTTATACTGTATATCCTCTAGGATAAGAACTTTGGCCAGATCACAAATACAGTATAGTGAAATAAGTAAAATGACTTAAGATGAATGCAGAAATGCCATGAATCCCAGTGTGACAAGAGTTTTCAATAATGGCAGGTTTGGCAGCAAATTGCCTGGTTTGGAAAGGCATAGTAGTTTCCAGTAGTCCAAAACAGTGTACTGATAAAGTGAATACATCATGGATTTGAAGTTTATTTTTAAAGTAGAGATGGTGATCATGTGATGTTTGAAAGTGTAGGTGTATAGGATAGATCATATTATGTCCAATATATGTACCTATGTCAGTTTGAATTGCCATAGGGACCTTTGATGTAGATGGTTGACCCAATGCCCAGGGTATGTAATACTCTTGTCCATATGTGCTGCTGGGTTATGCAGATTTTTCTTACTGTTTGCAGATATGATGGTAGTTTTGGGAGAGCCTGATTAAATGTTGGTGTGTTTTGTGGCTGGGCTTAGTAGTGGCAATCTGTTTATGTAACTCATCAGCTAATGTCAGAATATGCATAAATGAGGGGAATCTTTGAGTTAAATATTGTATATTAAATGATGATAGATGTATGAAGGTAAGATACTTCTGATCTGGGTCTATATCCATTTGGTATAATTTATTCAACATAATGAAGGATTCAGAAAACATAAATACAGTAGTAAATAAGGAAAGAATCATGTAGATATTTTGTGTAATTGAATGGATATTGTCTGGAGTTCATTAAGATTAAGTGTGACTGCTTGGGCAGACTGGTCTGAGAATGTAGTCAGGTTAAGTTTACATTCTACTAGGTGATGCAACATTGGAGAACAAAAACAGAGAGTGATGAGCATGATATCCTGGTAGTTGTAAAAAGTGATTGAACCAAGTGGTAGAAAACCCTGGGCACTCACTAGTGGGAAGTTTAAGAGATGAAGCCATTTATTTATAAAAATAGAGTGATCCAGATTGAATTCACCCATTAATATGATTGGGTGTAAGCTAATTGTAAGAACTAAATTGATGGTTTGGGTGATAATGACTATAGGACTTGGGGGAATATAAATGAATACTATATTTAGTGCTCCTGTATGGTGGTGAAAAGTAGTAATTAGCACCCATAAATATATATAAAATTTTAAATGATTTGAAATGGGCTATCAAAGGTGATGAGAATACCAGTGCCTGCTGATGGTAAAGAAGTATCTTTGAAGCAAGCACAGAAGCAATGTCTATGAAGGTAGTCAGTGGAGTCAATTCAAGATCCTCTGTATATTTTGGTTTCCAGTAATCCAAGGAGATGAAGTTAAATGATAGTAATCCATCTCTGTAATTGGTATAACTTTGAGGATAAAATGAAACTGTGGACATTGAACCCTATTATTTTTAGTTTCATGGCATATACAAAGGGTTAATAATGCTAGAGGGAGTTTTTTTAAAAGCAAGAGACTATGAACTGGCATTTGCTTCTATTAATGTGGACTATCAGTGGATGCAATTATTGTTGATCAATTGCTACTGAGAATGATTGATCAGTTTGGTTGGAGAGGGGTCATGTTGGGATGGCATTGGTTCTGGTTTGAAGGGTGAGTAAATGTGAGTGATCAGAATGGTACAGTAAGGCAGTGGTTTGCATGATCTTATAGGGATTGTCAGTAAACCCATTGATGTGTGATAGGTGGTCCATATCATAAGTATTTTTTTTGGTGATTTTTTTTAGACCTTCCAGGTTTTCTTTTGCTTTCTTTAGGAATTAGGTGTGGAGGAGGAAGTCTATGAGTGATAGGCATGGTGCAATTGTTTCCATATTTATTGAAGTTTTCAACTTCATGTTGATTGTGTGCTGTTTTGATGGCGATCCCATTTAAAAAGGAGGCTGGGAATCTATTTAACCTGGAAATCTTATTGCATCAGGGGTGTGTGGTATCAGATTGATTAAATTCTGGATGTGAGGTTGACTATGCGTACACAATGGGGATAGACTGAGGCATTTATTCTGGTGAGAGTCTGGAATTCATTAACAGGAATTGTAATCCTGGGTGGTATAGGAGGTTACCCTGGAGGTTGTTGGCTGCTGTTGCAGGTCCCAGCTGAAGAGTGGCAAATTCTAATTGGTGGTTGGTTGTTTGCACAAAGGTGGGGCTGGTAGGCTGAAGCGAGCACTGAATTTCAAGATGATGCCACACTTCACAGACACAGCACTGAGATTTTAGATCACAAATGTTGAACATAAAGTTGGCTCTTGGTCAATAATTTGGGTAGGGATCATATTGGGGTCAATCTCTGGATTCAGTTGAATTTTGAATTCTTAACTGTCGCTTGGAATAGGTACAGGTGTATCTTTGATAAGAATTAATTGAAAGGTGACTTCACCAAAAGGCTGCCCTATCCATTGAAAATCTTGTTGGGTGTATCTGAATTAAGTATTCTTCAACACCTAATTGATAAAACTGTTCCAGTTTGGAATCAAATGTTGTCAATGTGTAGTTTCTGAATGCTTTGATTTGACTTTGGAAGCTCTCCTTTTGGGTAACCTGGAAAAATTCAATTGCTAGGTACTTAGGATTTGGATGATCAGCTCTTTTGATTGAATCACACATTTTATACATTGTAATGGTATCATAAAGAAATTGCCAAGGAATATGTAGAGATACATTCATATTTGTAACAGATAGCACAAGAGACCAGAGTGAAAAAAATCTTAAATGTTGTATAAAGATTCCAGAGAATGGTGGTGAGAAATCTATCATTAATATTTGCTAGTGCTTCTGATGTCCAATCAATGATTGGGGGTGAGGTGGAGCTATTGTATATTTAAACCCAAATCTGTGATGTCATTGAGAGTAGTTTTGCGAAAACATAGAATTGGCTTAAGTGTTTGGTATTACATTGTTATTACTTCAGGATGTTTGTTTGTACATTATTGCTGATGACATTTGCATATTTTTTAGAACTTGTACTTTGAACCCTGGTGTCAGTAATACCATGTGAAACTATACCCTGGTTAACCTGAAAAAAAATTTGTGTCAATGCTGATGTGGACTTTGGTTTCTTAAGCTGTTGATATTTTTTGAGCTTATAGCCTTGTTGTAATAGAAACTTTTAAAATTTGTAGTTTGACCTTTGGATAAAGTAATATCATCTGAATCTATAATTTGGTTACCAGGGAGAATTTGTTCATCACTGCTAATGACATTTCTGCACGTTTGCTTAGGATTTGGATTTTTTTCTTTGAAACTATTGATTTTATTAGAAGTTATGTCCTTGTTGCTACTGAGAATTTCCACATTTGTTGATAATATCTGACTTTGATGTTGAGAGTTCATAGTATTAGCAGGAAATATCTGGTCAATGATATCTCCATCACCATATTTGATCTTGATTAACCAATGAAATTTAATAATTTTATTAATTTATAATTAAAAAAAGGGCAGATGTGCAAAAAAAAAAAAGTAATTGGGTGATTAAAAATTATAAGAACAGAATATAGGTAAGAATTTTATCTTGTCAGTTTGGTATTTGAAGTACTTTGAGACTATATAAAACAGCTAGAAAACCATGTTCTATGCAAGTGAACTGGTTTCTGCTAATATTATTATTTATTCAATAACTATCCAAACTACAGTAGACATTAACTTACAGCTTGTAGTGTGTACTTCTATATATGTGTGTACAAAATATTGTCAAATTAAAATTAAATAAATATTTTTTAACTATACTAAATGCATACTAATTATTGTAAAAATATTTTAAACTTTTTATCTCCACATAAATCCTTTAGAAGATATTTTACAAAGATTTCTCCCTTATATTATCACTTTTGTAGCTACAACAGTAATTTGTATAGTCAATAAATTATTTATATAATTTTGATTTTATAATATTTTTCTTTATTATTAGCAGATAATGTTATAAAAGAATGATTAATTTTAATACACATACTTATATATACAGAATAGCTTGAAAGTCATATGGGTTATTAATGATCTGTATTATAATTAAATGAGAAAAATAATTAGAACTCAAAAAATGTTTTCTAATTTTAAAAAGGATTATCTTTTATTATTAACTTTTAGTTAAAAATCAAATAAAGTAGAATAACTCAAATGAGTGAATTTAAATTTAATGAAAAACACTGTTAATTATCTCCTTATTATAATTATAGATTACATCAGAAAATAACAAATGAGAACAAATATAAAACTATATAATGAAGCCACAAATTATGCTACATCAAAGTATATGACTTAAATTATATGCTATCAAAAAAAAATGTAAACAAACAAAAAATGTACATTAAAAAAAAACCCATTAAAAATGGCAAATTTGATATATTTTACTGATAATCAAGCAACAATTTTTCATTTCTGAGCACTGTATGGGAGATCATATTTACAAGAATAAAATTTGCAAATAAATTTTAAATTACCCCAAGAGCCTTTTTCTATTTTGAAATGCCAGAAATGATTACGTTCAATAATAAGATTTCTTCATTTAATGTTGAAAGCACATGCATTTTATTATTCGTTTATTATTCTTTCTGAATTTGATGTACAATATTTTGCACAATAAAATATTTTCTAAAAGTAATACTAAAGGTTTTACAAAATTTTAGAATACTGATTTTAAAATATTAAAACAATTATAGAGATTGTAATTTCTTTACAAAGAGGCAAATCTATTATATTTCGTAAGAGAAAAAGTTACTGAACAAAAAAAATCACCTGGAGCTTATTTAATTTCAATGAAAGTCAGACATTTCATTATTTATTTTATTAAAGAATAAAAAATATGATTCTATGTTTGTTTTTGTTACTTTTTCATAGAAAGGATGATTGACTACACTCAGTAAAATATATGTAAATGTGTCAACTTAATTTATTAATAACCATATTATTATTATTTCTGAATGTTATTTACATTATAACCTTAATTTATATATGCATACTATATTAAAAAAAGCATCTGTATTATATATATATACATATATGCAAAGAAATCAAGTCATGTCACATGATCTAATTCATTAAGCTTGTATTACAAATGTTATCCAATGAGCGTGCCAATAGCTCTTAACAAGCTTTACAGAATATCCCTATTCCAGACCAGTTTCTAGCTTCTGTCTTTCATCAGTGAAGCACTAAGATATTCAAACATTAGATTTAAAACACCATGTCAAACCTAGAACTTTATGTAATGGTTAGCTATTAAATATAAAATCTATTTTCAGACATCCATATGTCTTCAAATCCAACTAACTTAAATAGCCCTTTGGGACTGAACCAAGTTCAGATATACCAAATTTTAATAGCTTTAGCAATATAAAATTGCCAAAGCCTTAAGAGCAAAAAATATAATCACAAAGAAATCAAGTCATGTCACATGACCTAATTTATTAAGCTTGTATTATAAATGTTATCTAATGAGCATGCCAATAGCTCTTAACAAGATAAAATATATATGTATATGCATGTTGAAAAGTACTGTACACTAGCAGTTCAATAAACAATATATATATTCTAGTCTAATCTAAGTTCATTGACAAAACATGAGCATAATTTGAAGCTTCACTATATATATTTTAAATAAGGTTTTTATCCTCCCTTTGCAATTGTGAATATCTTATTCCAATTTCTAAAAGTCATCACTGACAAAATAGAAACAAGAGATAGGAATTATCCATCTCCTAAAATAAAAAAGCAGCTATAGAGAACTTTTAAAAGTCATCCAAGTATATATTATTATTTTGTGAATGTATGGGTGAACTGATTATATATACATTGCAAAAATCAAAACTTACAAATCTTAGTATTTGCCTTGTACGTAAAATACATGTTTTACTATGTATCCATTAATAACTTGATTCCATATGTATAGAGAGATTTAACTAATTATTCATTTATTTTTATTAATTTGTGTGAAATGAATTATGTATTCCATATAAGATGTTTTGAAATTCAATTTAGTTTATGGGATTATTAATTTATCAAATTTTGAATGTCTGATCAGTGTTCAACTTCTTTCTTGGGATATCTTAAAGACAGAATGTATATAGAATAGCATTAAATGATCATATAGGTCAAGGAGAATATGTATGCAGAAAAATTGACAATTATTCTGTGGAAGAAGTCAATTTTTTCAAAGATAAAGTTAGTAAGGAGATATACATTATTTTCTATTCTTTATTTTGTAGTCTATAAAATATTTAATAAAAATAATTGCTAATTAAAGAGTTTATTATATTTTCAAGCTCCTTTGTGACTTTTATGGCATTCTCTTTATATATCATAGTTTTTTAAAACAATTACTCTGTGAGCATATACTTTTATATAACATTATTTAATTTTATATATTTTAAACCCAAGCAGTTCCTCTTTCTCTATTCTAACATCATATCTTGTAACCTTTAAGCCAGTGATTAAAACTATACATTGTAGATAATCAGAAGTTTTTTGAATTTCAGGCTATTAGTCTCATAACAAAAAAGTAATTAAAGGTGACTGCTGGATGCACAACTGCATTATATCCTGCTTTAAATCCAAAACCCTGATTGATAAAGGCAAGGGCCAGAAATTGAGCAGGGAATAGAAATTAAATTGTATTACTGTCTCATTGTTCAATTAATAAAATGCTCTAGTTTATAAATTATTAAGTAAAGTGAAAAATACTACTACTTAAATATCTTCAATTTATAGTCTAACCAAAATTTATTTAGTGAAATAAAATAGCATAATATGAACATTTATATATATATTTAGTGGGGGTAGCGGCCCCAACATTTCGCCTTCTATTTTTAAAAAACTGAACTATATTTTTTGCATACTAAGTGTATCTAACTATACTAAGTGTATCTAACTATAAATAAACTAAATCTAATTATAAATGTTTTTACATAAAGGTTAATAATAATAAAAAAAAAACTTACATTTTTATGAGTAGTTTTGAGCTATGCACATGAGGAAATTCACGAAAACGGTGTCATGTTAGTGCATACCCCTAAATGCAAATTCCTGCAGGTAGGATGGATGAAAGAAGTATGATTCATCGATCTCCACTATCCGTGGTTCGAACTACGTTATTCTTACTATGTAATTGTAAAGTATATCTAACTATAAATATATTTTTTACATGAAGGTTAATAAATAAAATTTAAAAAAAACTTACATTTTTATGAGCAATTTTGTGCTAGGTTATGTGTCAAAACTTAACAAATGTCACAAAAGAAGTCCCTGCTGTCAAAATTATAAACTACTTTTGCCACGTGTAATTTTTGCAGACAGAATTTCTATCACTTCTTTGGTTCCCCAAAATGAAATTTTAAATGTTGCGGCTGTTCTGGCAGAAAGCTGGAATACACATCACCTGCTAGAACAATTTCAAACTCTGGAATAAGAAGTGGGTCATTTTTTTCCCGAAGCCATCTGTCTTTGAACACCATTGTTGATATAATGTTTTTTTGGGTGAATAATTTGCCAATGCACTTTATTGTACTTCTTTCATCCATCCTACCTGCAGGAATTTTCATTTAGGGGTATGCACGAACATGACCCCATTTTCATGAATTTCCTCGTGCACATAGCTCAAAACTATGCATATAAATGTAAGTTTATTATTTTTATTATTAATCTTTATGTAAAAACATTTATAGTTAGATATAGTTTATTATAGTTAGATACACTTAGTACAAAAAAAAAATATAGTTCAGTTTTTTAAAAATAGAGGGCGAAATGTGGGGGCCGCTAACAGTCAGTTTTACCTTTAGTGGGATTTGAATTCAGGATTTTTCAGTCTAATCATTTTCCACTCCATCTCAAGCAACTAATCCACTCACAGCATGTATCTTTTTCACATGTATGTAGTCATGCTTATTGGTTGCTTGAGATGGAGTAGAGGATGATTAGATTGAAAAATCCTGAGTTCAAATCCCTCTAATTACATACATAAAAAACATAAAGTATAGGCAAGTTACCTACTGCCTTAGAATTATATATATATATGTAATCCCAATTAAGAATTTTCAATGCTATAACTAAACTCAGCATTCCTATCTTAAAGTCGAAAATTTTATAAGTCTTTTAAATATACATGCAATTAAACTTGCTATTAGATCTATATGTTGTGAATCTTAATATTTGAAACAAATATAAATATATAGTTATGAATTTGTATTTTACTCCATTCCGACTCATTGCTATAAGACTTTTTTGGAATTTCAATGTAAAATTGTTTGTCTCCTTTATTTGTTTAATTACTATTATAAAACCATTGGATTTCATCAGCAGTAATAGTAATCATTTATAATCAAATATGGTCATTCTAATTCCAAGAGAAAAAAAAGAGAAAAATACAAATATATATATATTAAGGACGCATTTTGCAATAATCCATTATTCTGTTTAATTGTTATGCTGTGATGTTGTCTTAACTTCTGAAATAAACTCTTTACTCTGAAAGACTTTAATACTTTGTTTAATTGTAATTGATATCACTGTATTCTATTCTCGGTCATATCTTCCCAATAAAAACAATCATTACTGTATCTCTTTAGAATGTCTTTGAGATAATTTTTATAATGTAAACAGGAACAATCTCTCCTACAAAAACAAAGCTCAAGTTCATTATGAAATATATTTTTAGGAAATTTTGTATGTTCATTCATTTCGCTTGTCCAATCCAATGAAGACGTTACAATAATAGTATTATATCCAGAAAACTGAAAAACATATTGATAGATATGAATATGAGAGCAAGAAGTCTCTCTCGAAAGTGCTTAGCTAAAATAGTATAGTATTTCATAGTTGCTTTCGATTATATATGTTAGCTTCATTATCTGTGCGTGCAGCACATATACCTAGTATTTTACAATTTAATGAAGTAAAAATTCAATTACATCATATTTTTAATATAACTGAAATGAAATACTCCATCTTTTGATTTATTAAAAGTAGCACTAGCATATTAGAGTATATTGCAATTCAACAATTATTTGAAAACTTTTTATATATTATTTATATATTTAAAGAAATAAATAATGTTCATAGATTGAGTAAAAACCATATGAAAATAAATATACATTCGGTGTTCTTACCATAAATGAGGTGGCCAAACAACTGCTTCAGGCAATAAAATGACATATATACACTTTCAAACATATATACATATTTATTTAATCAGAAGGTTCATTTTAAATAAAGCTTTTGTAATTTTAAAATGACATCAATATTTACGCAAATCATTTATTTTTAAAACAAATATTTTTGATTATTTATTATTTATTTTTATTGACTTTTTATTTCTGCATATGTTCATCATAGTGAAAAAATTACATTTTTTGTATTAATAAAATTATGGAGGAAAAAAAAGCCATTTACAACCATTTCATTTTAAAGCATTATCTCTTGGAGAGAGTAAAAAACGTTTGTTATTTATTCCTTTTATTATGAGAAAAGCAACATTAAAATAAATAAAAAGTTGCTAGAAATTTAGAGTATGTTTCATAATTCATTTGAATATAGCAAAAGTAAATGATTTCAATTTTTCAGACATCAAAAACTAATGGAGCAGATGCCAAGAAAACGGGGACATTTTTTTTTTTGTAATACAATAAAAAAAAACATCTCATTAAATTTCTTCTAAACTGAATATAATAATATAAATATGTCACGTTATCTATTCTCTAAAAAATAAATGTTATAAGTTACAAATCATGAAATGTTAAGATTAATCAAATAAAATATAAAAAAAGTAATATTTTCAAAATATGAATATATGGCATTTGTTAAAAATATACTTTTCTATCTAGGAGAATTTTTTTTATAAAATAAAAATATATTCTGTGATTATTAGAAATTAAAAATGATTTATAACATTAAATTAGATTTAATTTAATCTTCAGAATTATAATGAATTGGATTTTCAACCAATATCAATCCATTGAAGGAGGTTGCCTTGACAACAGTTTGAAATTGTTGATTGTTATTGATATTGGGATTGTCTAAATATTGACTGGTCTGGCAATATATAATTTAAAAGAAAATGTATTTCCTTCTCCTAGAGTGAAGTTCCTTATCATCATTATTTATCAAAAATGTATTCATCATCCTTCCTATTTTGATATAAGTTGTCATTATCATAATCAAATAGTGAACATAATCCAATCATCAAAGAATGTGGAGTCTCTGTTGTTCATCATACTATTTTTAAACATCCTAACATTTGCTCTTGCACAATAAAAAATAATGCAAACACGTTTTACTAATAAAAAATAAAATAACACAATACATGATAAACAAAGAAATCAACACAGAAACTCATTAAATTTGCAAAACAATCTCCTTTCTTAATTAATTGATATAGATAATAATTAATATTCATAGTAATATTATATCATTTACGATAATGTCTTTTAGATTTTACTACTCTTATCAAACATTAATTGAAGGCTATAACATTAAAAATAAATTCTGAATATAATTTTATTTATGAATTATTTTCTGTCACCATCTATTTTACTATAGATTTTAAATTATGATAAAGGGGTCAGTATTATGTTTTCTAAATTTATTATATGTTTTTTTTTTTTTTTATGTTTTAATAAAATCATCAAATTGGAAAAGAATAAATATCTTTATGGTGTTCTTCCATAAAATAATCAGAAAATAATAAATAAAATCAGGTGCTGAAAAAGGCTTTTTATGTGTATAAAAAATTTTGATATTTATATAGCTGTTGTAAGAATTTATTATTTTGCATGTTTATATGACTAAGAGTTATACCTATGGATTTGCCAAGATTTGGCTTGATCTTTGATATGTGTTCATTTACATACACATATTCTACACCTTATGTAATTTATAATGATTGATGTGGTGAAGATAATATCATGGAATAATATCCTGAATTAGTTATGGAATGCTAAGCACAATAATAATTTAATTATAAGCTTTACCAAAGACCTTATACACATAATAGTATAAATATTTTAAGCAGAATGAATATGAAAATTTATTTTGCTTGATACTAAACTTCCATGAATTTCAAATCCTAATGACATATTGATTATATAATGACCATGATCTAAATTATATGTGTCTAAGAGTATCTTAATCATAAGTTTTCAACAGAATAAATACATACAAATTATTTCTAAATATGAATGATCATTCCCTCAAAGTTAACAAACTTAAGTTTAAAATATATTGGGACTATATTTTACCAATCTATAGTGAATTAATAATATTTATTTAGCTGAAATACATATAGATCCTGGTTATCTACATTTATACTTGCAATATCTAAGCATTCCATATACTTATTGATAATAAAAACACATCCCAATGCCTGAGAGTTCTTATGTTGAATGACTATTACCTTCATGGCATATGCTTTCCGTTAATACCAATAACATTATCCATTATATTATCAACCTTAATATTTTTATTACATCATATGAAAAGTAAATAATCTTATCTTAGGTGTGTACACATATCAATAAAACAGCATTACTTTGATACTAAAGTCAGAAATTCATTAATATATTTTCATTAACACAAAGCAATATCTTATCTTACAACATCCCTGAATCTATCAATTTATATTGTAACGATCCGGAGAAAGCGACTTAACGTAAACTGCACTACAGGGTGCCATCTAGGCATTTGAACCTAGAAAAATTTATAAAGTAGGCAGATACGTAAGTAAAAAAAAAAAAATTTTTTTTTTTTTTTATTTTGATTCCGGTCGTTAGCCCATGTCACTAGCTCAGTGGAATAGCAGAGATTAAATAATATAATATCTTATCTAATTATATTTCAACATTAAAAAATAAATAAAATAAGCCACTGCCAGTAATTAACATACAAACATTTATTTATGCACATATATATAAGATTTAAAATTATTTTAGTATTAGTTTTACATTTTAACATTATTTTTAACTTTGATTTTTGACTTTAATTTACATTTAATTACTATTATATTCTAATTTTACATTTTAATTAAGTTCGCACAGATAAATTTATGAAAGCTTGTTTATAATGTTGAATATAGATCGGTTACATAGATTTCACGGTCAAAAACATTTCAAAGTAAACATAAACGATCAAAATACAAAATTATTGATTACTGACAATTGCGGAGGGAACTTTATACGTAACCCAATAGTATTCACTATAAGATACTTGCATTGTCACCAATAACTTAAAAGACATCCGAATAAATACATTTTAGATACTCACCGTAAGGTATCATTATTTATCGAATGTCTATATGTTTTGATCAAATATGAAAACCCAAAACATACTTAACCGATAACCA
This sequence comes from Epiperipatus broadwayi, assembly GCA_028023455.1. NCBI lineage: Eukaryota > Metazoa > Onychophora > Udeonychophora > Euonychophora > Peripatidae > Epiperipatus > Epiperipatus broadwayi. Next base: position 5,871,492 of record JAQFVV010012403.1, on the reverse strand, counting down.
ATCCATGCAAGCGTCTATAAACAACTTAAATTTAATGCATTTTTATTTAGGGTCAAGTATGAATAGACCACATAGATTTTCATTTGAAAATAAAATATTCTGTCCCTATTTAACCTTAGGCTAAAATTCGCAGTCAAACTGGCATCAATCCATCTGATACATCGATGTATTCAATGTAATACGGAATACGGCAGCACCAAAAAGGTTAAGAGAAGATATTGACTCTCATTAGACAGGAATATTACTTCTATCTAACGAGAAGAACAATAAAAAAAAAACTCCATAGAAAGGAACTGCACTCTGCGTCTTATAATTCCTTCCATAGGCAAAACGGAAGAGTGTGGCGTATGAAGCGATTCTGCCAGTAGCGAATCTCCGACTACATCTACTAACTACATCAATATATCCAATCCATTGACCCAATCTAACAACGACACAAATAACCTAAGATTACCCTCCCCTAATATAACTTTACAAATCTATACAGCCATTCACGCCCGACTTAAGTTTAACATTTATATAATTAATTTAACGAAAAAAAAAAAATCATGATAAAAACTTAAAGATAAATAAATGGAAATGATTTTACATAAATAAGAAAAAATACATCAAATAACACTATTAATAAAGAATTTAGTTTGGTCAGATAGGATTCTATTTGTAACAATTAAATACTAGGAAAGTTTAAAATTTAAAGTTCTTAGTGTTTTCAAATTAATATTGTTCGTTATATCTTAGAAAGTTCTTACGGTTTTAGAAATGTTCATCTTTTACAATTGCTTGCCGTTTGAAATCCAGCGTTAAATTTCCCGATGATCCTGTGGTCCTCTGAATATAAGAAAAGCGATGTTTCATTTTTCCATTTTATAACAACTGAAGGGATTGAACGTGCGTCCTTCAATCTCTTCTCCCGCACCTCCGCACTAACATCTATCTGTCACATCGTAATAATCATAATAACTCACTGATTAATAATTTCCAAATTTTCCTTTTATATGTATTCGAAGGATTGACTTGGCATTATGTCATCGATGTGATGATCCTTTTCGTTGAGGTCCGATTTCCCAATGGATTTATTTCATTTGCTAAAAGTTTCTATTGTTTTCCTAACTGACCGATGTTTTTACATTTAAATGCCCAAGGCTGGTTTACATTTGACTAATTAAATTTATCATTTCCATTTCTGATTAATTAACCTGTTTTCCAAATCAAAGATATATTTAAAGATAAATTTAAAGATATAATTTTATCTCCAAATCTTTTTAAAATTTAGTTTTAAAATACTTTTTCTTTAATAAAGTTTTATTTTAATAATTTTTCATTATCTGTGCGATTTAATATATACGAGTTTAAGATATTTAATTTCAATTTTTAATTCTTAAAGAAAATTTTTAAATGCGAACATCTTATTTTAACTTGTTTAATAATAAAACACAATGTAACGTCATCTGTGCTCGTTACATATCAGTAAAGTTGCTTAAAAAAAAAATGATAAAAAAAAATAAAAAATTTACTTAGGGTTAGTAATTACGGTACACAATTAACGAAGACATTTACAAAAACATCCGGTTAGTAATTTTACAAAAAGACTATATACAAAAAAAATGTTTACTATCGTTTTCCAAGGACCATTTACGTTCACCTCCTCCCGACCAGAGTTCTAACTTTTCTTTTTTTTTATCCATTTTATTTTTACACACGGCATGACAAGCAAATTTTATAAATTATTTATTTAAATAAGGTTGCATTGAGATAAATATGTTTTAAGAAATAATGGGTTTAAATGTATATTTGAGCACAATTATAAACACCACCAACTTATTTATGATGATTGAAATGCATACATAGGGTTACACTGAAGTAATTCCCAAAGGTACTCATCATAAGGCACCACATTTCGATCATAAACTTACGTGGCTATGCACTCTATACACCTAAAAGCATAATATATATCAAAAAAAACATATCAATCGCAACCTTTTGACTTTTTTTTTTTTAACAAAAATTAGTTTTAAAATTATTTATACTTTCTCGTGTTTAATATATATGCGCAATTTCTTTCTGGCAGTGCTTTTATAAGATTTAAAATATACGACTTATGTAAACAGATAAAACATTTCATTTTGACAAAATTTGCTCAGGGTATACGTGGTTTATTAAACATCGGCCCAAGTTGGGAAAGCCAGTTGTAACAATCCGGAGAAGGCGACTTAACGTAAACTGCACTACAGGGCGCCATCTAGGCATTTGAACCTAGAAAAATTTATAAAGTAGGCAGATACGTCAGTCAAAAAAAAAAAAATTTTTTTTAAATATTTTGGTTCCGGTCGTTAGCCCATGTCACTAGCTCAGTGGAATAGCAGAGATTTAATAAGATAATCTAAGAGTGTATATAAAAAAAAGAATAAAATACAATATACTTTATTGAATACTACATTACTGCTAATGGCAATAAATAAGAACTGTTTCTCCACTCAACACATAAATGTTATAGCAGAATACTCACACATGCACATATATATATATAGACTGTTTGCTAAATTTCTAAAAATAAATTGAAACATTTATTATTTTAATCTATGTTCTGCTTCTTATTTTAATTTCTCTCATTATATGGAAGATTATAATATTATTTTAATGTATCTACAAAATTTATCTTTGAAGCGCATGTGCATTGGCTTAATTGCTAATATTACTATTATATAAAAAACATAGCGCTATATAAAATAATATCTCAATATATATATTTTATAATAGGAAGAAAACTTTTCCGTGAATAATTTCAATAATTGCAACTTATCAAATGAAACACAATTAGATTTCAAATAATTGTATTAAACTTGCAGATATTTATTACATATTAATTTTAATATGCATTGTTATTAAAAAAAATTGGAAATGAAATTTAATGAATGTTTAAAATATATGTGCTCCTCCTGATGTATGAAATAAATAACATAAACCGTATAAATATACGTACACTTGCACACATAAATTAATGGTTAATTATATATATTATAAATGCGTTAGCATAAAAATCGTTTAATCTTATTATTGTTTTAAAGTACACAAAATTTTCATAGAACTCCTCTTTTTTGTTACTCAGCACAAATAAATCCCTTTACTAGTTTCCATTTATAAATTACTAACAAAAAAAATTATTGTAATTCACAATCTGGCACCGTGCATGCATATATTTCTGGTTCCTTTAAGTTTTGTAAACCAAGACAACAACTAATCAAGCAAATACTACTTAATCAAATATGTCTCATATTTTCAGTGGTTGTTATATTATTTATCTAAATTTTACTACAGTATTGCAAAATATTTCTTCATTATTCATATTCGCTAAAATCTTATATAGTAACAAAAGGCAAAAGAACAATATTACAGCATTCTTTTAGTAATGAGGAATATTTATATACAAAATATCCTTGGTAGTAATTTCATATCAGTTTGCTAAGAATCAATATTTCAGAAATAGTAAACAAAATATGTTTAGAAAAGAGAAAGAAGTTCATTTTGTCATAGATTGAATTCACTGAATGCAGATAAAAAATAAATAAATAAATTTTTAGTGGAAAAAAAGTAAAATAATGAAAGCACATTTTTTAATTTTACCACATAATACCTTAATCCTTTTTCTTTTCCACTACAATAATAAATAGACAGCTGAACTTTTAAATTGGATCCCAAGTGATTGGAAAAGACTTGGAAAGAAACCACATGTTAGATGGATGGATGAAATAAAGAAGTTTTCTAGGGTGCTGTGGAGAAGAGAGACTATATGATAAAAAAAAAAAAAAACGGATTAAATTTGTAGAGATTTTCTTCTAGCAATTGATCAATAAGAACTGGAAATAATAGGAAATGCTTTTTTTTTTTTTGGCATAAGACTAAGTATTCTAAATTTAACTCATTCATTTCTGAACATCGTTGCAAATGATTTCAAAAGAATTATTTTTCTTTTATTTATATATATATATAAAAATTATTTACTTATGTAAAATATTATTTAAATATTTTTACCACGGAATTTATCTTAGTTCTATTGCATGTTAATTTGATAACTTTTGAAACAGGATCAGTTTTAATTTTATTCTTTTAAACTGTATAATATTTGAATACAAATATAATTTAAATACTTGGAGTTTAGATATAATTATAGGTGATTTGAACACAAACTTTCAAGCTCCCTTCAGCTATCTACTCTATCTCATACAACTGATATACACACACGTGTGTCAATTGTATGAGATAGAATAGATAACTGAATGGTGCATGGAAGTCTGTGTTCAAATCTTTTATAAGTATATCTTAAAGTTTATATATATATATTATAAAATTTATTAATTACATTATGAGTTAAGTAATGTATGCCCCCCACACATATTCTTGCGAAATAGTTATATCATTATCATCTGTAAAGTGTTAATGTTTCACAATGTATATATATAAGTAAAGTATTTAATAATATTATCACACACAAAAAAAAACGCATATGGCTTTATTTCTCGGAGTTCATAATAAGGTCGAGCACCAAAACCTGAGACCTCCTGGTCCCAAATCGGACATTCTACCAACTGCGCCAAACCAAGCAGGATATTTTGTCATATAAAATATTCAATATAATATCTCCTATCTACATAAATTACCTTACTAAAACAAATCAATTTTATTTAAACTTGTGATTAATGCTTTCTTTATTTATTCCTTTATGCAACTAGTTTCCCTATTTTTTTTTTTCAACTCTTTAGTTTGATTATTTTCGCTACTTTTTATAAACATTAACAAATGCATTTATTATCACTTAAAAATGATTGTTTTATTACATGTATATAATACCAATATCTAGTATTAATGTTTATACTTTTAATATGAAGTAAATAAATTTTAAATAATTATCCGTGTGCATTTTAAATGTCGAGCATCATAATCATAGTGAAAATAATGTTATTTTGTTATTAAGAAAACTATTTTTATATATAGAAGTGTTAGTGTTAGATGTTATATACAGGAAATTTGTTATATTTTGCACATACATATTGTTATATTAGTGATAATTTCTGTAAAAAAAAAAAAAAAAAAGACAAAAGTATCTAATGGAGAAAAACACTGATATAATTAGATGTTATTATGGAATGTTGTTGGCAAAAGAATAGTCGTGTACATCATATCAGATCAATGCAAGAAAATTCAGCAAAAAATTTAATACTAAAGATTAGTTATTTTGGACATCAGTCATAAAAAATATCACGAAGTGAAAATAATTTAGTGTTGATGTAATAGATAATTAACATGGGCAAATTTCCTTTCATTAATTAAAACGTTTATTAAAAACAATTTCTGAACTGCCGATTCTATTGAGAACTTCTCAAGATAGCTGAATATACAATTGGCTAAGAATGAGTGGAGTGTATATATTACTTAAGTTCCTTTAGAATGTGTGAACATTTTCGGAGACTGCTTTATAATTATTTCAAATACTGTCTATATCACTTATAATCAGAATTAATCAGTAAATTGCATATTTAAGATAACTTCTATAATTATCATATTAACAATCTTATTTATAGTAATGATGAAAAGTAGAAGCGAATGTCACTTAAACATGAAGAAAAAAAATATTATTACAGAAATAGTTGGAAAATCTAGAAAATTAATTTTATATATAGAAAACAAATTGATAAAATAATAATAATAATAATAATCACATGATCACTATCTCATACTAGCACATAATTGTTATTAACACAAGATGGCACTACTATATGAGAGTTTTGCTTTGTTTTGAATTGTTTAATAATAATAATAATAACAACAATAATAATAATAATAATAACAACAACAATAACAATAATATTGTAACAACATTCAGTGAACCATTAGTATAAATATAAACCACTATAAAATAAAAATTAATACTTAATTCAGTAATAAGTCCAAGAAAAGCAAGCTTATTAGAAATACGGCAACAATGCCCAAACTAAATCTTAGAAAAATAATGAGATAGTTTGTATCCAAATATAAGTAAAATTATTAGTGTAAAAAATAAATAATAGTCAAGCGTTGATGGTCGAGTGGTCAGCACAGCTGCCTTACAAGCGAGTTGTACCGGGTTTGCGGGTTCGCTTCCCGACCGATGCTTTGACACATGAAAAAAATAAATAAATAAATAATACATACTAAGGTAAGATCTTTTTGTCCTTAGAAAAAATGCTTTTCTGAATATAATTATGCTAGACATTTATCAACCACTCCAAAATTAAATATTACGCTCAGATCTAAAAGATTTATTCAGAATTATTCATTCTGATCTTAGTTTTATGACAACATAATATATATTAATACAATTGAATTTTATCAACAAAATATTAACAAATTGTTATCAAGTTGAGTGAATCCTTCATTATTACTATTACTAAACAATATTGTGTGTGTGTGTATATATATAATGAAAAAAATCAACCTGTTAAAATTCCTTTCAAAATCAAAGGCAACTTGGTAAATGTCTTTAACCAGGTAATATCATTCCAATTTAGACTCGGGTCAAATATCTTCTGACTATATTCACTCAGTCCAGATTCTTTGTTAGAAGAATTAACCCCAATAGATTCCATCAAAGTCGGATCAAAATTGGCCAACCTAAAAATGAATATAAATAATCAATCAGTGCTACAGTTTTATATGTATGGTTGCTTGTTATTATTATTAAATCACAATTTGGGCTAAACCTCATTTGTCATCATTTGGATAATTAAGAATGACTCAATAGTTGTTATCAGAAAAAAATGGACTAAAACATCAGCATTGGTGGTCGAGAGGTCAGCGCGACTGCCTTGCACTTGCAGGCAGTTGCCCGGGTTGCAGGTTCGCATCCCGGCTGATGCTATGACCCTTAAAAAAAATATCAGCATTATAGCAAACATAATAAGTAATAACAATCATGGATGAACATGAAAACTATTCACATCATATAAATGAGGCAAATACTCAAATCTCTAGAATGGATCCTATGTAAAGTAATCACTAATCAATTAACACTAATGTTTTTTTCAATCCAGCAAAATTTTTTTCATGCAGCTGATATCAAGTATAAAATATGACCTGATGAAAAAATAAATCCACTTCTAATGTCTAAATACTTAAACAGACATGTAAAACAAACAATGATAGCAACCAGTGTGAAATTTAATTTAGTTGAGATATTATTGGAGCTTCTCCTAAATCCAATTATATTTATATATATTGTGCTGGATGATAAAATATTAATGTAAATTGGTAAAAGTTCACTTTATATTCACATTTTCCCCATAAAATCGTTGTTTTAACATATATATATATATTTCAATACATATATTTTCATATATTATAATAAATTATATACACATATTGCACACAGATGCATACAACTACACATAAACAATAAAAGGTAAAACAGACAAAGTATCCCAAACACTTGTCCACCATCATCTTGTAGAGAAATAGTATAAATAAGATATCAAATCATAAAAATTTATAATGCTCTTACAATGTTTTACCCTCCATAGCTCAATTTCAATTTACCCAACAATAATAGAATGGCTTGTAATGGACCAGGTAATTGAAGAAAAAAAAACCCACAAGCTTGTTTGGAACCTGAAAAAAATTTCAAGTTTTATTTCAATTAAAAGCCCATTCCACAGAAACAACTGTGTCACTTATTGATTAGAAATATATATTAAAATAGAAAGAAAAAAATAACTGAACTCGTATGGATTGTCACATGATAGGACTATTCAACTTGACAGTAACAAAAATAACAAATTCACATACACAAGCCCAGTAATTTGTTTTTGTAGTTATAAGTGAAAATGTATTTGAATTTGAGGTAATACCAAGAAGCATTTTATATTATGTTTTTTTGCAGGCAAAAAGAATTTTGCAGAGGATGCTAATAAAAAATTTATTTCCTGATTTTGCTGACAAATGTTTACTAGGCCAAGCTAGCAATAATTAGGTAAAAATAATAAAGTGATTGAAAATGAAATTTGCAAATTTCTGAAGCAACAGACAAAAGACTTTTATGCTGTACTAGTAAATAGTGAATCAATTTTCACAATATCTGTGAAATAAAGATGTATTTCTTAGATTCACAACATATTGCACTGTTTATAGCCATTTGTAGCCAAATTTTACTGACTTTTTTTTAAAATAATACTTTATCAGGTTACTTCTGGCAACAATTCACCAGCATTTTTAAAATTAAATAATGTAAATTTGACTTTGATATATATATAGCAAAAATTGGTGATACAATTATTTTTTTATCAATATTTTCATAAAAGTTACATTTTTTAAAAAAATTATAATTTTTTATCAAAAAAAAAAAGCAGAAAATTCATGTGAAATGATTTTAAAATGAATAATAAATACTTTTAGTATATGTACAACATTAATAATTATATGTTTACATTATATCAAAATGGATTGTCACAATAAATTATTTAAAATTTATTACTCAAAAAGTAAAATTACTTTTAATGACAAAAAATAAAATTGAGTTTACCAATACAATATTAATAATTATATTTTTAAATACTAGATTGCTTTGAAATTGGTCATCTAAGTTTATATATAAGCTTGCGCATGTAATGTATGTGTATGTGCGAGTGTATAAATTGACCAAATTCCACTAGTAATGTATATTTGCTGATATCAATGTTATTATAAATAAATACTTGGAAACAAATTATTATTTAACCTAATATTTATTTTATTAGGAAAGATCCCCCTAAACAAATATATTCTACCTAAGACTTGGATTAAATAAAACAATTAAATTTTCTGATTTTTTTTTTTTTTAAAAACCTGTTATTAACAATGATCAGTAAATGGTAAATATATCACTTCAATCCAAATTTTAGGTAGAATAATTTAAAATTAATAAAATGAAATTCTATTTTAAAACTTATCAAAATATATAATTTATGAATAAATCTAAAATTAAAGCTTTAAAAATGCTGGTAATTCTTTTTACTTTATAGCAATAATTTTATTTTCTCAGATTTATTGTTTTTTTATATTATTGTGAAATCTGTACAACCAAATGCTTTAAAAAATTCAATGTGTATGATAGGCCTTGAGGTAATTAACTTGAAATCAGTAAAAACTTAATTCTATGATTAAATATTTTAATTGAGTAATCATAGCCCTTGATATCTTTGTTCATTCTTATCATTCAAAATGATTTTAAATAATTTTATTCAAAATTGTATACATCTTAAACATTATTTTAAACTGTAAAAACAGGACTCTTCATTCTCACATTATTATTAATGGGTGCTACAAAGATGATGTTAACTTCTGGCAATCTTGAAAATAACTTCTGTTTATTCATAAGATTTTCAGTAAAGTGAATAGAATTAATTTAAAATGATTTCTCCAACATGTTTAAATATAATACAGAATAAATTGATAATTGTAAATAAACAAAAATATAATCCAATGCATTACGATAATATACTTAATCCTAATGTTTCTCAATTTCCAAAAAACTTTTATAAATAATAATAGTTTTTAATAAAAGCAAATAAAAAAACACATTTAAAAAAAATTGCACAAGGTATTCTTAAACTACGAAAATAACTGAATGTAGAATTAATTTGCCTATAAATGTGTTAACAATAATCATTCCTGATATGAATCATGGACAAGTATATATATATATTAACTAAAGATAATAATATAATTTTTGTTAGATCTAAAAGAAATGGGTAATTAAATTAGAACAGAATAAAATAGAAAATGTAATTTAAAAAACTATATTTTTACTTGACAATTATTTTGAGATAAGGTTTTGAATGAGTGATATAATTAAATTAATTACAGAAAACATTTGCATTAGGTGTGCTATTCCTATTTGATATATTTATATGTTTTAACATTAAAGTGACAAAAATTTGTTAATAAAATTTGAAGCGAAGCTCATCTTTTATAAGGAATTATGAAAAGGAAGGAAAAAAAGAAATGCAAACTTTTTAAAAAGATCAGACACTTAAATGAATATTCTAGAATATTTTACTTATTTGAAGAATTTCAATACTTAGTTGATTTAAAGAAGAGGCTTGGCTTCCAGCATCTTTAAAAGAATATAACAAAAACTATGCAAAAACTGAAAAAGAAATACTGAGAGTTAATATTTGCGACCAAAATAATCATTTTTCATTACACAAATTAAAACATATTAAGAAGTGATAAAACTAAATTGATTTTATATTAGAAATTGATAATCAACATATGTTAAAATATGTTTCATCAACTAAATGAAATATTCATTGAATCACCATTGAAAACTGTACTCAAAGAAAAAAATGTTTTTACATGAAATTTGATTACTAAATAGAAAAAAGTAAATATATGATATTAACTGTTAAATCTATACAACATTTCAACATCTAACTCAATTTTAAAGACATACTTATGGTTAATTAATAATTAATATTATCTAAAATTTCAGAAAATTAAGATGTAATTTCAAAGTAAATAATTTGGTGTGCAAATGCAATTCATAAATTAAAATGAATGTAAAATATTTTAAACTCTCTTTTTTTTAACTTATGAATTAAGCAACTATTGCAAATCAATTATTTTTAAACTTTTTTTATACAGAGAAAATATGAAGTATAAACTGATTATTTTAAGGATGTAATTTTTGAGATGATTTTATATCATTAACAATCAATTAATGAATTTCAGAAATAGAATCGAAAAATAATAAATATATCTACTAAACTAATATAATCTTAACATATTGTTGATGTGTACATGACCCCAAACTTGAAAATATATTTAGTTTGTCATTCTACTTTACAATTTCTTTTTCACTTCGTATTGATTAATATTACATGGAATTTGTTACAAAAAAAATCTGAAATAATCTTATATACTATTATGTTATATCATTTGCTTTTATTTTAGATTATGGATCTACCTATTCACAATTAAATAAAATAAATGAAATGTTTCATCAGATCAGATTATTCATGAATCCTGCAATTAAACTAGAAGAATCATTGTAGTAGTTCTTTTACTTGATGATTGTATCCATAAATGCTTAAAAATCATTTATATTTAAGAAATATAAATTAAATGCAAATGTAAAAGTATAACAACTTTGACATAATCCACTTCAGCACAATATCCTCATCATTTCTCCTCCCTGAGCATTGTAAAATAAATCCTGAAAGAATAAACACTGTAAGTAGAATAATGAACTATTAAATTCTATAAGTTTTTGTGATTTTTTTATATTAACTGATAACATTTGGGTTAGGTATATTAAAGATCTGAAAACAATTTTAAGCATATCTGGAATTTTTTCTACTAATTGAAAAACATCCATCTCCAAATCAGATTTAAACGTTTAATCATGAATATACATGTAGAATATCTACATGATTTAATTTATATAAATAAAAATGTAAATGTTCATTTATTCAAAATCTTAACTCTCCTAAACTTCTTCGCCGATTGCTTTAAAATGTTGACACAACGTTGCATTTGAATGTGCACATTTTTATGTACTTACTATTATATACATGTGACAGGTAAAAACATGCTTTTTTAAAAAAAACAGTGCTATCTGTTGGATGTAAAAGCAACACATGCTATACTAAATATTTTATGCAGCACTATCTATTGGACGTAAAAGCAACACACGTTATATTAAATATTTTATGATTCCATTTCAATGTTTCCAATAGCATTGTTAAATTGAATTTTCATAGATTTCGATGATTTTCATTTTGATTTACTTATTTCATGTGAGAGATTGCAATTCTTAATACGATTGGCATTTGCAATCAATCAACAAAGCTCGGGGCCAATCTTTAGAATTGTGCGGTTTAGATCTAGACATGGATTGCTTCTCAGATGGACAATCATATGTTGCATGTTCTAGGGCATGGGTCCCCAACCCTATGCCCGCAGACCATTTTATGTGTGCCCGCCGCTATCCGAACACGATAAAAAATTATTTATCTGATACAAATAAATTTAGTTTTTAAAATTTCTTATAAATTATTGTATTATATTGTAATCAAATTGTAGAGCATACTATACTTTTACAGCGTAAAAATATACATGTTAATTATATGTTAAAATTTTATTTTTGAAATAAATATTTTTTTGTACATTATGTGTATTATTAACAATATCCAACTATAAATTTACATTGAAAAAATAAGTGGTGCTCACCACCTGGTTGAAAATATAAATGGTGCCCGCCACATGGCCGGTATTATAGAATGTGCTCTTAAGTGCAAAAAGGTTGGGGACCCCTGTCTAGGGTCAGCAAACCAGACAATCTTTATATCTGCACAGACAATGGAACAACAAAAAATATTGTATACCCACAAGCATTGTGAAATTAAACACATTAGAAATGTGCACTTTCTCTTTTCTTTCTTTTTCATTTAACCAAACTGAGTCACAGCAATGCGTGGCCGGGTACGGCTAGTATAAAATAAAATAAAAATTTTTTTATAGGCTTAACAAAATTCTAGATGTATGATGTTGTTATTATTTGATTTATATACTATATCTAAGGACTTTAAGATTCAATGCTAGTGATAAATTTATTGGCAGAAAATCTTTGAAATGGCTGATTAATAGAAACAAGTGCATTTAATCATGAGTTGTTAAAATGTAATGATTATTAAAATACATCTATATATTAACAGTATTCTTTATATGATAATGCTAATTTCATTGACAAGTTAAAAAAATTATAATCTGTCACAAAATCAGATGACAATAGTAAAAAAGAGCAAAAAATAATTGCACATATACATTAAAAATCTAAGATAATATCTAGCGTAAAAATTTTTTTTTTTTTAAATATTAGATTAAATAAAAATTAAGTGAGTTGTTATTGATATGATAATATCAATAAAAATAGTAAGAGGGATATGAATAATTTCAGAGAAATAATAATTCCCAATTCAATTGTAATATATTAAATATTAGTAAACTTAGAACAAAATTATTTAAAATCAGAATTAATTTATTCTAAGCATTTTATTGATTTTTGCTAAGAATTTTAGCTTCCTTTTTTAAAAAATATTGAAAATAATATCTAAGTGATTTTACTTTGAAAAATATTGATCTTTATAATATATTACAAATGAAAATGATGTGGAAAAAAAATCACTGATTAGTGTAAAGCACCAACAAATAAATTAAGTGCCTAAATAATATTTTAATTAACTTTAATTTAAATGAAGTATAAATGCAAAATATTAAGGACTTTTTTTCTTTATAAATATTATAAACTTGAATTATTTTTTTTTTTTTGCAATTTGCACGATTCAATATATTACTATATACAAATTAGATATCAAATCACCTAATACCCTTATTGGATAAAATAAGTTTACTGGATTAAAAAAATTATAGATAATAATTCAAGCATTCATATTTTACTCATTCATTATATTAATCCTATATCTTAAAAATAGCCATAGACTGCTGGAATCTTAAATATTTACTATATAAATGTCACAACATATTCTTTATATCATATTAAAAATTTGTTATTATATTCGAATAGTATTTTTATAATTAAAAATTGTTTAAAAAATAATAAAGAGATTTTTTTTTACTTTGCTTTCCTGAACCTTTTTACTATTACCTCGATCCCCCACATGTTCATGTCACTTCTTTTTTTTTTTAAATAAAAAAATTAATTGAATAGTTTGTTGACTAGAAAACATAAGAGGGTTCCAAGTGAACTCTAATCCTTTGGACCTTTCGTTATTAAATTTGATAAGCTCTCATTGCACTAAACCAGATGGTGCACATAAAACAATTATTAACATAGCTTACCGTTTTAAATATAAACTACCACTAATATCTACTAAAATAGTTTGTTTTTTTTTAAAGCTTTTTTGTGGCGATTCTATTGCTTTTTTAAAATAAAATTCGCAATGTAAACCATGTTGAAAAAGTTAGTTTTTAAAGTTTTTTTCGATTTTTTTCTTTTCTTTTTTTAATTTCTATGTTATAAAAAAAAAAAAAAAATTACAAAAAAGGAATTGAATTACTTGCAAAGCGACAAAATAAATACAAAAGAACTATGTTTTATGTTAATCAGCATATACTAATTTGGAGACTATACTTTTTTAAGTTTATTTTTAAATGGTATATAGATAATAATAAATAAAAGTGCTATATATATATTTTGGTTTAAAAAAAATGTATAAGTTTAAAATGTTAAAATAATTTTAATCTGTTAAATTATTACATCTGTAATTAGATTTATTCTAATTAAAGTTAATCTTTGAAATTTAGAAATCTATTAATTAAATATATACTTTAGAGAACAATAGCAATTTATACTATATCTCCCCCTCAAAATATAAAACTACTTTGTCAGACCTAAGTTCAAGATCCAAAAAGGAAGACAACAGAATACGTCTAGTAGAAAAGTTAAAGCAGCCTAATGGGAGTACAAGAGCCAAGAAGAAAACAATAAGATAGTTCCAACAGAAGATTCAAATCCCAGTGCAGTGCCCTACTGAAAGTCCAAAAGAGAGTCTCAGAGATTTAAAAGGTGGCATGAACCACAGCATTATTTATTTATATTATTTGATTGCTAAGAACCCTCATATTAATTATTTTATTTATTTCATTACTGGAGTAACCTCTCAGCCACTAGCACACAGCAACTCAATGTACAACATAAAGTAATTAGTAAAGTCAATATTTAATCATTCCCAAAAAATAACCATCACAGTTATAATATTTCAAGCATTCTAAATTTTAAAAAAAATGTGTCAGAGAATCAATTTCTGGATTATCAATGATCAACTTGAATATATATATATAAATTGGCCAAAAAATAAAAATATCATACTAAAAGTATTTTTATATAATTTAGCACATAAGTAGAAATACATATCAATGTAACATTTTTTTCTTGTACAAAATGATTTCTTAATAAGATCGAAAAGTGTATCAAATATGAAACTGATTTCAATTTTGGATATTTATAAAAACAGATATTGAACTAGGAACAATGGCATCCAAAAGCGCTATTAAATGTTTAAAGATTGTTATTAAACCAATAGTATGTAAAAATTAATGCTTATTAAAAAAAATTAACAGACATTTGTATCAAAACTACAATTGAATAAAACATTGTGAGATTAATGCATATTTGAATGCTCAAAATCGACCAAAACGATCAATTGTGAGCTTCTCAATGAGAGCAGAATATTTGGCAATCTGATAAATCCAAATAAGTTTCTTTTATGCAAATACTATGAGGCAAAAAGTGATATCATGAGGATAAGAAATGAACAATGGATGGCTTAAAACATACCATTAAGTAAAATTAAATACACTTTTCTCAATCATTCAAAGATTTGTACCAGATGATAACCAAAAAAGGTCAACTAATTCCCTGAGCATGAAATAATAGAGCTTTCATGATTTTAGCAGCCATATCTTAATATATTCTCTTGGTCCAGTGCTTGGGCATATCATAAGAGTAGACTACTAGCACCTTCTTGGAAAACAATTTATATCCAAGATACTAATAGTTTCCAGACAACAATTATCTTCCAAGATAATAACAGTGCAAATTTATACAACACACTATTAATTATTATTTGAAAAACATGATTAAAAATATCATTGAGGCCAAAATAATCAGTGAAAAGTTGATATCCTCAACAGACATGTTGTCGAACTTGATTGGTGTTTTTCTCCACGAGAAATGGTTAATGTTCTGCACATTGTTTTAATGGTATATAATTCCAATCCATAATGCAAATATTCTTGATGCAAATAGTGGTCTTAAATCTTAAAAATTTCATATTGCTCCCATTATTTTGTATATTTGAAATTACATATATTTGAATTTGTTAAGCAATTATTTGAAATAATATATACATATCTAATAAAAAAACATAAATATTTCCTAATTAATGATAAGCTAATTATTATTATTTTCTTATTAATATCTTCATATGAAGATTTTTTGTATTAATGTGTGTTTAAGTGAGAAAAGTTTTTAAGATCTACAGAATATGTGAGGAACAATTTTTGAAAGATTCTGGTATAAATACAGTAGATCTTTATTTATAGTTTTTTTTTTTTCCAGAATCTATTTAATGAAAATTTGATTTAAATATATATAATTTTCAAAAAAATTAATGACGAATAAAAAATTATTAGCAATGTGATGGATGAACTCTAGTATCACAACAATGGATATACCATTGTGAAAGCCTGAAAAAAACCAGAGATGAGAACCAGGTCAACACCAACTTCACAGTGGATAATTAAAGACTTAATTTTAAAAACTACATTTTAAGATATAACTATCCTAATGTATGTTTTTATCTTTTCTGCTAAAAACATAATGAAAGTCTATGGGGAAAGTTCATCAATCTATAGCATATTCATCAAGAAGATTAACTTTTGATTGGAAATTAAGAAAAATTTCTGATCAGAAAATCTTCTTTGTAATGTAATTTTGTTTTCTAATATAATCTTAGATTATTTATTTTCATTTCTAAGTTCTCTGAAAATACATTATTTATTTTTTATTAATGAAATTCTTGTCCACATACTAATACTATGGTAATTTTTCATTTTCTTTAATGTTCAAATACAGGTGAATATGGGCAACTTGTAAATGGCCAAACAATTTTTATATAGTTAGTGATTAGATTGTGCTCAATCAAGTATTATGAAATAATTTCTTAGTTGTTACCTACTTGCCTAGGCCCAATAAACGTATATATTCTCTTAAATAATTCTAGTATATATTTATTAATAAATAAATTATTTATTATTTTAAAATAATTAATTAATTAGTAATCACTTTTATCTATTTAAAATGTTATTCTTCATAAAGTAAGTGTATTTCTCCTTAATCATTTCTCTTTTACCACTACTAATAAAAGTGAAAAGTAGTTGCTAGTAAGAGTATATGACATGTGAGTTAAGGAACAATGGATTGAGTTTCAATCCCAGAAACTTAACTCTCAAAGCATTATTCTATTATAATGGGAAATCACACAGAGCAAAATAATTTAATAACTAATCATTTGAGAGATCAATTCTTTTCACGTATCGGAAATAAAAGCTTGAACTTTTATCCAGGAATCTTTATTTTTAAGTCATCACTCTGCCATGGTGTATTAAACTATACAAAGTACTGCTTTAAAAATCCATCATATTATATAACTCCAAGGACACAGTTTGCTCCAGTTGATTCTTCAAGCTGCCTGAAACATCATCTCTGAATCAACACATATATTATACAGAGGCATTGTTTAACTATTTACCAAAAAAGTTTTAAAACCCTAGCAACACTGAAGCATGAGTTACATGAAATATGATGGTGTATTTCATAGCTTTGTAGGTCTCCTTCAATGGTTTTGCCATCACAATATCTTGCAAACTCAAAAAACGATTCCATGGCTCCAATGCTATACATAGTTTGAATCATTTAAAATATTTCAGTAGCAGTTTTTTAATGTTAGTGAGTTTTTCCATTGTGGTATAAAGTATGAAATACAATGTCACATTTTATGTTGTAACTTTGATACGGACATACTAGCAATTTAAAATGTTTGTGGTGAATAGCTAAACAATATCATTATGTAATATATGTATTTATTCAGAGTTGGCATTATAGGCAGTTTTGATGAGAAACAAGTCACCTTTCCACTAGAATACTCTAAAAGTGTATATATAATTAATTTCCAAATTGCTGGTGTATATATATATAAAATTAAAAATTGACATTAGCACAACGGTGATCCACTTCGCTATCATGCTTCAAACCAAATTTATAATTTATCAGAGATTGCATACACTCTTACATTTCTAAGAATAAAAATCTTCAGAATCCTAACAGTGTAAATGCCTTTTTCCAATGTGTAACTAGACTTTAAAAAATCAAATATGAATTAGTAAAATTATCATATATATACATGGAAGAATTAATTAAAGTCACAAATGATCACAGTGCTAAAAAAATTGTTTGTCAAAGAATCTGATAATCAGCAAAAATTGAACAGATAAAGATACAATATCATTGCTAGAGGAGTTAATGAATCTGGTATTCAATATTCTCAGAATTCAAAATGGCATTATTCAAACTTGAAAAGGCTTATTTACAGATTACTTGTGAATAAAATCTTTTTGTGTTTTCTTTATCAGAGAATCTGGGAAGGGGTTGTTTATTCCATTGTTAGGATTTATGAGTGATTTGACTAGTGGCTAAATAATAAGGATCATCTTAACAACCATATCTTCTTTTGTGAATATATTTTTTCTATTAAATTTTTAGTTTCATTTTAATTTTCTTTTCAAATATTTTTTCTTCTTCTGCCTAACGATCACAAAATCTATGTTCACCCATCTTTACATCTTCATTGATATAAATTTCTCTAAAAACTATTACGAGATATAGCAAAAAGATGCTTTTTCCCTCCAAAAATTGGCCTTCAAATTGTTTTTCTAAAATAACTTTCACATTCTTTCTGAGATTTTACTTTATTCTAATAAATGTAGGGGATTTAAACTCAGACTTTCAATAAATCTTCAACTATCCATGCTATCTCATTCTACTGGATACACATGACCATACACATGTAGAAAAGATAAATAATCACCAATATACATATTTCATGCTGAACCAGCACTCATCAGTTGGTCCAGATTATCATCTTCCATATATATATATATATATATATAATCAGTGCTCATTTTATATTAAGATAGAAAATTTTTATACACTTATGGACAGGCTTCAATCCATTCCAATCTCCAACTCTTCAGCCATCCATATAATTGAAAATCTGATGATAGAATGGCCAAAATCCCATGCTGATGTCAATATTGTTGTATGCCCATGTTGACCTCAAGTCACTCTGAACCCTTATGTATATGACAGTATCCATTTAAATATATAGAAGAGGGATGGGAAGAATGCAGGCTTAATGTATAAGATTTGAAATACAGGCATTCTTATACCTAGAACTTAATAGTAAATACAGGGGATTTGAACTCAGACTTTCAAGCAATTTTCAACTATCCACACTATCTCATACTTTTAATATACATGACCACACACATGTAGAAAAAATAAATAATCACCAAATATGTATTTTGTGCTGAACCAGCATTCATCAGTTGGTCCAGATTATCGTCTCCCACACACATATATATAATCAGTGCTCAGTTTATATTAAAATAGCATATCTTTATACTTTAATGGACAGGCTTCATTTCACTCCAACCTCCAACTCTTCAGCCATCCACACCACTGAAAATCTGATGATAGAGTGCCCAAATCCCATGCTGATGCCAATATGGGATTTAGGCATTCTATCATCAGATGATTGCATTTAATCACACAGGAAAGTGTAATCATATTTATCTAAGTTGATATCAAATATTGCTTTACATTCATATTTTAAGCATTAAAAAATGTAAAAAAGAAAAGGAAAAATTCAAACTTGAATCTTATATATTTCTCAGTAGTCCATTCCTAATGAAAAATCATTCCTTTTCATAGTAGTTAATCTCACATTATTTATAGAACATATGTTTAAGTAAACTAAATTTTATAACTGCATTCCACTTGTTCAAATTCAATACCAAAAAATGAAAATACTGAAAAACTAGATAATCACTTATATCATTTACGGTTAATTTCTTAATATATATATCATCTTATACAGCAAATAATCTTTTTAAAAAAAATAATGTGAATCTGATCTTATTTTTTACTGCAAAAGATAATAAGTAGCTTAGTTTTTACTTCATTTATGGTTTGTAAGCTTGAAATGCACATCAGTGAAGCTATATTAAAAGTTTATAATTGCTTAGCACTTTCGGAAACGTCGTGTTCCCATATCTATAGCTTATAATAATGTTTGTTGCTAGCTTGTCTAATAGAGATGTATGCAAATATATGCAAATCACTTAGACTGCCCATTTTTTCGACATGGAGAAGCAAGCATGTCTCCTTTTCTGCTATAAAGCATGCCATCTTTATCTTGTGCTTGGTGTCATTGCACTCAGTGCAAACATTTCAGCCATCATAGGTTTGAAAATGTGGCCTGTGGACCTTCAATGTTCGAAAAAATATTGAGCTACATTCAGTTCTGATTCTTTCCCTGTTATATAAGTATCAATGTTGCAATATTCTCATAGTGATTGTGGCTCATGTTTTCCCATAATATGTCACACTGCAGCTGTTATGGTCATGTAATTTTGTAAATAGCCTGAGAGGTTTGCGGATGTGCGTTTCAAGTGCAATATATAGATTGCAAAATATAATGTTAAGTAGAAGTCAGCTTACATCTAATATTAAAAAGATGATAACATCAACCTCTTAAAAAAAGCAACAGTTCATGATATGCACCTCTAGGTGCTATAGTCAGCATATTTCATCCAATTTAAATTGCTATAAATTATTAAAGAATATTTTGGATGGAAAGGCAGCAGATAAAAATTTAATTTTTTTTCTACAAAATTTTAAATGGCTTGCACATTAAATTTTATTTTGAACTGCAACACGTCCTTTTACTTTATTTATAGTCAGTAGATTTATATCAGATCAGTCTCCAAGTTCTATCTGCAATTTAATCATAAAAGTATCTTTCTTTATCCTTTGTTCTGTTTACCCACATAATTATGCATAACATCAGATATCCATAATATTATATATTATGATTCCCAAACTTTCAAATTATCTTTTTATTAAAAAAAAAAAACCCTAATAATTCTGGATTGGAAAATCTTTTACATTATCAGTCTCTTTTTCTATTTACATGTTCTTATAATCTGACATTTAAACAAATTGTAATGTAAACATTGCATTGAAAATATTGGAATCAGAACGTGCTATCCTTAATTCATCAAGTTTTCCGATACTTACTACAATGCAGAGTAATTTACTGATAATATATATATATATAATGCACATTTTCTACTGAACGAACAAAAATTAGCGATAAAAGAAAAATCATTTTACAATTTAACGTACAAAGAAAATATAAAATCTGCACTTCTTGCTCAATCAATAAAGTGTCAGATGCAGAGCTGAACGATTCAGCAAAAACTTGAAAAGCAAGTCAAGCAAAAAAAAAAAACTCCTACTAGTGAAGAAAAATAAAACTATTAAAATAGATTTTAATTACCACTGCATAATTTCTTAGTAGTTTAAATGTAAAATTTCCAATATTTAAATGCATAATTAAAAATATATAATACCATCAAATAGCAATTCAAAATAAATATAATTTTTATTATATTTTACAAATCTATATTCACGTAAAAGTTCACACATGAATAAAACAAATATTAATATTTTTTCTTTTATTGTACGTACGTATATATCAACAATATTTCTCAATATTCCAATCACATCTCTTGCTCTTCTACTTTTTCTAAATCCAAACTGTTATTCAGAAAGGAAGTAATTTAATCTACTAGAAATAGCATCATCCACATGAGACATTAAGCTAATTTTTCTAAAAATCTTCACAATGAATTAAATCAAGATAATTCTTTAGTAGAATCATACTGGCTGCTTTCTCCTCAATCACAAATTATATACTTATTTAAGTTACTCGGCTGTCAAATGATCCTGGATTCTTCACTTAAGAATCCATCACGCTATCATTATCGTAATAGAAACATCTTTGACTAACTCATATATTCTACTACCTTTTATGTGCATTTTAACACAATGGTAAATGGCAGATTTCAGAACTAAGGGTTCTAAGATTGATTCTTAGCAGAGTAATATAAATAAACAAACAACTTTGTTCCGATTAACTAAATAGAAATGTTAAATACTCAGTTTGCTATTAGTTTGAATGTTATATGACCTCCCAAGAAATTTACCATGTATGATTGCTTTAACCACTTTCAAACCTTTTTCTCATAGCTTTCAATAAATTTCTGGAATCATCAATTCACATAAAAATTATAACACCATATTCTCATTAAAATTTCCAACAGCACTACCTGTGCTAAAAATCTCCAAATTAGCCAGTTGGAAAATAATAAATCACCTTTCTACTGTCATAAACATTTAAATAAACAATAACTCATAATAATATAAATAAATGCCATGCAACTAATCAGACTAAAATGTTTCAAAACTCTAAATAATCAACGTTTCATTTCACATTCTAAAGAGACAAGATTCATTAATAATCATTTTAATAGCATCGAAAATCTCTTTAACTAAAAAATTTAATGTTAGTGGTGTAATATTTACTATATTTAATTCTAGTCCGATCTTATGTATAGTCTAGTTATCCTTGTAATTTGCCAATTTTCATCTGTTTTATATCTTTGTCCATTATTGTATTAACTTTTTTCATCCTTATCTATACGACTTCTTTTTCAATTAATATAGATAAAAGCTTACTATTTCTATCATATAAATTACTTTTATATATTTTTTATATTGACAATTCATTTATTTATTTACTAATAGTTTGTTTTAATCATTTTTTTTATTTCTACAATTTCATTTTTCACATTCAAACTGATTTTTGTTATAAACTAAATCTAGTTTTTTCACCCTAATTCCTTGACTTCCCTACATTTTTTTTTCTAGACATTTTCCACATAATTTCTATTTTCTACAAAATTCATTCTTTTCATTTTTTTTCACTATTCTATTAGTAGTCTATATGTTTTTGTTTTCTTATTCAATGAAAATTTAGAATAGTGGATTTAAAACAATGAATTATTAAAAAGGTAAAATAATTTCCAGCTGTTACACAAATTTGCTTTCTCACTTTATGTATGCTTAGTTTCTTATTGATCTAATTCTGAAAAAAATTTCATAAGTACCTTTTCTATTTTGTTTAAAACTGCACGCTATCAATATAGCTTAGAGATAATACCATTATGGTTCTACATTTCTTTTGAAATAAATCTTAAATTTTAAATGATATATTTCAACTTTTCTGTATCTCATCTATTTTCTTTCTTTTTTCATAAAATTTTAAAGTATTAATCAATTCTGGCAATAGTAATCTAGATCTTTTCAATAAAAATGTATTATTCATGAATGGAAGCTTAAAGCTTCTTCAAATAAGCAATGCATTATTAAGTTCTTAAACTTAAATATTATTAGGAATTATAAGTTACTTGTTCTTTATTTTTTCAAAAAGTTAAATTCAATTTAGTATCTTGGAAATGCTTTACTATATTTCTGTTTTCCTATTTATATACGATATTTTGATATTACATATATTGTATGAACAATTTTACACTTTCTTCTACTACTTTTATTTATTTCTTCACCCCTTCATTTTAATTCCATAGCATGGATCCTTAGGGCTATAAATAACAATATTTTATTTTGCTGATTTTATATGATACAATTTATTTCTAGGTTTTGGAATTATAAAATATATAAATTCATCAATAGAAATTGAGACTGATAGCTTCAATCTAGAAAATTATTGGAGTTAAAATGATTATAAAAACAAAATAACAGAAAACAAAATTTATAGCAAAATTATTCTGTCAATTTCTTTGATGGGATCAACTCATCAAACATGGTAAACTTAAATACACATTAGTTGTAAAATATTAGAGCACAACTTTGCCTCAATTGTAAATATTCAGAACAAATGTGGGATGAATAAAAATGTATGATAGTTAATGCAAACACACATACACCAGGAATTTCATATATTCATTTATTAAAAAAAAAAAAAAAAAATACTACTATGGATAATATATTTATTATTTCAAAAAAAGAAGAGAAAATCATGTTAATCCATTGTTTTTATTTGGAAAATAAATAACAAGTCAATGAAATGTCAATCTATAAAAATATAATTACAATCAAATGTGATGATAATCGATTTTAGAATAAAAAGGGAACGTGAACCTTGCATTTGTTATATAGAAAAGCAGAAAAAAATTGGAAAAAATAGACAAAAGTTTGTTCTTTTCAAAGAATTTTTTTAAAATATTAAAAATACCATGTCTGACTAAAATAACGAGAAATGAGACCCCCCCCTCCTTTCACTAACTATATTTCCAAGGAACTGAGGAAGATAATAGCTCATATTTTGAATGTACTTCTTTCTCATGACTCATTTATAAACATTCAACCAGCAGAGTAATTAAAACCAATTGGAAACCTGTATTAAAGCAAAGAAGTTCAAGTTATCAACTGATAATTCTGATGCAACATTTATTGTTTATGATGGTCCCGAAAAATAAAGAAAATTATTAGGGAAAAAAAGATTCCATGAATAATAAAAGAAATTGCCACCTGTGCTAAACAGAGTAATCAATGGATGCCAGAAGGCTTGTGCATAAAATCCCTATCTAATGCCTACTCATCCAATATCCCCAAACTAGTTTCTGGCTTGTGGCCTTCGTCAGTGAGGAGCTTTGGATCTGAGAGCACTGCATCTAGATCTTATGATCTAATGCAACCCTCTAGCAACCACCTTTTATCTCTACTTAACTACAAAACTATGAGAATGAAATTGAAAACAAAAAATATTTTCAATCTAAGCTCAATAGCTTATATAGTCATATGGGTCTGAATTCAATTCAGCACCCATACATTTTGGTGTCTTTGGCTCTTTTACAACCATAACCACCACTATCCTATTAGGCAGGATTAGGGTTAAACCATTAAGCATCACATGATCACATCTCCTATACTAGCACATTATTTGTTGATAAACAGAGCAAAACTCTCCATACAGTATTGCCACCTGTGCTAAACAGAGTAATCAATGGACGCCAGAAGGCTTGTGCATTGATTACTCTGTTTAGCACAGGTGGCAATACTGTATGGAGAGTTTTGCTCTGTTTATCAACAAATAATGTGCTAGTATAGGAGATGTGATCATGTGATGCTTAATAATAAAAAAACTTAATAACTAAGGGATAAAAATCTTTGTAAATTTTATTTATGACAGTCACACGCTAAATTTAAAAAAAAGAACTAGTACTAATGATAACATTTTGTTGATACAAATGTATTCAAATGAATGATTAGAGATGAAATATTATTAATCATTACCTCTAAATTAAATTAAATTTTGTTGAAATTGGCAGTAGAGATATTTTATTATCAAAACCTTTTGATCTGATTAATGAAGAAAATAATTTACCATTGTATTAAACATGACATTATAAAATAAAGATGTCAGTAATTAATGAAACCAAAACAATATTTTGTGCACATGATATTTAAAAAGGGCTTGTCATGTTAATACTCTGACAGGTATGTATGCATTAGTCTCTTATATGTGAAGCAAAACACAAATATTGAGGAAAGTATTTTATTCCAGTATGCTAATGTTTTAAAAAGATTAATATTTGAGAATAAATAATTTAAAATATTCAGTTAATATCACTGCTCAAATTCATGAATGAAAAATGCTTATACATATCATGCATAAAATATGACCTGAATGAGGAATGATTGCAGGGTACACATCAGAATAGGTTTCTGTGTCTTGGAGTAAATTTGTGTGTGTGAATCTGTGGATATGATCTTTTCATCTACATGAAATGACTTAAAACTTTTACTTATTTTAATTTATTTCTTTGAGAATAATAAAAAGCATTAAAGACATCTTAAAGTTTTTTATGGAGCAATGTAACGTGAAGATTTGTCTATCATATACCTATCAGGTATTTAGTCATTTATTTAGTTAGTTAGTTATTGCTGTTTCCTTTTGTCACATTATTTATATAAATAAATTAATTGTTTTATTTACTTGGTGTTTCTTATTTGAATTCACTCATTCATTCTTTCATTTATGTATCTTAATTCAATGTTGATGAAGGTTATAAGTAGCAATCATTATGGTTAATTATTCTGCAGTTCATCATGACTCTACTAATTTTCTAATACAATAATTAAGATACAGTCTTAGTACCTATATTTTTGATGTATGGTCCATCATGTACTTAAATATATAGTTAAAAGGATTTAGCAGGCCACATATGTTAGATAGATAATCTGATTTACATGAAGCTCAAGAATTAGAAATATTTGTGACTCTAGATAAATAAATGATTTTGCCTTCTTTACTCAAGCTCTAGTATATAACCCATGCAGATATTGAATTGAATAATTATCAGATTACTTACCCTCTCTGTTTCTTCCCCCTACTGCTTACATAATTTGGCCTGTCCCAAATAGATACATTTGTTATTTAAATGCAAGCACCTACCCCCCTCCATCTATTATAATAGAGACTATATTCACATGTGAGGAAAAAAATTTATCATATGCAAATTTTAAAATATAAATTTTTGAATAGAGCTTAAATAAAAATTAAAATATGCATATGGATATGCATTTATAGGTGTGCGTGTAGATATATGCATATATTTATATGTTTATATATAATTAGAAGAGATTTGAACTCAGACTTTCAAACTCTCTACAGCTATCCACTCCATCTTATACAACTAGAACACATAACGATCTGGACCAACTAATGAGTACTGATTCAGCACGAAATACATATAGTGGTAATTATTTATCTTTTTCGCATGTATGCGGTCATGTGTATCGATTGTATAAGATGGAATAGATAGCTGTAGGGAGTTTGAAAGTCTGAGTTCAAATCCTTCTAATTATATTAAGTTCAGCATAGACAATATACTTGTGTTTAAATGTTTATAAGCAGATTATTTTTAATAAAGTTTAAATTTTTATATGTGTTGATAAACTTAACATATATTTTAATAATTTAAAAACTCATAAATATATATTCAAAAAATTCTATTACAAAAATTATACTTCATAAGAATATTAAACTAATATATTATTATTTACAGTTCTAAAAAACGACTGCTAGTCAAATCATAAAAAGAAGAAAAATAAAAAGCACTGAAAGTATAAAATTGGTCATATATTAATATTTCAAGATAGTTTAATAAAGCTTGCTCTAGTTCATCAGGTAATATTTTTGTTCAGAAAATGTACTATCTTGTGATTGACAAAAATCAATTCAATTGTTCCAGACTGATATTATTAAAAAATAGCCAGTTGTATGTAAGCTTTAATGTCTATTTTCCAAAAATGTTAAAACACCTTCAAGACAATATTAAAGCTAAAATCTTGCTGCATGGATATCACAGCAGAGTATCTGATATGAAAGAGATTTCATTAATCAAAGTTTTCTTTAATTAATAATTAGTTGTCATATCCAGATTATTTATGAATCTATATATTTCATATAGATATTTTTTACAAAAAAAAAAAAAAGTAATTTAAAATCAGATTAAAAAAAAATCTTACATATGTATACTCAACTAACGGCAGATACGTATAACGTATATACATTACGCAAATCATTACCTATGTTAAATCATTTATTCCGCTAACAACAATAACAAATATTGTCAAATCCAAAAAACTGGTAGCAAATATTTAATAAAGAAGTTTGAATTATAACACAAAAGAGAAAATCAACTGTCACAAAAATACAATTTCTTAAGATTTCGCAATGTGTCTGCTTGATCTTTTCCATATCAATTAAATCTATGAAATTATGAGACTTGAATCTAACAATAATTAACCTTGCTCTATCTTTATAATTATAAATATATGATTCCATAATAATACATTCAATTTCTAGCACTGTAGAAATAGATTTTTCAGTCTTGTACATATTTTTATCTTCGATAAATATTATTAAAAATCTTTAAAAAATATTCTCCGATTAATTTATTTGCACAAATATACCAATTTACATATAATACAATATGTTATAAATAGCTATCTCTGAATAATCTAAGTCAACAATATTAATTGTGTTATTCCTGCATTCATTACAAGTAAAATTTCTCGTACTGGCTGTACACATTATAACATTAAATTGCCCATATATGATTCATTGACAATTCTAGTATTTTTTTTTAGAAATTAAATACTGTGTAAGAAATACAACATTATTGTCATCTTTCTTCTGTTTATTTCTTCCAAAGAAGAATGTCATGAAAATTTTTTGTTAGCAGAATAAATATCTTTATAGATATAATAAACACCTCCATACTTCCCCATTCTTTTTAAATTCATATTTACAAATAATAAATCAATTATATATATCACTACATGAGCACACGCTCATGCCAGATATGTTCTGGTACAGAAATTTTATAATGTAAAAGTGATTATTGTTGAACTCTTGAAAAGATAAATGAAAATTGTAGATCCAACTGAGATCATATCTAACACTGTGAGAATTTAAATATATGGATTTGATTTTGAAGAGGGATAAAAAATTAGATATAGATAAAATTAAATCCTAAATTTCTAAAACTTTTTTCAGAATTGTAAAAAATACAGGAAAAAATGTAACAAACTGGTGAAGAAAAAAATATAAAGAATAAACCTGAAAAAAAAAAAGAAATCAGGAAAAGATTGACTGAGCAACATTTGCATTTAAGCAACCTCATTTTACAAAAAATAGTGGGAAATATAATGATAAACAACAGAAGTAATATAGGGAGATCATTCTAAAATAAATCATTTTCTCTTATTGCAAAGTCTATTGTCATGAAAATTTTATGGCATCTAGAGTAACTCTATAATTTTCTTTCTTTTCTTTAAATATGAAATTCCATAATTAGCATTAATTTGCTGAGCACTGTTTTCAACCTGGGGGGGGGGGCATAATCATAGCACTTCAACTTGTCATATTAACACCAGTTGGCCTGGCAAGCTGAAGTGCTATGATTATGCCCCTCTCCCCTCCACCAGGTTGAAAATAAAGCTCAGCAAATTATTTATTTAATTGTTTAACAGAATATAATCTTTTCTTGAATTAGCTTAGTAACATTATTCATAGGCATCTAGAGTAGTGTTTGATTATTGTTCTGATTCAATTACTTATATATTACTGTGAGTATATTCAAACTCAAGAGCTGAATATAATATAAATTAAAATATTATTGGAGTTTTGTTTATTATTTATTAAATATATTTATATATTCAAAACAAAGCAAAACTCTCCATGTAGTAGTGCCATCTTGTGCTAACAAGAGCAATCAATGGATGCCAGAAGGCTTGTGCATAAAATCCCTATCTAGTGCCTACTCATCCAATATCCCCAGACTAGTTTCTGGCTTGTGGCCTTCATCAGTGAAGAGTCTTGGATCTGAGAGCCACAAGCCAGAAACTAGTCTGGGGATATTGGATGAGTAGGCACTAGATAGGGATTTTATGCACAAGCCTTCTGGCATCCATTGATTGCTCTTGTTAGCACAAGATGACACTACTATATGGAGAGTTTTGCTTTGTTTTGAATTGTTTAATAACAATTATGTGCTAGTATGAGATAGTGATCATGTGATGTTTAGTGGTTTATATTTATATATTACTAATTATCATTACATAGTAATTGAGAAAATCTGATGTTTATATATAGCATGTGAATAGTAAAATGAATTATTTTTCTTGACATACAGTTGATTTTAAAAACATTAAAACATTTTTTTTTTGATAGCTCTTGCTGTATATATGAATGCACATACTATAATAACAATAATTCCCAAGTCAGACTCTTAGAATCATTTTACTAAACTTGTAAATAATATCCTTTCTCATGTCTGTGTTAATTTATTAGATTAAAAATATTCATCTTTATTCAATCACCATGTTATTATATGAAAAAGAAATCAACCATTGTCACTCAAAAGATTTATAAATTTAGTCAAGCGTTGGTAGCCGAGATGTCAGCACAGCCGCCTTGCAAGCAAGAAGTTGCTTGCAGACATTTGCCACAGCTTTGCTTCTCTGCCGATGCTTGGACATATGGGAAAAAAAAAATTATAAATTTATATTGGTGAAGACTTTCATAAAGTATTAATCAAACTAGCTTACAATTTCAAATAGTAATCAAGATGTAAATTCTAATAATTTGAATAAGCATGTAAAGATGTAAATTCTAATAATTTGAATAAGCATGTAAATAAACTATATAATGTTATTTATGGAGTAATTAAGTCTAAATGTGTATATCTATAATAATAATTCACAAATAAAACTTCTTTATAGAGACATTTTTAGCAAATTTGTAAATAACTTCCTCTTTATTTTTTATTAAAAGATTATGTTAGCATTAAACTAGTATATATTAATTATTCTCATGACTATTTAAAAGCAGAAAATAATTATTTATGTTTGTACATATGCTAAAGAAATCTCAAAGTCAACAAATTGTGAGGAGCTACAATAGTATTAATTCTATTACAAATGAACAAATAAATTTCTGCAGTCATTGGTTGAAAGCAACTAGCCAATAACAAAGATAGTAAAATTATTGGATAATTTATTTCAATTTATATTCAGCTATGAATCAATTTTAAACAGTCAGATTTTATTAAAATATATTAAAACTAGATTTTAGCAGCTATTTCACTCCATGTTTTGTTAAATAAGAGTCACTATACTTCTTATAAAGGAACACTGCAAGAATTTGCTGCCTGATTCTTCAGAATATATTTTATAATATTGGTCTTAACTATTTATTATTTTATTTATGTTCTATTTTTTTTTCCATTTTAGATAAATTCTTATTTTTCTGACAATTATATTCAAAAAAATATATAATCTATACAGATTCTAACTTCATATCAATAAAGAACCCCTTAATTTCAAATCAAATTCATACCAAAATCAAAATAAAATGTGATAAAAATAGTTTAAAAATTCACACCAAAAACACACTTTATTATAATGAAGAAAATAACACAGAAATATCATAAAATAAGAAATGTACAATGAAAATTATGATTATGATTCATAAATAACAAATGATGAAAATTATTTAACTAATAATAATAAAATTTAGATAATTATAAAAATAAACATTTATCCAAAAAACATACCTTAAATGTGAAGGAAGCTTGAACTTATTTCTAACATCAGCAAGACGTTGTCCAAAGCAAGGCGCATCGATTGTAAGAACCAAGGCTTTGTATCCACTTTTTTCAGCTCTCTGAACAAGATTTTCTGTAATTTCTCTGTTGCGGTAAATGTACAATTGAAACCACTTTACTCCTGGAGAAGAAGCAGCAGCTACATCTTCTAATTTTGTTGTTGAAAGAGTACTAAGAATCATTAAAGTATTCAAAGATGCAGCAGCTGCAAAGATAAAGTATAGTTAAATGAATTAAAAAAATAAAAATAGACAAAATAAAACTCAAAATATTATACATACATTATCTATTCTAATAAGTACCACAAAGGCTTAACAATTCTTACTAAAATCTGGTTAAACTGTCAAACAACAATTATTTTTAATTATATTAATTACTTATATTTTTGTGTACTAATTACATTCTTTTTTCATTCAGGAGGGGTGCTATTAATAAACATTACTTTTACAATTCCTAGAGAAATGAATAATACTCTCAGTACCAATTCTAGATAAATTTTAAATAATTCAAGCATCCACTTCTCTTTCTTTGCCTCTATCTTGCCTTGTTATTTTGCACTATAACATAAGCTGTGATACATATATATGCACGCCAAGAATAAGCCATTTATTATTCATTTACATTAAATATTTATTGGTTCTAAAATACTCGTAATTGTCATTTTATCTTTTAATTTCATTCTTAATATTCTCATAAGATATACCTAAAAGATTTTTAATTATACATGTGACATTCAATTGAAAAAAAAATTGAATGAACTGATACAACTGTCTCATATTAAACAAATGATTGGAAAACTGGGCACATACTTTGGTATAATAGGTCAAATACTAACAATTGGGGAGGAACTCATTATAAATAAAAAATGAAAAAATATATTATTGAGATTGCTGGTATATCAGACAGAGTGGCAAAATAACTTATTCAAATTAATGGGAATATCAAATTCAGATAATTCAGGTTTATGTCCAACAAATTCTTATTCTGATGAAGAAGTAGATGATGATCACCATGAGAGATTTTAATGGTAGAATATGAAAACAATTTATAAATGAAAATATTGTGGTTAAATTTAAATATGAAAACAAATGAGACAATATACATAAAGTTTGTGAAAATATGTAAATTATAATTTTTTGAGAAAAAATCCAAGGCAAAAGAGAATACTTTAAGCATCCAAGTGAAGACATAACAGAAAGATTATATTTTGTCTAACAGAAAATACAGGATGTATTTCAAGATGGTAATATTCCTAACAAAATCAACATAGGAAGTGATTATCGGTTAGTAAGATATAAGCCAGAAAAACAAAAACTATTAGTAAAGGCAATATTTTTAACCTTCATAAATATTCCACTGAATTTAATCTAGAACTTTCTAATCATTTTAAATAACAAATTTTGATGATGGTTCAAATTTGAATAAGATCAATAAGAAGACAACTGTTACTCTACTAAAATCAGCTACATAGATAGTCATAAAAACCAATTCATCAGTGACAAAGTATATGTAAGAAATAAATATATGAAAATATTTTTAAATTATTCATTTGGGGAAAAACTGAATATATAATGAATTATTTATTTATATAGCACTATGTTTTTAATTTATAACAATCATTAGGGAATCACTCCTCTGCACATGTATTGTATAGATTTAAACACTATAGGAATACTCTCCTGTCTAAACACTAGATAAAGTCATTTGAAAAGATAAGATAAATTCACCTTAACTTTTTAATCTAAGTGTATATGTATAGGCAAATCTTAAATAGTTAAAAGTGAGAGTGTAAAGATCTCAATTAGTCACTTTTAATTCCATTCATTATGGTTTAATAATTGACATCTGTGAAATTTTTATTATTTATTGCATGTCAGTATTAGATCTAATATTAAACATATGTAATACGTTATTTATTTATATATTGCTGTTTTTTTTAATTTGTAACTATCATTTGCGAATCACTCCTCTACACATGCACTGTATAGATTTTAACACTTCAGGAATATTCTCCTTTCTAAACATAAGATAAAGTCTTTTGAAACACAGAAAATTGTAAAAATTTTACAAACATCAATCATCAAGACATAGTAAATGGAATTAAAAGGGACCGAGATCTTCATGCTCTCATTTGTAAATGCATAAGATTTGCCTATACATATATGCTTAGGTTAAAAAGTTAAGGTGAATTCATTTTATCTTTTCAAAAGACTTTATCTTGTGCTTAGAAAGGCAAGTATTCCTGAAGTGATTAAATCTATACAGCACTTCTGTAAAAGAGTGATTGTTAAAAACTGAATATCTACATATTATATAAAGATTAGCACACAAGATAGATTATTCACCTCTAAATAAATCATTGATTATTATTTATCAATTGAAAATTTTTGGAGGAAGCTCTACAGAAATGAAAATATAACCTAAAGATTTTATTTTTATTTATTACTAAAGTAAACAAATTTATTAATTTTAATACACATTTAATTATGATAATTCTATATGATCCATACAAAATAGTAAATATATGCCAAATAAAAGAATTAAATAAAATATTCCTACAGATAAAATAAATCTAAATTCATGTTTACAAACTCATATTGTGGCTATCAGGGTTATGATTTTGTGCATATTAACATACAAACATGTAAGGTATGCACATTTCAAAAATAAATTCAGCAATTGAGGCAACTCAGCAATCAAAAAAAAAAAAACAACTATCTTTTTACTGATACCAGTTTGAATTTGTTTTCAATCCCCCCCCCCCCTTACTTAAAACAGATTCAATTGCTCAAGAATCTTTGCTTCATAAAAATATTTATTATGTCATGAAAATGGAAATATATATATTATTACAATGGAACAAAAAATTAATGGTTGCAAATGTAGTATAGAAAGAATAAAAATAGAATTAAACATTTTATTCCTCAACCAAAGGAGAAATATTCTTTTAAATCAATAAATCTTTGTTTTAGCACAAAACTTGGATTTGTATATTATCAAGAATGTGGATGAACCACATACATGCATATTTCCAGTAAAACTTTTGTCCATTAAAAAAAGTATTACTTAAATATGGCAAAACTTGAAGTGACTCTAATAAGCTCTTTCAAAAACATTTGCTTTGGGAATCTCAGAGAGTGAAAAAAGTAAGCCAAATAAATACAAATATATTTAAGTTAACTTACTTTATATAACAATAGAAGCTTACCATTTATATGAATAATCACACCAAAGGATGTTATCATCATCTAATCCATTGTAATCAATAATTTTTACTTGCCAACATGTAGAGGTTGCTATAAGAAAATATAAGAATATGGGAAATCGTAATGGTTTAATGGATGGCCAAGTATAGTTAATATATTATCTATTACCTCAATACTTAAAGGGGGGGGGATGCCTCTACTATAAATCTTAATGAAGTAAACTTTTTATGATGTAGCTTTAGAAATAAAATGCTAAAATAAATTGTGTTAATAGAGCAGCAAGAAATGGTAAACAAAGTGAAGATGACTAATGATTATTACTTCGTCTTGATGGCATTTGACTGCCTACTTAGTCTGACTTCATAAAACATGTATAAAACAAAAGTGTTTAAATCAACACGTCTATCTACTAGTAAATGGTACCTCACACACACGATATAGAAATATATGTTAAATAATTAATCCATAACAAATATTCTATTAAACATTTAAAATAAATAAACAGATATAGAGGTTTCATTTTAAAAATTATAAAACATATTTTAAAGGATATTTTAATAAATAACTTTTGATGATATCAATTTCAGATACGCTCTCATTATCACTTCGAAAGAAACAGTAAACTGATAACATTATTTTTTTTTAAAAAAAATTTTTTTTCCTTCAACAAAAAGAAAGATGATAAACCATTTTTTAATACCCTGATTACAAATTTGTTTAAATTTCTTCAAATTTGCAAAGTTATACATACACATGCCCACATCTACATAGATAAGTATAATATAAAATGTTAAATTACCCTTCCAAATGTTAAGATATTTCAGCACCGCCCTCTGTGAATAAATATTTAATTTTCAGCTAACGTTATGTATTATATTTTCTTACATATATATATGTATTATCATGTGTTGTGAAGATAGAATTATCATCTCAATATA
The DNA here is from genome assembly GCA_028023455.1 of Epiperipatus broadwayi. Lineage (NCBI taxonomy): Eukaryota > Metazoa > Onychophora > Udeonychophora > Euonychophora > Peripatidae > Epiperipatus > Epiperipatus broadwayi. The sequence goes on along the minus strand of JAQFVV010012403.1, from coordinate 5,836,379 downwards.
TATATATTAGTGTATTAAAACAGGCAAAACTCTCTATACGTATTGCCCACTCAATGCAAGCCAGAGTAATCAATGGATGCCAGAAGGTTTGGGCATAAAATCCCCATCTAAAGCCTACTCATCCAATATCCCCAGACTGGCTTATAGAGAGTTTTGCCTGTTTTAATAACAGTTATAAACAAGCATAAGAATGGCGATCATGTGATATTAGTGTATATTGTTGGCATTGTTTTTCTGTTTACATTCTGTACTTACTTTTTCATAATTGCATTATTCTTTATATATATAGTTATCTTTGTTAATGTTTAATGCAAATACTTAAAAAAATTGTCTCATAAATGTATATACTAAACAAATATATATATATGCATGTTTTTCTATTATCTATTGTTTCAGATATTTAGAGGAAGGTTTTAAACCAAATGCAATAAATAAGAAGGATTACTATAATTTGTTTTTAAAGCATCATCTTAAATTTTAGTGCTTTAGTTTAGATAAAGATTATGGAGCAATACAAGTTGAGAAATGAAAGTTTCAAATAACTATTGCAACTAATCATATATAATTATTTGGCATCTTATAAAATGTAGGATAGTACAGGATTAAATTTATTTTTCTTGAAAATAAAGACTAATCCTACTCATTTGTTTTCCTGTAAAAGTTTTAAAATCGTACTCAGAGCATGCCTTGATAAATGTAAAATCTATATTTTTTTTAAACTTAGAAATTTTTTTTTTTTTTTAAAAAAAGATGGCATTCTTTTTTTTTTAATTTCTCTAAATAATATTGTGATAAGTTACTTTTTTGATAATCTGGACCAACTGATGTTTGCTGATTTAGCATGAAATACGGATAATTATATTATCTCTTCAACATGTATGTGTTCTAGTGTATCCGTGTTATGAGATAGAGTGGAGAGTGGTGGGTGGCGTGAAAGTCTGTGTAATATACCCTATATATATATAGACACAAGTATATAATAAGCCTGTGTTTCAGTTATTATATAGTAGAGATGTCTGCCCATCCCTTGTAGATGTATTAAATGGATTATGCCCTGTACATGAGGAGTCAGATTGACCCTAGGTCATCATGAGTGTGACAAGAATCTCAGCCTCAGGGTGGTCTTTGAACGTTCCATCATCAGATTTTCAATTGGATGGACGGTTGAAGAGTTGGAATGTGGAGTGCATTGAAGCCTGTCCATTAAAGTATGAGGATTGGCTCTCTTAATATATATCTGAGCACTTATGGCATATACGTGTAGACATGGTAATCTGGACCAACTGATGATTGCTGGTTTAGCATGAAATACGTCTATTGGTGATTATTTATCTTTTCAACATATATGTGTTCGAGTGTATCAGTGCTATGAAATAGAGTGGAGAGTGGTGGATGGTGTGAAAGTCTGTGTAATATACCCTATATATTATATTATTTAAACATTTTAAGGATGCAAAAGACTCATTAATAAGGTTTATGATGTAGTTCTAAATATTAAAATGCTGGAATTATATTAACAATGAGGCAAGCAATAGCAAATTATTATCATCAATAGTATTCTATTGCCTAGTTCCCCTTGTCTTCAACAAGGAACTTGCACACATTGTTATAGAGTATATGTAACTGATTAAAAAAAAATACCTAGATAATTTTTTTTTGTATTTGAATATAATGTTCTTTTTTTAAAATTAAACAAAAAGTTTAAAATATTCATTTTAAATTTGGAATAAAGCAGATGTTATATTTCTATGGTTTTTTTAAATTACGCTCAGATTAATGTCTAATTACATAATGTTAAATATTACATATATATGTATATGTAGATTTAAATATTAAAGAATAGCAATAATATTTTATTTTCTTATTCACTAAGCATAAAATGTTTTAAAAATGTTTACTTTATGAAATAATTTCTTTAACTATTTTAAATAAAAACAATTTATATTTTTTTTAGCCCAAATTTTTAGTATTGTTAAATATTAAATTTGCTATAATTTCCTAATCAAGAATTCTTTGGGAATATTATAGTTGATTTTATTTTTCATTTCAACCACTTGAACAATTTAAATTAAATATAATTAAATCTTGTACTGCATGGCATAATCATTTTATTGACAAATTGTAAAAAAAAAAACCCAGTAAATACAGGTTCTAATAAAGAAAAGAATATTGATTCACTCAGTTAGCACTAATTCAAGTAATTTTTAAAAATATGGTAATTAGTAATTAAATAAGATAATTAAATAATAAATAAATATTCCAACTTTTCTCTTTATATAATACTCTTTTAGTACCATTTAAAAGATAAAAACTTTACAGAATAAAAATATTTTGAAGGTCATTTTATATAACTCATCGACAACAAAAAAAGAAATCATATACTATTAAGATATATAACATAAATATTATTGTTTATTTAATTTAAATAACCTTTCATAATTAATAATTTCATAATTTCAAGATAGGCTTTAAAAGTCTTAAAATAATTTTACAAATAGTATATTAAATGATTAATAATTTTTATTTCCATAACTTTTTTCAAAAAGCATTGTTTATCACAAAAATTTGAAGATATCCTAAATATAACAATCTATTTATTCATAAAGTGTAAATAAATAATAATATGAAAAAAAGCATCTCTTTTATCAAAACACATTGCATAATAACAATCATTTTATCAAGATATTTAGATTCTTATTTCTGCCATTAAAAAATAAAATTTACAAAGCACTCCAAGCTAGTAATTAATTTTTATGCAAAGATTCTTCATTTATACAGAAATATAATTATCATCATTGTCAATCAATAGAAGGATAAAGGTCTCTCCAAATTCAATCCATCTTTATTGTGAATCTTTCCCGAGACTGATTAAACTATGCAAAGAAGGTGGTAAATAGTAGCAATAATAAGTTGTGTAATTGCTAGAATCTCTTACTATTGAATAATCAAAATTATCAAAAACTATTAGCAACATATCTTTTAATTATCTAATAATATGAGTATTTTCATTATAACATGAGAAAATAATTATTACCACTTCATTCAAGATTTCAGTCTACAATTAAAAATAAGATGGCCTATGCAAAATATGTAACCCTTTTATTTGAAATGATGGATGCCCTATAATAAACAATTTCATAATTACTAAAGATTATTCTACTGCTAATGAATACAAGAATTATATCTTGTTTTATATAGTTAAATTGGATTATTGTTAACTTTTAAATAATATGAGGAACAATTAAAATTATTTTGCTACTAATGATGGAAAGTAAAATATTTTCTTATCTTTTCATATTATTATGTTGAGTTACTTTTCATATATGATAGAGAAGTTAATTTCTTTCTGCTAATGAATGAAATAAAAATACCCATATTCATATTTTTATTCAACAAAGTTAAATTATTAAATATAATCAGCTCTTTGTATGTAAATATAAATTTACCTGTATAAATATGATAACTATAGTATCTATCATTAATGAAATTACATCAGCAAAAAAATAAAAAAAATACATAATTGTGTAATGAATTCTAGAAGTATATTAATGTCTCATATTTTGTTCTTATTATGCAAGTGCTAACAATTCAACAAGAACTTAAATTATTAGATGATGAAAGAATTAGAAAAATGTTCCTTAATAAATGAATTAAAATTTATATATATATAAAAATTATTTTTCATACAAATATTTATAAAAAATTTCAAATATATTTTTAATTTTTGTTATTCTTTAATAATAAACATTTTTACATGTGTATTTCATTTACTGATATTTGTAATAAAATATATTTCTTTTATTCAGTATATATAAACAATTCTCTTTTATGTATATAAAATAAAATAAAAAGATAAATAAATTAACAGAAAAATTAATAATCATATAGGCAAACAAGATAAAGATAAACAGAAAGACAGATAGAAACAAATAAATAGTAAAATAGACAGAAATGAAAGAAAGAAAGAGAAATAAAGAAAAGAAAAGAGATAGATGATGGCTAGGCAGATGGACAGACAGATGGATGGGTGGACAGGCAAGCAGGCAGGTAGGTAGGTAGGCAGGGAATACCGTCTGCTTCCAATGGTCAGTGAGAAATGGGACTATTTTGCCCAAGTGCGGGGTATAATATGATTCTGCATGTAGTGGATCTCATGAAACATTTACTAATTACACCAATATATCCAATCGATTAACCCAATTTAACTATGAAACAAATAATCTAAGATTAACCCTCCCTTAAATAATTAATATAACTTTACAAATCTATGCAGCCATTCAAGCCCAACTTAAATTTAACATTTATATAATTTAGTCAATAAATATTAATAATAAAAAAAATGAAAATGATTAAATTAGCAAACTCAAATATATAAAATTAAACATTATTAATTGATTTTGAAATCTTAAGTCAGATAAAAGTTCTTTTTAAAATTAGGTTAGCTGATTATAAAAAGTTTGTTAAATCTTGACGAAAATCACTTTTTTTAAAAAAAAATTGTATAGGTCATACCTTACAGTAGAAGAGCTCACGATTCCTTGGTCCAATTCCTGTGAAGACTTTATTAGTTATAATTTCATGGAAGACTGGTCTGTTGTTCATACCATAGTATTCAATCCGGAGGCTGCCTTAGCTGGTTCAGTCTTGTTACTATTTTATTGTAGTACCCATATGATTCGGGGTCTGCAACAGTACCATTCATAATTCAATGGTCATTTCATTTGAAATAAGTGAGAGAGGGAAATGCATCTTATCATCCTTCTCAAAAAAATCAAGCTGGAACTGTTCTTAATTTGAATATTTTTCTTTTTATACAAATCGGCCGGATCCACTGAACAATGGTTTCCTGTTCCAAATTTTTGTTAAGGTCCAAGCGTTGGTTGCTGCTTCTATTGGACATCTAATATTTTTTGTTCTCTTATCTATATCTTTCATTTGACTTTTTTATATAAGAGCCCCAAGGGCTAGTTTGCTTTTTGATAATTAATAACACAATCATTTCCATTTACTGAGATTACATAGGAATATTTTTCCTTTATGTTACTTTTTAATAAAAATATTTTATATTTAGATCTTTACCTTTTTTTATAAAAAGTACATTCAAATACTTTTTTTTTTTTATTAAAAAAAAAAATACTTTTAAAGTTTTGCATACGTTTAACAACTCTTTAATTTTTTTAGCTTTTAGTTTTTATTTACGAACTTAAGTTTTTTCTTTATAATAAATCAATTTTTATTTGTGATCTTTTTATTTTAATTTTAAATTAATGTAATTGCATATTATATACCATTACACTATATACAAATAATCTGTTTTAAATAATATGAAAAATGTTTTTTTTTTTCTAAAAAGGAGATACTTGCTTTTATATATATGGTAAAGAATAAGAAATTTTAAAATTTGAGGTTTCTAATTTCTTATATAATACAAATTCTACCACTTTATTCCAATTTTTTTAATAATGTTTTATTATATTTATATAAATAATTAAATGGTTTTATTGCTAGGAATTTCATATGTAATTTGAGCATCAGATATAATAGAGATGGGCATAATTTATGGACCATGAGTTCTAGATTCTATCATTCATCATTACACCAAACCTTGCAGAGCATAAAATAACCAATTATTCATGCATAAGTAAATCATATGAATTTTTAAATATTGAACAAAAAAAGTATCAAAAATATGAATAAAATTACTTAGAGGTTAATATAAGAAATAATTATAACTCAGACTATCTGTAACTGGAGTGGAAGCAACTATTTTCCAATGAGTTATATAGTGCAAATAAACTACTAAAAGACAGAGTGATACCACCTACCCTTTAGCATTTGTTGGCATTTATGCTTAGTTTATTTACATAATTATAAATTACAGAATGAATTTGATTTATTGCTTATGCATATGTATAGAATAAATTATATAAAATCACTATTCTGTCTTTTAATAGTTTATATATATATATTAGATAATCCATTGGCTGCAGAAAGGAGTTTGCTATTAACTGAAAGGAGACCCTTTGATTCCTCTTGGAGGCCTTAAAGGAACCGAGCAGGGCAAATTCCTAATGTCCACTCCATACGTTCTTGTTGTTGCAGCTGTTATTACTATGTGATTATTTATATAGTATACGAACATGGATGGGCTGCTCACCAACATGCATTAGCCAGCGTGGTGAGTTTATTGGCTTTTTACCTCTAAGTTTAAGATCAAGAAACACCATGGTCTTTCTTCTCAGTGCCTGATAAGGCAGAATGAATGTTTGTGTAAATGATAAATATTTTTCCAATACATATATACAATTATGACAGACAAAAATAAAGCATGGCCCTTATTCCCAGGAGGCTGTAAAGTCACCAACCAAGGCAGCGGTTGGTGGCCTAAGGCGGAGGGTGCTAAGAATCCCCTGATTGCGGAACCAGGCTGCCATTTGATGACGACTTTTTATTTAGGTACTTACAACTGCAGATCACTTTCAAGTGAAGGAAAATTGCAAGAATTAGAAGAAGAACTGTCTTATATTAAATGGGACATTATTGGACTTTGTGAAGTTAGAAGAAAAGGAGAAGAAACAATTGATTTAAAAAGTGGACATATACTCTATTATAAAGGCACACATTGGAAATACAAGTGGAGTAGGATTCACTATAAATAAAAAGTGGAAGAACAATATTGTGGAGAGTTATACAACTTAATAGCAGATACCAAATGCAGATAATTCAGGTTTATGCCCCAACAAGTTCTCATAGTGATGAAGTAGTAGAAGATTTTTATATGGATGTACAAAAGGCTTTTGATCAGAGTAAACAACATTTTAAAATTGTTATGGGAGACTTTAATGCTAGAATTGGTAGACAAATGAAAGATGAAATTGCTGTAGGTAATTTTGGTTATGGTAATAGAAATGAGAGAGGACATAGACTTGTGGAGTTTGCAGAAAAAGAAAAACTTTATATTATGAATTCATTTTTTGAGAAAAATGTTAAAAGGAAATGGACATGGAAGCATCCAAATGAAGGTACAGCAGAATTGGATTATATTTTGACTAACAGAAAATATATATTTCAAGATTGTAATGTTCTTAATAAATTTAACACAGGAAGTGATCATCGATTAGTAAGGTGTAAGTTACGTGTTAATGTAAAACTAGAGAGACAAAAATTATTAAGAAAAACAATATTTACAGTTGATATTTCTAATCTTCAGAACCATTCTAATGAATTTAAATTAGAACTTACAAATAGGTTTCAAGTGTTAGGAGATTTTGAACATGATTCAGATTTGAATGAAATTAATATGAAAATAACTGATACACTTTTAAAAACTGCAACAAACATAGCTGGTAGAAAAAAGCAGCAATTGACTAATAAAATTTCTACTGAGACTAGAGAATTTATGAAGAAAAGAAGGAATATGAAGATATACAAAAATGATGTATTAAAAAGAATTGAATATCTCGAATTTTGTAAAATGGTACGGAAAAGAGTTGAAAATGATATAAGAAAGTATAACTGTGAAATAGCAAGGAAAGCTGTAGAAGAAAATAAAAGTCTCAAAAATGTTAAACAACATTTTGGTATTGGTAGGAAATTTATACCTGCAATAAGAAAAAAAGATGGAATTATTACTAAAAAGAGAGATGACATCATGAAATTGGTAGAAGATTTTTATCAAGAATTATATAGTAATAAAGAACAAGTACCTTCTATATCTATTACATCTTCCGAATTGCCCAGAATTTTAAATGAAGAAGTGAGACATGCAATTAAGTGTATGAAGAAAGGAAAGGCTCCAGGAAATGATGGAATTATAATTGATATATTAAAAGAAGCAGGTGAAGAAATAGAAACAATTTTAGCAAAGTTATATACCAAATGTCTAAATGATAAAGATGTACCAGAAGATTGGAAGAATGCAGTAATAATATTAATATTTAAAAAAGGTGATAAAGAAGATATTAGAAATTACAGACCTATCAGCCTTTTATCAGTTTTATATAAAATTTTTACCAAGATAATTACAACTCGTCTACAGAGAACTTTGGATTTCCACCAACCAAGAGAACAAGCTGGATTTAAAAGTGGTTTTAGTACAATAGATCATATCCAGGTATTGAGAGAAGTCATAGAAAGGACAAACGAATATGAGTTGTCATTATGTTTTGGATTTGTAGATTATGAAAAGGCATTCGATTCTATACACATTTCTTCAGTGATTAAAGCATTGGATCATCAAGGTATAGATCCAGGATATTGTCATATTTTAAAGAATATTTATAAAAATGCAACAGCAACAATTAGATTACATAATGATACTGAAAAAATCAACATTGAGAAAGGTGTAAGACAAGGTGACTCCATATCTCCAAAACTCTTTACAGCAGTGCTGCAAGAAGTATTTTGTGGATTAAAATGGGAAACTAAAGGAATGAAAGTAAATGGAGAGTATTTAAGTCATTTAGATTTTGCAGATGATGTAGTTGTTTTTGCAAATAATGCTTCAGAGCTGCAGGAAATGTTGCAGGAGTTAGCAGATGAAAGTAGAAAAGTAGGACTAAAGATAAATGTTAAAAAGACTAAAGTAATGTTTAATTGATTTGCTCAAAATATGAAAATAAAGATTGATTATGAAGAATTAGAAGAAGTTAACAGTTACAAATACCTTGGTCAGATTATTAATACAGATGGAAACATAATGGAGGAAATTAATCATAGAATTAAACTTGGTTGGAGTGCTTTTGGTAGAAATAATTTGATACTAAAAGGATATATGCCTATGTGTTTGAAAAAGATGGTTTTTAACAAATGTGTTTTACCAGTTCTTACTTATGGATCTGAGACTTGGACACTTAATAGAAGAGCAATACAGAGACTTCAGACCACTCAAAGAAGTATGGAGAGATGCATGTTGGGAGTAACAAGAAGAGATCGAAAACGCAATGTATGGGTAAGACAACAAACAGGTGTTACTGACCTTATTGAAAAAATTAAAAGATTAAAATGGAGTTGGGCTGGACATATTGCTAGAAGAGATGATAATAGATGGACAATTGAAATTTTAAACTGGATTCCAAGAGATTGTAAAAGATCCAGAAAGAGACCACATGTGAGATGGATGGATGAAATAAGAAAATGTGCAGGGGTGTTGTGGAGAAGAGAAGCTAAAGATCGGAGAAGTTGGATTAAACTTGGAGAGACCTTCATCCTGCAGTGGATTGATAATGGTTGATGATGATGATGATGACATTGGAAGATACAGTTACTCCCATCTCAGTTACAGATAGTCTGAGTTATAATTATTTATTATTACATATTAAACTCAATTTGCATTTCATTTTTGAGAATTACTAAAACTAAAAAGCTTATCTTTGATCCCCTGAATGTTTAAATAGTGATTCTATATCATTTATTCTATACATATATGTAAGCAATAGATCAAATTCCGTCTCTAATTTAAAATTACTTAACTAAACTAACCATATATAATAACAAATGATAAAAAATAGATAATAGTATCACTTAATGTTTTAATAGTTTATTTATATTACATAACTCATTGGAAGATACAATTACCTCCATCTCAGTTAGAGGTTAATAATAAATAGCTTTATACCTATTCTTTCACTTCCCACATATTACATCATACCTGGTACTACTATCAATTATTATACTCAATCATAAGCTATGTTTACAATATGAGGAAATGAAATAGTTATCAGATACTATTTTTATAAATACAAATTCAAGTGCATACATTCTTCTACAGATTTCAAATACAGCATTTATTTTGATTTATAACTAGAATTATTATATTCCCAATCCACAGTTATGTAAAAAAAAAAATTATATACTATGTATTAATATAAATTCAGATATCTACATTCTTCATCTGATTTCAAAATACAGCACTTACTTTGATTTATAATTAAAATCATTATGTTTCCATGCCACAGGTATGTAAAATATATATATACTACGCGTATGTGTAATGAATAAAAAACTACTAAAGATATTTTGACTATTTTATCATCTTTCTTTGAGTTATTAAAACAGGCAAAACTCACTATACGTATTTCCATGGTGGTCATGTGATGTTTTCTTTGGGTTGTTTGGTAAAATCATTAATTTTATTCCATATCGTTCTTTACTACTCATTAATTTGAATGATGGGATTTGTATTAAATTCTAATCTCCTTTTTAAAAATTACATCTCTTTTTTTTTTTTTTAACATTTGCTTCCACCTTCTGCTAACAAAATACCTAATCAATAATCTCTTAATGCTTAATCTGTGATAGTTTTTTCAAAATTCAAATAACTGCAATACATTTTAATTCATTCAAAAATAAATTGCATTATATATAGCAAATCTATTTCTTCTACTTCAGTTTTAAGAAATTGCTTTTCATAATACACTGCTGTCATATTTACTCTTCAGTAACCACCCACCTTTTATAAATAAAACATTTTCAAAGGTTTTTGTGTAAGTGTAGTGTAAATTTTAAATGTTTTCCTACTATTCTAATTCTTTTAAATATATACATTAAATGGTAAGGACATTAATTAATAATTTGCAATTATAGTTTTAATATAATTATCAATATCATTGAATCTTAAATTTTTGATAAGAAAAAAGTTTATTAAGATTTTTGATTTTTCAGATTCTTACAAACTGCGTAGCAACAATAAAGACGTGATAAATATAATAATAGAATTTTTAAGGTTAAGACGAATTAGAAACCAACGTAATCTTCTTAATCGTTAAAAAGCAAAAAGAAAATTAAATTACTTATTTTACTTTATTTTTTTCCTTAAAGAAAAAGATAACTAAACTTGAAATATTTTATTACGAAATCTGGATATATCATAAAGCATTTATAAAGGTCATTACTTTAAGATCAATTCTCATTTGAAACAAATAAGGACAGAAAGAAAAAAACTAATAACATTAGCTAGTAATTTATAAAAAGTTTTAACCTAATCGACAATTTAGAAATAAAATTAAAATTTAAAAGAAAGTGATAAAATTCATTTGCAAATTTACTTAAATATAATTTATTTGAAAAATTCATTTATGAAACGAAATGTAAAAACAGATTTAACATAAATATTTAATTGAATTTGAAACATATATAAAATGTAGTGTTTTCCTGAATTTGTGATGATGGTGTTCTAGTTGTATTTTTATATTGGACTATTTCCACAAACTAATATGTGTATTGAATGTCTTTAGAAAAATTTAACTTTATTTAAATATTCCAAATACATCCAACTGTTAGAACGTTTCAAAAGATATTATTTTCCCCTCTTCTTCAGGTATTTCTGGCCTGACCAGTGACAGTACTAGCATGGATTCGAACCTGGACCTTTCTGATCCAGGTTTGAATCCCATGCTAAGACCAAATGTTAGAATGTTTTTAAGGTATTATTCTTCCCTCTTCTTCAGGTGTTTCTGGCCTGACTAGTGACAGTTCTAGCATGGTATTTGAACCTGGACCATAAAGGTCCAAGGTCCAGATTCAAATCCCATACTAGTACTGTCACTGATCAGGCTAGCAAAACCTGAAGAAGAGGGGAGAATAATACCTCTCAAAACATTCTAACATTTGAAGGTTTTTGGAATATTTAAATAAAGTTAAATTTTTCTAAAGACATTCAATAAACATATTAGATGATGGAAATACTCCAATATAAAAATACAACTAGAATACCATCATCACAAATCTTCAGGAAAACACTAAGTATATGGTATGGACCTGATACTATATTAAACTTTAGACATTATGAAAAATTATGTCTAAAGCTGGCTAAAGTAAAAGATCATTTAACTTGATTGTGTAAATCTGCAGGGATAATTCCTAAAAGTTTGCAACTAAAACCTCCAATTTACTCTCAGAGAGCTGAGAAAATTTACTCAGAGAGCAAGTGAAGCTCTTTTAAGAGAAAGAATAAATACTCAAAGGTTTTCTAAGTATCAAACAATGCATTCCATTAATAATGTAGAATGTTTTCTAAAAAAATAAACTTACTGATGAAGACTACATGAGTTTCTCAAGCAGTAAGAAAATCATATTCTACATTACATGGTAAAATAAAAGAATGCCAAAAGAGGAAACTTGCTAACCTACATGAGCATATCAAAAATTATAATGTACCAAGCAATGTACCAACATCTATTAAAAGTCTCAATTTTAAACATCTATCAGATACTGAAATTTCTGTTCTTGAAAGAAGATTAAACTTTACCATAACACCATCTAATATCCCTTTATTAGATATAATGGCAGGCCCTGAGGAAGTCACACAAAAATTGCCTTTAGAAGAAGCAGCTGAATTATGCTAGAGAATAAAAAGGACACTTGACAAGCAACAAAAATTGAAGCTCAAACAATCCTATGGTGAGAGGAAAACAATTAAATCTCTCAGATAAATCTATAATTATTCTCCCTGCTGATAAAGGCAATGCAACAGTTGTAATGGATACAATTGATTATGACAACAAAATACAAGAACTCCTAACAGCAGGCCAATATAGAAAAGTGGCAAAAAATCCAAAATGAGTACAGAAACAAAGTTACAACCATTACTCAGAAAACATCATAAGTACTTCAGATTCAGAAAAAAAGTAAAATAACATCATATTTCAGCAAAATTCCTCATCTTTATGGTCTACCTAAAATCCATAAGGATCATAATTCCATTAAGACCTATTGTTAGTTCTAGAGATTTACCTTGACAAAATTTGGCAAGATTTCTTCTCAAAGTTCTAAGTCCTTTGGCATACAAGACCAAATCCTTTGTCAATGATTCTAGACACTTTATAGAATTAATCAAGAACATGAAAATTGAAAGAACTGACCTACTGGTAAGCTTTGATATGAAAAGTTTATTAATGAGTGTACCATGTGAAGAAGCATTGTCTATTGTAAGAAAAAAATTAAATGGTGATAATAGTTTACAAACCAGAACAGCTCTTCCTATTGATAGTATAATGGAACTATTAACATTCTGCATAAAAAAAACCTACTTTTAATATAACACAGAATTCTTCCAACAAAACCAAGGAATGACTATGGGCTCACCATTTTCTACTCTGATTAGCAATATTTACATGTAAGAACTTGAAACCTTAGCCATAAAAAATACTCCATATCCACCTAAAGTTTGCCTTCGCTATGTGAATCATATATTTGTTATATGGCCACATGGTGAAGCACTGCTACAAACTTTCTGGAAACACATCAACAACATATCCCCTTCAATTAAATTCACAATAGACTCAGAACCAGAACAAAAATGGGCTTTCTTAGATGTTCTGGTGACAAGACTCCCTCATAAAAAAATCAAAACTACAGTTTACTGTAAACCTATACATACAAGAAAATACCTAGCCTATATATCCAATCACACCAGAAACACAAAATATGGAGTCACACTATCACTATGGGATAGAGCAAAATAAGTTTGTTCAGAAACTAGCGATTTGGAAAAAAAAATCTATATAGAACAAACTCTTATGAAAAATGTTTATCCATCATCTGTTATTAAGAAAATGTTAAATAGACAACAAAAAGAACCACCAAGAGAAAAGACAATTATTGGTACTGTAGTGTATCCATACATCCCAAAAATAGCAGACAAATTAAGCAAAATCTGTAATCAGTATAACATCAGAACAGCTTTCTAGAGCCATACAACACTACGAGGAATTCTAACATCTATAAAGCCTAAACTTGAAATAATGGAAAAGAAAAAACACATCTATAAAATACCATGCGAATGTGGAAGAATATATATTGGTGAGACCAGTCATCCCATTGAAAAGTGCTTGCAAGAACACAAACTGATGATTAGAAGAGAGAAAACAGATGTGTCTAAAGTTGCAGACTATGTATGTGCCAATGAACATATATTCAATTGGGAAAATATAAAAATATTGGATAGAGAAGAAAAGGTACAAAAAAGAAAATTTAAAGAAACTGCTCACATGACAATGGCAAAAAATCCCATAAGCCAACCTAGTGTGACTATACATAATGTATGGAAATCACCAATCAACTTTCCTCTTAGGAAAAGGTGGAGAAATCAGGAGGAACTCCATAGAAAAGTATATGAAATTTCTACAGACTGTTGCCTTTGGCAGGATAGCTCAGTTGGTTAGAGCATTACCTTAAAATTTCAATACTCAAGAATCTAAGGGTCCAGGTTCAAAACCCATGCTAGTACTGTCACTGGTCAGGCCAGCAACATCTGAAGAAGAGGGAGAATAATACCTCTCGAAACGTTCTAACAGTTGAATGTATTTGGAATATTTAAATAAAATTAATTTTTTCTAAAGACATTCAATACACATATTAGATGAGGGAAATAGTCCAACATAAAAATGCAAATGTATAAAATGTAGTATTTAGGTATATACAAACATTATAAAAGCCAAAAAGATTTCCTAAATAAATAAAAAAGTGTACAGAATAGCTAGAAAATAATAAAATAATTTTGATAATTAAATTTCTAACAATTTCTAGTAGCAGTTCTAAGTTCTATTAACAGAATAATAAACTTTTCTTCTAGAATATAAAAAGTCAGCGATAATCGAAGTAGCGGACAGAATTAAAAGTTGTTTTTCCAAAAAATGTTAATGTAAGATGAATTTGAAATAGAATTGAAGCTGTTGGGAAAAAAAAGAAAGAAAGTGAAAGTATTCATATCAGAAATAATTCACAAGAACAAATCTACTATATATTAAGTGAAAGATTAATCTGTTCAGTGTTGGATATAAACTAGTTAAAGAAGAGGATAAATTTATTGTAAAAGATGAAATGAAAATAGTTATTCATTACAGAAGGCTATAGCACAAAGTAAATGAATTGTTTGGAAAAGTGTTGGGATTTTGTATTTTAAAAATAAAAATAGTCATATAGATTCAAGAACAAAAAAACTTTCCATAAATAAAACTCCTGTAAATGACAAAGTGTTAGCAATTCGATTGATTACTCTGGCTTGCACTGAGCGGCAATACGTATAGAGAGTTTTGCCTGTTTGAATAGATTGACACAACATCGAAAAAATATTTAACCATGAATGATCTCTAGTGACAGGATGATGAAGAGTGATAATAAAGAATAAAAAAGAAATTGAAACTATTATAAAAATAACGAATTTAAAATATCAAGTACACAGTTTGTTTGTTTTTTTTCAAAAATAGTTCATAATTTTCCATATATATAAATGAATACACCAAACATCTTTTTAATATTTGATTTTTATATGATTATTATAAAAATAAAACTAATACAATGATGAATGTCATAAGTTTAAAAATAATATTGTATAAGATTATAGATTAAAAATTTAGAAAAAAAAATAAAAATCACAAGAGATATCGGAAAGGAAAGATCCAAATGATATTAAATTTCAATTATGTTTTGATTCAAATCAGATTTAGAAATAATTGAAAAAATTCAACTGCACATTTTGTAGTTGATATAGATTGAAATCACAATTTAGTATTATTAAAATTGATTTTATTTAAATAAAAAAAACTGAAAAAGAAAATAAATAGAAATATCTAATTGATAAAATAAATTAAAATAAAAGAGAAATTATTCAGAAAAAATTTAAATGGTAGTATTGAGGTAAAACCAATCAATTAAAAAAGATATAAGCATGGAGCGAAAGAAAATGGCAACTTTAGTAATGAGATAATGAATAAATAGGTAGAAAAAGGAAATTGGAGAAATATGAATTCTCTAGAAAGTATAGACAATTTAACAGAAATTTGAGATATGACAAAAATAAGACTAAAAGAGAATGGTTAGAAGAAGGAAGTAGATAAAATGCATAAAAAAAGTTAAGTTTGATTAAATGTATAGTAGAATAAAACACAAATGAAAAATTAAGATCACAGGAACTAAACAGCTATTAAAATCAGAAAAGCTAAAATATTACTAAAAATGGAAAAAAAAAACATAAGTTGTTTGTATATAAAAATAACAAGCCCTATTTATATTAACTGGAAGAAAAAAATGAAGATGGAGTAATGAAGGATATAAATGCTTCAAATTAAATAAAAACTGGAAAAAACATAGGAAATTGATCAGATTCCAAGAAAAATGATTTGAAAGAATTATCTGATGTCTGTGATTAATGAAAGTTTCTAACAGAATTCATTTCAAACTTATAATTTCATTTTAAAAATATCTAATTTTAAAAATATGAAAACTTTAAACAACCTCAATCTTAGCTAAGATAATGCTAGAATCTTGGGTAGAAAAATGTAGACTTAGAAATAAAAGAAATGCAATTGAAATATTGAAAACTATTGATAAGAGAAAGAGTATATTGAAAAGGAAGAGACTACTTTTTAGTAATTATGGAAAAATATTTAATAAACTGAAACCTCATATAGTTTTGCCATATATTCATTCTATTGCAAAACAGTTAATTAATAAATTATCTCTAGATTTTCAAGTAATTTTTCATTCACCTCCAAATATGAATAGATTGATTAACAATTCAAAATTTAAAATTGAATCTAATTTAACACAGCATGTGGTTTATAGTGTTTCTTGTCCTCGTAAAGATTGTCATTCTATTTATTATGGTGAAACTAAAACCAATATTTTAAATAGAGTTTCACAGCATAAATATTTATATCATCATACTAAAACTAAATCTTTGGGTAATTCAGTATTTGTGGAACATGAAAATAAGGCTGGACACCTATGTCAACCAGTAGAGGCAAAATTAGTGTGTACGGAGAAGAATGATGTGAAGCTTAAGATTAAAGAAGCTTGTTTCATAGCTGGTAATCCCAATGCTATTAATAGAAAGGATTCTTGTTTTAGTATTTCTAAAATATGGACATTATAATATTTATTTTTATTATATTTTATTTTTATATTATTTCATTTATTTATTTAGATTTAGTTTACATTTTATTTGAGGTACCCATTTTGCTTTTGAATAAGTGTTTATATTTTGTATTTATTTTGTATTGGGCTATGATTATGGAGGCTTAAATCTCCTGAAAGCGCTCAGCTTTATATTTGTAATTTTATGTTTAAAGCTTCAGCAACTGTGTTTTATCACAATTAGTTTTTAATTTATTGATTTTTGTTGAAGTATATATATACATTCTTTTCAATGTCATAGTATTATGGTGATTACACTAATACATTAATAATAATTTCTAAACCCTGTTAAAGTAATAATCTTAAAAGAATGTTCAATAATAGCTTATTCAAGTATATCAACTATGACAAAGAAATACCTTAATGCAATTCACATTTGTTTTTAACTTGCTAACAACTTGCATGAAATGTCAACAATTAAAATAACGACTACTCAAATTATATATAAATTAAAATAGTTTTCAAATGACCCATTGCAGAATAAAGAAATCCTTTGCAGTCCTCCCAAGAGGACCATTGAAAAAAAAAGGTTTTATTAAGCAGCTAGGAAACTGTTGGATGATAAGGATTTTAACAATTTTCATTCCCTAATTTCTCTTTAATTAAAACTAGCAAGCTATTCTTAACTAGAAGGTAAATCAGAAAAAAATTTGCTAAATCCATGCAGCTATGGCCAGCTATCTGAAAAATAGAACTCTAGGCCTGTTTGGAGTCAGAAAAAAATTAGTCCATGTTGATCTACTAATGTCTATGCCACAGAACCCTTCCTAAATTATACATAATATAATAAATATTAAAATAAAATATAATGAGTCTTTAAATAGGGAATTTTAAAAAATAAACATTATATTATTGAATAAAACAGGATAACATGAAATATCCTTTATAAACTTTTGTGTATAATGACAATATAAATGCAATAAAATTAGTTATAAATATTTTTAATAATCAAGTATATTAAAATATTCCAAATTACTGTTACAAATTTATGTTAATAACATATAATTTCATTTATAGTTTAATAGTGGCATTTGGGCATCAAATCAAAACAAGTTTTACTGGTGGTTATGAAACAGCTATAAGTCATGTGCTGAGAAAATAGCATTCTATAAAAGTAGCTATTTCAACTTTCTGAAATATTTTTCTAAATCCTTTTTTTTTTTTTTGCAATATTTTTTCAGTTTATCTATTATTTTCAAGTTGGAAACAGAAATGCTTCTTAATAGTTGAACAGAAGTCTATCAATGCAACTATTATAAATGTCATTTCATTGTTTGCAATAAAAGTCATAGGCATCCCCAATAGATGCTGTGACATGAAATAATGATAAAACAATTACATGGAGGCATTTCGAAAAAAGTTCAATAATTTTCTAACATCAGAAAGTAATTTTACTGTCTTCAATCAGAATTTACGAATAAATTGCAATTAATTAATTTTATGGAATGATCTCTGTGTTATTTATGGCTCCAGTTAATAATAATCTATCAGCTTATCGTAATTGTTTTCAGGGTTGCTAGATTTTCCACAAATAAATATGTGTTGGGTTACCATATCATAGCATAAAAATGTTTTGAAATTGAATTTATTGTCAACCTAAAAACCTCAACATAAAATGTGAATCCACAGTCTTTGTTTTTTGATTGATAGCTAAAATTATTGGCTGTTTTTCTTCTCAATTAGTAATAAATTCGCCTTTTAAATTCCAGTTATTATGTTTTGTAATCGGCTGAAGAAAGCTGACGGCACTTGGCCACAGCATCTATGTTATGAACATTACCCCAACTTAAATCTAATTAATAATGCAAAATTGAAAAATTATTACAGAACTAATTGCTCATCATTAGTGAATTTTATAAGTGCATATATATACATACATACAATGGGTGTGTGTGTGGAGGGATCACTGCTAAAAATTAAAAAAACTATTGAAATGTGTACGTCATAGCTCTGCAATATTTTTTAAATATTATATATAATAAAAAATGATGAAATGAAAAAACCCATCTTATGAATAATGATAGATAGCAGATCGATGGTGAAATTTTTTTTTTTTTTTAAATCATTTTATTTCATTAATTTTTCGCATTATCTTTTATTTTTTATTATTAAAAAGTACAAAACTATTGAAAGATAATAAATTTGTTTTATAATATATATCTTTTATAACGACAATTATAAAATTTTAATTATATTAGCTGACATATTTGCATTATATGTTTTAAAAAAGCAATCTTCTTTATCAGTTATCTTGATACATTAAAAAGACTGTGCAAGAAAAGAGTTAAATGTTTAAAAACATTATTAAATAATCATCAAAAATCAGTACATGGCAGTTGTCAATCCAAAATTGCAGAAAACGGCCCAAAATTTTGCTGACCAATGTAATAATTTAAATTACAATTCATCTTGCAGTTTTAAAATAAATTCCTTTTATCTCCAGGGAGAGATCAAATTTATCAAGTTTAGATAAACCATAAATTTCAAAAAAGAATTCTCTGAGATAAATCCAAGTATTCAAAGATATATAAAAATGTAGATGTAAAAAAAAAAAAAATACAGTTAGAATTTATTAATAGAAAATCTTTTTTTATTTTCCCTGGTGTAATTTAATGATGCTTAAAACAACTATTTTATGGTAATGAGTTAAACCAATAAATCATTTGCAATTTAAATTTTTTTTTTTTTTAAAACCAGGATTTTTTAAAAATAAATAAAAAATTATGATTATATTAATGAATAAAAAAAATTAAATTAAAAAAAAAATGTAAACGGACTCTTATCAAGTTTTGACAATAACAGTTTGTATAATGTTCTAATAAATAGGTATTAAATTTAAAATTAAGATGAAAAATGGTTAAATCTTTATATGTCATTATCCATTATTAAATGTGACCATCAACATCACTTGTAATACCAAGAGGAAGAAAAGGATAAAAAGACATAATATGACAGAGATGAATTTTGCAATGATTATACAAAAAAAAATTTATAAAACCACAAATGCATCCATATATAGAACATATTGGTTCATTATTCTGTTAGATATAACAATGCTGTCTTTTAACATCTTCTGCAGAAAACTTTTTTTTTTCTGAAATAGTTCAACAATGTATGCAACTGTAGCTCACCCATGTATTTCTAATGTCTACCATATCTTCTCAATGAAAATAATCATCATACTTCTTTAGAATCTTGGTGAAATAATTTTTATAACATAAATGGGGACCATTGTTCTCATGATAACCATGTTTAAGTTCATTATAAAATACCCTTTTTTGGAAGTATTTATTAATTCATTTCACATCTGATCCAACAAATATATGTTTCTATAATAATAAATTCTATATTATCACAATGAAGAATATATCTATTGGTCTTATGATTTTGCCATTGTATTTTTAAAATTTTACAGAGCATCTTTAAATGAAATTTTTTTTCTAATGCCTTTATGTTACTTTGATAAGGAATCACAATCTCATCTTCATATTAAATAAAATAACAGTACTATATATAGTGAATTTATTTACGGCTCCAAAAACCTCTTTACAATTTTTTTTTCAGTAGCTTTTCCATGATTCAGTATAATTTTTTTATTTTGCCATAATCTTTGTTGTGTCATTTGTAACATATCTAGACTTCATAGAATTACCAACCTATCCATATCTCTTTTTTTCAAACAAATGTTTCTTCATCTAATCACAATGAGAGACAAATATGTAATAATAGATAGATTTATATTGACTGTTTATAGTTTGTTTTTTACTTTTTTCAGATAATATTGATTTACTCAGATTCACAGGGGAATGCCTCACATTCTAATAAACAAAATTTACAAATCTCTTCTGTAGAAATGATTATACATGTTCTCACTTTTATTTTTTCATTACTGTTTAAAAATAAATTTGAGAAAAGGGAGGAAAGTATTCAATGGGAAAAAATCATTAAAAATTATTTTTAAGACTTATTAACAATATATATAAATAAAGACTTTTTTGTGTTAATCATGTATTTAATAAACAAAATAATGCACGGTTTAACATATACACACACACACAACTTTATTTACATCATATAATTGCGAAAATATTAAATATAGTATATATAAATACATTAAAGTAATGTATATTAAGGCTGTAACCTTAAGACCATGGGCCTGAAAAATGACAGTAGAGACCTCTACAAATTTTTTTTTTCTCAGTGATGAAAGTTTATTCATCAAAAAAAGGTACAAATATAGTTAAATAAGAGGTTTACAAAGAATAGTAAAAATGAAATTCTGGAGCAACATCGTGTAGGGGGGAGGATACATATGAAAGGGAAAGAGATGTGAAAAGGGTTTGTATTAACCATTAAAGACAAATGAATTTTATAATTAGGAATTATTTGTAAAGTCTAAAAATCAAATATAAATAGTCTTCTAGGAGTACAATATTGGGAAACTTGAGAAATAGGAAAACACTTGGAGATAACATAAAATATGGACTAAATCAATCTACTGTTCACTTCTTCCAAATGGCCTTGAATATCTTCACAAAAGAGCAATCAACCTATTGAGAACAAGGGAAAAAAAATCCAAGTTTCAAAATGTCTCTGCTGAAAACCATTCTAATCCATCATGAACATCACATGAACAGCAAAAGGCAGCCCTATCAATAGCAACATTGGAACTAATAAAATTAAATAAGGTGGATCACTTGCAATTAGAATCATGAGGCCAAACTGTGACCTATTTTGCAATAATACATGGATAAAATCACTCATAATGATAACGTTAAAGAATCACCATAAATAACGTTATTTTTTCAATCTTGTGAATGAGAAAAACCAATGTTGGTAACGATCACCACAGCGCCCTCATCACAGACCTTTCACTCAAAAGAACTAGGATTTAGACCTCTGGGAGTCCTCCTAACAACTGGACCCTCTCATTCATTCAACAAAATTAAGTGAAATGAAAATTTTCATTAAAAGGTAAAATTTCTGTAGAAATCGTTTGTAATTTCAGTGGCTGCCATATATTTACATAGCATTTTCATAAAAGTTGAAATTATGCTTACTTGTGATTACATTGTTGATATAAATTGTATATGAAAAGAGACCTAAAAAACTCCTCTTTTTAATAGGGATAGTTTTAGAGAAATTTAATTCCCTGAACTAGAAAAAAGGGAATGAAACAGGGAGCCAGAAACATGTGATGTGATGTATTTGGCTTCTCCTTAAACGAAATCAAGAATATCTCAACAATTATGCCCAGATAAACCTGTTAGCCACTTTATTTTTCATTCCCCACTCTTAAGTCTTCCCATACTCTACCCCATCCCATTTCCACAACATAATCTTTGTCAACTCTATGGCCTTTATATCTAAGTCCCCCTTATCTCTTCGCAAACCCAACATAAAAACTAATAACTCACTTTCTGAATAGTCACTTTTTGTTCATGTCTATTCTCCTATAACTTCATTATCTGTACCCTTTCTGCTTTCAAGCATTTACATTCAATCAACAGATGCCTAATATTTTCTATACCTTCCTTATACAATTTGCACACTAAATCATCCATAGTTTTCCATTTACATGTATATTCTCTTGTTGCTAAGGATCCCGTTCGAGCCTTAAATAATAAACTACTTTCCTTACTATTATCATAAATTAACTCACATCCAATATTCTGTTTACTTCTATATATATTAAAACTCTTCTTATTCTTACCCTCCATACTAGTTCT
Organism: Epiperipatus broadwayi; assembly: GCA_028023455.1. Classification (NCBI taxonomy): domain Eukaryota; kingdom Metazoa; phylum Onychophora; class Udeonychophora; order Euonychophora; family Peripatidae; genus Epiperipatus; species Epiperipatus broadwayi. Next base: position 5,813,736 of record JAQFVV010012403.1, on the reverse strand, counting down.
CCATCTCTCCAACTCCCTATTTTTTATTAATGCTTCTATTCTTTTATCCCATTCCTTACCATTATAACACTCAAAAATCCTCCTAACACAATCATCCCACCTTTTATATAAGTATAGTGATATAAATTCTTTATCCAAATCTTTCGCATACCACATTACCTTTCTCACCCATCTTGTTACCTGCCCTTTACTCATAACCCAATTAAACACTATTTTGGCTATTCTTTTACTATCCATAAACTGCAACCTACCAAACATTTTCATTTTACTTTTTGAATCTCTCATATAAAAACTTGGCCATCCCATTTCTCCTTGAATTGCCTCCTTTGCTGTCCACATATCTGCATCTAATGCATGTCTTCCTACTTCTCTTTATACTTGCTCTAAATAATCTAAAACCGTTTTACTAACACATAATGCATCATTACCATATGTTAACCCTGCTACTGCAATTCCCTTCCATACTATTCTAGCTACATCATATTTATTATATGAAAATACTGTTAGTTTCTTTACCAAACCCTTTCTTTTCTTTGCTTCATTTACCAATTTTTTCTCAGATTCATCCAAGCAATTTTCCTGATTACATAAGATGATTCCCCAATACCTATATCTATCCACCTCACTTAACTTTATATCCCCCAATAAAAATTCTACATCTTCTCTTTCCCCAGTATTAACCATCATTATATTTGATTTTTCTTCACTAAATTTAATCCCCATCTCTTTACCCACCTTTGCACATGTCCTCAACATAATTTCCATATCTTATCTTCTTTCTGCACACAAAATGATATCATCTGCAAAAAAAAGACCCGACAAAATATATACTCCCTTGCCACCTATTAATGGTATCTCTACCCCTCTTCCTAATCTTTCTATTGTTTCTCCATTTCGCTCAAAAACAACAAAAACAAAATAGGCGACATAGGGCATCCTTGCCTTAATCCCAATCCATTTTTAACTTTAACTGATTCTATATCCCCTAACTGGTAAGTATAATAATTATTTTCATATAATTTCTTAATAATATTTACTACAGTTTCGTCCATTCCCAAATTGGCTAACCTTACCCATAATCTATTTCTATTTACTCTATCATATTCTTTCTTTATATCTATAAAACTCATATATAATGATCTACCTGAATTCATACTCATCTCCATAAGTTGTGTAACTACAAACAAACTATCTCCTATATGCCTATCTGACCTAAAATCTCCTTGCATTTCCCCCACTACATTATTCTCTTCCATCCATTTTACAACTCTTCCAGCTACCATATATGAGAAAACTTTATATAAAACTGATGTTACCACTATCAGTCTATAATTATTTAACTTTCTATGATCCTTACGCTTTCCTTTAAATAATAATCTTATTCTTGTATTACTCCAACTAACCGGAAAAACTGTCTTCTGTGCCATCTTATTAAAACATGATAATAACTTTACTTTTGCTCTATGCCCTAAATTCATTACCATCTCTGCTGCCCATCCATCTAAACCTTTCGCCTTTCCACTTTTCAATCTCTTCTCTGCCTCATTCAATTCATTTTTTGTGAACCTAATATTCCCATTACTAACTGCTTTCATTTTTTCTATCACTACTTCCTTCACATCTAACATCTTTTCTATATCCATTACATATCTATTTAAGATTTTCTCTACCTCTTCCCTAGAGCTACACTCTATTCCCTCATCATCTATTAATACTATCTATCTTTCCCCTACATTTCTCCTTTTAATGTAATTCCAAAATTTTTTACTCCCATCTCTTCCACTTTTATTAATATCCTCCAACAATTTACTATTTAACTTCATCCTCTCTCTATAATTATCCATTTTAGCCAACTTCTTTTCTAAGTACTTTCCCCATTTAGCATTAATATTATTTTCACTTTCTTTGTTCTTAATAGCACATTTATATTCTCTGCATGCTTCTTTCCTCTCTTTAACACTTTTACTAACTCTCATTTTTTATTACTTTTATTCTTCTGCACATTCTCAACTAAAACCCTATTTGCCACTTTTTCTATTTCACCACACCAGTCCTTATACTCATCCCCATCCAACTGCTCCATGGCTTCTTCAACTTTTATTTTATATTCTTCCAACTTATTCTTATCATTCACTCTTCATCCACATCTTTCACTATTATTTCTACCTTTAATTCTATCCTCCATCAAATTACTAACCATTTCTATTACAATAAAATTATGATCACTATTACATACTCTCTCTTCATTATCAAACACCTTAATTTTCCGTATTTTATTCATTCCCTCTTTCTCTACCAATACATAATCTATTGTGTGAAATACATTATTCCTAGTCCATGTGTATTGTCCCTCATACATATTTGATAAATTCCCAATGCTCAAATTTACTCTTTGACAAAATTCCTTCAACAACGGACCATTCTTATTATCTACATCATCAATTTCTTCAATATGTCCATTCATATCCCCTATAACCATTCTTCTCTTTCCCTTTTCTTTAAAAATTTGTATATCCTTAACTAGGCATTCATATTGTACCAATATTGAAATTGGCACATAATAATTTGTTTAAAAAAATTATTAGAAATAAAAATCCTTAATTAAAAGAGGGGGAGGGGGAGTTTTCCTGTAGACAAAACTAAAAGTTTCATAAAAGAAGTTAAAGAGTTTTTATTATTATAAATAATTAAAAGTCTAAAATATAAATCTCTTTTCATTCGAGTTTATTAGGATAAATTATACATGTGTGTGTTAATAAAAGCTTGTTAATAAAATATATAATAAATGAGTGTTAAAATCATATATAATAAATGAGTGTTAAAATCATATTGAAAAACACATGAAAAGAAATATTAAAATGAAATATATTTAAAAAACAGCAGTGGCTACTAATCAAAATTATAAAACAACACATTTGTGATGACTGCTAATTAAAATACCCAACAACAAGATTAAAAATGATTAGGTACTAAAGGAATTTTGACAACACATATTGCCGGCAGACATTAAAACAAAAACTCTTCGCATATATAAATAGCCAGATTTGTATCGGACGTTCAGAGTTTCAGTCTAGTTTTTAGTCTAGTCTAATCTAGAGATAACAGTGCAGTTTATATTATGTATTCAGAAACAGAAATGCAGTGCTGAGCAGCTTTTGGGAACATACGCTCTTACTTTAGCCCTAGTCCAGTGAAACAGTGAAACCTGCCTGTGAAATAATGTCTACTTAACAGCTCAGAAATCCTCCATCAATGTTCTACTGTCTCCAAGAATAATACCAGCAGATTAGCATCAAATCTCAAGAAAATTGAAATCTAACCAGTTAGATATACTTCATCAGAAGCAGTTAACAGCAAGCAATATCCATGTTCCAAAAATCCTAGGTAAAACATTTTCTTATTCTCATTCATATATAGTAGCCACCGCATTAATTCGTAAAGCCTCCAGAGACAAGTAATTTGAACTCTATAAGCATGCATAAAATGAACTATTGATGTGCGTGTTTGTGAATGCTATATGATTTATAAACGTCAAATATTATTTATGCTTTCTCATAAGATATATTATAGTGTGTTAAATTAAAATGTGCGTGTGTGATATTAGATTTTTAAAAAAATGTTTAAAATTAGTATAATTAATGTTAATAAATTGTCTTTAAATTTAAACCTTATTTTGTTGGTCAATTCTTTTTACCAATTCTTTACCAATCTTTTATCAATTCTATCACCACTAATTAAACTATATTTTATTATTGATTAAAATTAGACTGGGCTAGTTTTTGGGATTGTTTCGAGCGCTGGATTATGAGCCTACTGTCCAAATACGTTAGTCTTAGACTAGCTGGTGCCCGGGGTTTACTCCGAAACAAATAAAGTGTTTGGATAGTAGGGGTTTGAATCTAGCAGCCGAGGTGGGCCACGATCTGATCGTGGGTATTGTTGATAGTTAAAGCTATCAATAATATTTCCCATTTTGCTCAAACGTGCCGGTTCGTTCACGTAACATTTATAATTAAATAAGATTATAAATGTATTATGAAGAAGTTTGAAACCAGCCAAAACATTTACAGTGTAAGTAAGTTCCTCTGTGGATCGATCCGGCTCAAATAGCGTGCCAACGTGGGCCAAACTTGTCATAAATGACAGTTAACTAAATACTTTGTTTCTTGTTTAAAAATAAAAATCTAAATTACGTACTTAAAGTGGTATTAATTTTTAAAAAAACAATTGACCGAAACCTTTTTTTTTCTTTAAATGAAGAGAGATTTATGCTATTTACATTAGTTAAAATAAATCATTCTGTTAAATTTGGGACAGTTAGATATTTTGGGCAGAGCTAAAGCATTAGGAGCGGGTAGAGAAAAATGGACAAAGGGGGCAGAGTCAGCATGTGTTTCCATCTTAGTAAGAAAAATAAATAAACAATAATAATCTTTGATTTGTTAATGCAAAAGATAATTTTAAAAAAATAAAAAGTAATAGCGTAACTATGAATAAAGAAATGGAGCTGGTAGAAAGCCCAATATATTTTAAAAATCCACAGTTAGTGGAAAAAGAGAAAGAAGAAGTATCTGAGATGCGAATGATGATGAAAATGATGATGAATATGATGCAAGAGTTTAAAGAAGAATTGTGTCAGAAATTTGAACAAAGTCAGCAAGAACTCAAAGCAGAAACACGAGAATTTAAACAAAGCCAGTTAGAACTCAAAGCAGAATTGAAGGAAGAAATTAGTCAGATCAAAGGAGAAATTAAGGAACTCAGAGCAGAAGTAAGAGAAATAAGATGTGAAATTACAGGAAAGGTAGAGAAAAGCCAAGATATCGTAGAAGTAGATTTTGTCAAAGAAAGTCAGGAAGTTGAGGTGATAAAAGAGATAGAAATTGAATTAGAATCAGATAGCGTTGCAATAGAGAAAGTAGAAACAAATGTAGATCAAGAAATAGAAGAGAGACATAAGTTCAAGGTAGAAGATAGTGTTGAAAAGTTTTTACAAAAATTTAAAAAGGTTAAAGTAAAAGTTCGTGTTCGTTTTAAACGGAGATTTAAAACAAAGAGAAAGAATAGGAAAAAATATTCACAGTTAGGAAAAATACGAAGGTCTGTGAAGCTTAAAGGTTTTCTTATTTACAAGGCAGAAAATAGAACAGAAAGAGAAAGAGATAAAGCAATAAATTTTAATCGAGGAAGAGATGTGAGAATATGGAGTATAATTTATGTTAGTGAGTTAGTATAAAGAAAGAAGGAACCACCTGACATAGTTTAAAAGTTAGTAAATGGGTGGAATAGTAAAGGAAATAAACAAAAAGGACCGGAAATGGACAATGAGCACGAATATGATTATTCTAATGTCAATAATTTGATAAATTTAAATCTGAAACTTCTATTTAAAACTAAAATAATAAATTAAAAATAAATGAATAATGATAAATTAAAAGTAAAGTTAAAATGAAATGTTTGAAAGTAATAATAATAACAGAGGCTTCGCAAAATAAAAGATTTTTTTTCTCCATGCACATATTAATAAAGAAAGTAGCATAATAAAATAAAAGTTTGTTTTGAATACCATAAGTTAATAAAAGGATGTAAATAAATTGTTTAAAATAATTAAGATAAAAAAAAAAATCTCTAGTAAAATAATAATGAATGAATCGTAATAAAGTAAAATAGTTTTCTAAATATATGCACATTAAATAAGGAAGTTAAAGTAATAGTTTAGAATAGTATTGTAAGATTAAATAAATATGTAAAATAATGTTCATAATGGTTCAAAGATAATATAAGATTAAAGTAAATAAATATTTAAAATAATGTTCGTAAGGGTTATAAATAATATTGTAATATAAATAAATATTAAAGTAATGTTCATGCGTATTTAAAAATAATATTGAATGGTTAAAATAATATAAATGGGAGTCAATCTAAGTTGTATTAAGAGTGTAAAAGGGTTTGAAACTAAAAGGAATGAGGGTAGTATTGAAATGAGTTTTAGATAAGATTAGTTTAAAGCTGTCGACTGGATAAATTTTAGTACCCATAACAGATTGGCAGGGATCATTCCTCTTTTAAAATGTGCACTGGGAAAATCCAGCATGAGCCGCAAGTCACTTCTTCAGGGGAGAATCCCCATATCTCATACCTCGTTTTCCAAAGCGTAAGTCGAAAATGGACAGTTGATAATTCCTGCCATTTGCCGTGACCCTTTCTTTTTCCAAGTCCGGTAGAAACCCGGCAAATGAAGCTTCGTTTTTCATAGTGTAAGTCGGTATAAGTCAGCGAATCTGCATCCGCCTCATTTCCAAAAGATCCCTGTGCCACAAAATTAGTTTGTCCCGGTGGTCACTATCCAGGACTCAGAACATTGTAAGCAATGTAGCCAGCATAGAAAGGAGTAAAACATAATTGAAGATTGCCCTTAGTATGAAAAGTGAAAGATATTAAAAAAAGCAAACTTAGAAAAATAATATTTAGAATTAAGAATTAAAGTTGTCAGAGATAAGATGGTCAAAAATGACACATTTTACTCTCAAATGAAGGGGGGTGCAATGTAGCAATATTGAAATAGGCACATAATAATTTGTTTAAAAAAATTATTAGAAATAAAAATCCTTAATTAAAAGAGGGGGAGGGGGAGTTTTCCTGTAGAAAAAACTAAAAGTTTCATAAAAGAAGTTAAAGAGTTTTTATTATTATAAATAATTAAAAGTCTAAAATATAAATCTCTTTTCATTCGAGTTTATTAGGATAAATTATACATGTGCGTAAATGTAAGCTTGTTAATAAAATATATAATAAATGCGTGTTAAAATCATATTGAAAAACACATGAAAAGAAATATTAAAATGTAAAAAACACAGCGGTGGCTACTAATCAAAATTATAAAACAACTTGTTTGTGATGACTGCTAATTAAAATACCCAACAACAAGATTAAAAAGGATTAGCTACTAAAGGAATTTCAACAACACATATTGCCGGCGGACATTAAAACAAAAACACTTCGCATATATAAATAGCCAGATTTTTATCGGACGTTCAGAGTTTCAGTCTAGTTTTTAGTCTAGTCTAGTCTAGAGATAACAGTGCAGTTTATATTATGTATTCAGAAACAGAAATGCAGTGCTGAGCAGCTTTTGGGAACATATGCTCTTACTTTAGCCCTAGTCCAGTGAAACAGCGAAACCTGCCTGTGAAATAATGTCTACTTAACAGCTCAGAAATCCTCCGTCAATGTTCAACTGTCTCCAAGAATAATACCAGTGGATTAGCATCAAATCTCCTCAAGAAACTTCAAATCTAACCGGTTAGATATACTTCATCAGAAGCAGCTAACAGCAAGCAATATCCATGTTCCAAAAATCCTAGGTAAAACATTTTCTTATTCTCATTAATATATAGTAGCCACCGCATTAATTCATCGAGCCTCCAGAGACAAGTAATTTGAACTCTATAAGCATGCATAAAATGAACTATTGATGTGCGTGTTTGTGAATGCTATATGATTTATAAACGTCAAATATTATTTATGCTTTCTCAAAAGATATATTATAGTGTGTTAAATTAAAATGTGCATGTGTGATATTAGATTTTAAAAAAAATGTTTTAAATTAGTATAATTAATGTTAATAAATTGTCTTTAAATTTAAACCTTATTTTGTCGGTCAATTCTTTTTACCAATCCTTTTTACCAATTCTTTACCAATCTTTTATCAATTCTATCACCACTAATTAAACTATATTTTATTATTGATTAAAATTAGACTGGGCTAGTTTTTGGGATTGTTTCGAGCACTGGATTATGAGCCTACTGACCAAATACGTTAGTCTTAGACTAGCTGGCGCCCGGGGTTTACTCCGAAACAAATAAAGTGTTTGGATAGTAGGGGTTTGAATCTAGCAGCCGAGGTGGGCCACGATCTGATCGTGGGTATTGTTGATAGTTAAAGCTATCAATAATATTTCCCATTTTGCTCGAACGTGCCGGTTCGTTCACGTAACATTTATGATTAAATAAGATTATAAATGTAATATAAATAAATTTGTAAACAGCCAAAACATTTACAGTGTAAGTAAGTTCCTCTGCGGATCGATCTGGCACAATATATACTACTGTTCCACTCCATTACAGTTTGACTATCTCCAGTAGATATATACACTACAGCCACCATCCATTCTTGTCTACCCAACCTTATTTCAAACCACAAATGCTCTTGACATTTAACAATATTTAAATATTTCCTCGATATAACACCTATACCACCACCCCTTTTTTCTTTTTCTTTTCTGTTTACACCCTGCCATACCACCTCTTCTAAAATAGGATCTTCTTCTCTTAGATAAGTTTCCACTACTGCTAATACCTCCAGCTCTTCATTTTCAATTGCTTTATTTAATTCCAGCTACTTTTCTGGTCTCCTACCACCTTGCATATTCAAAAACCCAATTTTAACATTTTTTTCTTTCCTAACTATTCTTTTATAAATTCTTTTGATTCTTTCTTCTCCATTACATTTATAACAAACTTTCTTAACATTAATCTTACAAAACCATTCCCTCTCCACATCTACACTTATATCTAAATCAACCATCTTTTGCTTATTTCTTATATCCCCTCCATTCTTCTTGTTTTTGATCATATTACAATTTAAAAGCCCCCCCCCCCTTTAAAAGTTTCCCGAATTATATTCTTTAAATATCAAACTCCCTAAAACTTCACTTCCTTGTTTTTCTAAGTGCAATCCATCTTTACTATATAACTCCCTCTTTCCAATAAACCAATCCCATACATCCACAAACACAACATTATTTCTCTCACACAATTTTTTCATTTCTCTCATTTATAGAACATGCTCTATCTAACAAATGCCTCTTATCAAATCTTGGTAATAGTCCAACTACCATACTCTTCCTTTAATCTCCCTCAAATTTCTAATCAATTCTACATACTCATCCATTACTCTCTGTGATGGTTCTAACAAATTATTAGTCCATACCATAACATATACATCTCTACTACCTAGCTTTCATCCCTAATTTTTGCTCCAGGCATACATACTCTAACATACCTGCTTCTATTTTCCCTTGCAATTATATCCCCACATTCTCTTATTAGTGAATCTCCTATCAACCCTGTCTCATAATCTACTTTCTCTACTTCATCTGTAACCTTCTCTACCATCTTCTGGACCTCCTTATCCATTTCTTCCTTATCATTTCTACTCAATAATTCCTTTATCTCCTCACACTTTGTCTCTAACAATTTTAATTTTACTTCTACATCCTTCACTTCTTCCTCTATCTTACTTATTCTCTGTTTAACCATCTCCATTGCATTACTACTTTCTCCACCCATATTTCCTGTCACTCCACTAAAACCATACTCTGTCCTATCTTCCTTAATTACATTTTGCTCCCTCTCCTCTGACTTTCTCTCTAAACTACCTACACTTAAAAACCACTTTCTCACCTCTTTAATCACATTTATACACTGATTACATAACCAGAAACCTGTCACATCCTTCCTATTCTTATTCAAACATTTCAAATGATACGTCTCAGCACACACTGTACATTCTACTAGTGCCCGTCTAATTCCTTTCTGCCGATCGTATATACACTGTGCCATACAAATACAATCCATATTCTTATTTTTCAATTCACCTATTGTATATTTGACTTTATAATGCCTCTCCTATTCTTCATATTCATATACCCTTATACGGAAAAATAAAAACTTTAACTTTTTCACAAACTTGATCAAACTATAACCACATTTTTTCTATCATTAGGCCTCCCAAATATTATCTTTTTTATCAAAATAGATGTCTCTTTTAAAATTTAAAAAACCTTCAATAACAAACTTAACTACAACGAATTAAACTTACATACAACTTTTTTTATAAGTACCTCTTTATAATACCTCTCCTATTCTTCACACACCCTTATACAGAAAAAATAAAAACTTTTTCCCAAACTATAACCACGTGTTTTCTAACGTTAGGCAGTGTTAACTGGAGTCAAGTAGTGGACTGACCTCTACAAATGTTAACACAAATTTATTTAAAAAACAAGAGCAGACAACACTTAAACAATACCAATATCAATTTCAATCAATTGAAAGTGCTGTGGTGGGAAGGGGGCTAAAATGAAGTAAACAGAAGTTTATTATAAATGTTTTGGATTAATTTAAATAAAAAAATAATAATCAAGAATTCTGAACATTCAAGAAAATATTTTAGGACAAGGTAGGCAAGAAATTAAAAATAAAACTTTTGTGAGCAAAGTTAATTAAAAATTATCAATGGCAAATGACTGTAATCCAAGACTTTGGATCTGAAGCTATCATTCGCTAAAGTAAAAAAAAAAATCCTTTGATGTAAAGGGCGATTGGCCTTTGCATTGAAGTGTGAGTAGTTACATATATGTATTTATATTTATGTTTTTGTTAATGGTTTTTCATTCGAGAATGTCTAATTGTTTAAGAAGAGAAACCATATTTGTGAAGGTAACTTTGTAAAAAAAAAATGTTATAATCTAATTACTATCTTTATATAATGTTGTATGTTTATTATATTTTGATGTATATATATCAGAGATTTAGAAAATAAATGCCTAATTTATCTGTATAATGCATTCACTAAACAACTTGCTATGATTTAATATAGTTCTGACTATTTTATAGATATTTTGACCATAAAATCTAAAAATTATTTTGTCAGAACTTAAATTGCATTTAATTAAGTTTTTTTAATTCATGACTGTAAAAATGTAGTTTCAATTCACAAATGAAATTAAAATTGCACTGGAATGGTTTGAAAGTTGTATAATATAGAAAGAAAATTTAATTTAAGTGATATTATTGTAAAGACTAAAAAACTTATATAGAAATGTTTGGGTAAAGTGAATGATCAATAGACCAGTCTTGGTAGGGTACCATATATATATAAAACGTCTAGAAAAAGACAATTTGAATGAATTATGAGATCAAAAACAAATGATCACAAAATGGAAAAACTTATTACAGGCATTGATGATATTGTGATATACTGTTTTAAAACCTGAAAGTTGATCACTGTCTGATTTTTTAGGTGATCAAATATGGAATAATATATATATATACACACACACACACTCACTTCTGGTTCTATCTTCATAAATTAGCACTGCAAACTAACATGTCTTATTCATATCTTGTAAAGCCCAATCCAACATGTATATTATCAAATTATTTCTTCTTGGTCTCCTCTTGCATTCTAAGCCAACAATTTAATTTTCTAAAATTCATATTGAGAACCTCTTAACAAATCACTCAAGTATACCAATTCTATCTCTAAAACTTTTTAATAATATTTATTTTCTTTAAATTTATTACTTTTCTGGGATTATGCAGAATTAAAAATGCATGCAATATTTTTGTTTTTGAAGATAATAAATATATTTTTATATAGTAAAAAATATTAAAAAAAACTTAAGGTGCAAATTAAATTTATTTCAAATATATTAAAATCAATTTTAAAGGTCATTATTATTTTAAAAGAATTTGTAGAAAAAAAATTTTAATGAAAAATTAATTATCTGGTTATTATGCTTTGAGGAATAATTAAACATATCTGCATTAAAAAAAAAAAAAAGTTTTCATTTTTTTTCCAAATGCATATTTTTTTGAAATTTTTTTTAAAGTTCAATCCATTTCTTTTTTCTTTTATTGCATTGCTTCTATCTTTAAAGTTTTTCTTCAAATCTTTTACTTAATATAAATAATTTTCAGTAATATTCTAACCGAATTATGAATGTCTAAGATAAATTGCTAGAAACAGTTTGCTATATTTACAATACTAATTGTACAATAAATTTAACAGATCTACTATGAAGCTGCTATATATTACAAACTCTCATGATCTTTAAAAAATAATCAAATTAAGATGGTATTTTCTGCCATCTCACTTGTAAATATGTTAGCATGTAATTTATTAGTTTATTTTTATTAGTTTCCATTATTTCATATTTTAAAGGTTAATAAAAATAAAGAATGCTATGATATATATATAATGTTTTAAAAGTACATAGAAGTAAATACGTTAAAACGGAATGATTTACATCTGAAACCGTAGTGTAACAAAATAAACAATTTATATTATACTGTAATAGCATGTAATAGCAAAATGTAGGTTTGTAACGCAGAATAAATTTCTCTTAATAAAAAAGTAGAATCAGATTTCAAAGTTTGATTTTTAATTCATTTGATAATTGTTCTAGCTGAAATATTTTTTACACTACGAGTATAAAAGTTTATATATATTCTATTTTAAATTACTAATAATATAAAAGATGCGATGGGGGGAATTATAAAAATGTTTTAATTAAGATCTATTGTTTAATATCAATGCAGATACCAATCCAGTAATTTAAATGTATTGTAAATGAGTTGCTATTGCATTTTCATTTAACTATTCATCAAAACACTTAGTTCACAACCGTTTCTAAAAATACAAAAAAAAAAATGAGAAGACCATTTCAAAAGGAAACAGAAAAAGTATAAAATGAAAAGATTTCTTTTTTTTTCATATGTCAAATGCGTTGACCGGGAAGCGAACCCGGGCCAGCTGCTTGGAAGGCAGCTATAAAATCTATAACATTCTCCAACTACAAAAAAATTATCTCCCGGAGAAATCCTGTTGTCTGAGTCACAGATGATGTCATCCAAGGAGTTGCTACATCTTGAAATGAGTGATGCCAGCCAGCTAACTGAGGTTGCATGATGACGAAAGATAGTTTATCCATTCAAGAAGCCACTGAGGAAAAGATTTCAAACCCATGAGCTTTACACTAAGAAAGGAATTTGATGGTTTGATAGTCGCCAATTAATTTTGCTGGGAAAGTTAATGCCAGTTCAATCATTTTAACAGTGCTGCAATGAGCAGGGTAAATATAAACAGTTTTCTAAAGCTGAACTTTATTTCATTTGTCCCACAAAGTATAATTAGAGACTCAGTTATAATAATATAAGCTATATTCTAATGTAACATTTCAACAATAGAATGTAGAATTTTATTTAATTAATATATTTGTCTATCTATGGGCTAGAGTAATTATTAATTCTGACATAATTGTGGGAACAATCTTTCCTTTTTTTAATATATAATCTTTATTAGTATATGAGTGTGGGGATGTTGGGATTTTGATGTCGTGTTGGCGAATAGACCAATCTTTGAAAGGAAAAAAAAGAGAGAGAGAAAAAGATGGTCACTTTAATAAGTGGGATAATGTAAAGATAAAATACAAATTTATAGACACAAAGACACTTATGTAATAATTTGGTAGTCAAGAAGCAACTTTTATAATATAAAAAAAGGTAGAGGTTTTGAGTTGATCGAGAGATAGACCACTTAATATTATAATACATCTATATTTGCACTCTTATTTGGATAGGATTCTAAAAAGAAATTCAGGTCTTAGTTGGGTCGTAGGCAAGTGTATAGCAAATTTTCATTGGGGAAAGATAATAATAAAATAAATGTTATATTAAGGATTGGTTTTTAAATAAAAGATACTGGATAGAAAACTAATTAGAAAGTCATTTTCAAAGATCGCATCATTCAGACTCTATTTTCATATGAAAACAATAGAGGAGAGAAGAGAAAAAGGGCATTGAAGGATTAATAAAGATTCTTATTTGATAATATTTATTTGCATATATATCATGTTTTATTTTAGTTTAAAAAAAAAAACAGAAAAAAAAAAATTCTCTGGGAAGGTTGTTTCATAAACAATTAGAATATGCAATAGGTTACAATAAGGTTTTATCGCCATGTTACATAAATAAATAAAAGCTAATCTCCAAGGAGATTATATGAAGATCCTTCTCGAGCTTGTTCTAGGCTACCCCCTATTGGCAACCTTGTGCTGGTTATTTTAATCTTGGTAACTGTAACAGTTTTGATACTCATAAACAATTAAGTACTACTACAAAATAGATTGTGGTAAAATGTAATAATTTATTTTTGCCACAAGCCTTTTTTTTAATTATTATTTTGGAAAAATATCTAATAGACATGGAAATTACCAAAAAATAAGAAGAAAAAATAACACATAAAAATGTAAATTTAGGATTTTTTAAATTTCTATAATGTTAAAATTTAAAACTAATGAAAATCAAATCATTTTATTATGATTAAATGTATTCTAAAATTACATATGAAGTTATGTGTAAGCATATGGCTAGAACAGTATTTATCAGTGATTAAAAATGTATAAATTGTCATGCAATCTCTATGTATTTATATAATGTAAAAGACTCATTGAAATTTTGATACATCTATAAATATTGCAACAATAAAATAAATTGTGTTCAAAAAATGGCAAATGACCACTGACAATTGTAAAACATCATAGTACGCTTGTAATTTTGTTTCACCAACTTGTCTCAACCTGTGTTTGGGTAAAGATCTTAATATGAATATCTCTCTTAATGAACATATCAAAATGACATATTAAGCAAAGATGTGTTTTGAAAAAATGCTACTGCATATATTTATAAAACATTTTTACAAGTGTACATTTATCTGGTCATCGCTGAACAGGCAATAAGCTTAATTCAGAAACATTATCGTAAGTGGTAGCTTTATGGCTTTAAAAATAAAATCATGAAAAATAATGTCTAAAAAAAAAAAAATAGCAAATAATGGAAAGAATATAAAGATAGTTTTAAATAAGTGTTTGAGCAATGCTTTTAGATTAAACAGATGACAAAAATATTCAATCATAGACATATAAATATTTTCTTTACAATCTTAATAAAAAAGAAAAGCTAGTGTTTGTTACATGTTTAAATATAAAAAATTCTACTACAAATAAGATTCAAGATGAAAATTTTAAATAAACCAGAACGAATTAATTAAATAAATTATATATTTTGAAATTTTATGTGAATATGAAAACTAATAAATTGTTAGTGAATCAATTTTGCCTCATTGTTATGGAAAATTTGTAAACATTGTGGAATTTATAATCTTTACCTCCTTTTCCCTTTCCCCTTCAACCTCTTTCTCTCTTGTTCATGTTTATCATTATTGTTATTGTAATAAATGTTTCAATAGTATCAGCATCAAAGTAATGAGTTACTCAATGTTCTCATATATAATAAATGTTTCAATATTGCTGCTAGGAAAACATTTGTTATTTCTGGTAACAAATAAAAAATGTTTTATTTAAGGCTATACAGAAGTTTTTTCGGTGAAATATTTGAGAAGAGACTTTTCATAAAACTCTCACTCAATAATTTTTTTTTTAAAAACATGGATAGATTTCCTTAAATATTTATTCTGCTACTATCTTGAAAACAATATAAAACTATCTACTGTCTTGCACAGGCCAAAAAAAAAAAAAAACTTCATGTTTAAGACATCATCAGAGAAATGAACTAATATTATAACTGAAAAATCAATCAACCAAGTTTTAATCATGTCCAAATAAAAATGAATTTAAATATAATATTAAAAAAGAAATATAAAATATTTCCAATCAGAATTTTATTTTTAAACGTAAGCAGGATAAAGGTTTGAACGTAATTATTAAAATTTTTTTAAAGATTACTTATAATTACATTTTGTTTAAATTTTAATAAAAACTAAAAGTAAATAACAAAAATTGAAAAAGGAAATTTGAAAAATATCATTAAAACCATAACTTTATTGTTATTTTGCCTTTTTAACAATTTCAGTTATAAATATTATTTAAATTTTATTATATTATATTTTATTATTTAAATTTTACTATATTAAATCTTTATCTAGATTAAAATAAAAAATGCCATGGATGAAAGATATGACTATAGTTTTTAGATTCTTCCATGTGTGTGTAATTGCTTATTATAATTATTATCTTAGCACCAATGTTTTGTCCAGATCTCGCCTGCGATTGTTTGGGGCTGTATAGATTGTTCAGTACCAATTGCAAATGAGGCAGACAGTAATAACAGAAAACATATTTCCACATCTTCTATCACCCATTTTAGAGACAAAGAATTAATTTGTCATGACTTGTTCGAGATGTTTTACAAAAAAAATTCTGTAAGGGTAAAAGTATTGCTGTAAGTCATATTTTAGACTCTCCAAAGTTACTCTAATTGTTCTATGATAACATGTATTGAATCTGAATAAGATTTTTCTTGGATAGTATGTACCAACTTTCAAATCCAGAGCTATATGTGTATTCAAATACATAACAGTTAGATTTTATTAACGACCAAGTAGAAATGCTTAGATCAAGGTTTTAAAAAAAATGACTTAGCAGTATTCAACCTAATATTTACAAATTTGATAATGAACTTATGCAAGCACATTGTTACTGCAGCAATAAATCATATGCATAAAATGCCAAAAATTATGGCATTCATACCCACAATGAGTCAATGAAAAATTTACTTTTCACTTATGCCAAGTGATAAGTAAAAAATTAATAATTAATCCAATTTACATATTAATACATATATCTGATAATGATTTGACATAGCATTTTCTTCCTTTCAATTGAGTGTGTACTCATTTAAAAACCTAAGAATTGAATAGTATTGTAATAAATGTGTAAAATTACTGTAAGAATCAGATCTTAGAAAATGGATAAAGAAAAGGGGGTGAAATTATAACTATAGATTACATATTTCAAATTATTTATGTTAAAACATTACTTGGATAAGAAAAAAATATTTTCTCAAAATACATTCAGTATAAAAGGATAAGATTAACAATATACAAATGTTTTTGTTTTGTTTTTTAAAAAAGTGAAATTAGCATTGAGGAAATAAAGAAGAGGAATTGAACTAGACAATGTACTTTAAGTGAAAAGAAATATGAAAAATATGTTGATGGTATTGCAGAGAATAAAAATGTAAGAGATAAAAATAGTTATGAGTATCTGAGAAAAAAAAAAAAATGTCTTGGAGAAGATCTAATTTAATAAGTCTTAAACTTTTGGAAATTTCAAATAGAAAAAAATATTTTAAACAAGTTGTAACAGAATTTGCCTGTACAGAAAAGCCATGAACTACATTGTATCTAATTATATAACTTCAATTATGCATTATCTAAAGAAGAATGTAAACAAACAAAAATGTAAATAAACACATGAAAAACATTAAAATTCGCAAATTTTTCCATATGTGAGCAGCCATTCTTCATTTTCTGAGTATCTATGCTATCATATTTTTTTTAAAAAAGGAAAAATTTGTAAATAAATTTTAAATCACATCAGCAGTTGTTTTTTCATCTCAGAGCCCATAAACAATCATGTTAATTAATAAAACTTTTTCAGTTTACATTGAAAGCGGATACATTTTACTTTTCCTTTATTATTCTTTTTAAAATATGATGTGCAGTATTTACATAATAAAATATTTTCTATGAGTAATTTTAGAACATATACAAAATACTGATTTAAAAACATTAAAACAATTAGAGAAATCATAATTTATTAATGAGGAGACTAGATTTATTGTGTTTCTATATGAGAAAAAAAAGAATATTTGTCCAGAGCATATTTAATAATGGCAGAAATCAGACATTTTATTATTTACTTTATTTTAAAAATAAAAACACTGTAGTTACTTTCTTTTTTTATTCTTATTGCCTCAGTGAATGCATTAACTGAACTCACATTGATTAAAATATATGTAATTGTGTTCCTTCAATTTAGTATTAATAACTATATTTTTTTAAAAACTTTGTTTATACTATAATTTTAATTTATACATGCATACTATACATATAAAAAAGCATCTGTGTTATATATATATATATGTGTGTGTGCATGTTGAAAAATATTGCACACTTGCAACTTAATAACTAATACATCTTCTGTTTCAAACAACGTTTATCAAAAACATGAGCTACTATGCTATATATGTTTGAACACAAGAGGGGAGGGTGTTGGAACAAAATATAATATACTTCATGGCTCCACTGTAATTTGAAACAAAATTAGCAAATAAATTATCATCAATCACAATATGGTCTTTTGATAAGGGCACTTCCAATTTCAGTAAATTAACTACAGGGAATCTTTAAGTGATTACACTACAACAGTATCAAATCTCCATACAGCAGTGCCACCAAGTGTAAGCCACAGAAATCAATGAATACAAGAAGATCTGTGCATAAAATCACTATCTAGTGCCTATTTATCCAATATTCCCAGACTAGTTTTTATCTTGTGGCTTTCATCAATGAGGAGCCTTGGATTTGAGAGCACTTGCACTTAGAGGCACTGCTATAGAGAAAGTTTGCTGTTGTTATTAACAGCCTGTGTAAGCATATAAAATGGTAATCATGTGATTACCATATATATTGCATAATGACTACTGAGTATTTCCTAGTAAGTTTTCATGGTTTCATAGGCTAGAAGCTCACAAAAATGCTCAAAAATTATTTACAAATACAATAAGTATTTTCAGTATTATCATTATATTATAGCAGATTTTCTAAACTTATAAACTATCATAAATACCTTCTAATTTTTTTTTTAATTGAAAGATACCAAAAAGGGATAAAATGTAGATATCATCTGCCACTTTAAAAGTAAAATTTGATATCTGGGATCACAATTTGAACTTCTGTAAGAAATAGTGAACAGTTGCAAGTAAATTTTAAAATGTAAATATTCAAGAAAAAAAGTGCAGTGAGTAATTAGAGCAATTATTATCTAAACTTTACATTTTGATGGAATAGAATTAAATTTTTCAAACAGAAAAAAAAAGTCTTTTCTATTTTAAAGCATTAAAAATTGTTTAACATTCCTGGTTATGTATATAGCAATAAAAAATAGAAATCACTTTTGATTTATAGAAGTAAAAATTCTTAAAAATATTGTCAAATTTTCAGTAGCAGTTATTTGAAAATCTAATTTTTTTAAAAAAATCTTCAACTGTGTTTGAGAAAAATGACCCCCTTTTTTAAGAATTCACCCAAATTTTTTGTGTATTATCTATTAACAGGTGGATGGGATAACTTCACAATAAGATACTATGATCAAATAATAAAAGTTGTTTATCAGTAATAATAATTTTCTATTGTTTGCCACTCCTTTAAAATTAATTAAAAGTGAAAAAGTAAAAAAAAAGATTATAAATAAATAAAAAATAAACATTAACTTTCCAAGTAGCTTTTAACCTAGAACTTGGGCTTATTATTATTTTCATTAAAAAATTTATGAATTTTTATGTTTATTTACTTCACATCTTTTATGTATAATTTAAAATAAACATACTCTCACTTTGCTTAAGTGTATTATAATAAACAAATACTTCTGCCTTATACTTGAAATAACAACAACAAAAAAAGGTTCTTACTGACAGATATTAAAAATGTATATAATATTAATAAATATCTAGTGCTTTTGACCTAAGTCCATATAAATGCAAAGAACTGTATATAAAAAACAATTGATAAATGTAGAAATGGCTATTATATAGACCAGGATGAACTAATAGGAAAACTAGTCAATTTAAAGTTTACCATATAAGAAGTACTTTTGACTATATATGATTCTTTAATTTTATGCTTTTTATCCTGTGCCTCCATGCATTCAATATCTCCAAAGACTGTGAATGAAAAATATACCCAGTAGAAGATTGATGGATATAAAAAGCAGAATAAACTGAATAATCTAATAATGCTTTATTATAAGTGTGATTATGTTGCTGACGACAGTATTTCATACTGATCTTTGTTAAAATTTTAAATAAAGCTACATAGTACCTGGATATAAATTGGTAGCATTAGATGTTGCTGAACTTTATAGTTCTGTTGATCGGTCAATGTCCATTTTTAATTATGAATGGGAAATTAAGAGCTAGTGATATGTCTTTGGATAAAATTACATTTATAATAGATGTCTTAAATTGGATTAATAATGATATTACTGCTGCTCATGGTGGTACAATTTATTCAATGAAAAACGTTTGGCCTATGGTTTTTGCAATAAATGGGATTTTAAGTAGTTTATTTTTGGATACTATTGAACATAGTATTGTACATTCAATTGTTGCAGAGGATCAGAACATACTTTTTGTAGATATGGTGATGATGTATTAATATGAGCACAGCAATCTGTGATACAAAATATTGTTGATAATTTGCAGAATAAACAAAGTTTATCATGGACAATGGAAAATGAGAATTGCTCTATTAATTATTTAAATCTGCAAATAATGTATTTGTATGGGATATTTTTGTATAAGATGTTAGTCAAACATATTTATTTTAGAGGTTATATACATCCAAATTCTAATGCACCAGTTAGTCATAAAATGGCTGGTTTTAAATCTTTTTTATCTTGTAATCAATGTTTGCATTCATGTGAAGTGTATTGTAAAGACAATATAGTCTTATGTTCAGGATTAGGTATGAGTAGGTTATAGTAAATGCATGTTATTATCATTTATTGATAATTTTTATAAAAAGGTATAGTATAATTTGAATATTATAAGATATTATAAGACTGTGGATATCTCTGGCTTTCATTCTATCTATCCAGAATGCAGCTTTTAAAATATTTACTAAGGACTTTCATATTGCTAGGAGAATCCCACCTAATCTCAATAAAATTTTAAATAATACAAAATTTTGTACTAATATTGATAATAGGAGTAATGTAGCATATTCTTTTTTATGTCAATATCTTCATCATAGCACTGTATATATTGGTGAAACAAAGATCAGTATGAAATATCATCTTCAGTAACATAATCACATTTATAATAATAAAGCAATATTAGATTATTCAGTTCATTCTGCTTTTTATACCCATCAGTCTTTTACTGGGCATATTTTTTGTTCACAATCTTTTGAAATATTAATGCTTGAGATATAGGATAAAAAGTGTAAAATTAAAAAATCATATGTAATCAAAAGTACTCCTTTGCTGGGTTTATGCACACCTTGGCCCCAGTCTGGTTTAGCTGTACATGAACACATCATAGTGTAGCACTGTGACTGACTATAAACACCTTGCAGCTTCCATCTCTACAACAGTCCACCAGTAACTCCACTTGAAAACCTCAGGAAACTCAATTCTTGATTTAGCTGCTATCCGGTTTCTTCAGGCTATGGTCTCCCAATCTCTGTGGGCCTATTCAGCGATGCCCATGAACTACATTTCCACTGATCGCTAGACATTAACTGAAGCACTGACACTAGATTGCACCTACACTAGAATTGAACTGTAAAGTCAACTGGAGATGCACTCGAATGGCCTCATGTACTTGTTATGTACTCTTTTATAGCTTTCTGATAACTGCTACAATTAATTACCTTCTCCATATAAGTTAAGGTTTCTTATCTAGAAATATTTGCAATCAGCAAATATTTCTTGGAATTTTATCACTCGCCATTACATTAATTCTTTAATTAAATTTTTGAGTTATCAGTTCGCTATCTAAAAAAATCTCTCTAATAAATTCTAGTTTTTCTGAAGTGCACAAACTTCTATAAAACTTTTACAAAATACATCACCTTTCCTCATTCCAGAAAAACCCTTGTGTGATTCCTCGATGTTTTGTTTTTTCTATTCCTATTTGGAGGAAACATGATATTTCCTGTTATTTCACTCAGAAGTGTTTGATTCAAAACTGCTGCCGAACTTCGCCATTTACCAGTTCAATGGTGACTGTGCAAGTGTGGTGGGACTCCACTTCTGATGATGACTGTGCAAGTGTTTTATTTCCTAACTTTCACCATTGTTACATCACGTAAACTTGCAGTGAATATTTAGCCCTTCACTTCCATTATTAGCATTTTACTAACTGGTATTTCCATTTTCACATGGTTTCTCCCAACTATAGCTAAGCTTCTTGTAATGCAAAACCTATTCGCTACTCACAGGTTCATCCTGTCGACTGCACCAATGGTTTTCTGGGTTTACGCACACCTTGGCCCCAGTTCACTTTAGCTGCACACTAACACATCGTAGTGTGACACTGCAACTGACTATAAGCTCCTTACAGCTTCTGTCTCTGCAACAGTCCACTAGTAACTCCACTTGAAAACCACTGGTAACTCAATTCTTGATTTAGCTGCTATCTAGATGATTTCCTCAGGCTACAGTCTCCCAATCTCTGTGGGCCTATTCAGCTATGTCCGTGAACTACATTTCCACTTATTGCTGGACATTAACTGAAGCACTGCCCCTAGATTGCTCCTACACCGGAATTGAACTGTAAAGTCAACTGGAGATGCACTTGAATGGCCTCACGCACTTGTTATGTACTCTTTTTATAGCTTTCTGATAACTGCTACAATTAATTACTTTCTCCATATAAGGTAAGGTCTCTTATCTAGAAATATTTGCAATCAACAAATATTTCTTGGAATTTTATCGATCGCCATTACATTAATTCTTTAATTAAATTTTTATCAGTTATCAGTTCGCTATCTAAAAAAATCTCTAATAAATTCTAGTTTTTCTGGAGTGCACAAACTTGTATACAACTTTTACAAAATACAACACACAGTAAACTTTAAATTGACTAGTTTTCCTATTAGTTCATCCTGGTCTACATAACAGCCATTTCAAGGTTTATTTGTTAGTTTTTTATACAGTTTTTTGCCTTGATAAGGATTAAGGTTAAAAATACTAAGAATTTATTAATATTATGTAAGTTTTTAGTATCTGTCAGTAACAACAGTCATGTTATTGTATAAAAGTACGGCAGTTTTAGTATGCAACAATTTTAATTAAAGAATATTAACGTTATTCCTATATAAATTTTGTCTGTGGTCAGCCTAAATTTGATCACTATGCTACTTTTCGGGAATCAATCAATCAATCTTGACAAAACAGGGTTACTGTTATTTAATTACATATTCATAATGTACAGTATTTACAAATCAACAGTGTCATTACTCAAACTGTTACTCCCACCCCACCACATTCTGGTATTATTTATTATACTAATCATATTAAAATAATAATATCGTTTTAATAAAAGTTTATTATTTAGTTTTAAAAATACTGCATGCAACTTTCTTCTTTTATTCTCAGAAATTAAAATGAACAGCACAATTAACAAAACACAAAATTTATACTCAGAAAAAGATCAGAGAAATCGTTTTAAGTAATGTTTTAGTACTTAGTACAAACTGACAAAATAGCAAGACTATCTGCTGACATCCTTTGAAAAATAAGAATATATTAAACATTTAGTTTTTATAATAATAAAAGTTTAATTACATAAGTTCATGATTGGAAAGACAATTTATTACAATAATAAATTATGGATGACTCAGTAATCACCTTCAATGAAACCAATTTTTAAAAAAGAAGGATCTAAAAAAAATAAATAAACATTTTTCGGGAAGATAATAAGATTCAGAAATTTAGAAAAAAAAACTTTAAAAATGTTTAAATGTCATTATAAAAATTACAACAGAAATAAATACGTATATTAAAATTAGCATATTTTTTGCCATCATAAGCCATGTCACCATTATTCAGATAAAATTCCTTGCAACTCATAATTCACATAAGCATCTAAAAAACAATAAAAGATGTGGTAGTGGAAAGAAAAATTTAACCTCCAAAATCTTCATCATCATATCATGAAAAGCAAAAATTAATTATGTCATCAATATTGTGGCCTGTACTTCAATGCATTGATATCATTCTTATCATTTAATTTCCATGTACCTATTAATAAATTTTAGATAAAGAATTTTCCTATTGTGAGAAATTTTCTTAACTATATTATAAAAAAGTAATACCACATAATACTAAATTGTCCAAGCACTTTACTACTGTTAAAAAAAAGTAAACTATATGCAAAATTAGACCTTATAAAAGTATTCATCAACTTTTGATGAATTTTCAACATCTTATGCAAATGGAGATCAATTTAAATTTGATTTACAATTTATAAAAATATCATTTTGAAACTGTATTTATTGGTTGTCAATCAAGACTACTCTTTAATACTGAGGTGGATATAATTTAAAATATCAGAAATTTTTTAAGATATCAAACAAGAATCATTTATTGTTTCCAAATAAGTTTTATTTGTGCAACTCTAATGACACCTACAATAAATCTGACTTAAGGAATATCATGTAATACAGTGTTAGTGTGCATATTCCCAGATTACTTTCTGATTTTTGTCTCTGTCAGTGAAAATTTAATATTTAAGGCTGGAATTAATATATTTATGCAACTGCCAATTATCTTTTAGTCTTTTATACTATTTAACTAATAGTCTAAAATTTAAAACACATCCTAAATTTTTTTAATCCTAGACAATTTACTTACATAATTATATAGATCTGATAACTAAATCAATTACGATATATGCTTTAATGACCTCAGTTTTATGCCAACTGATTTGGTGGCAGATCAATATAGTTATGCAAATTGACTTGAGTTCAAAATCTTAGGATTTTTTCAATTTCAGGCTACTAGCTTGAATAGTATAAAGAAATAAAATGTAATTTAAATTCTAAGAACTCAATTATAATTGCAAAAAAGAAACTGATCTGGAGATATGATTGTAACAATAATATCTAATGTTCATTGATTATTCAAACTTACAATAAATGCTTCTAGAGTAGAATAAAGAGAACTAACTGCTCTTGGAAACATATAAATATGCTTAAAGAAAAAAACAACTTTACATTGATGTTAAAAACAGCCATTGTTATGTGAAATAAACACTTCAAAAAAATCTGACAAATGTTTGGATGAAATAACATTCATTCTTTTTAAAGCCAAAATCTTAATGAAGAACTATTATGCTTTAAGTCAGGGGTGGGAAATCTTTTTTTTTTTTTTGCCAAGAGTCATTTGGATATTAATAATATCATTCACAAGTCAAACAAAATTATCGATTTAAAAATTAGCCTTCTATATTTGATCAAACATTTAATTAATTTTCTCCTTCATAGGGATGGACAATCTTTTCAGCTGGCCATCCAATTTCAACATGTCTTTTTTAAATAAGGACCATAATTTTTTGTGTGAATTAAAAATAAAGTAATACCATTATTATTCATTTAATGCCAACTTTTCCAATTTAATTTGTAACTATTCTTCATGATATATTTATATTCTTGAATTTCTTTTTATGTTCTGGACAGATTAATTCTACAGCAGCTAGGATGTGGTCATTTATAAACTCCCCTTCATAAAATGATTTCAAAGTTTCTGTTTTTTTTTTTTTTTTAAATGTAATTTGCCTTCATAAAATTTTCTGACTTGTTTGGATTTTTTTTTGAGACATGTCCAACCATTCAATGAAGCTCCTTTTCAAGTTTTCTATTTAATATTTCTTTATCCCCCAACAATTTTATTGTAATCAGAATATTTTGATAGTGTTCTTTATTACTTGAAATACTTTCCAGACATATCAGGCACAGCAATTTATTATTTCTTTCTATAAAAAAAAATATGATGGATCCGTTTCTATTGAAATATGCAGTTTTTTGTGTCAATTTTTTTTATCTTACTCAATGTAGCCATCATAATAAAAATAAATAAACGCAAAACAATAATAATAAAACAAAGTAAAATTCTAATTTTTTTTTTTTGAAAATGTGCAATTAGTCTGTGAAAATCACTATAAAAACAAACAAAATGTCCTCAGCAGCATAGATTAAATCTGTAATCAGATAGACGATGTAGTATATATAATATGTTGGAATATTGTACTTCTAATAAAATGAACTAGAAAATAAATATTTTATTTTATTTATTTCTTAATTTCATATTTATACTGCAAATGTTTAAATAGAAGTTTTATACAAGTCATTTTATATACATTTATGAAAATGCCTGAGGACTGTATTGAGAGCTTTCAAGGGCTTGAGGTTATCCATCTATCTTAAGTAATAAGAACTACGAGAGAGAGACTATAGAAATAAATTTGATGAAGCACAATGCATTCCAGCCTTGTAGAGGCCACTTACTTTATCGCTTTCTTCTAAATTCAACTTGGAGTTAATTAATTGTAAAACTAAAGGAAGTAAAAAAAAATTTTTATTAATCCTTCTATTCTGAATGATCGACCATTAAATATATATATATAAGAATGATTGTTCTTTACTTCTGCTCTATCTCATTAATATTAAGACATAACAGTTCTCCATTAAGATCTTGACATTGACAAGGATGAATGTTATTTCTGAAATGTTGGAAATTAAAACAAAATAATACACAGGATAACCCAAATAAAACTTTATTTTCATCATATAGTCATGAAAATATTAAATATATGTAAATAAATTAAATGTTTAATTGATGCAGGAATTTTAGACTGTAATTTTCACAATGGTTATGACATTCACATCTGTGATTTATTGCTATTAATAAATTATTTAAATCATCATGCTTATCCTGTTCCTAATGTAAGAGAAATTAGATTAAAGCAAATTATTTGCAATATTACATTTTAGATCAATGTTTCATCAATTTTAATAATAAACTATCATCTTTATCTACTGTTGCTGATTATAGAAAATAATAATATGAAATCAAATGTTTCCCATATATCTTTTAATAAGTTAGGAATCAACTTCTCAAACATCTATCTGGCATAATATATGCTTGTGATATCCTTATATCAACCCAAACAAAACAACAGCTTGAAAGGAGGGAGGGGGTTCATTCAGTAAATAAGACACTGAAAAACATTGGAACTAAATTCAATAGATAATTATAGTGAATGTGGAAAACTAAAAAATTAAAATTCTTGTACTGTTCACAATCTCAAAAACCAGCATTCTCTAATGTCATCAAAACTACTAAAACAATTTTTGGGCATCACTAACTTAAAAAAAATCATTCCCAGAAAGCTCACATTGCAGCTCAATTGTAATTGCTTTCAAAAAAGATCAAAAATAGAAATAGAGTAAGCCCCAGGAAAAATATAAGTTTTTCAAACATTTGAAGTAAAAGAGATTTGAACTCAGAATTTTTTTATCTATTTGTCCTCAACTCCATCTCCAAAACTAATACACATGACCACAGACATGTGAAAAAGGTACATAATCCATGTGTATCAGTTGCTTGAGATGGAGTAGAGAACAAATAGATTGAAAAATCCTGAGTTCAAATTCCTCTATTTGACATTCAGTATAAGCAAATTGCATACTGTTTTAGAATTACAAACATTTAAAGGTACTACTCATTTGTTAGCTGCTCATCTACTACAGCAGTGTGAACAATTAAAATAAAAATTTAAAACCATAGCAAAAACAATCTTTATTTTTTAAAAATTGTTATGAGGGACTGCATTTAACTGAAAGAATTTCCCATTTCAGGAATATTACTGATACTCTCTTTTGTAAAAATAATAATAATAATAAATAAGCATCCTATATATATAAACCAGTTTGGCTGCAGAGAATATTTATCATATGATTTTGAATTAATTGTGTTTCACCTGTAGTTAAAAACCTCTCAACATCCATGCCTATTTATTATTAAGTACTTATATAATTTAGATAAATATTCACTTTCACTGTTTATATATATACAGTACTTCTACATACAATGGGACCACAAACAATGCTATATTTTGTTCCAAGCTCCCCAACAATGAAAACAGTATATTATATTTCACTTTTTGTTTATAAACAATGATTAAAATACAATGCATATTATTCACTGTACTCTATGTGTACCTACAATATATACATATAGAATAGATGCTTTGTGTGTACAGTGTACATACTATATATAAACTGTAATAGCTAAACAGCATTAAGCTGTTGCACATGCACTTTGCAGATTTTAACTATAAATGACTGAATACAAACACTTCAAACACTGCAAAGCGCATGTGAAACAGCTTAATGCTGTTTAGCTATTACAGTTTATAAAACTTTGCGCTATATAAAATAATTGATTTACATACTATATATAAATTAAAAGTACATGAACTATACAGACAAAATTTTAAAAAAATAATATAGTAACACAATTATTGATAATAACTTGAGAAACACATTTACATACATATTTGCAGAACTTCTCCCTTTTTGTAATTTCTCTAATAGAAAATTCATTTCTTTGATACATAAACCCACTTCTGAATAATACTTTTTTTAATTCTAAATCAATAATTTTGATTTTCTCCTTTAACTAAAAGAACTTTCTTTTTTAATTCTCAGTAAAGATTCTTAAAAAAATGCAGTATTTTACTGAAGACATACAGAATAAAACTTTTTGAAGAAAAAATGCTTGAAAAATATCAGTCCACATGCTTTTAACTATGGCACATTATTTAAATTGAAATGAAACATGATTACATAAATTCACATTTGAGAACGTGATATTTGGCAAAGAAAAAAAAGGCGGCTATTGTACCAAAATTCATAAAATTTAATAAGTTCGTATATTTGATTGTTTTTTATTATTTATTTGTTTATATTTTTTTTTGTTTATTTACATTTATTTTTGGTTAGCATATAATTGAAATCATGTAGTTTGATATTGCATAATTCTTGACTCAACTCTTTGTATTAAATTGATTTTATTAATAACAATTTCAAACTTTAAAATACACTATATCAGCATAAAACTTTTTATAGTCATAATTAAAACAATAAATCAAAATAATAATTTACTTTTATTAAATAACCCTCTTTGCTTTTAACTCCATGTTTAAGAAGCAATTCTGCTTTTCATTTAACATTTCAGTGTATCATTTTGATCATTTGGAACTCTGTGATATAAAGTTCAATCTACTCATTCCTAGGATTTTATATTTCTATTCCAGTCAGATTATAAGAGTTTAATCGCCAAAAAATAAAAAGCCAAGTATTATGCATCAAAACGTCTTTCATTAGGACATGTCTTCAAATTATTCTTTCTAGTTATTAATAAGAAAGATAAGTAAGTGGATATACACTTACTACCAGATTTATCACTTTCACTGATTCATTGAGATTGTGTTCTTTTAAAACTATTCCACAAAACATAAAATACTTTAAAAGATCCCAGAAAAGCTATAAATCCAAAATAATTTAAAGTGTAAATTGTAAAAAAAATAAATTATCATTGTAATTCTTTGTATCGTATTTTTAGTATATGACAAGATTTTTTTTTAAAGACTAATTGTAATGATTCTGGCTTCATCAGACGCTGTGCGCTCAACTAGAGCAAATTTTCTATAGTTATTACAGAATAATCTTTTCTTAAACAAACATTCAAAAACACTAGTATATATACTTTTAATATTATTTATTATATCTCCCGCTTATTATTTGTTACTCGTTTGGTTTTGTAAAACCTGAGTATATTCACAATTTTTAGAAACCGATTGTTCCATATTCATTAAATTGAACAGATCATATAAATTAATATTATTGCCAAAATCCAGGGCCAGTAGTTGCTTAGAACAAAGAGTTCAGTGGGGAGAATCATAAATTTTATACAAGGTAAGTGTTTTTGTAAAAGATAGTAAATTTTGTGTGTTTTTTTTTCTACAAAATATTTGTTTTTAAAAATTGAAGGGGTGTAAATAATTGGCCTTTCCTAGGGAGCAAACTAATCTGGCACTAGCCCTTTATATTATCTAACAAACATATCAAAGATAAACAAATGGCAAAGCAGTACTATATCTGTTTGATCTGGGAAGCTATTAAAGATAGAAACCAACATATAATTTTTTTTTAATATTGTAAATTAAATGAAAGATATTAATCCATTATATCATTAACACTAGAATACATAAAACATAATTTATATTACACAAAAAGTAAATATATATATTTATAATTGTAATATATATATAAATTTCAAACTAAAGACTAAATATTTTGAATGATTAAATTATTGTAAATTTTTTTATATCACTAGTTTTGACATTAATCCATTTAATTCATCATTTACACCTGAAGTTTGAAAAGACTCAATAAAACTATTCCGTTTTCCAATCACCGCTGTTACTCTATGGTTACTCTGTACAATAAAATGTACTTGTATCTTTTTAATCAGTTTACTATAGAATAAAAGAAACAATTAAGTAATTTTCTCTTATGGGAATCAAGTGCAGTAAACAATACAAATATGTAATTTTTATTTAACCATAACAGCATAAGCTCAACTACATTCTTTTATGCATAATACTAACAACTGAATTAAAATGATATATATATATAGAGAGAGAGAGATACATCGTATTATTGCAGACGGTTGTCGCGGGTTCGCTTACTGGTGATGCTTTGACATATGGAAAAAAACATTAGCATGATCGCTATTTTAATGCCATTTATAGCAAATGATTTGTTGTTATCATTAATATAAAAATTAAAATACTACTATATTTAATACTAGTTTTTAGTAAAACATTAAAGACATCTACACAGAAAGTATAATTGTAATATATATAAATTTCAAACTAAAGATTAAATACTTTAGACTATTTAGAAAAAAATAATTCATTAAACAGAGCAAAATAATTTTATAAGATGATAAGGTTAAATATAATGAGTTAACTTTATTAGACTGAAAACAAAAGATTTTTTTAAAAAGAAAAGAATGAAGATTTGTGAAGATAATTCTGATTTTGTCATTAGAATCTCTGTGATTAATTTTCTAATATACTAATTAAAACTTAATTTTTAATATAGTTTAATCTAGGTGAACTATGTTATAATAATAAAAATTGTTTAATGAATAATTGGGTTATAATTATAAACTGTCTTGAACAAAAAAAATCTACAGTCTTTAAAAAAAATTACTTCTATATTTATAAAAAAAATAAATATTTGAGCAGAAAAATCTATATATATTGTAACAAGAAGGATAAGGGAATGCTGATAAATGATAGGGATGAAAAAATTATGAGGCTTTCTTCATTTAAATTATATATATATATATTGGCTGTTCTAATTTCCTTAAAGACTTTATCTTGTGGCTGGGGTGAGAGTATCCTTGGAGTTTTAAGATCTTGTTTAACATCCTCGTGTGGAGGTTTGATTACCTTTTATATACTGTAGTTATATTGATTAAGTTCAAATAATGTTATTACAAATATAAGCTAAAACAAAATTTAACATATTTAAAAACAAAAATAAATAGACTGATCAAAATTTTAAAAGATTATGTTTATTAACACAAATTATATAAGCTAACAAAAAATGGTTTCCTAAAAAGAGATTATCATGGAATAAAATTATAACCTTAATCATAAAAAATGCATATAATGTTACGTCTAGATTAAATTTAACATATCTCTAATAATGATAATAAATTTGATTAAAGTGACTGTAATTAGTATTTAAGATGTTAGACTTTAGTGAAATGAGTTTAAATAGGGTAAATTGTTTTGTTTTTCATTCATCTTTGATTCTATACTTTTATTACACAAGTAATTGAAATTAACTTAATGCTTCCTACAAAATTGCACAACAAAAAAGATGTACACTTAATATAGATATTTATTTAATTGTTCTATTTAATATTCATTTGATATTTACAATTGAATAGTCATTAATTCACTCTATTTCATATCATATGAGTATCTGAAAATTTCAGATTTTCTACTTAATAGTTATCCATTAGAAAAGTGCTGGGATTGGCCTTGTATTTTTAATCTAATGCTTGAATATCCTAGCACCTCACTGAGGAAGCCAGTAGCAGAAACCAGTCTGGGATTGGGGATATTCTGCAAAGCTTATTAAGAGCTTATTTTAAAGCTCATTATATACTATTTGTAATACAAGCTTGTTAAATTAGGTCATGTGACATGTGACTTGATTTCTTTGTAATAATATCATTTTATTTTCTTCATATATTTTACTCCTATTTCCAAAAACAAGTTTCTCTTAATAAAAATGAATACAAATAAATAACAGCATATTTAGATACAACATTTTAAAAGCTATTTTCCAATTCACTTCCAAGTCTCAGTTTCACTAAATAAAAAATGCAAGAAAATTTAAAATGAACTTTTTTTTTTTAACAACTTAACTGTTTCAAAAGGTTCTCCAATTATCTTTCAACTTAAAAAGTCAAATAAAAATAAAAAAAGAAAATCTCTAGAACTTTTAGAAATAAAGAAAACTATCTTTGATCTTTTTACAATAGTTTCAATTTGTGTGGTGTTTAGTTTTAATATTAACCTTTTAATGAGTCCAAAATATTCCCTGTCTTAACCTCAAGAAATTTGATCATGACAAGATATAAGTAAAGAACAAACTTCCAATAGCATACATTAAATTTATTTAAATTATTGTATAAATTAACACCCATCAAATTATTTGTAATAAAATATTTAAGTTCTATAATAAATATACCATTTCCACAAATAGAGCTTCTTTAAAACATTAAAACAAGTTTTACAAAATGCTCATTTTTTGTTGACAACAATATGTTTACACACAAATAATAAGATTGGCATGGACTGCTTATTAAAAATATTAAATATTTAATATTCTCCATTCTTCATTAACTTTTACATGTATTAAATCTTTATCATAGACTTTACTGAACCATTTTGTTATTTCCTACATATTAAAATCTTTATCACTAAACTATTATCAGATAATTCAAAGAACGAGTTCTATGCTATAATTATAATGAAAGACATTATCACAATAATAACAATAACATTAGACTTCTTCCAAATTTCACATCTCACAATCAACTCACTTTATTTTTTGCTTCATGTAACATCCATTTACTAACAAATGTTATTTCCATACAAAATTATGCAGAAATATTATTATTGATGGCCTTAATAATTCTCGAAAATTATAATAAATTCCACATATATATTTGTTTTAGAATATTTGCATTAAATTACAATACATTGAACTATAAATATTTACAAAAAGTATTATGCTTACTTTATATGAGTATCTTTATATTGTATTAATGTTTTAGGGTAGAAAATAATATAATTATGTGAAACATATAGAGTACTTTCACAGTATTAAGTCTAATAAACAAATTATCATTTTACAATATGTTTTCTCATTTTATATCACTTTAGTTTATTAATAAACTTTTTGTGCAAACATTTTAAAATTAAATTTATAATTTGTTCCAGAAAACTGAGTTAAACAAAATATTTTACAATTCATAACTGGATTTTACTTTACCTTTAGCCGAAGCTATTTCTCCGGCATCATGGGCCATTCTTTGCATAGCAGTTGGAGCTATACCTATAGGAAAGTCCAATTTTTGACCAAGTGCAATAACAGATAAGTCTCTTACAGATACATCTCTTAAAAATCTTGGTCGAATTAAATACCTAAAACAAATTTAAAATCATAAATAAATATAGAAATACATATTTAAATGTAATAAACTGATTAACACACATTACATAAATCTAAAGAAATGTTAGTTTCAATTGACATGCATAATTACTAACAATGCTCTAAGATATCTGATGAGGGAAGTTATTCCTGAAACACATATATACTACAGAGTAATGTATCATTTTTTTCATGTAATACAATAACTGTGCATGAAGACTGAGACTGACATCTCTTCAGATTTATTTACATATATATTTAAAGTAACATTAATTTATAAATAAGTCATTAATAACTCAATGAAAATTAGTTATATAAGAATATTACAATTAAACAAGAAAAATTTATCACAAGAATCCTAATAAGCATATTAATCAATTACAGACAAAAATGATTTATTTTGTTTTTCGTTTTTGTACATTAAGATATAGTTTTACTCTTATATCTTTTCCTTTACTTTTTTTGCATTTCTTCATATATTCATATTGTTACTTTTTATAAATCTTCTAATATACACTTTAAAGCAATTTTTATATAATTCCTCCTTTATTTTTCTAACAGTTTCGACTGTCCTGCAGTCTTCACCAGAGCTTTTTGTAACTCTGCTAGAGTTTTTTATAACTCTCTGCTTCCTTGCAGAGAGTTATAAAAAGCTCTGATAAAGACTGCAGGGCAGTTGAAACTGTTAAAAAAAATAAAAGAGGAATTATATAAAAATTGTATTAAACTACATATGAGAAGATTTATAAAAAAAGTAACAATTTTGTTTTATATTTCCATTTTAAACTATTTTATCTTTTTTTGTTTATTTATCTACACATTTACAAAATGGAATGTAATTCTTGTGTTATAATATATTAATGAGACACAATACTTTTTAAACTTATTTTACTAAAAAAACATTTTACTTCATTTAAATGAAATTTAGTTTCAGTCAAGACTAATAAATTTACAAAAAAAAATTGAAAAATCAACTGATTACTTAATACTGTAGCTTATAAAAATAAAAAATTGTTGGGCATTTCATTTTCACTGATGGAAATAAATAAGTACTTTAACAAATTAATAAAAAAAGTTGGACTATTTTGAATTACTCTTTGTGGGTAGTGAAAGATCTGAAGCATTTATAATGAAAATAGGAATATGAATTAGCTCCAAGTTTGTTCCAGCTTTGCAAATGATCTTTGCAACAGTTTATAATTAGTTTCATTGAAGCAAGCTTCAATATGTGATACAGAATTAATGGTGTGGTTTTTCTTAGATTTTCAGTATTCTTGCAATTCAAAGGATGGGTTATATAATGATCTTGGTGTTTTGAATACAATTTATAAAGAATTGGGTTTAATAATTAATGTTTAAAAAACTCATATGTTTTATCAGTTAGAAGATGAAATAGAGATAATCATCAGCTAAGAATATCAATTATTTAAATACTTGGTAGATTTTATACATAAAGACAGAGTTGGATATTGAGATATAGTATAGACTTTAAAGTACTGGGTGCTGCATAAATCAAGTTTAAAGTTAGAATATTTCATCATAGTGATATAACTACTTCAAATAAATCTGTTGTATATAAGGCTATATTATTCTACCACATTTACTGTATAAAAAAATGAATAGCTTATTACTTGGAATTCATAAGAAGTTTAAGCAATTGAAATGATAGATCTGGGCCATAACCTGCAGATTGTAAGCTACAGGTCCTGCCATGCTAACACTGTATCAGTTATATGGAAGTATGGCATGGATTCCTATCAATGTAAGATAAAGATAATGGAAAAAGTTAATTTAAGAATACTCTGGAATATAATAAAATTTGAAATCAAAGTCATAAAACTATTTGTCATATTTTTCAATTGCTGGACATGATAATACTGAATTTGATGTAACAGAAATCATGGAGTAAAAGAGTTTAAAGTAATCTATGGTAAAGTTAAGATGTTTTATATAGGATATGTTGACATAATTTATGTTTTAAAAATTATTATCTCAGAGACATTCTAAAGAACATACAGCTGAAATGATAATGCAATACAAAACTAAAATTAGACAAAATATTAAAATCTTTTAAAAAAAAGCTCACTCAAATAGATTAAAAGACAGAATTTCTATCATATAAGCAGACTAAAAGACTAATAATAAGATATGGTACTTGGGTATTATTCCTGCAACCTAGGATAGATAGGACGTAATAAAAGTGAAATCTTGCGAATGTGAAATAAACACGCGCTTTTTCTCCTCGAAAAATGTGTTTTAAAATGTGTCAACAAAACACAATTTTTTTACATGTCAAAACTTCTTAGGGTCGTTCGTTTTTGGACTTTATTAAATTTTTTAATTCTGCCACTGAACATTCATATTTTATGTTTGCCTATATTTACATAAATAAACATTTGATAAATCCCATTTATGAAGCAGATAAGTGTAATAACTCAGGGTTGTCCTGAATTTGCTAATGTGACTCTAGTTCGAATCCAGATGGCTTTATTGTTGGATCTGGAAAAACAAATTTGTTTGAAACATCATAAGAATTATATTTTTATGCCATATTTCTTTGATTGCATAGTCTTCATTTAGCATTCAAAAAAGAAAATTTGATTTAAGTATGTGAAACAAAGTCTCTGTACAGAAAGTCAATATCATCATAATGAACTACTGATTAAAAACAGCAAATTATGAAATTATAAATGGCTGACTTTTTTACTATCGGATAAAATCGCATAATATGCCCTCACATGTTCTCAAGTATATTATTATGAGATCTTTTACAATTTGAAAAATAATGATTTAACATGCCTTGCTAGCTTTGAATATGAAAACTTTCAGAAAATATACTACCGTGAATATCTTCACTAAAATTGTTGAACAATATACACAGAAAGTGAAATCTAATTTTAAATCTTGATTTTATTGAGAAGCGAATGTAATAAATAATTTTAATATTATTGTGATATGCAGAGATTTTGAAAAGTCTAAAAAGATTTTAACACCCTGAAGAAAGTGTTTTAAGAGACAGGGATAAAAATAGAAACTTTTTAATTTTTCTAAACAATATTCCAATACAAGATCAAATATTGACTGTCTTAAAAAATCAATATTTTCTATAGTATAATCCATAAATAAAATTTTGAATATGACAAGAAGAAAAATAAATTGAATTGATGGAAGAGTGACTTTAAATGAAGCATTTACTAAAATAGTTTTAATTACAATAGAATGACAGCCTGTTCAGCTAATTGCGCAGACGCTGTGAGAATGTTATTAATAAATGAATACCTTCGAACAACCACATGATGTGGTTGTTCGAAGGTATTCATTTATTAATAACATTCTCACAGCGTCTGCGCAATTAGCTTAACAGGCTGTCATTCTATTGTAATTATAATCGCATGCAAGACGTTATAAAATAAATGCTTTTTCATGTATATGATTTAGTTTCGTTTAGAGTGGCGTTTAGTAAATTCTAGAAAATTTCATTGGCGTCATTCATACAGACATTATATATAGTAATTTAAAGTGACTATTATGTAGTCACGCCTTCGTTACAACTACTTTAGATTTGCTCATATATAAACATTTGAGTCGTAAGAGTAAGAGGATTCCTTTTACTCTTATATAAATACTATATCATGTGGTTGTTCGAAGGTATTCATTTATTAATAACATTCTCACAGCATCTGCGCAATTAGCTTAACAGGCTGTCATTCTATTGTAATTATAATCGCACGCAAGATGTTATAAAATAAATGCTTATTCATGTATATGATTTAGTTTCGTTTAGAGTGGCGTTTAGTAAATTCTAGAAAATTTCATTGGCGTCATTCATACAGACATTATATATAGTAATTTAAAGTGACTATTATGTAGTCACGCCTTCGTTACTACTTTAGATTTGCTCATATATAAACATTTGAGTCGTAAGAGTAAGAGGATTCCTTTTACTCTTATATAAATACCATATCATGTGGTTGTTCGAAGGTATTCATTTATTAATAACATTCTCACAGCGTCTGCGCAATTAGCTTAACAGGCTGTCATTCTATTGTAATTATAATCGCACGCAAGACATTATAAAATAAATGCTTAAAATAGTTTTACTAAGTTCTAGATCAAATCAAAGTAGCAGACATTTTGGAACAAATTTAAACTCCTTGATTAATTCTTAAATGTATAGTTAGTCCTTTACATGGTAAATGAAATAATATACTTCATTTACACCTCTATTACTAATACTAAGCAGCAAACATTATGATCACCATACTACAAGCTAATAGTATAAATCTCTAAACTTCATAATGTAGTGTATCAATCAGATCAAATCATAAAAGAATATTAATGCACTGCATCAGGGTTTTCTTCCAATAAATAAAAAGCCCTTGGACCTAATTCGCTTTCTCAAAATCAGAGATACCAAACTAACCCCACCTCACTCCTCACAGACACTTTGGCAATACTCTAACTCCCATCCTCTCAGCCTCTGTCATAGGACTCAATCATGAAGACATGCATTTCAGACCCGCCTGGACTCAATTTATCTTATAATCACTCCCTTGTAAACCTTTTCTAACTGTATGTTTTTTTGTTTTTTTATGAATAAACGTCCATCACTGAGAAAAAATAATAATAATAATAATTTAAGAGATTCTTTCAAATCATTTTTTTACTAACATAAAATCAAATAAATGTGTGTTTAAATACAGGACTAACATACATGTATCTTTAAAATTTAAATGCTAGAATTCATTTCAAAAAAATGAGAGGCAGTGGCAAATTAGAATAAAAAAATAATCAACAGTCCAAATATTCTTTTATCAACTTATTCTATCTACCATTAGATAGAGAATGTTAAACGTATATAAAAATTTGTAATCATTAAAATCAATCAACACTTAGACAATCCTATTATCAATAACAATCAACAATCTTAATCTATTGTCAAAACAACCTCCTTTTAACAAAAAAGGTGTAAGGACAATATTGTAAATGCAAAAAAGCCTGATTTTTAAACTATTAAATGATGAGATAAATATCACTTTGAACTTTTGAAAGAAACTAATGTACTAGAATTTACCAGTCAATTTTTTTTTTATTTGAAAGATCTACAGATTAGAAAAATCCAGATCTTGGAATTACTCATTAAAATTTATGTAGGAATGATTTTACAAGAGTTCATATACATATATAAAATAAGAACAGATTATCTTGAAAGGGAAACTATAGAATCATATGTTTCAAATAAACATTTTTCAATGAACCTGAATCATTGCAAATGAAAAACAGGTTCTATAAAGCTTAACAACAATCAGAAATATTATATTAACACCTGAATGATTTTGAGATAATTTGGGAATGATAAAGAAAAATAACTACCATCAAAATAATATTGCCAAATAATTTAACTCAATGAAAGTACAATTGTAATTATATGATTTTTTTTTTTTTAAATGGTAAAAATGAATTTGAATTAAAATAAAATATACTATAAATCATCACAATTTTGAATTGACAAATATCTTGAAAGTAACGGAAACAAAAAAAAAAAAAAAGACTTTCAAAATGTTATATGATCATTTTAGAATTAAAAGTTTTGCCATGTGTGTATATCTTCTCATAAATGCACTATTCGAATATGCCACTTACTGTATTCTTTCTTATATATTATAATCACAATATCATGATTTCTCGTATATTTACTTATATGTTTCCAAAAATAGAGTGAAGATAAATGCTTATGTATTATAACTTTTGTAATTTAAATTTGTGTAGCTGCTATAAATTATTAAATTTCGTGCTTACTTTGATGGCAGGTAGAGTTTTAAAAAAATAGTATATTAGATCTAGAAATAACAATTGAGCTTTATTAATGGCTATTGGTTAAACTTCCTAAATACAGATTTTAAATCATTACTCTGATTTAGAAATATCTTCATAATTAATATATGTAATTTTTTAGTATCTTCTATTAGCTATAATTTTATTTTATTCATGTTTGCTTTTCATCCAAATTTCATACAAATTCATTACTACTTTTTCCAATAAACACCACATGATCACCATTCTTTATGCTTGCACAGAGGCAAAACTCTCTATACAGTAACATCATTCAGTGCAAGCCGAGTAATCAATGAATGCAGGAAGGTTTGTGCATA
Source organism: Epiperipatus broadwayi (assembly GCA_028023455.1). Lineage (NCBI taxonomy): Eukaryota > Metazoa > Onychophora > Udeonychophora > Euonychophora > Peripatidae > Epiperipatus > Epiperipatus broadwayi. The sequence goes on along the minus strand of JAQFVV010012403.1, from coordinate 5,774,343 downwards.
AAAAATAGTCTGGGAATATTGGATGAGTATGCATTAGATAGGGATTTTATGCACAAACCTTTCTGCATCCAGTGATTACTCTGGCTTGCACTGAGTGGTGCTGCCTCTATATACTATTTTTAAGCTTATCAAAGACAAGAGCTGTTTACTGTCCATAAATGTTATGTACAGAATTTTCCTTGCTCTTAAAATAAATTCAGAGTATCTAATCAATTTTCTATAATTTTCTTTTAAATAAACATTTAATAAAATTGATAATAGTTCCATTTAGAAAAATAAAATAACGCCAAAAATTCTACCTCATTCAAGAAAATAATTTATTTTTTCTTTCAAAGATCAATAAAACAATTATTAATCTCTCTCATCTTTTTATAAATTATTTATTTAATTACTTATGCTAAAAGATTGGCAACCAAGAGCAAAATGATTGAGTATCATTGGTTAAAGCTGCCCACTAATCCCAACCAGCCTAAGAGAGTAAAAAAAGACATTAATAATTTATTCTAATTCTCATTTCATTGGCATATGCTTTACCAAAAAAATATTAATACCACACACAGAAAATCACAAGTTTGATATTTGTATACTATATTTGATAAGAGTTGGTAAAATGATTGTAGGAAAAAAATTGAAGAAAAGTAGTGTACTATAAACAGAATTAAAAATAAAAAATATGAAAGGGCAAGTTTATTTGGATCAAAAACTACTTTTACAATTTTGTATGTGTATTAATATGTTGTCCAAGAATATGACTGTTTTAACTCCAGAAAAAGAGGCAAATAAAAGATGAATATTGCAATAATTATTAATATACATCACATACTGTTCTTTATATATATATCAGACATTTTGTTATACTGTACTATCTTTTACTCTCTTCTGCAACAAATCTTTATGAAAGACTTCAACATTTTCGTAATTATATTTTTAAAGTGAAGTTTACTTGATTCATAAAAAAAAAAAAATAAAATAAACAAGACAGATTACATAAATACAAATTAAATTATATTAAGATATAAAATCAAAACATTAAAAAAAAATTTCAAACAAAGAAAATAAACAAAAATTAAATATTTTAAAGATGAACACATAAAAAAAATATTGCAGTCCTTGTAACTATACATTGCATAAAATTGGAAGTAAAACCAACAATAAAAAATCAGATAAAGAAATGAAGATTTTAAAAAAATTATTTTAAAGTTATATAACAGTATTTTTAATAAATCCAGAATTTAAAATAGTGTTGCCGATGAAAGGTCTATAAAGATGTAAATATCGGCAATGCAAATCTCTTTAGGATCGATTTAATATAATCTTTACAATATAAATAGATTTGACTATTCCATGAAAAGCATACTCAAGTACAACATAAAATATTTAAAAAAAAAAATAAATTGATTATTTTTCAACTGTTTCACATTTCCAATTCAATTAAAATATGCACTTACATTTGTAGAATCAATATCACAAACAGAAAGCTTAAGAACATACAGATTTTTTTTTTTTTAAGTGTCATAGCATCGTCCGGGACGCGAACCCGCAATCCGGGCAACTGCCTGCAAGTGCAAGGCAGTCGCGCTGACCTCTCGACCACCAATGCAAGACATGATTTTGTTTTACATTTTCAGAATATTACACAGTATCTTTAAATAAAAAAATTTCAATGGGTATAAAATTATGTCAATAAGAAGTCTATATCTTCTTTCTTATTATAAATTTTTAAAAATTGTATACAATAAATTTAATTGAGGTAATTATATTATTATTATGATATATCCATTATACCTTTTATTTTGTTAAATGAATAAGTAGCACATTGAAATTTGATTGTATCTCAATATTCATCTTTTTACCTAAAAATCTATTAAGATACTTAAACTGATACACATTATCAAACCAATAAAGTTATTTAAGTAGTTAACTCACCATATAATAATGCCACCAAGTGCAAGTCTTCAGTAATCAATGGTTGCAAAAAGGTTTGTTCATAAAATCCCTATCCAGTGCCTACTCATCCAATACCCCAGACTAAATTTCTAGCTTGTGGCTTCCATCAGTGAGAAACCTTGGATTTGAGAGAACTGCATCTACATTAACAGCATGTATAAGCATATAAAATGGTGATGGCATGATGTTTTGGTGGTTTTAGAGTTATTTCAAGTTTTTCTACCACCAATGGATGATAATCCAATTTACTATTTTACAATCAAAATTGTATTCATTGTGTTCAAAACATTATGAATATTCTGCACATCCTCGTTTCAGATATAAATAGCATAAACATCAGTATATTGTAAATCTAGAAGCCAAGAAGTTCTTATTTCACTTTTTAATTAGTTTAAATTAAAATTTCCATCAATAAATTTATATGCATATAAGTGCTTTCCTCATGAAGCTGTTAATAAACTATTCAAAAAACCAATGTCATAAAAATTAAAATAAAATTAAAAAAGTTGGAACTAATACAGATCTGTGTTCATCATCAGTTTTTACTTCTGATCTCTCAAATTTTTCATCTCCAATAATAACACAATGTTTGTATTTTTATAAGAATACAAAGAATTATTTTATTTATCAAGTTGGATAGATGTGTCTCAATGAATATAAATGAACTGACAAGATTTTATTATCAGTTTCAAAGGAAATTTTACTGCTTAGTTTAAATATACATAGGCAAAAAAAAATACACAGTTTTTATAAATTACACAAAATCAATATTTATGTAATATATATTGTCTTACTTGAATCTTTCTTATATTTGCTGCTTTCACAAAGCTAAAAATTTGGTCTTTGATTTATATGAGACCATGTGGCCAAAGACATCTGATGAAGCAATCTTATCTCTCAATCTTATTTGTTCTATTTTGTTGTAAAGAAATATCTGGACATTTTCTATTATTATTTTCATATATACTTGTATATGTGCATCTCATATACTGTATGGAGAAAAATATAAATGTCACAGTACAAGTGCTTGGGAAAATACTTCTAAAAAATATTATTCACAAAAGATTGAATAGAAATATTCAGGTTTCTGTACATTGTTGGTATTAAATAACATATATGATCAAATCCTTAGCAAGTATAAAATAAGTGATATCGGGTTTCATCTTCATGGTGACAAAGCAAGTTTAATGCATCTATGTTATTAATGTATCTTCTATATTGCACAAAACATAAATAAGACAATGCCCACACATTTATTTTAGATAGAAAATCAAACTACTTTAATTCCATTTTCCATAATTAATCTTTCTAAGCAATTGTTTATTGTTAATGCTTAGCATTGGTGTAGTAATTTCAGCAAACAAAATTGGGTTAAGTAATTTGTGAATCATATAGTATGAAAATTTTTGTTGGATAGGGTATAAATGATAAGTTTTTAGTCTCTATTAAAGATCTCTGTAATCCTTCTAACAAACCTCTACTTGGGGATGGCTAATCTGTGGAAGTAATTTTGTAAGTGGTTTGTGAGGGAAAGATTGAAGAGTGTGATGACAAAATATTTAGAGTTTTGGGACTTTAAATGAATGGACTGAGAGAAGACAGAGACCATTAAATGAAGTTGGCCTTTGCAAGTGTTAATGATATCACAAATTTTTTTTTTTCCCAAAATAATTTTCTACATTGTGAATATAAGAATAAGATGAATGATTTGGTAACATGTAAAATAACATATCAAAGAGTGTCTGGCACAGATTTAATATGATTAGGATATTGTTTTTCAAATTTGCATGTGTCCATAATCAATAAACAATTATCTTCCTTGCAGCCAATCGTTCTTAAATCTTTTTAACAGTCAATGAATTTCTGTTCTATATTCTTATTATTAAGCCAAGAATTCCCTTTTAATCAAATCTCTAATAATATAATCACTATCAGAAAGCCAGTCAGAAAGACAATTCCATGCTTTACTAATATAGCCAATTTGATTAATCTAAATTGTCAATATTAGTATTTAGCAGTTATTGAAACTTAGCACAAATAAAGAATGGAACATCTAATTTCCTACATATGTTTAAGATAGTACTTGTGGTTATACAATTGTCACAGCAATACACGAAAAAGCAGTCAGAAAAAACTGCTCTAACAGAAATAAAATTAATCCAGAGTAGCAGGCACTTCATTTGCATTGGATGTAAAATATAATATTTTATAAGAAGGTAGAAAATGTCCTTAAATGCTATTCTAGTATATTTCAACTACAGATTTCAATGTCAATTTGAGTTCAGCGTTCAATATTAACATAACTAAATACATTACTTAGAAATACATAGTAATCATCTTAATTTTAACAAGTTAATTAAAAAACAGGCTCCCAGGAAGCTTACTGTTACTATAAAACTATACAAGATTAATGTTGTCATAACTGTTCTTTAATAAAATTATTTTTTGTTTGATTATTAAGTGATGTCTACATTACATAATCCCAGTAACAAATCACTACCTTTAAAAATCTTATATGTGTTAGTAAAAATCATAACATTTGTCATTATATTTATAATGTTGCTTACAAAAAAAAATATTTAGTGAATCATATAAAAATGGAGATAAAAAAAAAAAAAGTTTAATACTAAGTAATTTAAGAATTTTCTTTCTAAAGATGTAATGCAAAAGATAAAAAGGTTTTGATTTGTTTGAAAATTAATTATATGATATGTATATTTTTTGAGTTGAAATGATTGTATAAATTCATAAAATATATAAAATAATGAAACTATAATATAATGAAATTTTCAATAGAAGATTGAGAATATGAGCAGTTATTAAAAATAACACAATACGCATTGCAGGTAACAAAGTAAGACAATTAAATATATATATATATTTATTGTCAATCATCTTAGAATTAATTGTAAATATCATGTTACATCAAAAAAAGTTTACATTGATAAATAAAAAAAATTACTTTTTGTTAATCCAACTTATTATCAAAATCAAAAACACTAATTCCAATATTATCCAAGATCAAGGTATCCTTCAATATTAATCCTGGATAATTTAAAAAAACATTATTACAAATAAGATTAGTTTCCATTTTAAACTTAGTAAGAAAAAATTTGTTTTCTCAAAACCATTTCTAAATGACTAACATATAAATAATTCTTTTAAATGATAATGATGAAAGTAAAATTGTTTAATTCAATTACTTAGAGGGAAAAAATAATTGATACCTTTAATAACAAACTTATTGAAGAAAATAGTATTTCTGAAAGCAGTAATGTTATTGTTGCTTGAGGCATTCATCAAAACATTAATGATTCTCAATAAAATAAAATTATAACCAAATCCAAATTTAAATAAAACATTAATTTTCATTAAAATCTAGTGCCTCAAAAACTTAAATTAATCTACTAAGTAAGCAAAATTATTTGAATAGATTGAAAATGGTGTGTTAATTCTTCACCATGACAAACAGCCTAGTTTTCAAAATTGCCAACTATAAAGATAATAACTTCTAACATTTAAATTAAATTAAATTATTAATTTGAAAAAATTGATAAATGATTCTGATAGTGAAAAATTTATTTTTGCCCAACCATACTATTTAAAATATCCAGAATTGAATCAACTTTTGCCTTTCAGGAATTTCTTGCAGTGGTGCAGTTGTTAAAGAGACATCAAATGTCAAAAATAAAATTTCATTCTTGAACATAAATTTTATTACTATCAAGATACCCCCCCCCTGCTACCTTACAGAAAAAGCATATCCACTCATCTATAAAGTTTTACCTCCTTAATTTTTCTAATAACTTGATAAATATTTCAGTAGTTCACAAACTAAGACTAAAAAGTTTTGTTTTTAGACCAAAGTTAGCATATATATATATATATTGTAACCTAAGAATCAACTGACTAAAGAGTGGTGGGACACAAGAGACCACAATCAAGCTGATCATGTTGGTCACTGATAACCAATTATATAACCATGCAAATTCATAAGGTGGCCAGAAGCTAGCTGAACAATAAAAGGTTACACATACAGGCACTATATGACATGGATTTTAAAACACCACTCCATGAGTCCTATTATAGAGAATATGGCTAAATACAATTATTAAAACACAAAGTTCTTTTATAATTAAAAAAAAAATTCTTAGTTCTTAAAATATCTTTATCTCAAATATAAATTCTTTTTAATTATCTTATCTTAGGTTCTAGAAATCTTGCTTTTATTTTAAATATAAGTTATTTTTTAAGTTTAAAATATCACATCTTATGTTTTTTAAAATATCTTAATCTTAAATATAAGTTCTTTTACAAATTTAAAATATCTTAATCACAGGTTTCAAAAACATATTTATCTCAACTATAGATTCTTTTACATATTTAGGATATCTTGGTCTCAGGGCTCAAATTCAGCATAAAATGCACTTGGAACAAAATGGTAATGGCAATACTGTAATTTCTTAACAAAATATGATGATTATTATTGTTGAACTAAACATAGAACATGTGATATTTCTTTTAGTTTATTTTTGGAATCTTAGTATTTTAAGAGAGAAGTGAAATAATATGTAATTGATAACTTGAAAAACATTTAAATTTATTAAAATATAACAATTTCACTTCTACTGACTATAAAATACAGAAATCTTATATTTTCTGATATAAATTTGAATAAGCAATATCAAAATAATGTAGAGGGCAGTAAGAGCAACTTTTATGCGGCTAACAGGTTTATCTGGGCATAGTTGCTGAGATATTCTTGACTTCGTTTAAGGAGAAGCCAAATACATCACATCACATCATCACATGCCAACTACACAACAAATGCGTTTGAAATGAGGTAAATAATGTAACATTTATCTCCGAAGAATGTAGGTAAAATAATTAAATAATTATTAAGCAAAATGAATGTTTAAACATTATATGATCGTTGAAATGTACTCTTAAAATAATTATTAATGCAAATTTTATTAAAGTAGATTTTCTAATAAATAGATGTGCTTATGCAATGATATTATAATGGCAATGAAACAAATATATATATAATTAATAATAAATATTTAATTACAATATATAATAATCCATATAATAAAGATATTTATTTACAATAATTAGTATTATTTCTTTTAATTTAATATTTATAATTTATAAATATTATTAAGTACTACATTAGTATATCTTTTTTAAGACCATTTCTAAAATGTTATCATATATATGATATTTACTACCCAATAGTTCTCTTATTCACAAAATACAATCTTTATTTCCAAACTCAGTACCCAAAACAAAAAACAATATACCTCTATGCCTTTGTCCAGGCTATTAGAAGATATTGTACATTTTACTTAATCAAAATAGTATCAAAATATCAATGTGGAGATACTTAAAAAATATTAATACAATAGCAACAAATATTATGCAATATAAAAATACTTATAACACAAACAATACCTATGTTGGGGTAAGGAAATAACAATGCTTGACACTAATCATCTGTTTGAAGTTAAAAAAATTGAAGTGAAGAAAATAGTAAATTGTAAAGCTGAACATGCCTTTGGATATACACCAAAATATATTCTAACATTAAAATTCTATGAATAGTGGACAAGAGAAATATAAGCTAGCAAAAATACGTCTGACCCCCAGTATTATGTGCAGGTGGTGTCGATGAATGAACAAGCCACACTCTCTTTCATAGAGTGGCTAGATATGCATAAAAGTAATATAACATCATAAAATTGCCTCAAAAATACTACTACTAATAATAAAAGGCTGAAGCTAATAATAATAATAATAAACATGAATAATTTTTCATCTCACATGCACATACAAAAGGCAAATAATTCATTCACTTGGTTTAAGATTATATGTAAACTGACAAAACCTTATACTGCATAATGGTGACATCACTTTAAGTACAAACTATTTAAAATTCCCATACACATGCTGATATCTATAACACTTTCATTCATGAAATACTTTTCATAATATACAAAAAAGGCTGTTATACCTCTGGGTACAATCATTATAATTTTACATAATCATTCATAAAAACTTTGGAATAATAAATTAACCCATAAAATAATACCTTCTACTATATATCTTATCAATTCCATCTCTGAACATTCATACAAGCATATTTATAATATAACTAATAATAATTATATTATACCTATAAGCTAATGACTATAATAATTTTAAATATCTAAAATATATATATATACACAATAATTATAATATCATCCTAAAGATTAAATAGTTCATTTCCTTTGTATAAAAAACACTATCTCTTTTCAATCTTTTTGTTATCTTCTTAAAGTGATATGTAAATACATACACAGTCCTTTACTAAGTAGAGCAGAGACATATATATGTAGAAATATTTTGGAGAAAAAATTCACAATAATTTCAACATGTAAAATAACAGAAGCTGACAGCAAAGGATTTTAATGGCAAAAAGTTTCTTTCAACACACATTTTTAATAGCAATAAAAATCAGAGAAGCAATGAACAGAATAATAATTATTTTTCTAAAATTGCTTTTTATAAAGTTTTATTATTGTTATAAATCTACTGCAGTAAACTTAAATTATATTTATTCCTTTTTAAATATTATAGCAATATATTTGAAGCAATTAGCAATTTAAAAAACAGAATATTCAAATAAATAGATGAATAAATAAGCTTAAGATGAATAGCTATATAATTTTTTGTAATAGAAACAAACTGAATATAGACTTTCATTATGAAAATTAGAAATTTCATTTTCATACATGTGTCTTTTATGATAACTTTATAAGATAATTTTAAATAATTGTTAACATTTCTTTTTTATAGGATTAATAATCTTATAGAAATTCATCATTTTATAATTGAGCTTAACATAAGTACATAGACTATTAAGTAGCAAATAGTATTTATAACTAATTCCAATATCAGCCTTCAAGCTAATTGAGCACGCGCCTTTTGAGAGTGTTAAATAAATGAATACTCTCCTCTTCAATCCGAGATATAGTATTTATGCAGAAATAAAAAGAATCCTCTTATTCCTATGACTCAAATTGTTTTATATGAGCAAATCTGAAGAACTGTTGAAGAGAGCGTGAGTAGATACTCACTTTAAATTACTATTTACGACGTTTTTTGACTGAATGACGTCGGTGTAATTACTTAGAATTTACTAAATGTCATTCTTACTGAAACTTAATTATGAGTAAATAAGCAAATATTTTATCTAGCACCATGCTTGCAATTATATTTCATTCCAATATCAGCATTTCAAGCTAATTGAGCACACGCCTTTTGAGAGTGTTAAATAAATGAATACTCTCCTCTTCAATCCAAGATATAGTATTTATGCAGGAATAAAAAGAATCCTCTTATTCATATGACTCAAATTCTTTTATATAAGCAAATCTGAGGAACTGATGAAGAGAGCGTGAGTACTCACTTTAAATTACTATTTACGATGTTTTTTGACTGAATGATGTCGGTGTAATTACTTAGAATTTACTAAACGTCATTCTTACTGAAACTTAATTATGAGTAAATAAGCAAATATTTTATCTAGCACCATGCTTGCAATTATATTTCATTCCAATATCAGACTTTCAAGCTAATTACACTGATGTCATTCAGTCAAAAAATATCTTAAATAGTAATTTAAAGTGAGTATCTACTCACGCTCTCTTCAACAGTTCTTCAGATTTGCTCATATAAAAGAATTTGAGTCATAGAAATGAGAGGATTCTTTTTATTCCTGCATAAATACTATATATTGGATTGAAGAGGAGAGTATTCATTTATTTAACACTCTCAAAAGGCATGTGCTCAATTAGCTTGAAAGGCTGATGATATTGGAATGAAATATAATTGCAAGCATGGCGCTAGATAAAATATTTGCTTATTTATTTGTAACTAATTAAAAGTTAGTTAAAACATACCAGGAGATAGACTTATAGCAAAGTTCAGAATTTAAACTAATGTTATATAATCAGGAAATAATATACTTTTCCTTATATGACTTTTTCCTTTGACTTCTTTGAAAAAAATGTTAGAATTTTCTTTAGTATCTTTTAGAATTGTTGTTTAATAATTCAGTTGAATCTATGCTTTTAGGAGATACACTGCATGGACAATTTACTGGTTCTTTACTCTGTCATGAAGATGTTAAAAAATAAAATTTTAAACTTTAATATTGACTTAAAATAAATAGTCAAATAAAAATCATACAAAATTAAAATTTGAAGTAAAGTGTAAAAAAGAAATAGTAGAAATGTTTAAATTTTTAAGTGTGTATATTTTATATTAGTGTGTATGTCTTCTTTTATTTCCATTCATGCAGCAAGATCAATACTGCATTGCCTGTAGCCAAAAACCAATCAATTTATAGATATTTAAATTGATAGCTGCATTATTAACTTTTAATTGATATGACATTGAATGCTATACTTTAAAACCAGACAGTTTGTCATGTGGCCATCTAAATGATAAATTTTACTTGTTAGTTAACCCTTTTTATCAATTCTAAATAATTATCAAATCAATTATTTAATAAAATTATTAACTAATATTCAAATTAAACATTTTTTTTATTAATATTCCTCTTTCTTTACTCTTTCTCTTGCATTGTTGAAAAAAAAAATTTTTTAATAATTTTTAAATTGATTGACTGTACCTAACTTTTAAAATACACATTACTTTTAATAGATCTTTTTACTTTTCCATATTTTACATGCATGCTCCAACACTCACACACATATGCATATTAATATAACCATTTTAATACAATGAAAATAAATTAGAAAATCAATTAGACTTACTATTTTAAAATCCTACTTCTAAATAATTTCTTATAAATTGGTATTTATTAAATCATAACTGTTATTTTTAACATCATTTATTTTAAAAATCAACAACTAACACCCAAATAAAGTTAACTAATCATTTCAGATAGCATAGAAAAACTTTATCTATAAAATCTATTTGAAACACATTAAGCTCTAGGTTAACTCTTCTTCTCTAGTTTAAATATTAATTTTATTTTTTCAAGTAAATATTAAAGTCTAAGATAATCTTTTAAATAACTACTAACTAATTAGCCTAACTGAGCACAAATACCTTTACAATAAAACTGAAACCAAACAGGAAAGCAATTCCATCTTTTTTAGCATGAAAGAACAACAGGCCATAAATTCAAACCCACATCTGCCAACATCATTTGCTCAGAAAGACACGATGCTAAATGCAAGATTAGAGAAGCATTTCACGTAGCAAGCGATCCTAAGTCTATTAATAGAAGAGAAACTTGATTTGCCCTATCCCGAAAATGGCAGTTATAAATTATTTGCATCACTTTGCATAAATTTCCTTTTCTACAACACAGTTTTAACAACAGCAGCTATGAGTATGAGAGCAAGAAGTTTCTTGAAAGTGCTTAGCTAAAATAAATTAATATTTTTATATTTAAAATAAATTAATATTTTGCATTTAATTATATATATTTACTAGCTTCGTTATCTGTGCATACAGCACATATATATATATATAGTAGTTTAATTTATACTATTGATCATGTAAGATTTTTTATTATGATAGCAAAGATAATGAAATTTACTTATTATAGTCTTAAATAATTTAAAAAAATGTTTTAATGCTTTAAAACATATATCTAACCCAAAGGGTTAAATATATAGTTACAATATTTATACATATTTCCAAAGACAAGGTATTTCAGACACAAGTCACCATGATACTGTGTCCAAATGATATATTGACAAATGCTCCATACAAGATTGCTATAATAAGGTCAATTATATCCATTTACTACTTAAAACATTATCCAAATAATATATTAGTTATCAAGGCAAAACAGATTCAAAGAAGAAGAAACTGAATATGAATATTGTACATAAAAAAAATTCTTAATAAAATATCATTATATATTTTTGTAAAAAATTAGAAGCTGAGGATTTATTCTTAGATAAAGTGATTCATTTAAATTATTAACAAATTCTGCCATCAGAAGTATTTCAATTTTCATAAAGAAAAACAGGTACCGAAAAACAAAATTCTTTTTTCATTTAAAATTATTATGTCAACAGCTAACAAAGTAAAAAAAGTAGACAAGAGTTACTAAATTATAAAGATGCAGTAAATATTGTATAAAAATTAATATCAAAAGGGAAACATTGAAATGGACTAATGGATAAATTATAGAAAACAGAAATTGTTAATGTAAAAGATTTTAATCAAAAATAAGAATGTTACTAAATTCAAACTTTATTTGCAAAAACCATTCTATATCCTGGAAACTACTTAAAGAACAAGTGCCCACATATTTTTAAAACTGTCACCATGCTAATATTTAATTTCTTTCATCAATAAAAGAGCCCCTCTGACATAGCAATATTGATTATAATTGTGAATTTCATCTTATAATTTCAAATAAAGTAAATAGCATCTTTCTTTTATATATATATATATAGTCATAGTAAAAGATTATATACCACTAAATGGCATCTTTTTTATGCTTAATAGCATAGAAAATAATGCCATCATCTGTGTCCGCAGCTGCCACGTATTAAATGGCCTCTTTCTGCATTTTTGGTATAGATATATAGGCCTAGAAGGCAGTGGCCACATAAATGACATATTTATGAGCTTTTGTGTATAAATAGCACCATCACACAGCTGACATGATAGAATAGAAAACTACCGAAATAAATAATCTGAATAAATAAATCATATTTAATAATTATGTGCATTTCATCTGCCACACTTTCAAATAAAGCAAGTAAAATATGATTTACATAATATATTGTGCTAATCTATTCTAAATTTGTGATTTTTTAATATCCAATGGCTTTACACAACTGATGAAGGAAGTTTCTCTAAAATTGATATATAAATTTTCTCATAGTTTATAATTCAGAATATATCATCTAATATAACATTTTATAGTGATCTTACTAAAGGATATTTCAATGCTCTTAGTGATATATTATAAATATTAGCTCTTCTAAAATAATAAATTATATAACCAATTATTTGAATATATATATATAAAATACATGTAAATGTTTGCCCATAAGGCTGTCATGTGTTTCATGTGAATGGATGTTTCTCCATAAAGCTGTCACATATCAAATTCACAACCAGTTTTAAAAAAAGCTATTATAGTTTTTATTATTTTATGTGAATGAAATAATTTCCCATTAACAAAGTGTATTTTTTTTAAGAAGCAATTCTCCATAATGTTGTCAAATTCACATATCAATTATAAGAGATATATATATATAAATTTTAATTTAGCTTTAATAATACTTTGCTGGGTACATTTCTGAAGTGTTCCAAGCAGGCCAGATTGTTCCAAACATTTTTTTTTTTAATTGTGAATTACTCACATTTACTTATATAATATTAAAATCTTTTGTTTTACATTAAATTTTTAAAAAAAATTGTTAAAGCAGTCAATTAAAAAAAAACCATGGCATATAGGCTAAGGCCAGATACATTTGGTATACATGTATAGTAATAAAAATACTAGTAAAATCAAACTATACAAAGTTTTCTTTATTATGAAGCTTTGCCAAATAAAGAAATAGGCATTTTCAAATGAAAACTACAAACAACAAAATATAAACAAATGTAAAACTACTCACAATTCAAAGACAACTGCCATTCATCCTAACATTAAAATAAAATTCTTCTGACCTTGATGTACATATTTATTGGCTTGTTTGTAGTTATAAATTTTAAGATCTATTTGATTAATAGGCAAAATCATTAATGTGATGAATAATATTTTGTACATTTTGATTTTGTTAGTTTTTTATTACTATTTTTGTTATTCTCTTGCGATTATATTTATTAGTATAGCATTAGACAGTATTATATGTGTATGTTTTAAAAATAATAAATTTTAACATATGTATTTGCATCTTAATGATGTAGTAACGTCACTATTTCATAATGTAGTTTAAACATCACAGTTCATTAAAATTAATGATATAATTTATATAGAAATATCCTAAAATAATTTTTTATAAAGAATTGCTTACTGTCTTGATTACAAAACTGTCTTCAAGAAAAAGATTTAGTGTACATACTTTAATATAATTTATTATCACTAAGATATATATATTAAAAGTCGCTGGATAACTTTTTGATCGTCAATAAAGTAATATATAGAGAGAGATTAAAAAGCACATTATTTATTTGTAAAATCGTATTTAAATTCTTTTTACAATAAAATGTAGGAAATTAGTAAAATTATGTTTATATATAAACCGAGATTTTTTAAAAAAATTACTCAGAAAAGAAAAAAAAACAAACAGAATAACAATGAGGAACAAAGATAGTCGGTAAAATAATATTCATTTCAGCCCACCTAATGTTTGTAAAGGATAAAATATATTAAATCAAAAATTTCAAATTTTAAACAATGGTTACTGAATTTCAAAAAGGACAAAATTTCATTTGATAAAAACATAATTTTAAATTATAATAACGTGAGCAAAAAAAATGTATATGCATGCATTAATTGTGAGTATTATATCATTATCATCATTGTCAAACATTATCAATGCACTGTAAGTCATGTTTGTCTAATCATAGGTGATTAAAATTGAGACACTGTCTTTCTCCTGTGATGGATTAAATAGATTTGTACAATTGAATATTTGATTATAACATCAAGCACACAATAGACTCAAGCCCTGATTTAAGCATGGCCTGTAAGAGTTGGTGTATATAGAATGAATACTCTAAACTTAAGTGATTCGCTTAAGTTTTTTAAACTCTTACCAGGAAAGTGCATGTAGATTTATAATATTTAAGAAACAGCACATTATCGGAGATTGACTTCTATTTGAATAATTTCAAAGTTTTCAGTGCTTTATAATAATAAGTTTACATTTATAAATCATGTTTGTCTAATCATAGGTGGTTAAAAATGAGGCACTATTTTTCTCCTGCGATGGGTTAAATAGATTTGTATAACTGAATATTTGATTATAACATCAGGCACAATAGACTCAAGCCCTGATTTAAACATGATCTGTAAGAGTTGGTGTATATAGAATATATGCTCTAAACTTAAGTAATTCACTTAAGTTTTTTTTTTAAAACTCTTACTGAGGGGAGGGGGAGGGTGCATAGATTTATAATATTTAAGAAATAGCACATTATTGTAGATTGACTTCCGTTTGAATAATTTCAAAGAGATGTTTAGTAAATCACATAAATTGGAGATAAAAGAAATAAACAAGAATGTTCAAGAATATGTAATTATAAGAAATTTCATTCTAAAGATTTAAGGCAAAACATAGGAAGGTATTCATAAGTTTACAGATAAATTATATAATGATGTACTTTTTTTTAAAGTTCAAATGATTTTATGGGTCAATAAAAAGTCAAAATTCTGTAATGAAATTTTTCATAGAACATTGAGAATATGTCCAGTTGTAGAAAAGGAAATACAAAATATGTATCATAGATAACAAAATAAGACAAAAATATGTATTATATTATTAAGTTATCTTAACATCAATTGGAGAGATCATGTTAAATTAAAGATAATCTACACAGGTTAAGATATATATATTACTTCCTAAACTTGAATTACAATACTATTCAAGACAAAAATATCCTTCAATATTAGCCCAGGATAATCAAAATTAATAGTCTAAAAAATGTGTCAACTTATTCTTCTGAAACTTGGTAAAAAAAAAAAGAAAGAAAGAAAGAAAATCTACTGAACAAGTAGATTTACTTCATTAAAGTGAAAATACAAGTCAGACAAATGAAAAGAATACAATAATAAGCCCATATTATGAAAACCATATTGGTGTCATTATTAACCATCACAAATGTCTCAGTTTTCAAAATTATCAATTAGAAAATAATTTGTAACCTAATATTTAACTTTGCCAATATTTCAAAAATATCAATATTTTCAATAATTCATATTACTGACTATAAAAATGATTTTTTTTTCTTTTTGACCACTCATGCTATTTTAAATATCTTGGATGAATTATAAAAGAAACTCTGTCAGCTTTAATTAATAGTGAACCCCTCTTATCTTCCAGGAATTGCTAGCAATTGTACAGCTCTCAAGGATATATTAAATATCAAAAGTAAATTTTGATCTTTGTATTATTCATCAAAAGACTTCACACAGTATTTGTCAAAAAAAAAAAATACATTCTATATCTATAATTTTATACTGCAATAGTGCTTAAACTAAAGAGCTTCAAAGTATAAATAATTTTGAGTTTAGACTGAAGATATTGTTTAGATCCTAAATTTGGACAGGTTTTCATGTGTATGCATATGATGCAGAAGGACAAGGTGTTTCAGTTACAGTTTGCCAGGACAAATGTTTTATATATGAAAATTTGTCATGCTAGTTTTCTATTTAAAAACCCATCAAAAATCTCATGCTCAAGGCAAAATAAAATCAAAGAAGGAAAATTTGAATATGGATGTTATACAGAAAAATGTCTTTGTAAGATGACTTTATGGATGAGGACAATATTTAGAAATAAAATATTATATATTAAAAAATTTTTGGAAAATCAAGAATTTATTTTTAAATATAGCTCATTTGATTAAATTTTCAGTAAATTTCTCTAGACAATAAATAATTTAACTTTATAAAGAATGTTTATTTTTCAGTTAGTAATAATATCAATGAAAATTTGCACTGATCACTTGATCATCCTGTCTATTATGAGATATATAATCAAAAATTTTTTTTAAATAATTCATACTTTGTAGCCCATGACAGCATGGTTACCAAAATATAATGCTACAACTACTTCTCCTTAGGAGAAAATGTTATTGATGAATACTTAATTATAAAAAAATATTTTAAATTATTCATATAGGCATGGACTTGAGGCTTTGTGCATTATATGTTACTCTTACACCTGCTGGGATTTCAAGCAGAAATTTTATAACAAATGATAAAATATAACTTAATATTTATATGTTTAAATAAATTTAAATAATGATGATTAAAAAAAATATATAATCTCTCTCCACTAACAAAGATTTAATCTGTATTCATTCTCACTTATTAATCACACTATACCTTTCAAATATTGAATATAAAATGTACTATCTGGATTTCCAACAGAGCTTCATGGTTAGGTTTGGTATATTTACTACTCTAATAATTTATTAAACTATTCATAAAAACATACATAATACATCATTCATATAAAGTTTATATAGCAATCCAATACCGAACATTCCCAAATTTATTGATGATAGGACTCACAAACGACAATACATTTAACAATTTGTGGCATTATTATTTAAGTTTACTGAAGATTAAAATTATCACAACCAAATTAATCTATTTTAGAAAATATTTATGTCAAATATTAAATGTATATTTTGAATTCCCTTAATTTCTTTAATTATCTTTTGATAGTCTTACCTATAAACACATAAAATCTCTAAGTAACTCTTTGTCAAGACAAATACTCAGGTCACTATGCTGCTTTCATGCTTATGATGTTTTAAAGAAAATTATTTTCATCATTTCTATTCAATAACAATATATTATTTATTCCTTCATATATGAAGCACTTCCAATACCCTTTGCTAAAAGTTCCCTTTACTGGGTAAGATTCTGGGATAATGACTCAAAATTTTGTTGGATCATATTAAAAGCATATTCCTTTGAAATTGGAGAAATACAATTTAAATCCCTTAAACAAATTTTTATTCAGATATTCTATAATTTCAATATAGCAAATTTTAAATTTTCTTAACTGAAATTTTTAAAAAAAAATAGTTGTTTTTCCTTTTATATTTTAGTTTAATATATATCCATAGCAGCTATTTAAATGGAGTAGACCTGACCCTATCTAAACTGCTAGATGTTTTTCTCACCCTGTCATCCTTGGATAGGTAGGTAAAAAAATGACGATTTTGGATAAAAACACGACAATCTTGCATTACACTGAAAATTTTATAGATTGACTTTTATTTTAATTTACTGGTATTTATAGGTTTTTTCCTATAATGTCAAAATTTTCCACAATGCACATTTCCTTGTAGGTGATTTCCGAGTGTATAACGCAAATAATCAGATAAGATCCTATGGGTTTTTTTTCGCTCAATGGGCAGGGAAAGTGCATTCATTTTGTAATATAAACAATAAAATAATAATTAAAAAAATATTTAACATCAATTTATTATAAGCAATTAAATGAAAATGCATTTATTTATTTATTAACAAACCTTATTATAAGAGAATAAATATTTGTTAATAAATATTATTAGATCAATAAATCTTTTATTAATATTTTAACACTAATAATTGCATTAGGTTTTATATTCTGTTATTTTATAAATATTTATTAAATCTAAACATTTAATTATCTAAAATTTCAGTAATTGTTTTGTTAGTCTTGCTTACACATTTTTCTAATTTTGTGGATATTATTTACACACGCACCCACACATTTATGCGTTTGTAAATGTAACAAAAATTTTATATATTTCTAATTACTAGCACTTCTGCTGATTTAATCTACAATTTGTTTATTTTGAATTTGTTATAAATACAGTATTCCAATTTAGTAAAATTTGACTTATTATGAGCTCATTTATTTTTCATTTACAAACACACTATTCTACGTGTACTTGGATTTATAGCCATCGCTAAAACAATTCACTAATTGTTTTTAAATTGTTATAAAGAAATGCAATATTTAATATTTGAAAATATGAAAAAAACAACTAATATTTAAAGTCTAAAAAAAAAACGATTATCCCCTTGCGTAATGACCTTATGGTAATTAATCCTTAGTTTTACACCTATCACTTGATTATCCTATCTATTAAGAGATATATTGTTGTGAATTTTTTTTTAACAATTCACACTTTTTATTCCAAAATATAAATTTATTATTGCTACTATTGTTACATGTTGATTAGTAGGATGTTAGAATGGGGGGTTAATGAATGGTTGTGTATCTGTATTGAAGATCTTGAACGTGTTTTGTTGCTTATTGTGTTGATATTTTCCTAGAGTGTCTTATGTGATGAGTTGAACTTGAAGCTTTTAGGTCCTAGGCAGTTGTGGTATAGTGAATAGGTTCCATGTGTCTTTATACTGGGCTTTTGAAGTGAGGATTTCATCTCTTTTCTTCATTTTGATTAGTTTTTGTATGAAATAAGTGTCCTCATTCAAGTGCAGCATTGTGAAAAATTTCATGCACATAACTGTCCAAATAGCATATGGTAAGAATATCGAGAGTCTAATCATTGCTATTGTTCTGGTTTTTAGGCAGTCTTTTAAAGAGAGAATTTTGTAGTAATCAATTTTTGAGTGTTCATAGATAATTTTCCTGATATTTCCCAGCCCTGTACAGTTGAATATAACATGGTGAAATATTTCTTCTTGTCTCTTGCAGTTGATTAAGGATATAAATTAATCATAAAAAAATCAATCATGCTTTTGCTAGAAATAACTTGATACTAAAAGGAAATATGCCTATGTGTTTGAAAAGAAAGGTTTGTAATAAATGTGTTTTACCAGTTCTTACTTATGGATCTGAGACCTGAACACTTAATAGAAGAGCAATACAGAGACTTCAGACTACTTAAAGAAGTATGGAGAGATGCATGTTGGGAGTAATAAAAAGAGATCGAAAACACAATATATTAGTAAGAGAACAAACAGGTGTTACTGTCCTCATTGAAAAAAATTAAAAGGCTGAAGTGGATTTGGGCTGGATATATTGCTAAAAGAGATGATAATAGATGGACAATCGAAATCTTAACTTGATTCCAAGAGATTGTAAAAGACCCAGAAAGAGACCAAGTGATATGGATGGATGAAATAAGAAAGTGTGCAGGGATGATGTGGAGAGAGAAACTAAAGATTGGAGAAGATGGATTAAACTTGGAGAGATCTTCATCCAGCAGTGGATTGATAATGGTTGATGATAATGATGATGATATCTTAAGGATGTAATAATTTCATTATTTAATTCCTAAAATAAATTATCACATGGAATTGCATAGTAAGTATTACTGTATAATCTTAAATCCCTACTACTTGACTATTAAATCTGATTTCTGGCAAAAAGATTAGTGCACATGCTGTATTACCTCCCTCCCCCTCTTTCTCTATGTATATCTGTTTTTTTTCTTCTACTGCCCCCATATTTATAACTGTTTATTTTGTATTTTTTATACGTTATTTTCAAATTTCTATATTTTAAACTGTATTTATATACATATTAAATTTCTTTAAATTAATATTTTATATATTAAATATAATAAATAATTATTATTACTGTTATTACTATTATTTTTATTACAATAATAATATTATAATAAAATTTATTATCACTAAAATATTTATTTACAATATATATTAAAAATATAACTTTTTTTTTCACGTGTCATAGCATCGGCCACGAAGCGAACCCTCTAACCCGGGGGAACTGCTTGTAAGGCAGCTGTGCTGACCTCACGACCACCAACGCTAGACTAAAAATATAACTTTAAATGTTCATTTGATAGTCACCAACAATATTGAAATGCACAAACCATTTATGTACTCGTATTTATAAAATTGCATTTAAATTCTTTTTAAAATAGAAGTGTTACGAATTAGTAAAAAGTATGCTATATGCAATTTTAGATTAAAAAAAAAAAAATTCAGGAAAAAAAAAGAGTAACAACAGGGGGAAAAGACAGTCTGCAAAATAATATTTATTTCAGCCCACCTAATGTTTTTTTAAAAAGATATTAAATCAAGATTTCAAAATTTCAAACAACAGTTACTGCATATTCAAAAAGGATCAAATTTTTTTGAACGAACATAATTTTAGTTGTAATAACATAATACTCTGTTGACAAAGAATCAAGAATAGAATTCCTTTGTTATTAGTGCTACTTGTTGACAGCCTAAAGTGAAGAATGATTTACTTCAATAATTACATATATATTAAGTTATGATAATTTAATGTTTGTAATAAGAAAAAAAAAAGATACATGCATGCATTATGAATATTATATGTGCCCATCATTAAAAAAAAAATCAACAATAAATTAAAAATAAAAAACTCATCAAGAATGATCAATTATTATTGATCATAGGAACAAAAATACTCTTTTTAAAATCATAAATCTTTATGCGAACAGGTTTATATATGATATATGTATCAACATATGAGTGAAAACTGTTTGCAAAAAACACCTTGTAATAACAGGTCTTTTAATCATTTTAAAGCTATATCCTTTTTTTAAAAAAATTTTAAAACTTAACTTATAATCATTAATTTTAAATAATGTATTTACGGCTGTAAAAAAAAAATTGGAAATTTTGCTTTTATTTAAAAAAAAAAAAAAAGTGAATATAAGTCTAAACATTCTTCTAATGATAAAAAGGCAGGCCATTTAAAAATGAAATGATAATACACTTGAGATATAGCTGCAAATGGCCAAATTCTATGGCCAATATGTCTTAACTTTCAGCTGTTTTTTGAAATATCAGTTTGTGATTGGAAAGAGACTAAAATTGGTATTAGAAAATATTATAGAATAAACAATTTCTTGTAATTACATTAGGTTTTTCTATGATGAAAAGCTGCAACATTCTAATATCTTCTTAATCATCTCAATCATTATGAATTGTGTACACCATCATAAAGATACTTTTCATCCTCACCTTTTTTCTTTTTAAAATTTAAAGTTCATTTTCATGTAATTAAGGCCGTTTTCTTTTTCCATATTATGAATTCCATAAATCTTTTTATTAGTTACTTGTGTACAAGTTCAGTCTGAAATATCTTAGTAGAATGGTTTTTAGTATTGACTTATCCATTTATAATATACTACAGTTAATTATTTTGTTTGCCCATATCTCCATAGTTCTTAAATATCACCTGCTCTCTCAATGATTACAATTATTTAAACTTCCTTAATTTTCTTTTATCAAAATTGACCGTATCTATTCTAATCATTTTTCTTTTCACATTCCCTTTTTTTTTTTTTTTGGAAATGTTAAGGTTTATATATACACATTAAAACATTATACATAAGTTAATGGTAAATATTTATAAACTAGATTTTTTTCATAATCTGTTGAAATGGATCCATATTCATTTCACACAAAGAAAAATTTAATACATCAGTTCATTTTATCTATCAACTAATTGTTCTTATATTTTTCAAATTAAAGTAGTAGATATAGTATTTAATCTATTACTAACTTACTTCTTGGAGAATGCCATTTTTTAAGTCACTGTATTTAGCAAATATCATTTAGGTATTTCATATATCTTCAAACATTGTTACTCTGTTTGTCATAAGACACATTTTAGCAAGTTTCATCATTTGATTTGGACACAAATGGAAATCTAGAATTTTTTCAAATAACTTGTTTAATTTAGGATGAATGGGAATTTATTTAACATCTTTCCAATTAATACCAGTGTTTCTCTATTCACTTACTTCAATTTCTGCTCTATTGAATGCAACTAAATTTTACAGAAGATAGCATACTACGTTCTAACCTTTTAAGCATCAATTTTCATTATCGACACTATTCAGTCAAAGAAATTCTTTATTTCCAAAAAGAGATTATTACTCAAAGAATACTAAATATTAAAAAAATAAAAAATAAAAATTTCTGTCTTCATGGTAGATCAATTTTTTACTTTCAGATGAATATTAAAAAAATTTTTTGAAGAGTTTACTTTTTTTAAATTTAGGCAATTCACATTTAAAACGTAAAGTTTGATTGAAAATTCTTCAAAACTACTCCAACTTTTTAATACTTGGTGTTAATTTTGACCAATGATCATATTTCTTTTATTGCCAAAGTAGTTTCCCATATATCTCATACACTTTTTTACTTATACAAAGCTAAATTTAGCCTTTTAAAGAATATTTGATGTTAGAATATATGTAATCAATGATACATCTCTTATTTATTCTTTTCTATAGATAATTATGCACATTGCATTTCTGGACTTGGATTATTAATTCCTTCTACTTTTATATATAACCACTTTATTTAACTTATTCTTTATCAATACTGATATATTTTATAGTCATGTTCAATTTTTTGTGTAATTTATCCCTAACATTGCTTAATTATTAAGTTATTTTTCTTTGCTCTCATTTTATGATATTTGATCATATTTCATCTTTTAAAGGAAATAAATATATTAATTTTTATCTCTTAATATCTATTACTTTTTTGAGTATAAGATTATCCAATACATTTTTTAAAAAGTAAACAGGCTAATTTATTCAAATTTTCACTCTTAAATGTATGCTATGTTAATAATATTTGCAAATAGTAAGAATGGGCTTAACACGATGGCATTAAGATTGGCAGAGCTTAAAGAAAAACAAAAACAATAAAAATAGATAATTATAATATTGAAATTAAAAAATAAAAAGAGAATTATAGAGATTAGTATTTTTAAATATTTGATAAGCTAGTTATATATATATAATGATAAAAATAATGATTACATATAAAAACAGCAGCAATAGCTAAACGTTTTTAATAATGATAGAGGACTATTCTTGTGGCCCATTGAAATTATATCTAAAAACAAAGGGCTTATTAAATGATATATGGTGTAAAAATATAGAAAATTTAAAACAATAAGAAAAAAAAGAATGAATTCAAAAATGTGGATTTGAAAAAAAAAAAAAGGAAAATATAAGTTGGAAAATTATAATTAACAAAAAAGAAGTGCTAGAAAACAATAAAAGAAAAATGGATTGTTGCTAATAGAAATTGTGAAAAGAAAAAAATGAAGTGATGAACTGAGACTATATTTTAAATCACAGAAATTATAAAAGATATTTTGAAACAACAGAAAAGGGTAAGAAAAGAATGAAACTGATGGATCTTTAGAAAGAAAATAGTTATGATTTTTTGAAGAATAAAGATTAAAAAAGCTTGGAAAAGTTTGGCTGAATTTGATAGTGGAATCTATCTTTTCACAGATAACTAATAATGATAATGATGACAAACCTCCATTTTTATTAGTTTTGTACTAGTTTAAATTTGAAATAAATAGTAAAAATTAATTAAAATACAATAACAATTAATAAATATTAAAATCATAAATATTTAATATAAAAAAAAGTTGTATAGAATAGCTTTCACTCTTCATCATCATTATTATTTAATGCTATCAGATCAATTTTGATTCCAAGAATAACTTGTCATGTGTTTGGTTTTTTTAGGCTGATCAAAGGCAGTACATTATTGTGGTGATGACAATACTTTTTCTAATTGATTATATCACTTACATAATATGATCAAAATATTTAAATTCAACCTAACCACTGAGTTTCAAGAAAAAGTTTGCTCTTATATGACTGTATATTGTGTTTACTTTTATTTCTGTCCATGGTATTTCCAAGAGTTTTTACCAGCATCAAAACCATCAATCATTTTCCTATCCTTCTTCAGTATTGAAATTTTACATCTATAGAAAGAGATAAAATATCATATCTTTAACAATTAAACCATTAAGCATCACATGATCACCATCTCTTATACTAGCACATAATTGTTTATAAACAAGGCAAAACTCTCCATACAGTAGTGATATCCTGTGCCAACCAGAGTAATCAATGGATGCCAGAAGCCACAAGCCAGAAACTAGTCTGGGGATATTGGATGAGTAGGCATTAAATAGGAATTTTATGCACAAGCCTTCTGGCATCCATTGATTACTCTGGATTGCACTGAGTGACCCTATTGAATGAAGAGTTTTGCCTTGTTTATCTTTAACAATTCTATTCTTTGTTTTAAAAAGATATTTTCAGACTTTTTTATTGGCACTCTGTTCAATGTCAGTATCTCGAATGTCAGGCCCTTCATTGCTGATGAACAAGAGAAGGAAAACATTATTAATGATTTTTATTTTCATCAACCATTTTGATGTGAAATCCTAATATTTTACTCTGAATTTTGAACTTCCATTACAATTTTTTTTTTTTGGCTTTTCATATAGTATCATCAGCATATTTAAATTTGTTGTTTATTTACAATATTAAATCCATGTACATCTTTATCCAATCTAGTTTCTCTCATTATATATTCAACATATAGTAAAATAAATAAGTTCACAACAGATAAGATCATTTTTCTAGGCTGAAAACAGTTTCATTACAGTCTATATACTAATCACATATAAAGATTCCTTAAAATTAAAAATTCTATAATTTAGCACATTCTAATGAGTCGAAGACTTTGATATAATAAATGAAAAACATTTTTTTTTTTTTTTCTAGTAAATACATTATACATATACATCAGCAAAATCTTTTTGTACTCCAATTTTTCCTGAAACCAGTTCATACATCTGGTGACTTTCATGTATTGGATGATTACAAAAAAAAATCTAATTTGCATGTAATATAAAAGCTGTTATATAATCATTTGTATACTCTATTAATATTCCTTTGTTTTATTATAGGAATATAAATTATTTAATTCAACTTATATTGACTGTAAATTGAGATAAGTTAGTCATCACATTTATTGATTCTTTACATTTCTTTCATTTCTGATGGAGTCCTATTAGGGCATTAACCTCAAGGTCTAATATGGCTCACTTTCTAATATTGAGTTCTTCTAAATATATTATTTGAAGAGTTTTTGTTAATGTATTTGCAAAATAACTATTCTCTTTATTCATTTTATCTCTATTAGCTATTTTATGATCTACTCATTAGCACTTAATGATAAAAATTTCTTTTGATCTTCTAAATATTTTAAAAGCAACAAATTCAGCATAATATTCAACCCCCCCCACCCCTAAAAGTTCCTAACTCCAAATTACTTTCCCCCCCCCCCCCTGTGTCTCCTTTTTCCCCCCCCCCGCGGGGGCCCCCCCCCTTTTTTGGGGAGAAAAACCACCATTCCCCGGGGTCCCCCCCCTCCTAAAAAAACCAAAAACACATTTTTTTTTTTTATAAACCCCCCTCAAAAAGAAAAGGAATAAACTTTCTTTTATTTAATACATTTGTTTACATTTTTATTATCTTTTCAAATGATATTGCAGTGTTATTAAATTATCCCTTTAAAAATTTCTGTTCAAATTTCTTTAAAAGATTTTTATGAGTATTAATTTTAGCTTTTCTATTCTTGCATTTGAAATTATTATTATTATTTAATTCCAGTTTTATTTTTCTAATTATCTCAAAGCAATCAAAATCTTCTTCTATTCATCTTTAAACATTTCTTTCACTTCTAACTAAAGCATATCAAGAGTATCACTTACTTCAAAACCTTTCATTCAATCTCTAATATAAAATACTCCTAAAAACAATTAAGTTCATTTTTAAAGTTATAATTAAGTAGCTGGACTAATTTATGATTCTTTTTCAGTTTTCTTCAAAGTTAACATATAAGGAATTCATGATCAATCTATGTTATGTTTATTACAGTTTTAATAGTTTTAGTTAATTGATGCAAATAATGGAATTTAATATTTAGTAGATCTGTAGATCATTTGATTTTTTTTTTTTCAAGCTTTATTATGGAAGTCAAATTTTGTGAATGCTAGCAAAGCATACATATGCATAAAAGATATTTTAAACACATATTGTATGCATAAACACATATGATACAATTTTATTTAAAAATTATACAAATTAAGAAATCAACAAAAATAATTAACAAAAAATTAATAATTAAAATAAAATATTAATTGATTTTTAAAAATGTTGGTCCAAAAGATGATTTTTTTCTTTAGCAAAAACTTATCAACATACTAATATTTTAAAACAGGCAAAACTCACTATATATATTGCCACACCCAGCAAGCTAGAGTAATCAATGGATGCCAGAAGGCTTGTGCATAAAATCCCCATCTAGTGCCTACTCATCCAATATCCCCAGACTAGTTTCTGGCTTATGGCCTTCATCAGTGAGGAGCCTTGGAAATAAAAGGTGTTTGCCGGAGGGTTGCATTAGATCCTAAGATTTAGATGCAGTGTTCTCAGATCCAAGGCTCCTCATTGACGAAGGCCATAAGCCAGAAACTAGTCTGGGGATATTGGATGAGTAGGCACTAGATGAGGAGTTTATGCACAAGCCTTCTGGAATCCATTGATTACTCTAGCTTGCTGAGTGTGGCAATATATATAGTGAGTTTTGCCTGTTTTAACAAGTTATACACAAGCATAAGAGGTGGTCATGTAATGTTTATTGGCTTAAAACCAATCCTGACTAATAGGATAGTGGTGGCTATGGTTATTAAAGAACCAAAGACACCAAAATGTATGGGTACTGAACTGGGTTCAGACCCAATGACTATATAAGCTAATGGGCTTGGATTGAAAATATTAAGATGTTTTCAGTTTAAGACTCTTAGTTTTGTAGTTAAATGGAGATAAAAGGTGGTTGCTGGAAAGTTGCATTAGATCCTAAAATCTAGTGCAGTGTTCTCATATCCAAGGCTCCTCACTGACGAAGGCCATAAGCCAGAAACTAGACTGAGGGGATATTGGATGAGTAAGCACTAGATGGGGATTTATGCACAAGCCATCTGGCATCCATTGATTACTCTAGCTTGCTGTGTGTGGCAATATATATAGTGAGTTTTACCTGTTTTAACAAGTTATACACAAGCATAAGAGGAGGTGGTCATGTGATGTTTAAACTAATATTTTCTAAGTAACCTATTATATCCTTATAATTTATTTAAGAAATTAACTCATTTTCAGTTATTTTGAAGTAAGAAATCTCTTGCAACTTCAATCAATAGAATACAGAGATATGTCAAATTCAAAACATTTCCTATTATACATGATATAGTAGAAATAATATCTATAATATATCACCACAACCTAATATATTTGCATTCAAAGCAATTAATGAAATGCAAAAATTCACTGATATCTTCCCTTTCTTATTTGTTCAAAAAAAAAAGTCAAATTCTTGAAGTGCTTGCAAACAATCTCCAAAAGTGCTTTTCATTCAATACTTTGATTCAATACTCACTAGATTATTAAAAAGTTCAAATATTGATATTTTAAAAGCTAAATATTTTGACTTTTTTAAACAAAATTAATTTCAATATCCTTCCCACTAACTTTTTCAATTCAGTTTGAATAAAATTCTCTGATATTGATACCACATATTCATTATGTAGTAAACGTGAAGAAACTATAGATATCTATAATTTCCTTTTTCATTATCCTGAATTTAAAATATATAGAACGAATCATAATCAACCCAATCCACTCTCTTAATGAACTTATTGCTGATCTAGAAAGACTGCTTTTTCTAAGTATTAGAGCTATAACATTCATCAATTTCATTCATGATTTATAAAATAATATCTTACTTTCAATTATTTTACAGCAAAATTACAAAAATCAATACAAGAGACAAGCCATAGTTCCACTGATATTTATTCAACTACATGAAGCCTTCTCTCATTACCTGCAAATTTGTAAACAAGGACTAAAGAATCATGTAAATAATATATCTTGTAATTATATAAATGTAAATACACAAATCAGCTATAACATTAAAACATTTTAATGGTAGTTCCTGCAAAAAACAAAGTCTAAATTAAGAACATAGATAAAATTATCAATCTATTATTTTTATTGGTCCCAAAGTTATGTATATTGGAATCTCGACTATTTACACAAGAAGCATGAAAGTAAATCTGCATAGATATTAATTGCTAATAAATTAACATATTTGAGAATATAAACAGGGAACTATCATAGAACATTTTTAACCTGTTTTGTATAAACATTGATACCATGCATGCCTCAACTCTTGGTGTGTTGTAATGTACAATTTAAATTACTAAAACATAACATGTCTTAATATGCAATTTAAATCACTTAACATATCACATGACCACCATTTCCTATACTTACACGAACTGTTAAAATAGTAGCAAACTCTCCATATAGTGGTGCCACCCAGTGCAAGCCATAGTAATCAACATTGTTTTTATTTTGGGTTCATAGCTTTATAGTTAACTAA
Source organism: Epiperipatus broadwayi (assembly GCA_028023455.1). Lineage (NCBI taxonomy): Eukaryota > Metazoa > Onychophora > Udeonychophora > Euonychophora > Peripatidae > Epiperipatus > Epiperipatus broadwayi. The sequence continues at coordinate 5,745,368 of JAQFVV010012403.1, read as the reverse complement.
ATAGGTAAAATGTGGCTTCTGGGGGAATGCATTAAATCCAAAGATCTAAGTGTGGTGTTTTCAGATCCAAAGCTACTCACTGATAAAAGTCATAAACTAGAAACTTGCCTGGGAATATTGTACAAGTAGCCGCTAAATAGAGGTTTTATGCACAAACTTGGCATCCATTGATTACTTGCACTTGGGTGATGAGTTTAATATTACTTTTAACGGCTTGTGTAAGCATGGCAAATAGTGATCATATGGTGTTTTAGTGGTTTAATACCAATCCTTTCCATAGGATGACCATAACTATGATTATAGATCTGTATGATTGTATAAATGAATTAGCTTGGATTGAAAACATTGTTCTGTTTTCATTTTGATCTAATTAAATAGGTAAAAGGTGGCTCCAAGAACTTAAATGCAGTGCTCTCAGATCTCACTGATGAAATCTACAAGCTAGAAATAGTCTGAGCATATTGGATAAGTAGGCACTAGATAAGAATTGTATACACAAACCTTCTAGCATCCAATGATTACTATGGCTTGCACTGTGTAGCACCAACTATTAATTGAATGTAAATGTTTGCAAGTAAAAGGGGTAACCAATACTGAAGTTGTGGGAAAATAAATACAAACAAAGGGATTATATAGAAGATGGGTTCTTGATTTTTATGCTGGGTTTGAAAAAAGATAAGGGGGATTTAGATATAAAGGCCATGGAGTTGATAAAGATTATGTTGTGGAAATGGGATGGAGCAGGATAGAGAAAAATATGGAAAAAAATTTAGAGTGGGGAATGGAAAGGGAAGGTAAAGTGGCTAACAGGTTTCTCTGGGCATGGTAGCTGAAAGATTTCTGATTAGGATAAAGAAGCAATCACAGTACATCTCATCTCATCATAATCGTCAGCTCATACTGTTTTATAACATGCAATATACCATTGCAGTTTTGTTTTAATTAATAAAATTATGTTAACCAAAAAAAAATTATAATGAGCAAAAGTTAAAATTATATATTTTTAAATTTTTTTAAAAAAAAAAAAGACAGTGAAATTATAAGAAACTAACTTTATCTCCTTAGGACAATTAAAATTATTTAACGCTAACTTTTTTATTTTAAAAGAACAAGTAAAATTATATAAAACCAAATAACTTATCCATCCCCTCAAGACAAATACAATTATATGAAACAAAGTAAGTGTATCCCCTCCCTCTTTTCTATGAGATTTTAAGCAGTATAAATGTTTTAAAAATTATTTTCTTGTGACAGTTGTAATCAAAATATCGTTTATTAATTTTTTTTTAAATTTAATATGCAGCATGTATATTTAGAATCAAGCTAGTAAAGTCCTGATTATTGAAATATAATGAGAAAACTGCAAAATAACATTAAAATGCAATTTATTTTAATCATGTGAATTATATCCGATGATATGCATATGATATGGTTAGCATTTCATCTTCCTGAAAAAACATATAATAACCACATTCCACTCTTTTGACACTTTGAAGCAAAATATATTTATTTATTAATATTACAGTTTCAACTGTTCCTATCAGTCTTCTTCAGATCTTATTATCTACTAAACTGTCTTTATTCCACCATTTTCTATCCCATGGGATAAAAAATGGTGGAGTAAAGACAGGGATAGAAAATGGTGGAGTAAAGACAGTTTAGTAGATAATAAGATCTGACAAAGACTGCTAGGAACAGTCAAAACTATAATATTAATAAATAAATATATCATGGGATAGAAAATGGTGGAGTAAAGACAGTTTAGCAGATAATAAGATCTGATGAAGACTGCTAGAAACAGTCGAAACTGTAATATTAATAAATAAATATATTTTGCTTCAAAGTGTCAAAAGAGTGGAATGTGGTTATTATATGTTATACATTAGAAAAGCAAAAATAAAGAAGGAAAGAGAAGTTATTGAAGATTATATCTTCCTGAAAAATATATTGTTAATAGAAAATTAATTAAATTCAGACAAAATCTTACTAGTTATTCTTCTGCTTCATTTATTCCTTTTTATATATACTATCCAACAACACTTGTTTCCTTCTTTACCATTCCAATCTTAGATTATAAGAATCAAACTTTGTCGACAAATTTTATCAACAGTTGCTTTAAAAAATTATATTAAAAAAGTGTTAAGCAATAGAAAGCTATCTTCAATGATAGTCAAGTTATTACTTTTTGATAGTTCCATACTACCTAGTTCTACACATTATCTCTATAGCATTAAGTGATATCAACTGGGGAAAAACTTTAACTAATGTGCACGTAGTATGATATATAGAAATCAATACCAGTTACTTTTATTACATATATCATCATAAAAAATAAAATACAAATCCATTTCTATCGTTATTTGCTTTCAACAAATTATCAAATAAGATAATGTTGAAAATGTTACTTTCTAATTCAAAGTTATAAAATTAAATACAAAATATAATGATAAGTTTAATTTCATATTTCTACTTTTCCTTAAATCTACAGATCAATGATGCTTTTCAGGAGCAAAGACAAATAAATATTTCATTGTCATTTTTTCACATACAAAAAAAAATATTTTTGCATAAATTAGTTGTTGGCTAAATATCAATGATAAACGAAGAATATTTTATAGCAATGATAAATTTTAATGCTTGCTTCAAATTCTATAAACAACTTTATGATATCACATGATGAGCTTACTAACATAGCAAACAATGCACGAAAATAAATATAATAATTTTTTTTTTTCATTATTATACACTTAATATGTAATTTTAGCATCAACTATATAAAGTAGCACTTATAATAATTATGAAAGAATGAGGCTAGGATTCTCACTAGTAAACAAACTTAGTTTAGTGAAAACGGTCTTTTTTCTAACTAACATATATAGTGCCAAACTAACTTTCTTATTAAACAATTCAAAACAAAGATGTGATGTGATGTATTATGGCTTCTCCTTAAACGAAGTCAAGAATATCTCAGCAATTATGCCCAGATAAACCTGTTAGCGACTTTATTTTACATTCCCCACTCTAAATTTACCCATAATCTGCTCTATCCCATTTCCACAACATAAATTTTTGTCAACTCTATAACCTTTATATCTAAATCCCCCTTATCTTTTCCCAAACCCAGCATAAAAACCAATAATTCACTTTCTGTATAATCACTCTTTTCATATTTATTTTTCTACAACTTCATTATATGTATCCTTTCTGTTTTCAAACATTTACATTCAATTAACAAATGCCTAATATTTTCAATTCCTTCCTTACATAATTTACAAAATAAATCACCCATATTTTTCCATTTACATGTATATTCTTTTGTAGCTAAAGATCCCGTTCGAGCCTTAAACAATAAACTACTTTCCTTACTATAATCATATATTAACTCACACCTAATATTCTGTTTATTTCTATATATATTTAAACTCTTTTTACTCTCAATACTATTTCTCCATCTCTCTAACTCCCTAGTCTTTATTAATAAAATTTATTCTTTTATCCCATTCCTTACTACTATAACACTCAATAATCCTCTTAACACAATCATCCCATCTTTTATACAAATATACTGATATAAATTCTTTATCCAAATCTTTTGCATACCGCATTACCTTTCTCACCCATCTTGTTACCTGCCCTTTACTCATAACCCAATTAAATAGTATTTTAGCTATTCTTTTATTATCCATAAACTGCAATCTACCAAACATTTTCATTTTACTTTTTGCAAAACTCTCCATATAGTGTAGTGCCATCTTGTGCTAACAAGAGCAATCAATGGATGCCAGAAGGATTGTTTAATAACAATTATGTGCTAGTATGATAGTGATCATGTGATGTTTAGTGGTTTAACTTACTTATTATTATAAGAGTGGATCAAAAGTTACTATAGTTAAGTATTCTTTTATTAATTATATTTCATTAATTATTCATATTTTAGTAATTAACTTGTAAATATGACTTTTAAAAAAATTAAAAAGAAATCTAAAAAAAAAAAAAAAACAATATTATAGTAATTGTACAAAGTCCTACAACTTTTTGCTAAATTTAATTTAGTGAATCTATATATAACTTAATTGCTATAATATATTAAGATATCCTTTTAAATATTTACAAAGCATCAGTATATTTTGTTTTTATATATCTATATTACTTTTTTAAATAATATATATTACTTTTTTAAATAATATATATTTCTTGAAATATCATATTTCTAATAATATTTATAATAATGGATACTCATAATTAATAAAATTAGTATAAAACTAATCCCTGCTTTTTTTAAAAAAAAAAAAGAAAATAATTTTTTTTAAATAAAAAAAAATATCTTTTTTTTTCTTTTTTAATGTTAAGATACTTAAAAGAAAATTATTTCTCTCACACTTTTTTTTAATCTGTAAAATGCTTTGTATAATTTCTCTCTCTATATATATATATGTAACTGTAGGGACTTTGAACTCAGACTTTCAAGCAACCATCAACTATCCACACTTTCTCATACAAATGATACACATGACCACACACATGTAGTAAAGATAAATAATCATCAATATACATATTTCATGCTAAAACAGCATTCATCAGTTGGTCCAGATTATCATCTTCCATACATATATATAATCAGTGCTCAGTTTTATATTAAGATAGCAAATCTTTACACTTTAATTGACAGGCTTCAATTAAAGTGTAAAGATTTGCTATCTTAATATAAAACTGAGCACTGATTATATATATGTATGGAAGATGATAATCTGGACCAACTGATGAATGCTGGTTTAGCATGAAATATGTATATTGGTGATTATTTATCTTTTCTACATGTGTGTGGTCATGGGTATCAGTTGTATGAGATAGTGTGAATAGTTGTGGGTGCTTGAAAGTCTGAGTTCAAACCCCTATATTTACAATTAAAGCTCCAGGTTTGTAAAGAGTGCCTGATTTTCAAATATTTCTATATATGTGTGTAAACTATAAATATTATAAATTATAAAGAATTTTAAAAATTTAAGGATTTATCATTTTCTTTTTATCACAAACATTAGATGTAAATGCCATTCAATTTAGTGCAGAAATAGAAAGATGGATTCATATAATAAAAATCTCTGGATCAAAATTCATCTTTCTCACCTTTGTGCTTAAATGTCACATAATATTCTAAGCAGTAAACAATTTTATTAGTGAGAAGGAAAAAGGTATTATGCATAGATGTTGCAAGCAAAATAATAAGTTCCAAAAAAATTGTTAAACAAGGCAAAACTCTCCATACAGTAGTACCACCTTGTGCCAACCAGAGTAATCAATGGATGCCAGAAGCCTTGTGCATAAAATCCCTATCTAGTTCCTACTCATCCAATATCCCCAGACTAGTTTCTGACTTGTGGCCTTCGTCAGTGAGGAGCCTTGGATCTGAGAGCACTGCACCTAGATCTTAGGATCTAATGCAACTGTTCAGCAGCCACCTTTTAACTCTACTTAACTACAAAACTATGAGAATGAAATTGAAAACACAATAATATTTTCAATCTAAGCTCAATAGCTTATAGTCATATGGATCTGAACTCAATTCAGCACCCATATTTTTGGTGTCTTTGGCTCTTTAACAACCATAGCCACCACTATCCTATTAGGCAGAATTAGTGTTAAACCACCAAACATCACATGATCACTATTTCTTATACTAGCACATAATTGTTATTAAACAAGGCAAAATTCTCCATACAGTAGTGCCACCCTGTGCCAAAAACTAGTCTGGGGATATTGGATGAGTAGGCACTAGGTAGGAATTTTATGCACAAGCCTTCTGGCATCCACTGATTACTCTGGTTGGCACATGATGGCAGTCCTGTACGGAGAGTTTTGTCTTGTTTAATAACAATTATGTGCTAGTATAAGAGATAGTGATCATGTGATGTTTGATGGTTTAAAAAAAAATTGCACTTAGTACATACCATTAAGATGCTTCTGACACATGGACATAATTTAAAAACTGGAATTATAGTAAATTATTTATTAGCCAAATAGTCATCAAACTGTGCCACAACTGCATCTTAAATTATTTAGAAACAATATTATACTAGAAGCTTTGTGCTGTATTTTTAATTGCTGTAGCTAAGTATCTTTACTCAGCTTTAAAAAACTTAATTATTTAATATTTATAAGAAAAAAAAATCTTTTAAATTTAATTGAAAAATATTTCTAAAGTGAAAGTCATACACATATTTCACAGTATACAATGCTGACAGTGATAGTTTCTTTATTATTAAATTTTATTTGTATGATGATATTTTTCCCTACAGTTTCCAAAAAAATTTGAATTCATAGCTCTGGAATATCCCAAAACTGTCTGTAAAAATCAGGGTTCTTCTAGATAAAGATCTGCAACCATTAATGTTTTTTTTATTAATTCAATTAACTTTTTGAATTAACACATAAGACAAAAATGTTTTCCTGCTTTCACCCAAATAATCTATGTAAAAGCATTACTGATTTTAAAATGGCCTCTGTAGCTAAATGTTGATCACTATTGTTAAGAATATTACCAAGAGGCAAATTATTCAAATCATCTTCATGCCTGCTACTCTTGTCTTCATATTTATTTGAGCACCTGCTTAGAGTCAATGGGAAATTTCTTGTAAAACAGAATGTAGATATAAATGTTTAAAAATTATCAAATAGAAATGTTTAAACATTATTAAAATGGCAAACAATTATTAGTATTAGAGCATAATATACATTTTTATATGATATAATTTAATTAAGGAAAAGAAAACCAAATAATTCTACTCACAAAATATCAAAGTCAAAGAGAAATCACTGTAAAATTTAACAGATTGCATTCAGACTACAAACACTAAATTTGTTTTTTAAAATGTCAACAAATACAAACAGAACATCAATAATGAAGATAAATGGTGGACATACTAAGCTCTACAAGAAACATCTTCTGTTTTCCTCTTATATATAATTTTTTTTTCTGTGATGTTTGTCAAGTATGTAAAACTCTATAGACAAATGTATAAAAAAAAAAAGTTCAAAATAATAAAAAGAAAATCTTCATAATCTTAACAAGTTGAGAAATATTCATCCCATTTTAAAATACCTATATTAAATTTTAAAAGAAATAAATCTGTCTGGTGTAATTATATTCAGGTACATTCTATTAATCAGGCTAACTAAAATTTTGCAAATTCTCATTATCCAAGCATAAGCCACTACATAAAATATAATGAGTGTGCTGCAGCAGTAAAACTGCACCATTTACATTAAAATATTTGCACTATAGTAGCTATTAGTACTGTCTGTACTAAATTCTCAATATTTTGTACTTATTTTAATGGAAGCTATGGATTCTAAAACAGATAAGTAACAACAGGCTGTCGAATGCAAACATCAATGTAATCAATTCAACAATTGTTGAATTATTAAAGAAAGAATGGATTTTTAAATATCAGCATTTACAGTTTCTTTTTAATAATAGTTTTAACAAGGCTGTAAACCTTAGCAATGAGCATCTGAAAAAATCGTCACTAGGGACCTCTGTAGGTCTTTAAATATTTTAATTTCACCATTCTTGAATGTAATAATAAATCTTTATATATATACCACTTATAAATATTTTAGCATTACAATTTTTTTAGTAATAAATATAGTACTTTATTAAACATGTGAAACCATTCTCTCTCATATATATATATATATATGTAGCTTTCATAATTGATGCCAAAAGGGGGGGGGAGGTCAAAACACCTGAAGCAAAAGCTTTACCTCCAGGAAATGTTTAAAAGATATTGGAGAAGCAACAGTAAACAAAAAAATATTTTTTTCTTTAATTAATCACCTTTTTAAACAACATTATTTAATAAATTATTTCTTTTTGTTTGATTAATATCAGTACTATGCAATAGTATTTCTTAACCTTTTATAGTTCATTTAAGCCAGTGTTATTCAGAATTGGTGACAATTGAAGTAAGGACACTATTTGCATCAAGAATGTCTTATATTCTACAAGGAAAGGCTTTATGTAACGTTTAAATAGTAAAAAGAAGACTAATTCCCCAATCTTCATGAAGTATTAAATTGGCTGAGAGATGTCTACAAAAAATGTTAAATTTTTATTCATATAAAAAAAAATGTCCAAAAGAATTTTAATAGTTAAATAATATTGAGAGAATGAGAAAAAATGAAAATAAGAAAATTTTTGTTTTAACATTTTTAATTTATTGACAAGAAAAAGAAAAGGAAAAATTCAAATGATTCATTATTTTGTAGTGTAGATGACTAATCTTTGTAGAATAGGATTCATCATAAAATTTTGTTAACCCTACAAATGGGTATATCCAGTATATGACCATCTATCATTATATTTAAAATTTATTATTTACGAAATATTATTAGAAAAAAATAATAATAACATTCCTATGAATTTAAATTACAACTTATTGAAAATGATTCATATTTGTATGAAATCAATATGATAATAACTGATACACTTTTAAAAACTGCAACAAAGATAGCTGATACAAAAAGCAACATTAAGTAATATTTCTACTAAGGCAAGACAACTCAACTTATGAAGAAAAAAAAGAATATGAAACTATATAAAAATGATGCATTAAAAAGAATTGAATATCTCGGATTTCGTAAAATGGTGTGAAAAGAGTTGAAAACAATATAAAAAAGTATAATTGTGAATTAGTAAGGAAAGCTATAGAGTAGAATAAAAATATTAAGAATGTAAAACAACATCTTGATATTATAAACTTCTTCTTCTTGATATTAGTAGGAAACTTATTTCTATAATAAGAAAAAAATATGACATCATGAAATATATAGAAGAGTTCTATCACGAATTATGCAGCAATAAAGAACTGAAAAAGTATCTCCTACAACTATTACATGTTCTGAATTGCCAGGATTTTAAAAGAAGAAATGAGAACTGCAATTAAATTTATGAAGGAAAAAGCTCCAGGTAATAATAGAATTATAATCAATATCTTAAAAAAAGCAGCTGAAGAAATAGAAAACTTTTTCTTCAAAGTTATATACCAAATGTCTAAATGATTAAGATGTACCAGATGATTGGAAGAGTGCAATATTAATATTTGAAAAAAATTGATAAACAAGATATTAGAAATTACAGACCTATCAGTATTTTATTAGTTCTAAACAAAAATTTTACCAAGATAATTACAGCTCATCTACAATGAACTTTGGATTTTAACCAATCAAAAAAAAAAGCTGGATTTAAAAATGGTTTTCATAACCAAGTATTGAAAGAAGTCATAGAAAGAACCAATGAATATAGATTGTCATTATGCTTTGGATTTATAGATTATAAAAAGACATTTGATTTTACAAGTATTTCTTTAATGATTAAAGCAGTAGATCATCAAGGTATATATCCAGAATATTGGCATATTCTGAAGAATATTTACAGCAACAACTAAATTATATATTGATACTAGGAAGATTAATATTGAGAAGGGTGTGTGACAGGGTAACTCTATATCTCCAAAAAAATTTACAGCACTTTTACAAGAAGTATTTTGTGAATTAAAATGAAAAGCTAAGAAAGTAAAAATAAATAGAGATTATTTAAATCATATAGATTTTGCAAATGATGTAATTGTTTTTGAAAATAACACATTAGATTTCAAGATATGTTGCAAGAGTTATCAGGTGAAAGTTAGAAAGTAGGATTAAAGATAAATGTTAAAAAGATGGAATTTAATGTTCAATGGATTTTCTCAAAAGATGAAAATAAAGATTGATTATGATGAATTAGAAGAAGTTAACAATTACCAATACCTTGGTCAGATTATTACTAAAGATGGAACCATAATGGATGAAAAATTAATCACAGAATTAAACTTTGTTCAAGTGCTTTTGACAGAAATAACTTATTATTATAAAGAAATATGCCTTTGTATGTGAAAAGGAAGGTTTTTAATAAATATGTTTTACCAGTCCTTACTTATGGATCTGAGACTTGGACACTTAACATAAGAGCACAGAGATTTCAGACCACTCATAGAAGTACAGAGAGATTGTTAGGAATAACAAGAAGAGATTGAAAATTAAATATATGGATGGTAGTACAAACTGGTGTTACTAATATTATTGAAAAAATTAAAAGACTGAAGTGGAGTTGCTAGAAGTGATAATAAAGATGGGCAATTTGAATCTTAAATTGGATTCCAAGAGATTGTAAAAGACCTAGAAAGAGACCACATGTGAGATGAATGGATGAAATAAGGAAGTGTGCTTAAGTGATGCGAAAAAAAAAAGCTAGAGATCAAAGAAGATGGATTGAATTTGGGGAGACCTTCATCTTGCAGAGGATTAATAATAGTCTAAAATAATGATGATGATTTTTAAAATATTGCATCAACCTAAAATTAATATGGGAGAAATATGTCTTAAATATTTACTGATAGTATTCTGGTTATTTAGCTTAAATGGACAGACAATGGTTCTTGTCTTCATCAAATTATTGTATGTTTGACAAAAGAGAACATGCAAGGATGACTGTTTTTGTGCTATTTGTTCTATAAAGATATGTTTAAATTTTTCATTTATTTCTCAATAAAATTGTAATAGTAAAACTATTCCACATTATTCTGTACATGTTAGAAACATATCATTGCTTTTAATATCTTATTTTATTCAAGCATAGAAAGAAATATTCAAAAAAATTCAGTAAGTAATATATGTAAAATATAAACTAGTAAAAAGTTCTACCATATAAGAATAAATCAGCAATAATTTTTCTTTACAGCAAGTTGATCTATACTACACATATATATTCTTTTGAACAAGCTGAATTTCTTTTCTCTATCAAAGTAGATTGAATAAAGATTTGGTCAATATAAGTTTCTTTGTTTAAGAGACAATATGTTATAGCATTTAAGTCATTAGTTTATTAAAATCTAATTTTCAAAAAATATTAAACTTAAACCATAACTTTAACAAACATTAGTTTAATATATTTTTCTAGGTGAAAGTTGTTAAATAAATCAACAGATTGATTTTAAGTGGATAACTATCATGCTTAACTTCCTGTTTTGTCTGTCACTTATTTTGATTATTGACATAAACTGTCAGATTAATAAAAGTTAATTCTTAATTTTTTGTAAAATTATTTTTCTGTAATTTTCTTCTTCTTTAACAACTTTGTTTTTATTCAAAACTAAAAAAATCTACCACTACTTTTGAAGTCAAATGTATGCCTTATTTGTAAAAAGTTCAAACATATGCGACTCAGTCGGCAATGACCCCCCCCCCCGGAAATTGAGTTTTAATATATTTGAATCCTAATATTTACACTATTTAGCTAGGCACTACTGTATATCCATTTAAAAAACATGTTCCTTTCACCAATATTGTTGATACAAAAATATCTGGACGTTTTCGAAGATAAGAAAGAATTGTTTCAAACTATCTCTTGAAAAAAAAAATATTATAAACGTTTAAAAAGTATACAGGTAGTATTATATATAATTCTTTAACTAAATCACTTATATTTTAAAAAAATAAATAAATTAAAAATCATTTGTTTATTGTTGCTAACATTCATTTTTGCGCAAGTAAACATAAAAAATGACGGGTTAAATATAATTAAATTATTGTTTTAGAAAAATTATTTCATATTGCACCTATCATTTGGAAATATGTCCAAAGACTACATAAAGTATAAGTAGTGTGAAACCATATTTAAATATAGGTATAACAGTTTTTAAATAGTCCGATTCAGGAAAAAAAAAGGCTTTTAGGTAGCCGCTAGTGAAAGAACGGTGAAAGAAAATACAGCAAGAAAAATAAATTATGAGCCAAAAGGTGAGAGTTTGAGCGTTTGTCCATTCTTGTTTTATCTTCTAATTAAGATATACATCTATTTTCTGATCAATAGTAGATGTTTATGTAAGGTGGTGATAGACCATCTATATGAAACAGAAAATATATTTAAAAAATAATAATCTTTTGCCTGGCTTGGATTTGAATCCAAATGATAAATATAAAAATATGGAAAATGTATATATATATATATATGTGCATCAAGAATATTGATATCTTATATATGTATTGTTACAAGTCTTCTGCCCATAAATGCCTGACGTATAAATAGAACAAAACACAAACTATATACGAATAAAAAAGTTCTAATGAATATAAATTTTAAAAAATTTATAATACAAGAACAAACAATAATAATACTGGAATAATACTTGGGGGAAGAGGGCAGGGGTACACTTTATAATAAGAAAAAGTAAAAAAACTATTAAAAGAAATATAAATTAAATTAATATTATGAGATTAATAACGACATAGCTTAAGTAAAAAGTAATTAGTTTTTAGATGTATCCCTATACAAATAAAGATTCGTTAGTTATTTTATTCAAAGTACTACATTAAATATGTTACAAGTACTATGGTTACATCAAGAAGCAAAACTAAAAATAAATGATAAAGAGACTAAAGCAATCAATATTAAGTGGTTTTCAAAAATGTGGATGAATAATGATAGTAATGAATTAAAATAACTTAACACTGCAACTACTTTGGTCAGATTATTAACAGAGACTGAAATTAATCACAGTTAAACTTATACAAAGTGATTTTGGAAGAAATCATTTTTTGTTAAAAAAATAAAAAAAGTATGCTATGTGTTTAGAAAAAAATAATGTGTTTTGCCAATCCATATAAGAGGATCTGAGCATTGGATATTTAATACAAGAGCAATAGAGACTTCAGACTATGGAAAAATGTATATAAGGAATAACAAGAAGATATTGAAAATGAAATATGTGTGAAAGAGTAAGTTATCATTAATATCATAGAAAGAATTAAAATAGTGAAATGGAGTTGGACTGAATAATATAAAAAAAAAACTTGACAACAGATGAACATTTGAAGTCTTAAACTGGATCTGAATAGACTGTAAATGACCTACAAAAGACAATATCTGAGCTGGATAGATGAGTAAAGAAGTGATAAAGAGAAGCTATGCATATGAGAAACTGAATTTAATATCAAGACTTTCATCCTTCAATGAATCAATAATGATTGAAAATAATGATGATAAAAGGATTTTAAAACAGCATTTGGGGAAGTCTACAAACTTGTTTTTCCTTGAAGAAATTTTGGTGATATTAGTAATATTATTAAATTGTTTGTAAAAATGGTGGAATAAAATCTGTTATATTCTATACAAGATCTGAAGAATGCATGGATTTTCTATTATAATAAAAGTTTATTTTTAAAGGTACATAAATATATTATTTTTTACAGAATAAAGAAATCATTAAATGAAAAAAATAAAAAAAGAATGAAGCTTTTCTATAAAATAATTACAGAATACATAAAATCTTAATTAATTTTTTAGATCATTTAAGATTTAATAAGACTTGTTTAAATTTGGTATTTAAAAAAACCTTTTTTAAAAAAATACACCAGAAATATGGTCATGTGTTTCTGTAACATCCTTGAAAATAATATATGCAATGAATTTAATTAACAATGACGTAATTCTCCAATAATAAAAAAAAAGCATATGGATTTATTGCTTAGGAGTTCATAAGAAGTTTGAATACCAGACCTGAAAGCCCTGGAACCTCCTGAATCCAAGTCGGACACATTTACTGCATGAAACAAACCATATAAGGCAATTCTCCAATAGTTATATAAGATTAGAAATTTTAAGTAACTTGTAGCATTTGTAGATATACAACAAATAAGTCCTATATTTTCAAAATCTTGGGTAACACTGGTGGATAAGATCAAAAGAATTTGGCATGCAATAAACGATCATACTGCCATCTATTAGAATACTACTATTACATATCTAAATTTCTCCTACTTCCAATAAAAATAAAAAAATCTGATTGTAGGAGAATATAGCTCATTATCTCAAACCAAGATAATGTAATGATCAAATATAAACAGTGAAGTGGTAACATAACTAATAAGCAATATTTTTTAATCTGGGGGATAATAATGAAATAAACTTAGAAATATATAATAACAAAGATCAAACAGTTTTATTATAACTAAAATTATACTGGTTTTGTTTTGATTATAGTAATTTCAACAATAGCTTTGTAATAGATAGGCTAGTAGCTTATCCTGGTAATTTCTGAAATAAACAGACATAGAGGTTTCTGTTGCTCAAACATAATTTCAGATATTTCTTTGACAGGATTAAAAAGTTCTGAATTTTTTCAAGGTTAAATGGTTTCTAAATGTGACAATTTAGGAGCTTCTATGATAACTTCAAATTAATCAGACTTAAGTAGTTTTGAAAGCTGGAAAATTCTCCTAGAAAAATGGAATTTTTGGAAATAGAATTTTGATTAATCTCTGGAAATAATGTAATTTTTTTTGCAAAAAAAAAAAAAAAAACTCTTCATATTGAAACTCAAATCTTTTTTTAAAAAGTTATATTTTGTAATTGTTCAAATATCTGCAAAAGTCAAAGGTTTTTTTCCCCATTCTAATTCTATGCAGGAGTGGACTGATTACAATATCGCTTAGTAAACACCCAATCAGAAACATAATTAAATAATCAATTGGCAGCAGTTTATATATTTTACCTACAGAAACATCACATAACTTCTCATATGCTAAGTAACATGTTTTTCTTACATAATTTAGTGACATAAGAGAAGTTAGTAAATGAATGAACATATTACCTTGGCCAGTTTTTAAAAACTTTTAAATGATTGATATGACTCATCAAATTTTATGATGTGGATCTCAAATTGAGATTAAAATAAATAATAATAAGAGGGTAACAAGTAATGGCACATTATCACTAATGATCAAATTTTATCTATCCATTTGTTCATAGTACATCTGACTAGTTATTCAATTTGCATTTGTGTGGGGGACTCAATATACATATAAATGTTTGTGAATTGTTTAATCTAAAAGAGGGATTTCTTTTCTGTGCAATATTTTTTTATTAACTATTATAAACTGCAATTTTGGGCACAGCTAATATACAAGGTAAATATAATTGATGTATCTGGCTGATATAAAAAGCAATGAAATTTATGTTGTAACTTTAAAACTGAAATACGAGAATAAATTATGTTAAGGAATAGTAAGCAAAGGCACAGAACCAACACATAAATGATAATCAAATATTATACCTTGGTTACAGTAATCTCAATCTATTTTTAAATAGAAAACTCAACATATACCCATCAAGCTCAGAAATTGTTAATGACATTAACAAAATTATTGAAGATGGTGTCCATTAAACCACCAGATTTGAAAAACAGTTGAAACATAATAACATGGGGGCAAAAAAATCTAATTAATCCAAAATATATAGATATTTATAAAATAAATTAGTTAAACATATGGGTATAAAGCTGATTAAAATTATGCTTTGAATATGAAGATAGAAGAAAACTAATAACAACAATAAAAATAATATTTATAACTGTAATTAACTATTATATAGTCTTTCAATCCATAGAAGTACTTTCGGTTACTTCCTTACCCTCCTCAATTGCTGTTAAATTCAAAAAACATAATGGAAGCAAATGTCATCAACTCAAATCCCATCTATTAATTATATTCATTCTATTTATTAAGTTGCTTCCTTAATTTTTCTTTTATTCTGGTTTCTCTCTTAGTGAAGAATCTTAACACTTTTAATATCAAACTTAAATTTATATTTACATGTCCTTTCATGATCCAAAAAAACTGAAGTAGTCATTAAAGCCTTATTATTTTTACTTTTCACACACTTGTATAACAATTCATGCTCCTTTAATCTTTTTTCAATACTGCACATACATCCATAAAAAATTTAATACATAACAGTACTTTTCTGCTTGATAAATATTACATTTTTAGAATTAACTAAATTATTAAGTTATTTGTAACACAAAATGAAACATTAAACACATCTGAGCATTTGAAATATATGGGATATCCACTTTTTATTAATAATCTTCAACTCTTTTAAATCATTATAACTCTTTTTAAATTGATATAAAGTATCTTTAATCTGTTCAATCTTATAACCAACTTCAAACAATTCCCTTGGCAAATATCTCTATATTTTTTAATTTATTACACTGGTAATGACATAAAGAAATAAAAAAAATAATAAATATATTTGTTGGTGTGTTTATTATATTCACAGAATAAATGAAGATGATTGTTTTACTAAACGAATTTTGTATATATAAGTAGGAATAAATATGAAAATAAAATAATCTCTATAAAAACTTACAATATTATTGGTTTTATACATTAATTAAAAAATGCTTTAACTATATACAATTTATATAAATATATTTATTTCCATAATCCATGCCCAATGACGAAGAAAAAAAAATCGACTACAACCTAACATGATAAAATAATTTATTATTATTAAGAAATCGTATGATCATTTATACAACAAGTCTTATGACGATCGAGCATCAAATTGAGAGACTGAACACAACAGTATGAACAAATTGCTTCTTTTTTTTTTTTTACAATAGCCAAGACCGATGGCAAATTATTTTGCACCTTAGAAAAGCCCAATCACTGTATTTGCATTCCCTACCCCCCCCCCCCAAAAAAAAAAAACCTCGCCAACTTCGATTTTTAAGCACACGTTTCGTAAAAACACTTATTGTCTATCAGATTGTGACCTTTAAATATCGGTCTTTCTATTTATAAATGAAGCGTCGGTTGAGTTCAGTTTAATAGTGTTTTAACAAATTCTTAGGATGCACGCGCATGACGCTGAATCATAATATATAACTAAACAAAATAAGTTATACTGTATTTAATTAATTCGCCTTCATATTTTTATTATATTTCATTTAATATATCTCTCGCTAAACTCATTAATTCGCCTACTTATTTTTATTATATTTAATTTAATATTAAATCGCTCACTAATTTCAAACATATTTTGACATTTATCAAACGCATAATTTATTAAAAATACGTTCGAATTTTAATTTTTAATATTTCTTTTTTTTTTTAAATCTTAATAATAATACTTAATTAAATAAATAAAAGCTGGTACAGCAAAATGAATTAACTTTTATTTTAATCAGTAACGGGTTAAAATCGCCCTTGAATAAATACAACCAAGTGGTGTTCGAACTCATTTCTAAAGTCGCAAGAGTTCATACTATGACTGGACATAAAATTCTAGTTGATTAAAATGTTTATATTATATTGTTCTGCAGGTAAAAAAAATATATATATCAATTTTATATTTAAATCACTTTTATTAATTTTTTGAAATAATTCAAAGAATGGAAAATAAACAAACGCAAACGGCAAAAATGTCAGAAGTAAATCTAAACTAAAATTTTAAAATAAAAAGAGAGAAAACTTTCTAAAGACGATCATAACTTAATATTTACTTGGAATTTGATATAATTATATCTTTCAAATAAAGTGACAAGGAGAACGCAATTAATACGGCAAACTATTAAATACCATTACAAATTAACTGGAGTTTCTTTTAACTACAGTAATTAGTCGTTGCTAACAACACATCCTACCTTTTATATGCTAAACAGTTATTACGCAGAGTTATTTCATCGTCTGCTCCGCTTTTATAATAATCCAATACAGATTTTGGTAAATTCTCGAAGGCAAATTTCTCATAATCGGACATACAAATCATGGACGACGCCATTTTCAAAATATTTATAGAGCAAGTTGTCTGCTGATAAATTCTGCTTTGAAATCTTCGTGAGACAACGAACATCATTCGTAACTGATCGCCAGCGATAGCGCCCCCATTTGATTCAAATATAAACTATTTATAAAAATTATTTAACATTATTATGCTTGACTTACTCTATATTGTTCACGTATAAATCTTTTCTTATGCTGCGCATGTGCATTTTTTATTATTTTATAAAACCTGCTCATTATTGTGCTCTTTTCTTTTTTTATATCAGATTTTAAATTTAATTTATCAAACAATCTCTTTTATTGAATTCCGCGTTGTTGTTTTTATTATATTATTTTTTAAATTAAAAGTTTAATACAAATTCCTTTAAAAGATTGTTACGATTGCATAAGTTACATACTTAAATAATTATATACAGTATATAATTTTTAGAATTTGACTCTTAAAAAAAATATAATGAATAGGCTCTTCATATATTTTAATTAAATTAAAAACGAGATCATTTTGTATAAAAAATAAAAACTAGATGCAAAATATAATCGTATCTTTCCTGAACATAGATCTATTATTATTAACTACCTTTATTCTTTAGAAAATTAATATAGCAATACCTATGAAATTAATCTCTTCTTTTCACTTTAAGTTGATAATTTTTCGTTACTTTGATAGATTCATTTGAAACTGTTTAAAATAGAAGAGCGATTTTCTAATTTCTCAGTGCCTATTTAGTTACTGTTTTTATGAACAACGAAAAGTTATGAAATTGAAAAATGTATTTTTATTTGCGCTCATATCAAATCTCATTCAAAAAAGACCGAATTATTAATGTGAATCTAAAAGAAAGTGTATACGTCTTGACGCTCAATCAAATTCTAAAATTAAGAGAAGCGAGCACATAAAAAAGATGCGCAATAGATCAAATAAATTATACTGTTTTATTTTGTATTTAAAATCAAAATTCAATAAATAAAAAAATATTAAGATATATGTGTGGAGATGATAATCTGGACCAACTGACGAGTGCTGGTTTAGCACGAATATTTATTTTTTCGACGTGTGTGTGATCAAGTGTGTCAGCAGTATGAGATAGCGTGGATAGTTGAGGGTCGTGTGAAAGTCTGAGTTCAAACCCCCTATATTTTATATATTGGAGTGCAGGTATGAAAAAGCCTGTACTGTAGGAAAAAAATTCATATATTAAAAATAAGATTTACAGTATGTTCAAAACTCTATATTGTATTCAACACTCTAGGAAATTAAAAAGCTTAACAAATTATTAAATGACATATTTTTTGAGAATGTAGTTCGGGAGAATAATCATGCCCTTTCTCTTTCTTTCCTAGCTTGTCTCTGCTTTTAGCCAATTAGAATACCTATCTCCATATTTATGGCTTAAATATGTATGCCATGAATCTTAGAAATTTCTTTAGGCCAGAAACAGGCTTGTTTTTTTATTGTTGTTGTTATTTTTAACCAGTTTTAGAAGGAACTAATATATCTACCGATATTTCAGTTTAAAGGGGGAGGGGGATTTAAATACAGATATTTCAATTTAAAAGAAAAAAAATTAATACAATGAAAAAATACCACAATAAGAATTTTCAATAGCATTCAGAGTATTTATCTGAAGTGGATGGTGTCAAAATTGTGAGTGGAGTGAGTTTGACAGTTGTAAATAAAAATGTAAGAATTATACTATTATTAACATTTACAATAAAGTAGGAAACAGAAAATACATTTCACTACAGGTTAAAGCACTGATGGACAAGTGACCAAGTGGTTGCGAAAATGTCTGATGGGGTGATTTTTTTTTATCTCTTTGTTTTATTGTCTCTAATTTGTTTTTAAATGTGTTAAAATTGCTTGCATTATTATTGTAAAGATAAGTGTATCTAATGCACCATAATGCATATAGTATAAATATTGTACTTCTTATTTTTGTGAAGCAGGCATTGGGAAAAGGCTCTATAATTGAACTTATAGTGGCATTGTTTTTTTTTTGATAATTTTTTGTAATATGAGATCAAGTGTATTGTAGGCTACTACATGCAAAGAATATATGAGTTTGGTTCTCTTCTGATCTGTGGCACAACTCACATTTAGTGTCAATGTTAAGTATGTTTCTCTTATATCTCATGAAATATAATGTTGGTAATGACCATGTTTATTTTGGGTAGAAAATCAAAAAATTCTGGGCTCAAGTGTCCAATACTTAAATCTACATATTAGCTGCTTATTAATAATGCCTAGCATTGGAAAGTCTTAGTTATAATTTGTGTTTGTGCATAGAAAAATAAATGTTTAGCTATTATTGGTTAGAGAGTAAAGGATCACAAGTTAATCAGATGAATGCCCTGTACTGCCTGTAAAAATTAAAAATTTCTAATGGAATATGCTACTTTGATCACTATTGGAAGTCAAGAATATCATATTCCAATGAGCACTAAACTTACAGCTTTCCTTATTTTTAGGAACAAATTTTAATTTTAATCAGAGAAATTTAGCAAATTGCCAATGATGACTGTTTGAATTTTAAAAGAAAATTATAAATATAAATTTAAACCAGCAAGCATCACATGGTCACATCTCCAATACTAGCACATAATTGTTTAAAAAAACAAAGCACAGGTGGCACTACTATATGGAGTTTTGCTTTGCTTTGTTTATAAATATAAATTTAGTGAGTATTTCTTAATTCAGAAAAGCTACTTCTGATAGTTCTTGAATTTAAACATTTTTTACTTTAAAAGTGTGGAAATTTTTCTAATTATCGATCTTCAATCTTATTAATGTATTTATTGAAATCTCAAAAAGCTTTGGATGTAAACTAATCATATTAATCTTAAGCAAAGCTTTACTTGCTTGAATTCCTGAAAGATTTCTCTGTCAAATTAATGGATATTTTTTAAAATCAAACAATGAGAACAACTGTTTTTTATAAATCTGGACTAAATCATCTTTGTGTCTGAAGCAGAAAATTTTTAAGTATTATATTCGCAAAGCAAAATATTGAAGACATATATAAATATTTGTTTGTTTGTTTTTTTGTCTCTAAAATGAATATTTATTGAAAGTTTCATTTTATATAAACATAAATATAATGCACAAATACTTCTGTCTATACTGAAATAATAATAAAACAACATGGTTGTTATTACTGACAGGGACAATATTTTGTATAATATTAGCAAATAAATAATACATAAATGCCTAGCATTTGAAGTTCTTATCAAGGCAATAAACTGCATGGAAAACTAATCAATAAATATCAAAATGTCTATTATGTAGACCAGGATGAACTAATAAGAAAACTAGTCAATTTAGAATTTACCACATAAGGAGTATTTTTGATTACATATGATCTTTTAATTTTATGCTTTTTATCCTGCATTTCATGCATTAATATTTCAAAAGATACTGAACAAAAATATGCTTTGTGTAAGATTGTATATAAAAAGCAGAATAAACTGAATCATATATTAATGCTTTATTATAAGTGTAATTATGTTACTTAAGACGGTATTTCATATCGATCTTTGTTTAGCCGACATGTACAGCACCACAACCAGGGTGTTGACATAAAAGTGAATACCCTACATTACTCCTATTATCAACATTAGTACTAAATTATGTATTATTGTAAACTTTATTGAGATTAGGCAGGGTTCTCCA
Source organism: Epiperipatus broadwayi (assembly GCA_028023455.1). NCBI lineage: Eukaryota > Metazoa > Onychophora > Udeonychophora > Euonychophora > Peripatidae > Epiperipatus > Epiperipatus broadwayi. Next base: position 5,724,037 of record JAQFVV010012403.1, on the reverse strand, counting down.
AGCAATAAAGAAAATACTGTTTAAATACCTTAATAGCTGCACTTTGTACAGATAGGATAAAAGTCAAAGACATCCATAGTTGATCAGATCTTATCATATTCCTATTATACTGTAACTATAAAAATTATCAACTAATGATAATAACATATGCTTACTATAACTTACTTGGACCAAATCCCAAATATGGATCTATATTGTCTTTACGATATTCTTTACATGAACATATAAAATACCATCTTAAGCTACATAATCATGCTTATAATAAAGCATTAATACATTTTTCACAATATTTTGAGATTTTAATAACAAAATGCAGGATAAAAAGCATAAACTTAAAGAATCATATGTAATCAAAAATACTCCTTGGGTAATAAATTCTAAATTGACTAATTTTTCTATTAGTTCATCTTGGTTTACATAATAGCTATTTTGATGTTTATTGATTAGTTTTCTATACAGTTTATTGTCTTGATAAGGATTTAGGTTGAATGCACTAAACATTTATAATATTATTGTCTCTGTCAATAACATCAGCTGTGTTGTTTTATTATTATTTATATAAATAAAAGAAATAGTGTAATTTTTTCTTTCTGATTTGTGATACATATTGAAGAAACATGCTCTAAAAATATGCACTTCATATTGTTTCTCTTCCTCCCTTTAAATTGCACACAAAATAAATTAATATACGTTCATTTTTACATTTGTCATTTTTTTTATCTAAGATATGTTTCAATAAAATTCAATATATTAAAACTTTTTTCTCAATTAACCAGTGGAAGTTTCACTATGAATGAAATTCTGTAAACTATTTATGAATTTAATAGCATTTTTGTAACATTACATAACTTTAAAAACAGCAAAAATATCAGTAGAGGATGATTCTTAATCTGGAACTAAGTTAACGAGTTACAATATACATTAAATAATTCTGTATCATTAATATCCAAATTTATTTATGAAGTATTATAACTTTATCTTTCTTATTGCATTTCCAAATCTCTATAATATTAATATCATCTATGTTCTTTATTACTTTTTACAATGCTTTTTTACAACTCACTATTGACAGCTTCGATTGAGGGCAATTAAAACAGTCAATAGTAGGTTATAAAAAAGGATTGTAAAAATAATAAAGAATAAAGATGATATTAATATCCAAACTTAATTTATCTTTATGTACTGATTCCAAATTTAAGAAATATTAAATTATTTAAATTTGCCATTGTCTTCGAATTTAGTATAAAAAAACACTTGATGAACTGATTCTAAATTAATAAATAACTAATTTTTAGATCAATTTAGTTTAATTCTTTTTTTTAATCCAATAGACTGTTCCAAGATCAACTGCTCTTTGGTAAAAAGTATAAACGTGATAAATGGTGTTGAATTCTTGTAGTTATATATTGGACTATTTCTATTACCTAGTTGAAATAATACTATTTGAAATGTTGTGTATCATACTCATCAGTGTGTTATTAGTAACAGTTGAATGTATTTAGAAAAATATAACTAAAACATGATTTTTCCCCCATAAACATTTTCAGCTAAATAATGGAAATAAATCAACATATAACTACAGGTAAAATTCTATCATTACAAAACTTCAGACCATACTAGAGATATTTACTTCTAACCCTTTCTTTGAACATTAGCAAATACTAGTTTCATAGTTGAACAAATTCTTTTTATAGACTATATTTCTATTTTGATATTTTTGTCTTCAGTTAAAAAATGTATAAATATATTTGACAAATATTTAAGCGTGTATACCAGGCAGGAGGCTGCAGAAAGGAGTTTGCTATTAACTGAAAGGAGACCCTTTGATTCCTCTTGGAGGCCTTAAAGAAACTGAGCAGGGAAAATTCCTAATGTCCACTCCATGTGTTCTTGTTGTTGCAGCTGTTATTACTATGTTATTATTCATATAGTATACAAACATGGATGGGCTGCTCATCAACACGCATTAGCCAGCATAGTGAGTTTATTGGCTTTTTACCTCTGAGGTTAAGAATATTTTTTCCAATATATACAATCATGACAGACAAAAATAAATTATGGCCTTTATTTCCAGGAGGCTGTAAAGTCACCAACAAAGGCAGTGATTGGTGGCCGAAGGCGGAGGGTGCTAAGAATCCCCTGATTGCAGACTCAGGCTGCCATTTGATGATGACTTTTTATTTAGGTACTTACAATTGCAGATCACTTTCAAGTGAAGGAAGATTGCAAGAGTTAGAAGAAGAACTGTCTTATATTAAATGGGACATTATTGGATTTTGTGAAGTTAGAAGAAAAGGTGAAGAAACAATTGATTTAAAAAGTGGACATATACTCTATTATAAAGGCACAGATATTGAAAATACAAGTGGAGTAGGATTCATTATAAATAAAAAATGAAAGAATAACATTGTGGAGATTGATGGTGTATCAGACAGAGTGGCAAGATTAGTTTTACAACTTAATAGCAGATACCAAATGCAGATAATTCAGGTTTATGCCCCAACAAGTTCTCATAGTGATGAAGTTATAGAAGATTTTTATATGGATGTACAAAAAGCTTTTGATCAGAGTAAACAACATTTTAAAATTGTTATGGGAGACTTTAATGCTAAAATTGGTAAACAAATGAAAGATGAAAATGCTGTAGGTAATTTTGGTTATGGTAATAGAAATGAGAGAGGACATAGACTTGTGAAGTTTGCAGAAAAAGAAAAACTTTATATTATGAATTCTTTTTTTTTTTGAGAAAAATGTTAAAAGGAAATGGACATGGAAGCATCCAAATGAAGGTACAGCAGAATTGGATTATATTTTGACTAAAAGAAAATACATATTTCAAGATTGTAATGTTCTTAATAAATTTAACACAGAAAGTGATCATCGATTAGTATGATGTAAGATACATGTTAATGCAAAACTAGAGAGACAAAAATTATTAAGAAAAATAATATTTACAGTTGATATTCCTAATCTTCAGAAACATTCTAATGAATTTAAATTAGAACTTACAAATCGGTTTCAAGTATTAGTAGATTTTGAACATGATTCAGATTTGAATGACATTAATAGGAAAATAAGCGATACACTTTTAAAAACTGCAACAAAGATAGCTGGTAGAAAAAAGCAGCAATTGACCAATAAAATTTCTACTGAGACTAGAGAATTTATGAAGAAAAGAAGGAATATGAGGATATACAACAATGATGCATTAAAAAAGATTGAATATCTCGAATTTTGTAAAATGTTGTGGAAAAGAGTTGAAAATGATACAAGAAAGTATAATTGTGAACTAGCAATGAAAACTGTAGAAGAGAATAAAAGTCTAAAGAGTGTAAAACAACATTTTGGTATTGGTAGGAAATTTATATCTGCAATAAAAAAAAAAAGATGACATTATTACTAAAAATAGAGATGACATCATGAAATGTGTAGAAGACTTCTATCAAGAATTATATAGTAATAAAGAACAAGTGCCTCCTATATCTATTATATCTTCTCAATTGCCCAGAATTTTGAATGAGGAAGTGAGACATGCAATTAAATTTATGAAGAAAGGGAAGGCTCCAGGTAATGATGGAATTATAATTGATATATTGAAGGAAGCAGGTGAAGAAATATAACTTTTTTTAGCAAAGTTACATACCAAATGTCTAAATGATAAAGATGTACCAGATGATTGGAATAATGCAATATTAATATTAATATTTAAAAAAGGTGATAAAGAAGATATTAGAAATTACAGACCTATCAGTTTTATACAAAATTTTTACTAACTCGTCTACAGAAAGCACTTTCACCAACCAAGAGAACAAGCTGGATTTAAAAGTGATTTTAGTAAAGTAGATCATACTCAGGTATTGAGAGAGAAATTATAGAAAGGACAAATGAATATGAGTTGCCATTATGCTTAGGATTTGTAAACTATGAAAAGGCATTTGATTCTATAAACATTTCTTCAGTGATTAATGCATTGGATCATCAAGGTGTAGATTCAGGATATTGTCATCTTTTAAAGAATATTTATAAAAATGCAACAGCAACAATTGTATTACATAATGATAGTAGGAAAATCAACATTGAAAAGGGTGTAAGACAGGGTGACTCCATATCTCCAAAACTTTTTACAGCAGTGCTGCAAAAAGTATTTTGTGGATTGAAATGGGAAGCTATAGGATTGAAAGTAAATGGAGATTATTTAAGTCATTTAGATTTTGCAGATGATGTAGTTGTTTTTGCAAATAATGCTTTAGAGCTACAGAAAATGTTGCAGGAGTTATCAGATGAAAGTAGGACTAAAGATAAATGTTAAAAAGACTAAAGTAATGTTTAATAGAGTTTCTCAAAATATGAAAATAAAGATTGATTATGATGAGTTAGAAGAAGTTAACAGTTACAAATACCTTGGTCAGATTATTAATATAGATGGAAATATAACAGATGAAATTATTCATAAAATTAAACTTGGTTGGAGTGCTTTTGGTACAAATAACTTGATACTAAAAGGAAATATGCCTATGTATTTGAAAAGGAAGATTTTTAATAAATGTATTTTGCCAGTTCTTACTTATGGATCTGAGACTTGGACACTTAATAGAAGAGCAATACAGAGACTTCAGACCACTCAAAGAAGTATGGAGAGATGCATGTTGGGAGTAACAAGAAGAGATCGAAAATGCAATGTATGGGTAAGAGAACAAACAGGTGTTACTGATCTCATTGAAAAAATTAAAAGACTGGAGTTGGGCTGGACATATTGTTAGAAGAGATGATAATAGATGGACAATTGAAATTTTAAACTGGATTCCGAGAGATTGTAAAAGACCCAGAAAGAGACAACATGTGAGATGAATGGATGAAATAATAAAGTGTGCAGGGGTGATGTGGAGAAGATAAGCTAAAGATAGGAAAATATGGATTGAACTTGGAGAGACCTTCATCCTGCAGTGGATTGATAATAGTTGATGATGATGATGACTAGACAAGATTGTAATAATTAAAATCCATAATACTAGATTCCATATATTTACTCACAACACTGTAGTAGAGGATACATCATGTGTGTTTTGGTGCAATGGTAAAATAATAGGCTCCAAAGCTCAACATTTTCATAATCACAGTTCATCTCTGTCACTTATTATGCTTAATTTCTTACAAACTTTGAGCACCAAACTATCCAAATTTCTATCTCATAGAGAAAATTAAACCAAGTCATCATCATTTCTAATGAAAAATTAACATACCTGTTAAAGTTCTGCGCTTAAATTAGTACTGTATGAATTTTCAGAAAATGTCAACAATCTTCCATTGCAAAGGTTTTAAGGAGTCAAAATATTTCCTCTCGATATGTTTCACAAAGTATTTTCATTGAAAAAATACTAACAATAACTTTTAGAATTTTTCATCCCATTTAGATATTGGGAATATTTGATTTGCACTAGCTAACAAATTTGAATAACTTAATAAAATAATTCATGAATTTAGAATCACTCTTTAAAGGTAAAAGAAATTGGGACATTGATGAGTACAGTATTGTTGAATAAAGATATATAATCATAGTTACTTTAAAAACAGTAGCAAACTCTGGCACTTGAGTACTAAAGTTGCAACATGGAGCATGTATTAGACATTTATGTGCCTGTTCACATCCGTATCAATCCACCATTGATACCATTTCGGTACTTGAGTACTAAAGCTGCAACACAGAGCATGTATTAGGCCTTTATGTGTCTGTTCACATTAAAACTGTTAATAAACAAACAATAAATGATTTTGATTTTTAAGTAATTTGCATAAAAGTACATTAACTACTGGGATTTTCATAAAACTGCTAATAAACATCTTTTTTATAAAGAAATTAAAGCAAAAACTACAAAAAAAGACATATTAATTATTACATATACACCAAACAAACAGTAAATGATTTTGCCTTTAAATAATTTTGAACAACTTTTTTTTTTTTTTTAAGTTTTAAGAATGATGCCATTAACCAAAAAAAATAGTTATTTATATATACAGAAAACAAACAGTAAATGATTATGATTTTGAAATAATTTGGATAAAAATACTTATGACCCTAAAACACAATGAAAATGACAAGAATATCACAATGGAAAAAATAACTATTGTCAGAAACAAATCTGAACAATAACTGAAAAATATCCGATTATTTCTGTCAATATGACATCGTCTCTAATGAGATGATGTCAACTATGACATCATTGCCATTGCAAAAAGTAGAATTATTTCTTTCAATATTACGTCATCTTGACATGACATCTTTATTATGGGTGTGACAAGGTCTCCTATGTTGCAGCTTGTGATGTGATGTATTGTGGCTTCTCCTTAAACGAAGTCAAGAATATCTCAGCAATTATGCCCAGATAAACCTGTTAGCCACTTTATTTTCCATTCCCCACTCTAAATTTACCCATAATCTGCTCTATCCCATTTCCACAACATAATCTTTGTCAACTCTATAACCTTTATATCTAAATCCCCTTTATCTTTTCCCAAACCCAGCATAAAAAACAATAATTCACTTTCTGTATAATCACTTTTTTCATATTTATTCTTACATAACTGCATTATATTTATCCTTTCTGTTTTCAAGCAGTTACATTCAATTAACAAATGCCTAATATTTTCTATTCCTTCCTTACATAATTTACAAAATAAATCACCCATTTTTTTCCATTTACATGTATATTAATATTCTCTTGTAGCTAAAGATCCTGTTTGAGCCTTAAATAATAAACTACTTTTCTTACTATTGTCATATATTAATTCACACCTAATATTCTGTTTATTTCTATATATATATATATTTAAACTCTTTTTACTCTCCATGCTATTTGTCCATCTCTCTAACTCCCTATTCTTTATTAATAAATCTATTCTTTTATCCCATTCCTTACTACTACAACACTCAAACTCCATACAGTAGTGCCATCCAGTGCAAAACATAGAAATCAATGAATGCAAGAAGGTTTGTGCATAAAATTCCTATCTAGTGCCTACTCATCCAATATCTCCAGACTAGTTTCCAGCTTGTGGATTTCATTGGTGAGGAGGCTTGATTATCATGGCTTGCACTGGGTGGCACTACTGTTTGGTGAGTTTGCTACTATTTAAACAGTTTGTGCAAGCAAATTGTGATCATGTGATGATCTTAATTACTTCACCAGTATAACTATAGTTTAGACAAGAGTATGATTAAATCTCCATGCATAACATTGAAATAACTTTCAATTAGAGTAAAACTGATAACACTAAGAACATGTACAATCTCAATTATTACATTTAATGAAGGACAACTATAAGGGCCTTAAAGATCTTGTTAATTGTTATCACATGTGTAAACTTTAATGACTTATTATAGCTCTGGTTAGTCTTAGTTTTAAGTCTGAGAAAATTAATTATATCATTTTTTGATAATAATTCACAAATTAAAATTTAGACTTTCTTGGTTGTTTTTTTTTTTTTTTTTAACATTTTGATATTAAAGCTGTTTTGTGTCTGTTTATTCTTGCAAATACATGCACTCATTACGATAAGTAAATAAAATAATAATCAAATGACTTTATTGTTTGAGAATTGGGTCATGACCCCCAGTTTAATTGGACCTATTATTTGCAGTAAATGCAATGAAATTAATAGATTGGAGGGTTAACAATAATTGTTTTCTTCTTTATGTATAAACAATAAGATTATAATTAAATTATAATTGTTTTATTTTTTAATTTTACATATATTAAAATCAAAAATAATTTTAATTTTTAAAAATTCTTTTTAATCCTCCGAGTAAAAGCAGATTATAATTACACGCACGTCTCTTAAAACAAACACCATATTTTTCATTGTTACATTATCAAAATTAGAAATATATGTCTTTGGTTTATTTTAATAGCCATAAACACCAATTTCTTTAGCTTGGACTGATAATAAGCCATTAAAACGCCACATGTTTAAAAAAAGTAATAACTTCTTCGTGCAATAGCGCCACCTAGTGCAAGCTATAGTAACCAAAGATACCAAAATATATAGACAATAAAGTTGATCAGATCTATATAACTATACAAGAAAATTATCTTGGATTGAAAGCATTACTGTGTTTTTAATTTGAGCTCATAATTTTATAGTTATCTAAAAAGGTAAAATGTAGGTGTTAAAAGAGGGAACGCTCTCAGATTCAAGACTTATTATTGATAAAAGCCACAAGCTAGAAACTAGTCTGGGAATATTGGATAGATAAGCACAAGATAGGAATTGAAATGTGAAACCATCTATTGATTACTATAACTTGCACTAGGTGGCACTATTGTGTGGAGAAGTTGCTAATTACTGGTTTTGTTACAAAAAGTGTATAAAACTAGAACTAATCTTGCTTGTAGAAAACTAGAATAATCTTTGAGGAGATTAATTAGTGTAAGTGAATGAAGTGAACAACAAAACTGAACTAGTTACTAAATGAATGCAATCAATTTACATAAATAAAATAAACTCTTTCTATCTTACAAGTTTGATTATATGAATTAAAAAAGTAAATAATTTGTATTACTATATCAGTTATAATAGCTGACCTGAATTCATTAATGATCCATCACTACATTATGTAAGACTTGAGTTAAAATCAAAGGCTCATGGTCAGAAGTTATAATAGATAACTTCCATTATATCACCATAAAATGTTAGATCACAGTGACTAATGGATGTAATAATAATAGGCAATGTAAATTTATGTGGTAATTGAGCAATCACAAATAGACTAGTATAGAATGTCACTTGCTAATAGCTTCTATACATGACAAACAATCGTAATCACTAACATATGAATATCCACAGAAGTTTGCAGTTACGTGGAAGTTCGTGCTATTTTTCTTCTCATTCAATGAGCTTTAAACCACCAAACATCACATGATCACCATTTCTTATGCTTGCTCATAACTGTTATTAAAACAGCAAAACTCTTCATACAGTAGTACTATTCACTGCAAGCCAGAGTAATCAATGGATGCCAGAAGGCTTGGGCATAAAATCCATATTTTATTCTCATAGTTTTGTAGTTAAGTAGAGATAAAAATGGTTGCTGGAGGGTTGCATTAGATCCTAAGATCTAGGTGCAGTGCTCTCAAATCCAAGGCTCCTCACTGATGAAGGCCATGAGCCAGAAAATAATCTGGGATATTAAATGTGTAAGCATTAGATAGAGATTTTATGCACAAACCTTCTGGCATCCATTGATTACCCTGGCTTGCACTGAGTGGCACTACTGTATGGAGAGTTTTGCCTGTTTTTTTAATGAGCTTTATTCAGTTTATTATTCTGTAACCTATATCAAAATGAATTACACATAATGAAAGAGTTACTATTCTTTTTTTCATATATATAATTGGAGTAAATCACCCTGCCTCAGGCTATGAATAAATAACATTCTTTTTTATAAAAGATTGATGAGTACTTTAAGCTTTGTGTTTATAAGCTTATTCCTGCCAATATTGATGAAAATAAAGAGTGATTTCAATATATGTCATGAAAATGTGGTATTAATAATTGTTTAATTATCACTTATACAAAGATGAAAACTGAATCTAAGTTTTTAATGACCTTGTTTATTATATATATTATAAAACACTTCAAATAAAATAAATGGTTTTGTTTCTATTAATAGTGAATTTGATAAATCAAAAATAGCTTTAAAATAATTGCTTTTAAAAGCTATGCAATGAGATTCTGTGAGAAGATATGAAACTGCATTTTCATTTTTTTTTTTTCACATGTCAAATGCGTTGACCGGGAAGCGAACCTGGGCCACCAGTTGCTTGGAAAGTAGCTATGCTAACCGCTAGGCTGCCAACGCTTGACTCCATTTCCATTTTACATATGCATGATAAGATATTGACATAGGATAAGCAGTAAGAGTTATTAAGCATATTAAAAAAGTGTACTCAGCTCTCATATCAATACATTTATTTCTTTAAAGAAACTAATTTTACATCAGTCATATTCTGATAAAGTTCATTATTTTGCTTACTAATTGAAGATTTTTACCTAGATTAAGTTTAGGTATTAATATGCAAGTGCTTCTTTGCAAATAATGCAGTATGCTTTTATATAAAAAAAAAACAACTTGTAATTTACTCTTCTGGACTTAATGTGGAACTGTGTAAACTTTACATAACTGATTCAGATAGTTATATATATATTGTAACCGAAAGGTTAATCATCAGTAAATTGGCTTGAGTGGGAAGCCAAACACTGTGACTGAAAAGCCCTATTCCAGACTGTAACAGACTAAAATTAAATGATACAATACAAAGCTGTTACTACATAATCCGGTCATGGCCAGGGTACACCACGAAGACCTATCACAGCATTACATGAAGGTATGTAAATTACCTAATATAAATCATAGGACTCTTAATTAACTCTTCTCCTTAAAAAGTGGATTTCAAAACTACACTCTTGAATCTTAATTTATGATCTAAAACTATTCTCTTCAATGACTATATCTTTAAAGCTACACTCGGAACTTTTAATTTATGATTTTATTTATTTCAGATTCCATGGCCGACTATAGACCAAATTGTATAATCTCTAAAATTGCTAAAGATTATATCAAATATGAGCAATTTGACAAGATAGCAATAATTGTAGTCAGCTTCATAATATGACTTGCTATAGCTCAAATAGACTCAAGTTTTAATTACAGAAATGCTTTATAGGTATATGCTTTGCAGTAAACGAATAAGATGCATGAACTTTAAGTTCTTTCTTCATTAACTGAACTATCAAATTGAATCATAGCAATGAGAACTTTTATAATAATAGGAAAAGAATCAGTTTTAGTTTTAGAAAATAGGTTCACTTGTTATACTGGCTAGCAGGTTTATTTATTCATTTCAATATAAATAATAGATTCTGGATTATGTTCCAGAATTAACAAACAAAGTGGAAGTGATGTAGAAGGTAAATGGAAATTTATTACAACCTGTACATCATGAATTGCCCAAATTTTCTAAATATTTCAGTAGATCTTATATACATCATCAGGGACAATATATGCTCTAATATTTATTATTTATTTACTACTTTACATTTCTGACTCTATATGTGACAAATAATAATGGCATAGATAAATTAAATCATAAAATCAACATTTATTTATAATTCGATAAACATTAGAATAATAAATGGTTGACACAATATGCATAGGTCCTGTATATCCAAGATATTTTAAGAAGTAGGACATGTATAATTCTAATCAAATTATCCTCAAAAGTTAATGGAATTGTATTACTTTATTTTAGGTATGATTCCAAAATTGAAATATTTTACTACTTTTGATCTATCAGTGTCAAAAATTAAGAATGGCTGCTCAAGCGAATAATTATCCCACAAGTGCTATAATAGCCAAAATAGTTTGCTGATTATCTGCTATTTCTTTCCACAACTAGATTGTAATTTTAATAATAACTCACAATGTTGTCTCTATAAGTTCAAAGTGGGATTATAATTAATTCTTTGTCGTTTAGACACTGGCACACAAAAACATTAAAACAGTATTTCATTCTGCATATATACAACACTACTTTATGTGTTAAAGTCTAAGAGCAAAACTTTATCCAAAGTTAAATATAATATTTCATTTTTCACATACATAACACTAATATGTGCATTAGAGTTCATGAATGTAAAGCATTTCATCCAAGGTTAAAATATAGTCTGTAAGTAATATAAATTTACAAGTAGACTGACCTTTAACACTGCTGCTCCTATTATCACGGTTAACAATAATTCCAGTATATTTCAGTTGTAGATATTTGGAAGATTATTAGCAGCTAAACTCATTGTTGCAAGACCTGAACAGATTTGTTAAGATTTAGCTATACATTTTGCTATTAACAGTTGATAATATTACAATTTAAATTATTTAAAAAAAGTTTTAATTTAACTTCCTTCATTGTCTTTAAATTCTCTCCTTTTTTTTAAAGATAAGTTTTCATTTTCGTTATATGTTTAACAGTAAAAAAAAAAATAAAGAAAAGGTTTTTACTTTTCTTTTTCCACCACTTACTGTTACTACAGCCATTCTTAAAAAAAAATCTCTGAAAGTTCTACTCTGTTTCCCCACCAATTACATTTTTTTTTCATTTACATATCTGTTAAAAAAAAGAAAAAGAAAAAAATGCATTTATCTTATGTATTCTATCAATTAATTAAAGAGAAATTAAATATATCTTTTAATTAAACCAAAATAATCTTTAGGATTATTTAAAGAGAAAAACAAATAATAATTATTTGTTTTTATTTGTTTTATTAAACTTGATGTAATATGAAATTGGTTGTTTTTTGTAGGTTAAGCACAGTTTACCTAACTTAGTGTTTGGAAACAGAGCAAAACTAATAGATAAAAAAAATTATACAATGAGTAAGGCAAAAAAATGAAATTATATAATCTCATTATTCAATTAATTTGGATCCAAGTGTCAAGTATACAAAGTACTAGCTGTGATAATCATGTCACTTAGAAAAGATAAAGAAAAATTTTGAACTAGTTCTACCAAGTTTTATATTTTGTAGCAAAATTGTAGCAAAATATAAGGCTACAATATATATATATTGTAACAGTACAGGTTCAAAGATTATAAACATAGGGAAAATAGGGAGAGATGGAAAATCATCATCATACCCACTTTAATAATCAAAATTAAATATACAATGTACAAAACATAAATTGTGACACCAGCATTATAAAAAAGAATAACTAAATCAAAAAACTCATTTAAAGTCAAAAAAATCATCAATCAATCTTGTGACTGGATTTAAGAGATATAAACAGGCAACTTATCTAGCCATTGTCAAACTTAGGGCAGATTATATAGCAATAATTTGGATGCACACACTTAAGTGCTTTTACATCAAAATATAACAATAGCAAATAATTCTAGAATACAGAAACATGCTGATCATCATCAATCCTCTGGCCATATAGTACTGTTAATGTACTGGCCAATTATAAACTTAATTTCTAATGAAATAAAAAATAAATAGTGCATAGACTTTAAAGGATATACCTTTGCATCATCCAGAGTTATCATCTGGATGTCCAAATATCAACATAAACATCTAATCTTTATAAATAACCATTACACTCTAATCTATCTCAAGAAGCAAGAACTCTATAAACTGTTACTGTGAGCAAGAGATAAATAAATATAACAGCTTATTGTAAATAATTTTAAATAATTCATAGATTTAATCTAGTATAATTAAATAGTTTTACTGGGATAATTTAAAATTCCTAAATTCTAAGCTGTATTAAAATCAAGTCTCACACACTATCAATTCATGTAACAGATAACTGGAAAAATAAAACATTAACACTAGATTATTTTTAAACAATTATTTAATAACTTATTAACAATAAACAAAAATTAGAAAATGACATAATATAAAAATTTAAACCTATTCAGATATTAATTTTATCAAAAAAAGTTTCATCAAAATTATGATTAACCAATTAATTTCTAAAGTTGGAAAAACAACATTTCAAAATCAGAGATAACAATCTTTAAATTAGATCAACTATTTCTTTAAGTTTTGGAGAAAAAATCAAATAACAAAAATATGTTTCAAAAGAAAATTTTAAATTTAATAAAATTAAATATTCCAAAAAAAAAAAAAAAAAACCTTTCATAATTTTGAAAAGAAAAATTGACTGGATTAAAAAAAACAGTTTCACAAAAAAAAATTAAATTAATGAAATTATTCAAAATTAATAATTCTTACTTGATTACTTTTATAAAAAAAAATATTTTTAAACTATAACTGAAAATACAATGTGCCCATAAAAATACCTTTAATTATGGTTTTACATTTCTTTGAAGTCCTCCTTTGTAGTTATTATTTTCCAGTTTCCATGTTAGCTTTTCTAAATGCTTTTTACATTATGTACATGATTAATTTATTCTATTTTGGTATTTTTAGGCTCACAACAGCATGAATTTATCCATTTTCATTCCAGTAAAATTTCCAGATGATGCTAACACATAGAGACTCATGCTCTTGATTGATGACAAGGTTTCAGATTATTTCAGAAACATTTTCTTGTTTACATTTTATTCCAGTAAAGCAGGTTACAGGGAGAAAAATGATCTCTAGCTTTTAGCTAATTTAGCACATGGGTTTCATTGCAAAAAACATTTTATAATTAAAATCAGTGTGCTAACAGCTTGTTTAAAACTTTTATTGTTTTATGCAACAGTTCAATTAAGACCTGCTTGTTTTAGCACTAAATTAGGAATTCTTTTCTCTTGCTGTCTTCTTCAGCAGCTTGATCAAGACTTAATGCTTTTCACAAGGCACTCAGGTCTTCTGACGAACCAACAGTCCTAATTTTTTAAACCCTGACTTCAAGCCAATCACAATTCTGTCTTCAACATAGTGATAACCAATTAGGTCAATTTTTACAAATACAATTGTTCAGCTATTTCTCTACTTCAACAATGAAATCAAAATCTTAAATTAGAATCATAAAATTTTTGCCATTTCTTTTCAATTAAAATTTTCTTGCAAAAATGATAAGATAATCATATTAATTACACTGATTTGATAATCACTACCTATTGTATTAAAGTGAGATAAAGAGAAAAGAAAAACAACAACTCTAATTAATTAAAGTAAAATTAAACAAAAATGTTAAAATCTTATATATGTATTTTTCTTTTTAAGATTTTCTAAACATAAAATTTTATATGCTTTATCTCTTATAAGAGTTGGAATTAAAATTTATGAAGTAATTTACTAAAGAAAAAAAATATCTTAATATATTTTCAAAGTTAAAAAATAAAACTAGTAATTTATTATAATTACTGAAGAGAGAGAGAACAAAAAAAAATTGTTTATCTGATTTTATACTTTTCTATCTGTTTTACAAATATTTATACTACTTATTAAAATATGCATATTATTGTTTAACAATTTAATGTTTGAGAATTTTCATATTATCATGTGGTATATAAATATTTAAATTAAATAAAGACCCATTATTATAGTTAATGTTTAATACAGCAATGTAACCAAATACTTACAATTTATATATAGCAATAGTCTATAAAATCAAACAAAAGTCAAACAATATCTCACTTTGTAACCAAATTAATATTTTTGAAGAACAATAGATATTTAATAAATATGCTTATAGCAAACAAAAAAAGAAGACTGGATGAATTTTATGGTGGTTATCATTTGCTGTTACCCAGATGGATGCTGATTTTATTGCATTTTAATCTTTTACCTAATTGTTCATTTACATCTTTACCAATATTTTGTTTTCAATATTTGACAGTGCCATCTATAAATAAAATTTATTATCATTATTATTGTTATCCATCAAAAAAAAAAAAATCCATATCCTACAAACTTTTCTGTCATTGTTTTGAACTGTAGATCCTCATAACATTATTCATTTATTTATCTATAATCATTATTTTTTCCATTATCTCTCTTTTTTTTAATCTCTATTAAATCCTTTCAACATATCCTTTATAATTCATGTTTTTACATATTTACCTAATATTATTTCTTTTCTGTTTATAATTTTCTTATTAATTTTGATCTTTTTATTTGCACCCTTCACTTTAACAATATAATTTCTGTCCTTCCAACCAAAGTCTGAGATAAAGTTTGTTATCTGAAAATGCTCATTTTAAAATTATTCAAAAAGCATATTTAAAAGTGTCTACTGAGTAGAAGCTTCTATATACAGAGACTTCAGACCATTCAAAGAAGTATGGAGAGATGCATGTTTGAGAGTAACAAGAAGAGATCGAAAATGCAATATATGGGAAAGAGAACAAACAGGGGTTACTGACCTCATTGAAAAAATTAAAAGACTGAAGTGAAGTTGGGCTGGACATATTGCTAGAAGAGATGATAATAGATGGACAATTGAAATCTTAAACTAGATTCTAAGAGATTGTAAAAGAACCAGAAAGAGACCACATGTGAGATGAATGGATGAAATAAGAAAGTGTGCAGGGGTGATATGGAAAAGAGAAACTAAAGATCGGAGAAGATGGATTGAATTTGGAGAGACCTTCATCCTGCAGTGAATTGATAATGGTTGATGATGGTGATGATGATGAGAGTAGAAAGAAATATTTATTATATATAATGTCTAATTTTAGCGCCTTTTTCAATTAGGTGCCTCATCTATGGATTCAGCCATGTTTTCATTTTTTATTCTTTCCACACCCATAATTTGGATAATGTTCTTAAATTTTCTTCAAAATGGAACTCTTATGTTGATGAAGATAATGGTGTGTGCGCGTGGTTTAACCTAAGTTTTCATATAAAATCTTGAGCAAATTGGAAATTGTTACTATATAATGAAATTTTAAAAATATTTCCGTCAATGATTACGTAAGCAGAACTAAACTATGTCAACAATCATTATTTCCTTATTGCACGATCACAATAACTTCGCCTAGATAAACCTTTCGTGTTACTAAACCGGTCTTCTTGCAGGAAACATTTTTGATTGTGCATTTAAGAAAAGGAAATTATTTGTAAAATCATCACTTAATTACATTTTATCGTTTTTAAAATGTAAATATACCAGGGAAAAAATACGTTCGCCCTAAATTCAAAAATATTGACTGATGAAATTATTTTAAAATAACTTACTATGCGTTGATATTTGAATCATTTTATAATTATAAAACAACAACAGCTTCCAGAAATGGAAAGGTTGCAGAGAAAATTAAAAAATTAAATTGTAATTGAAAAAAAAGTTACATTTTTCACGATTAATTTTCAAAATACAATATTTTTATATCAGGATGAATTCTTCTTTTTTTTTTTTTACTTTAAATCAATTAAAACTAATACTATAATGTATTAATAGTAACATATATATATATTTTAATTATTAGAAAAGTGTCGAATTATATTGTCCCCGGATCAAAGCTTAACTTTCTCTTAATGCTCAAACAACACACGATTTCCTGAACGATGAACCATTCGACTATGTTTTTATATATAATTCATAATCTTAATTAAAAAAATATGGAAATTGGTTCAGCAAAAGTGAAAAGCCTTGGATATGAGAGCATTGCACCTAGATCTTAAAATCTAATGCAATCCTCCAGCAGCCACCTTTTACCTTATTAGCTAACTATATAAAGCTTTGACTATACAAGATAATGAGCTTGAGTTGAAAATATTATTGGGTTTTCATTTTGGACTCAAAAGCTTTATAGTTAGCTAGTAAGGTAAAAGTGTTTGCAGGAGAGTTGCTTTAGATCCTAAGACCTAGGTACAGCGTTCTCAAATCCAAGACTCCTCACTGATGAAAGCCACAAGCTAGAAACTAGTCTGGTGATATTGAATGAATAGGCACTAGATAGAAGATTTTGTGCATAAATCTTCCTGCATCCATTGATTACTCTGGCTTGCACTGAGTGGCACTACTGTATGGAGAGTTTTGCCTCTGTGTATATTGGTGGTGCTTTTTTATTTCCTTGGTTATTTTAAGAAAATTGTCATAGCAAGTTAAGCATAGCAATATATATATATATATGTAAAATGCTGTCACTTTAAAGTTGTGCATAAAATAAATTTCTAAAACAACAACGATAAAATATTATCAACAAAGGTAATCTACAATGTTCAAACATAGTGACCTCAAATTATTTTCTTCCACTATCAATATTTAGCATGATCTTAAATCAAAATCATAAAAATAGATTTTTCAAAAAATGTTCACATGAAAGTTGGAAATATTGAAAGCTATACTTTTTTAAATTAAATTGTAAACATTTTAAGACAAATAAATCTTTAAAAAAAGAGTATCAGATGAAGATATTATCGGTCTTGTCTTAAGGGTGTCTAACTCTAACTATACTAAAAACTTCATCCTGGAAGAATCAATCGAAAGACATTTCTTAAGAATAAGGAATTCAGTTTTTGCATAATGGTATTCTTGTGAAATCCAAATAATAATAACAATAACAACAATTACATACAGAATAAAATAATATATAGAGTGGACCTAAAATAGAATAGGTGACTTATGTGTTTTCCACCATTGTAATATTCTTGAAACTTTTCCCTGACTATGGTGATCATGTGATGTTTAGTGATTTAATTAGATTCCTTCAGTTGATTCATTCTATATGTCTAATGACTATTATTAAGAATTTAAATTTTACTTAATTCGTATTATAACTTTGTAAATCTGATCAAATATAACTTACTTCATCATTTAATTAGAAATAATCTTTTCAATATATTTTTTTTATTTTCTTTAATACAATAACTGAAATTCTCGTATTTTTAAAAGGATGGGGGGGGGGGGATTCTTTTTATTTCAAAAATTATTGGCTACATAAAATGACCGTTATGTATTTATAGATTTTTAGGTTACCATAGAAGCAGAAGATATTTTTATTTCTTTTATTTTTAAAAAATAATTACTATGCTATAATATTAAATCCGAATAGACAAACATTAAGTCAAAGGATTTTCTTTTTATAACATTTTTTAATCATTTGGATTTATATATAAAATGTTTTTCTTCTTTAATAATTCATTAATATAAATATTAAAATTTTAATTAAAATTTTTATTACAAAATACGTAGATTATTTTTGAAAGAGTTTTTTTTTTTAAAAAAAAAATTTAAATATATATACAATACTAACAAATAATTTTTTAAAAAAAGAAAGAATATACCAATTAACAAAATAAAAATTTATTGTTTAACCCTTTAATTCAAGTGTCACTAATGAATAGTAGTTGCCCACATAAATGCAATTATGAAATAAAAATTCACATACAAATGTTGGACAAAAAAACAGGAATACCTCACTATAAAATAAAATACAGTGTATCTGCTTTTTCATTTCATTTTTGCAATGCCTAAAATTTTATTAATCTATGTTAGCCATTTGATTGCCTAACAATTTACTTTTTCAGAATCATTATTTTTTTGTCTTACAACTTTTTATTAAAGAATAAAAAAGTTTCTGAAGAAGCCTATTAAGCAATCGAAATTCCAGTCATTTAATAGTAAAAATTTTAGACTACAAAAATTTTGCATGAATGCCAGATATTTTACTTTATATTGAAATTATAATAAAATGCAATGTTAAAAGGACTATTTTTTGAATAATAAGAAATGCCTGCTCTACTTTTATTAATATAGCAGTCCTCTACTCATATTAAAAACTTTTTGTATTCTGTGCCAGATACAAATCTGTAACACATGAACTGTATCCATAAAAATATTTTATCATTTTGTTAAGAAAAACAACAAGTTTTTAATTCTCTGAGAACCATTGTTGAAAGTTATTAACTTTTCAATTTTTGTCTCAGAAAAAAAAAAAATTAAAATCCAGTGTAGAAGAAAGGTGGTCATGTGAAATCTACTGGAGAAACTGTAGGAGATATATACTATCACCCTCAAAATAATATTTGATTGCATGTAATTGGGACATTATCATTTTACAAGGTGATAGAATTATCTGGAGAAATTATATCATGAATCATTTGTCCCAAAAATATTTAAATAGTTTATAAATATGATCCATCAAGAATAATGATTGGATCAAGAAAATATTTTTTTTACACTGTTAAAAGGGACAGTGTACTTGATAAACTTATTTTGAGAATTTGTGAATCATTCAGACACATGACATGCTTTTAGGTATCCAAAATCCACACTAACAACACCACAACTTTTAATAACAATTGAATCCTATTCATAATAATTAGAAATTATAGACACTTCCTCAAACTCAGATTTATATGGCTATAGAAACCTCAGAAAATTGTGGTCAATCCATAGAGTACTTTAAATGATAATGACTAACAATGAGACAGTATTGACCTCTTCTCAATTCGAAGATTTTTAACAATCTAAAAATTTTAAACACATATTGTCATTTCCATTATGGACCAGCCTATTGTCACCTCCATTGTTCCAGAAAGGTCTGGATGAATGAATGTTATAAAAGTTCAATAATCAGCTTCCTAAAAAGTTGGAACATTTATATCATACAAATACTTTTAATATAAACCTCCATGTCTTCAACAATTTTGGAAAAATTTCTGATAGAATTTTTTTATAAAGCACAGGTTCAGAAAAATTTTAAAGCTTTCTCAACTTAAAAGAAAGAGAATAATTATCCAAATAGTTTACTGGGAGCTATGGTCCAATACAGAATGTACCATATAAATCTAAATAATGGTCAGATATAATAATAATATATTTGTTATAGATCATTTTAAGATGTTACTATGCATAAGACTATTGAAATAGAATTTCTAACTTAGGAAACTAATCAGGAGATCATCCAATAATCATATTGACAAACAATCTAGCTGCAGATTTCAATACCCAGATTAAAATCAAACCAGATATCTGATCAACAGAGTCTGGTGGCTAGATCAATAATCTGGAGAATTGACTAAGAAGCTGTTCAATAAAAAGTCTAAAACTCAGATTAACAGAATACAAGACCATCAAAGAACAAAAGAGGTGATCAAAAAGTGTCTGAAAAGCAGATCAGCAGAGAAGTCAACAGTACATCAAGAAACTAGCAGCACAGAAGAGCATGGAGTCACCACAGAAATCAGTGACAAACAAAGCACTTGGAGAATTAAGAAGGTGACAGCATTGAAAAATATCAAATAAATGGAGTATCACATGAGAATTGTAAAAATGATAATTGTTTTTCACCAAGGCAATACAATGTTATTGGTAAGTGATGATGAGTCATGCATTTACTACATCAGCCAAATTGATGAATCATTAATTTGTTTTTCTCTCATTCTGACAATAAGCTTATAGAGGATACTACTTCCATTATAATAGGCATTATGCTTCACTTCTCTTATAGTGAACTAATCATATTATAATGATAATATCCAATACATATAGAATAAATAAAACAACTATAGAGGTTTAGAATAAATATAAACTTAATATTTCTCTTGTTATATTTTTAACTAGCATTAGCCTATGGGTTATCAATCCCTAATGGTTTGTGATGTTCTCATAGGTAAATCCATGAAGGCTTAATGAATGAATGAATGAATAAAAAAACAGAATGAATTTTTAATTCCACTTATTTGCTTCCATAAAATTTGTTTTTTGTTTTTATTAATGTACCGCCTCCATTAACAACAAACAGATTTTAAAAAGCCAGATATGAAAATAATTGTTCAACCGAAAAAGAATTTACTTAGTATTTAATGTTTTAAATGTTGATGTCCGCCATTATTGTAGAATGTCCAAAGTCAAAACTATGGCAGCCCTTAAGATTAATTATGGTCCTAAATTTATGTAAAATTTATTAATAGAAAAATACAACTTATTTTCCTGTTATGAAACACTAAAAAAACTTGTATTTTTATATTGGACTATTTCTATCATCTAATATGAGTATTGAATGTCTTTGGAAAGACATTCAATACTCATATTAGATAATAGAAATAGTCCAATATAAAAA
The DNA here is from genome assembly GCA_028023455.1 of Epiperipatus broadwayi. Classification (NCBI taxonomy): domain Eukaryota; kingdom Metazoa; phylum Onychophora; class Udeonychophora; order Euonychophora; family Peripatidae; genus Epiperipatus; species Epiperipatus broadwayi. Next base: position 5,702,522 of record JAQFVV010012403.1, on the reverse strand, counting down.
TACAAGTAAAACACTATCATCACAAACCGCCAGGAAAACACTTGAAAAAAAAACTGTATAAAAATAATATATATGAGGGTCATATCATTAAAAGGATAAGAAACACCATCCTAAATTTAACCTTTTTTTCTTTATTTTATCTCAGTATTCCAAGCATTATTATTCATTGTACTTCATAATCAAGAATGGCTGTTCTTAGGGATATCAATTCATAAGATAAAAATAACAATAATATAAAAATAATGCACTAGCAATGAGTTTTGTGATGACTATACGACCCAATCTATAAATCATAAACCTACTCACATATAAAACACATTGGCACATTATTGCATTTATTGGATGTTTGCAATACTTCTGATTTCTTCTGCAATGAACTTCTTTTTTTCTGAAATACTTCAACAGATTGCCTAGTTTTAACCTCCATTGAAAAAAGGTCAAAAGAAAAGTCAGATATGAATTTTGGGATGAGTATACCAATCAAGATGCTAAACACAAAAATGATTATAAGCAATGTACTGTCACAAAATCTGTTTATTTGACATTTGGTGGTACCACCTTCAAGTCTTGCAGCAAACTTTTCTCTTGGAAAAAATTTAATATTTTGCCTAAATATAGTTCATCATTGCATTTTAAACTCACTTGCATTACATCAATAAAAATAATTAATATTACACTTTTTACAATGATGGAGATAACATAAATGAGAACTCTCTTTTTTCCCCTCCTTTTCTCGCTTTCTATATATATATAAAATTAAGAGCATGCTAATAAGCTCTAGACAAGATTTTTTTTAAATTTTTATGATAAATGTTACTACAAGTGAAGGCATTCAAATCATTTTTATCTATGATTGTCCCTATCCCCAGACCGGTTTTGATCTATGGCTTTCTTCAATGAGAAGCTAGAACCCTAGATTCAAAAAACCAACTCAAGCTAAGCATTTATATAATAGTTAACTGTCAAGAAGAAGAAATGAAACTTTTAGACATCTACATGTCTTTAAAGTCAGCTCTCATACTGAAAAAAATCATATGGGCCTGAACTTAATTCAGATATGTACTCCATATATTAATAGGCCTATTAATATATTACTGTGTATATATATATCAAAAAGTCATTCACAAGTTCACTATAAAATAGTTTTTAGCAATGTCCCCATAAATTTGCTTTATATGAATAATACATCAAAGATAATAGTAGATTCAATAGAACTTCTGAGCAGAAAAGCATACTGATTGGGATTTCAGTCTTGCCATCATATTTTAAAAAATTTTATGAAGAATTCTTAAATAAAAAAATTTCACTGTCTTTATATTATAAAAAGAAACCATGTCTCACTTCCCATAATTTTCAGAAAAATAAACTTACATACAACTAATTTAGTGGAAGTAATTATCGCATATAATGAAATATATTTTAATCCATTAGATCTTGCAACAGCAGTAAATTGGGCTCTCTTTTGAATCTCAATAAAGTGGAAGAATCAGGAGAATATGAAATTTCTATTGACTTATCTTTGATAGAATAGTCTAATTGGTTAGAGATTTGCCTTGAAATTCAATATTCAAGAATCTAAAGCCTATGCTAGAATTGTCACTGCACCAGGCCAGAAACTTCTCAAGAAGAGTGGACAATAATACCACTCAAAACATTGTATAATCTACTAACCTATGATGGCTTTGTGTGTAATTATTAGCAGTTATTTATATTTAGAAAAACTTAAATAAATTTAATTTTTTTTAGACATTCAACATTTAAAAATAGATCATGGAAATCACTCAACCTATTATCACATCTAAAATAGCCTTATCACAAACCTTCAGGAAAATATCGATATTCAAATTTCTCTTTCTATCTAAAAATTATCACTTCCATAAGATGAAATTTATTTAAGCTAAAAGTTTTTGAAGATTTTTCTGATAAAACACCTGAGTTATTGAATAATTACTAAAGTCATTATGATGTGTATCTTTCTACAAATTCAAAAGAATAAAATAACCATTATCATACATAAATTTAGAAATTCAAACATGATGTTCTTGCTTTTGCTTTCAATCAGCTCAACTAAAACTTCATTTCTAAAGCTATCATGCATCTTGATGTCTGTTTAATGAAGCCATCCATATTCCAGTCTAAAACCCATTGCTAAGAAAAGTGGAAAATATTCCTTCTATTTAATTCCAATTTTCACTTCAAATGTTTAGTTTTTCCACTAGCAGTAACGTTTTATATTCTCAGATAAAAGCAATAATTGAAAGGTTGCTAGTCTTTCACATGCACCTACCATTGTCTCTCAGACAGCCAATCAGATTTTAAACAGCTGTTATAAATGAATAAATTTTGGTGGACCCCCAGTTAATTTTAAACATTGCCATTTATCTTTTAGAATAATTGAATCAAACGTTTTGATCAAATCAATTAAAGAAATAATCATGATGTTATTTTTATTATTTATATTATGAAAATAATAAAGAATAAAACAATGACTTCATTGTTCAGAAGTTTATAATTTGAGTGTCAGAACTGGAATCAATCCAAGTTCCATATATTCTATCAAACACTCTATCATTGCACTAATGTATGTGAAGTGCACTAAACTGTACAAGGCATTCTAGAAATACCCTCCAAAAATTGTCAGTGGCCATTTTTGATTTTCTATAACCACACTAAAAATATATGATAAACCATTCTTCTGAGACAAGAAGCAATCAATTAAAGCAAAAAGTATATTCTTTACAGTAACAAAAATAATATTCTAGGATAATTAGTCATTTTTCTCTTTATTTTTAAAATCTAGAGCATATTTGAGATAAGTTCATATAATTTCATAGATCCATATATTTCTTTAAAAAAAAGAATGGTTTGAAGATATATCATCAATATTCAAGGTATCTCATTAAGACCTGCAGCCTTTCTATTTTTAAAAGAAAAAAAAGCTGTTTTGACTTCATCAAATCTGTGACTAAATCTAAATAAGTTGATGAAATTGATATATTTATAAAACCATATGAATTCATAAACAATGAGGATTTCCAATTCCTCAACAACTTTCTGATAAATGCTTAGCCAGAGAGAGCATCTAAAATATCTTGATCAGGAACCCCCCCCCCCAAACCCTGACCATGGTTTCATGATTTGGCACTCCTTAGGGGTTTGGGGGGAGGTCCTGACAGAGATATTTTAAATGCTCTCTCTGGCTAAGCATTTATCACAAAGCTTGTTGAGGAATTGGAAATCCTCATTGATTATAACTTACAAGCTTAAGAAAATAGTCGTGCGATCTATGACTCTTATTTTGAATATGAATTCATGTATCATTCATTATTCAAAAGATATATCACCATCATTGATTTAATAGAATTACATCAATTTCCAGACCTGTTATTTTTAATGCATCAAAAAATATAAATACATAAATGCATAAATTACTATTAAGCAGTAGCACTCATTTAATTAGCTTTCCATTGTGATAGAATTGCCTTTAGATTATGCAAGTATGTGCTTTTCAGTTATCTTCATTTTTACAGTGTTTGTATAGATAGCTGGTAATTTTAAAACAAAGTTATTAAATAATGCATTTAATATTTTTTAATGGTACCTCTATCTAGTGCACATGATAAAAAGAAAAATTGAAAACCTGACAATATTATACAGTACCTGTCAACAGCCATTTACAAAAAAAATAATATAAAAAAGTGTATTTTGCTGTGAATAACATAATAAATATAGAATTTTATTAGAATTAATTATTTTTGCAAAAATTTTATTTCATATTTACAAAATTAAAAGTATAATTTCCTTTATATAATAATTTAAGTGAAAATCAATCAATCAATAGTGACTCTATCCTAGGGACAAGTCTGGAGAACTGTCACACAGCCAAATCATTCATTTCTCAATTGTATGTTCATCGTTCAGATCTTTAATTCCACCTACCTTTTTCCACACATCTATTATCCATCAATATGAATTTTCTCCATTCTTTCTTCTTGTTTTTATTAATCATTCTCTCTAAAACATTATTCATTAAACTCTTTCAATTTCTCTATCTCTAATTTCCTTAACAATCTTATTTTTTCATTTATTCTTTCAAAATGTCACTTGTCATTTTCTTCCTCCAACTAATTTTCTCCACTCTTCACTATGATTACTCAAAGGCCTCCAATCTGTTCCTAATTTTTTAATTCATTGCCAATGTTTCATAATCAAAAAAGAATATACTCCACATATAGAACTTAATTAATCTTTTCCTTAATTCTCTTTTCAAAGGTCTACAAAATGTTTTATTTATCTTAACCAATGCTATTCTTTTTTTAAACTTCTTTGCTTCTTCCATCCTCATTCAATCATCTACCCAAACATGCAAATCCATTCACCTGTTGATCTATTATTATGAATATCAACTTATATCCTTTTTATATTTATTCATAACTATCAATACTTGGTCATTCAAAATTAATTTTCATTCTATATATTTTTCATTCAATTTACTCAACATATTCTAGAAAATTTTTTCATCCTCAGATATAAGAGCTTTATCATCTGCAAATCATATATGTTATTTTACTTCCAATATTAGCTCCTCCACAGTTTAAATATTTATCTAACATATCTGCTAAATAAATCATTAAAACGTACTGGTAATGTGCAGTATTCTTATCTAATCCTCTTTCCATACTCACTACAAACAGTCTTATTATTCTCCATCTGATTTTTTGCCTATATATAAATTCCACATCAATCTTCTCTCTTTCCCAAATATTTCTTTATTTTTCAAGATGGTTATAAGTTTATTCCAGATGCTTTTTTCCAAATCTACAAAACATATACCAATTCCTTTATTTTTTATATCTCTCTGCAATTGTTTTAACACCACTAATAGCATTTCTTGCTCTTTTTTGAAAACAAAGCTGTTTTCCTTGCAGTATAATATTTTGCTTATCATAAATGTTATGAATTAAAAATTCTCAACATTTTTGAAGCATGAAAATAATTGTTGTTAATGCAGTGCTTATAATCCTCTTTTTATGGCTTAATTAAATTTGTTAATAGTATTGGTATAATTTCTTTCACAGATTAGTAACTGAAACACACAGGCTTATTATATACCTGTGTCTATATATGTAATATATAGGGTATATGAGCACAGATTTTCACATGACCCACCACTCTCACACTATCTCATAACCCTGATAAACTTGAACACATATGTTGAAAAGATAAATAATCACCAATATATGTATTTCATGCTAAAACAGCAATCATCAGTTGGTCCAAATTACCATCTCTACACATATATGCTATAAGTGCTCAGATACATATTAAGGTAGCCAATCCTCACACTTTAATAGACAGGCTTCAAACTACTCCACACTCCAACTCTTCAAACATCCATCCAATTGAAAATCTGATGGAATGCAGGCCACGCCGAGGCCAAGATTTTTCTCACGCCCATGTTGACTTAAGGTCAATCTGACCCCTCATGTACAGGACATATTGTTTCTAAGATTCTAATGTGATTCATAGAAATCTAATGTTTCAAAATGCATCTAAATGAACTAACAAAATTGTAAGCAATATTTTTTTGTTTTCATAATCGGTAAATTAGGATCGATTCATCTAATAAATAGAACAATTATAAATAATAAAAAGAAATTTTTAAAAAAGTTATATCCTACATATGTGAACATTACAACAATCTTGTTACAAAAATGGAAAAATTTCTTAATGATATAAAGATCAAACGAGTCGTAATATACTTCTAGGTCAAGTTTATTTACATGGGGCTGTTAGCAAAAAGAATTTTAAAGCTATTCAAGATAATTATTTACATTAAAAATGAAACAATCTTTTTAAAATATATATATAAGGAAGGGGGAAAAAACTATACATTATATTAATGTTTTATTTCCTTTTAATTTTGTTTATAAATGTTTGTGTTAATAAAATGATTAAATATGAATAATTAATACAATATAACTGTTAATAAAATGAGATTTGATCCTTAGACAAAGACTTTCATAGAAGTTGTAATGAAAATCATGAATTATTAAATTTGCCATTTAAAAAAAAAATTGTAATTTATCATTGAATTGATCTCTCGTATTATTTATTGAATAACATTGAAATGAAGGAAAAAACAATGGTTTTTTTTTTTTAAATTCTTTGCAATTTTATATTTAATTTAATATAATTAATAAAATATGCATAATTGATAATTTAAAAATAATGTTAAAAATCATTTTTGACCCACCTTGTATAATATAATAACATGAGTTTACTGCTATATATAATTTTGATAAAATCTTTATAGTGGAAGTTAAATCCATATTTTGGCGTCTTGCGTTGTTAGCCGAGAGGTTTCGCGTCCCGGGCGATGCTATGACATATGTAAAAAAAAAAAAAAATCCATATTTTGGCTTTATTGTAAGATGATACTGTAATTATATATAGAATATAGAGATAAATTGTGTGTGCATTTAAATTCAACTTATAACTGCTTATTGTTATTAAAAAGGTGGCAACTCCATCTATGGTCATACTACATTTAATATTCGCACACACAAAATTCAATAGCATCATACATATAACAATAAAAACATTAGCTATGAAGTTAAATTTGAAATATGATTGCTTCTTTGTATTCATGGATTTTATCATTTGGAAAAAATATTTAAAAAATAAATAAATAAGGAATTCATAAACTTAAATTCGTAAATTTTAAGCGGCTATTGGTATGAGGACCATCACGAAATGACGTTCTTTGGTGTTTGTATTCAGTCATATGGTTGCTTGTTTTTTGTTTCATAATTGCATTGTTCTAATTTTTTTTTTATTAACTAAAAGTATTTTATAAAATGAAATTGGAACCTAACTGAATAAAAATCAGTGGAGATTTAAATTATCTACATTTTGCAGATAATGTGATTGTTTTTAAAAACAGTACTTCAAAGCTTCAGAAAATGTTTAAAAGTTATAAGATGAAAGCAATTCTGTAGGATTTTATAGACAATGGTTTTTTATAGAAAGAGAAGATATTAATTATCGTGAATTAAAAGTTACCAGTTACAAATACTTTGCTAAGATTATTAATATCGATAGAAACAATGCAGTCAATCATATAATTAAACTTGATTGGAGTGTTTTTAGTAATAATAACTTAATATTAAAAGGAAATATTCGTGTTCGAAAAAGTTTTTTTTTAACAAACATATTTGGATATGAACAATCTTTGCGATAGAAAAAGCATCTAAAATATCTCTGTCAGGAACACCTGCCCCTAACCTCTGACCATGGTTTCGTGCTTTGGCACTCCTCAGAGAAGCCAGCATTTATCTAAAAGTTATCTATTGAGTGGGAAATCTGAAATTTTCAGACACGTACATGTCTTCAAACCCAGCTATCCAACTCAAATATCTATATGGAGTCAAATGATCTATGACTCTTATTTTGAATATTTGGATATGATATCTAAGATTTACACTTAATAGAAGAGCAATACAAACTTCAGACCATATTATAAAGTATGAAGATAAATATATTGGGAATAATGAAGTTTCAAAAGCAAAATAGATGGATAAAAAAATAAGCAGAAATCATTAAATAAATTAAGAAATGAAATAGTGCTGGGTTGGATATAAAGCAAGAGATAATAATAGTCATGAGATACCAAGAGATTATAAAAGATTTAGAAGGAGATTAGAATGGGATGAATGGATGAAATAAGGAAATTTAGTGGAAAATGTGAAGAAGAGAAACTAAGAATTGGAGAAATTGGATTAAACTTGGAAATTCATCATGTAGTAGATCGATGATAGTTAAAAATGATTATAAAAACTCATATTCATTATTTTCACAAAAAAGTGTATATAATAATCTTTCTATTTAGAGCAGGGGTGGGCAAATAGCAGCCTGAGGGCCACATGCAACCCACTAAGAGATTTTATGTGGCCCACCAAGATAATCAGAAAAATCTGCCTTGAACTGAGATTTCCTTCCCATGCACGACCGAAGATTCATCTCGTATTTTCCACTAGGATGGTCACATCAATATACATGTGCATTGTAGATACAATATGTAGTGCTTTTCCAATTGATCTGGTTAATTTTAATTTTGTCTTTGTATTAGCAAATATATACATTTCCAACTTTAGTGAAACCATTAACCCTCCGAAAAAATGTAAATTCAGTGATGAATGTCATGTGTTTAATGAAGAATGGACAAATATTTCTTTGGTAATACAGGGAATAAAGCAGTGGGTTTATTGTGTCATGAAAAAAAGGTGTGGCCCTCCGCTAACCTTTGCTTCCACAAAGTGGCCCCCAATGCAGCCCTCCACCAACCTCTGCAGCCCCCAAGCCAAAACAATTGCCCACCCCTGATTTAGAGAATAAACAATTTAAGTACAAAAAAATAGATATATATTCATATGTGAACAAATTGAAAATAAATTTTCAAAGTTTTCATTTTATTTTTAGTGCAAAATTTTCAAGTTTTGATATCTTAATGAAAATAAATTAAAAAGCAAAAAAAAAAAGTAATTATAAATTAAGAAAAAAATCAAAGTATAATGGTTATTAAAGAAATTAAATGTAAAAGTCTTTAAAAATACTTGTAACTAATAAGAACTTTGCAAAGAATTTCTTCTTACACTGCTCTGGGATATGAAAAGATAAATTAACTATTTACATGAAAAATATAAAAATAAAAAAAACTGCAAATCTGAAGTTTTCATGAGATTAATAAACTTTGAAAATTGAATCGAAATATAAAGATCAAAATGACAATAAAGAAAACGAGCAACAAAATTTATTAAACTGTGCATTATTGCTAAAATAGGAAATGTATAGTAAAATAAAAAATTGCTAATATTAGAAGAATCAAACTTGCTAACAATACTGAGAATTTATCTTATGAATCATTTTTATTCTGATGATGAAAGATGAACTATTGATAAAAAAAAAGCAAAAATTTAAATCATAGTTAATAAATGTTAATTTTTATTAGTCATTCATTAAACTAGAGATTATACACTTAATGAATATTTCTGTACTTGTGCAATGTAAAGGCTGGTTTCTATTCACTTTTAACACTTTATAAATGGATGTAATCATAAACATGTGATCAAAAGCATGTAAAAGTGATGTGTAATCCCCAAGATGCACATTTTATGCTATCATTAGTTGGCTGAGATCATAATCTCTTACATATATCTTTATCATTGTTCAATATATATATATATATAGACAGCCAATTAATTGATGTATCCAACTCACTGCCCTCACAATTTTGACACAAATAAAATTAATGGAAATATAATAATAATTTTTATTAGTCATTAACTAAATTAGGGATTATCCATTTAATAAATATTTCTGTAGTGTAATTTTCACTACACCACTCTCATGCAAGATAGGGACTGGTTTTTACCTTGGGTGAGAGTGGTATAGTGAAAATTACATTACAGAAATATTATTTATTAAATGATTAATAAATCTAATTAATTTAAGCATTATAAACTTGAGATAAAACGGTGATATGAGGAATTTCGTTACATAAAGATAAAATTTGTCTCTTTAATTTTATTCAAAAGACAGATATTTAGTAAATTAATAGGTTGTTTTATAATAGCATGTTGAAACTGCTGGAGGGCATGATTTGTTTGTAAACAAAGATAAATATAATGTTGCCGGGGCCATGGGTTTTTTTTTTTGGCTTTTGTTTGTTTATCACATTTATAAAAGTAATATCAAATCAATTTTTTAAACACAAAACAAAAAAAAAATGCATAAAAAAATTTAAAAAAAATGAATTTACATGTAAAAGTACTTAATTTTTTTGGTTTATTCTTTTCATTATTTATATTTTCGGGGGCCGGGTTTTTTTTTTGTCTATGTATTTTTTTGTTGTTGGTTTATCACATTTAAAAAGTATGGTCGGCTATCAAATCAATTTTGGCACCCAAACAAATACATAAATTAAAAATGAATTTTAAAAAGTAGTTACCACTTTTTTTTATTATTCTTCTCATGACTTATATTTTCAGTTCGGGTTTTTTCTATGACAAAAAAAAAACAACAGATTCTTCTTTTTTGTGTTTGTTTTATTTTTATAAATAATAAATAAATCTATTTCCATTTAACGGTAACATTTACAACCCAAAGTCAAACTTTTGGAGATTCGCTCGCAGTTGTTCTCGCACGAAATGTGACTTAGAGCATGATTTGATAGGAACCGCGCTTGCACCTACACTTGCCCAATTTTTTCAGCAGGAAATGGGGGCTAGGGAAGCATGAAACTCTGCTCATAATTGTTAGTAGACCTTCCTAAAACATGGGAGATAGAAGGGGAGGTGGTCTTAATGAATATTTAAATAGTTTTGACAATCGGAATTCCAGCCACCCTCAGACAATACTGTAGCCAAAAGTGAAATCTAATCGCACATCCAAAATGTTTAGCCCAAATCTGAGCTGTAAACTGACACGATAGCTTCTGCAGCAGATTAAATGTCATTTCTGTGCATTAGCATAGAAATAAAGACAGCAGCCACCATGTATCAACGGACTATTTCTAGGCTTATGCATTAGAAATAGAACATTCGATAGCGGAGACCGCTTAAACAGCATATTTCTGTGTGCTACCATAGAAATAACGCCCTCCGGCGGTTTCAATACGCTATTGTAAAACAACCAATTAATATGTATTTAAATTTCAACCATTCAATTTTCTTAAAACAAAAATTCACCAAAAAAAGAAATGAATCTTTTATAAATGTGTAGTTTTTTTTTATATTTAAATATTGTTTTTGTTTCCTAGAATTTAATGATCGATTATATAAATGCAAACTATAGAAAACCCAGTAACCTATGCATTTTCTGCTTTACCATACTTGTGTAGGTTTTGATCCATATATAAGGACTAACAATAGCATGAAAGTTTGTATTTGTTTACCCAGTCTGATTAATATCTAATTTTAATACATTGGTCTTCAGGCATCTCCAAAATGCAAACTCAAGCAGGTTTTTAGGTGATCATGACAATAGCATACTATTTTTATTATTGACCTTCTGTGTTTTACATATTTTAGTGTTCCAATTGCTGCACCTTTATGTAACTATTATAGTACCTTTAATGTAAATGTCATTTGATTTTATGTTAACAAAATGTGATCATATCATACAGTATTTTAATAAACAATGAAAATATAGAATATGTGAGAATATTTTAGTATATAATTTTTATAAGTACAATATTTTGTTTTATTTTTGATTAATAATTTGAAAGTCATATCCTTACCTATGTTGCAGATATTACTTTCAAAGGAGATAAAATATTAATAATCAAATTTTTTAATATTAATTTATAATTCTGACATTATTTCAAATTTATTCTTCACAAAGTAAAACTACTTTTAATTTAAAAATTAAATTTATTTGAACAATATTAATAATTACATTTCTTAATATTAGTTAGTAGAAGAAATTTAGTCATATAAATATATGCTTGTGCATGTATTATATACATATGTATACCTGTTTAAATTGGCCAAATTCAATTAGTAGCATTTGTTCATCAGCTTATTATTAAATAAATATTTGAATAATTATGTAATCTAATATTTATGTTATTAGAAAAGAAAGATCATTCTAAGAGAATGTTTTCTAACTACTTAGGATTTGAAATTATAATGAAGTGATCCGATTTTTATATATATAAAAAAAGTTATTAATAATAATCACTAAATACTTTCATATGTTATTTTAAATAAAATTTTACATAGAATAAGTTAAAATCAATAACTTTTAAAATGTTTAACTTCTTATTTTTATTTTATAATTATTATTGGTTCATCTTTATTTTTTTAATCATATATTAGTTCTACGAAACTTGTAAGATTTTATCACTATTATGTAATCTAATATTATTATGAAAGTTGCATCTTAAACTAAATGTATGAAAAGTCATTATGATGTATCAGTAGTCATGTGATAAGGTGAATTCAGGAAGTGCACTAAAATATTATTGTAAGTCATTCCATAGTGTCAGAAATTCATTTCATAATTCTTACCTAAAGCAGATCGTACTTCTCGATGAAAGAAATCTGGGAGATGATCATCTGCAAAGGACTTTGTAAGATCAGCTTGTGATATATTATTTTCAATAATTAACAAATCAATCTAAGATTTATTTTGATGTTTATTAAATCAATTTAAGATTTGTACAAGATTAATCCAATTTCTTTGGTATATAGTTTCTTTTCTACATAAAAACAGCAACCTTTCTTATCTTACCCATCCAACTTACATAAATCTTTCACTATTCCTAGTAACAATTGTTTATAGAACAGTATGAAACAATAGAATTAAATCCTGATTTTTACTATTAATCTTATAATGATAAAAAATAACTACATATGTTCAAATTTAATTACATTGTCATTTTTTTTTGCGTGTGTATACATCAGTTGGAATAGTTATGCCATGACAAAAATAAAATAATAAAACATAACCTCTTACATCAATTGGCTTTTTGATTAACAATTATTAATTAAGCTGTTTATATATATATATTCAAATGTGTTTATATATTAATTTATGTATATTGTTTTATTATTATTACTATTTTACTGTATGTTTATTCAAAATTAAATAAAAAATGTTATTTATGTTAAAAGATTGATTGATAAAAAAATTACAGGAACTTTCTTAAAATTCTAATTGGATATAGAAATTCCAATTTCTGGAAATAAGATATATAGTATTGTATTTTATAAGCAATTTTTTATAATCATATCATAGAATATTCTCATTCTAAATAAGTTACGTATTTGAAACAAGATTGTTCTATAATATCATTATAATTGTAAACATTAAGCATCACATGATCACATTTCCTATACTAGCACATTAATTGTTGATAAACAGAGCAAAACTCTCCATACAGTATTGCCACCTGTGATAAACAGAGTAATCAATGGATGCCAGAAGGCTTGTGCATAAAATCTCCATCTAATGCCTAGGATCTAGATGCAGTGCTCTCAGATCCAAAGCTCCTCACTGACGAAGGCCACAAGCCAGAAACTAGTCTGGGGATATTGGATGAGTAGGCATTAGATGGGGATTTTATGCACAAGCCTTCTGGCATCCATTGATTACTCTGTTTAGCACAGGTGGCAATACTGTATGGAGAGTTTTGCTCTGTTTAATTGTAAACATTACATATTCAAAGGAGTAGTAAATTATTTAATTAGTAATAAGTTTTTTATATTATTAAGGTGAAGACTTTCCAATTGACCAAGTTAGTATGGGAAAATGAGTTAATAATGTAAAGCTGCAAATAAGGTTTAAAATTAAAATCATTAATTTCTGAAATAAATTTTTTTCACTTTATATTATCAATCATTGCCAGAATTCTACAATTTCTTAAAACTGAGAAATTTCAGGATTATATAAATTCACTATATAATAAAATTTAATAATTTCTTCTCATAGAAGCTATTTTTTAACAGTTTTCAGCATTTGTCAACATACGCATATTATCGAGGTTATAGCCTCAGTAAATATTACTCACATAATCAATGTGCGTTTAATAAATTTATAATATCAGGTTTATGTAAATTCTCAATAATACAGATTTCCCATCAATTATTCACCATATAATAAAACTTAATAATTTTTTATTACAGATGCTATCTTTTAACAGCATTTATCAATGCAGCTTAATAAGAAAAATTTTATAATGAAGTATGAAATCGTACTAAAGTATCTCCGTGTATAATTTGGGATTTTATTTCTCATAATTACAGTGTATATATTGTAACAGGCACATACAATATTACATTGTTTTTTTATTATTAAGCATGAAAAAAATAAAAGTTCGCAAATAAAATCTCTTTTTTTTTTTAAGAATTAAAAATTGAAAATTAAAATTCTATACTAAACTCGTATATATATAAAATTGCACAGATAAAAAAAAATTATTAAAATAAAACTTTATTAAAAATAGAAAAGATATTTTAAAAACAAAAACTTAAAAAGATTTGGAGATAAAAATATATTTTTAAGTTTGGAAAACAAATTAATTAATGTTATTGAAAAATGGAAATGATTATTTTAATTAGTCCAAGTGAACTAGCCCTTGGGCATTTAAATGTATAAGCAATGGTCAGATAGGAGAAAACAATAGAAAAGAATGGCAAATGAAAAAAATCCATCGGGAAATCGGACTTCAATGGAAGGATTATCATCTCGATGATGTAATGTCCATTGGATCCCAAAGTTACATATAAAAGAAAAAGTTTGGAAATAAATTTTCAGTTGAGTAAAGAAAATTAGAGGAAGAGATGCGACTGTATGTGTTAGTGTGGAGTTGAAGGAGAAGGGATTGAAAAGACGCACTCTTCAATCCCTTCAGTTTTGTTTAAAAAAAAAGAAATGACATCGTTTTTCCTATATTGAGGACCACAGGACATCGGGGGAATTAATGCTGGCATCCAAATGGCAAGCAACTGCAAGAAATTGGAAACTACAGACTTGTTAAAACCGTAAGAACTTTATGAACTCTAAGCTTTAAATCTATTTCTAAAACACCAGTATACTAAACAATAAGAACTTTAATTTTAAAACTTGTTCCGTATTTAAAATAATTGAAATAGAATCCTATCTGACCAACTTTATTTATTAATAAGTAATTTTAATTTGATGTATTTCTTTTGTAAAATCATTTCCATTTTTTTTTTGTTCTTTTAAGTTTTTATTATGATTTCTGTTTTTCGTTAAATTAAATTATATAAATGTTAAACTTAAGTCGGGCGTGAATGGCTATATAGATTTGTAAAGTTTTATTAGGGGAGGGTAATCTTAGGTTATTCGTTTTGTAGTTGAATTAGATCAATGGATTGGATATATTGGTGTAATTAGTAGATGTAGTATGAAATTCGCTACGGGCAGAATCACTTTATACGCCGCACACTTCCTTTTTGCCCATGGAATGCGATCGTAAGTCGGCAAAATGACCGCAGTCCTATGGAGTTTTTTTTTATTGCTCTTCTTGTCAGATAGATGTAGAATTCCTATCTGATGAAAGGCAATTTCTTCTCTTAACCTTTTGTGCTGCCATATTCATGTTACATTGAATGCATCGATATATCAGATGGATTGACGTTGGTTTGACTGCGAACTTTTGACCTAAGGTTAAATAAGGATAGAATATTTTCTTTTCAAATGCAAATCTATATAGTCTATTCATACTCGACACTCTAAATAAAAATGCATTAAATTTAATTAAATTGGGTATGGACGTTGCATGGATTCGTTATCGGTTACTTATGTTTGTGGTTTTCATATTCGATTGGAATATATAAGTCATCGATGTCAATGCATCTTATGATGAATGCTATTGGGTTTCTTGTATTCCCTCTGCAATTGACATTATCAATGACTTTGTATTTTGATCGGTGATGTTTAATTTGAAATGTTTTTAACCGTGTAATCTATGTAACCGATCTATACTCAACATTATAAAACAAACTTTTATAAATCCATCTGTGCGAACTTATAAAAATTAAAATGTAAATTTATAAAAATTAAACATAAATTAAAATCAAAAATCAAAGTTAAAAATATAAATTAAATTTTAAAATGTAAACTGATACTGAAACAATTTTAAATATTATATATGTGCGTAAATAAATATTTGTGTGTATAATTACTGGCAGTGGCTTATTTTATTCTTTTTTTATATATTCTTAGATAAGAATTTATTATAAAATATAAATCTCTGCTATTCCACTGAGCTAGTGACAATAGACTAACGACTGGAATCAAAATGTATAAAATAAAATTTAAAAAAAATTTTTTTTGACTTATGTATCTGCCTACTATATAAATTTTCTAGGTTCAAATGCCTAGTGGCGCCCTGTAGTTCAGATTACGATAAGTCACCTTATTCTCCGGATCATTACAATATATATATATAAACATTACAAGCATAAAGCTAAACTAGTCAATATATAATCAAAACTACCCCAAATCAAAAGAATTAAAGAATCTTTATTATTGAAAATTTATTATTCTGAAGCAATTAATTTATTTAAGAGTTCTTTTAATATTAAGGGTAGATGGGAAGTGAATGGATTTGTGGGTAATGTTTAATATTATATATATTGTGTAGTTTTTGTAGTTCTTCACACTTGAGAAGTCTGCTTGTAGCAGTGAAACCTTTGGTAGTGTTTTAATATTATTTTTATGCTGGTCTGGTTGAATTTTGGATAGTTTTGATTTTATATATATATATATATTGTAACCATATGGTTTGGCTCAATTACATCAAGCTTTATTCAAGTGATCTAGTATGTAAAATTTTAAATTTTAATTAATAGTAATTTAGTAATATATTGAAAATCAGTGTGCACAAATCAGTTATAGATTGAAATGTTTGTTGGATTATAATTTTCCAGCTAAGTAAAAGCTCACAAATAAGTATCCTGAAAATGATGATGACTTGGACTGTTTGAGATATGAATTTCATAAACATTTTTATCATAGGGTCTAGTGGCAGTCATACTAAAACAATATTTTAATAATATTAAACCAATTTGGAAGTATGAAAATATTGAACACTTTATTATTATTAAACAGTAATTAAAAAAAATGAAAACAAGTTATAATTCTTCTAAATTTTGTAAACAATTTTTAAATATATTGTATTGCAATTTAAACCGATATAAAATATTTTAGATTGTCATCACTAGAGGAACAGATATTAACTTATTCACACTGTTTAGTTATTGGCCCATTTAGGACCAATCATGCAAGGTAATACAAGGTAAAAATCATATATCAAAATTTGTAGGGAGGAACTATTAAGAGAAGAAAATCAGAATACGAGGACTACAATTTCTACACTTAAAAAAAAAAAAGTAAAAAGAAAAAGATGAAAAGTAACAACCTTGTGAATTAAATTGAACAAAATTACAGGATAATGTAGAGTTAAAAGGATGGAGTAAAAACTTTAAAACCTTGTATTATTTCAACACTGTTTCCCATCGATTCTATAGTTCCTAATATGCATACTGGAGAAGATAGAGTAACAGCCATAGGAATAATTATTTACCTCAACAAATACCACTTCAAACGAAGAACAATTCCAGAAAATTAAGCAACTACTTTTATTTAGTTTGTATTAGTCAATTTTCAGATTTTAAAATGAACCATAAATTATTTAGATTAAAAGGAAAAAGACTAAAATGTGTTGGTTTTCATGCTTTTATTATAAATCAGAAAAAGGCGTTTGCTTGTAAATTATAATCTCAATAAAAATAATTTGAAATAATTTTGAAGAAAAGTGTCAGGAGATATAGTAAAACAAACTAAAAAGTCATTTTTAAATCATATAAAGTTTAATCAATTTAAAAAGAAAAATGCATGAATTTATTTCTTATTCTCATTAAAGAAGAAAACTCATCTGCCAGTGATGTTTTAGCACAAATTTGCTTAGCTATTGAAAATGGAAAAATGACAGATTATTAATGCCAAGGATATCGTATAATTGAATAAATTTTTCTTAATGTTGTTAAAATCATATTATTTGCTGACAGAAATAAAATAAATAATTACTTTTTTTATCTTGATTGTGCAAAATGCGTATTAATATTTTAAATGTTTTAAAATTGCCCAGATCATTTAAAGTTATTACAGATATTACCGTGGATGGAAAAACAAAGTAAACAAATCGATAAATGATTTTAAAAAGTTGAGCTTGTTAATTGTAATGCAACTATAAATTCTTCTTAAGGAAAATTATCTACAGAAAGTGTGGATAAATCTATCTTTTTAATGGTGCACTTGGAAGTGTTTGAATTTTATTTCACTATGCTGCCGTCGAATATAATAATCATAATATATTGTACCTATATTGATATAGGCACATATAATTTTATCTAAAATTATTAAAGTAATCTTTCATAAAAGAAAAACAAAATTAAATGTTGAAGAGTTTATTGCAGCTTGTTTTCGAAAAAGATAAGAATTAAATAGTTTTCTAGCGTTAGTTTTGAAATAAAAAACTACAATTAATTAGTCAAAAGGGGGGAGGGGTAGTCTTGGTTTGAGAAATGAAACTAAGGGTTATAAAAGGAAGTAAAGAGTTTTGTTAGTATTCGTAAAAATATAATTTGAAAAAGTTAAAACATACAAATCTCTTTTCATTCAATTTTAATTAAAGAAAAAATAATGTTAAAACTAAATAGTAAATTGTATTAAAAATATATGTGCGTATATATGTACATTTGTAAATATATAAAATGTATGTGAAAGTTAAAGAAGATTATCATTAAAAAACATGGCAATGGCTATTAGATATTAATTAATATAAAACAATACGTTTTTGCATGGCTATTACTAATTAAGCAATCTTTCAAAACACGTTTATCAAATGATTATCAATTCGACAACAGATATTTGCCGGAGATATCAGAAAGACAACAAGGCGCAGGTATAAATAGACCTTTTTTTTATCGGACAGTATTCATTCCACAAATTAGTTGAGACAATCAGTTCACAAAGTAATTGAGTAGTGCAGTTCAGAATTAATTGAGCAGTTAACAAACAAAATGCAGTGCTGAGAATATTTTGAAACGCACGTTCACCACCAGCCCAGATGTCCAAGAAAACAGCAGATCTGCCTGTGAAATAATGTCAGCTTAACATCTTAGAAAATCTCCGTCAGTATCTATTTGTCTTCGATAGTAATAATCGTGAAAATCAGGAAACTCAGCAAGGAAACGTCCCAGCCGGCTGGAAGCATTCATACTGGAACCATTCATACTGGAAGAAACAACAAACAAGAAGAAAACAAAGTGTTAAATCTACGTTCAAAATCCTAGGTAAAACATTTGCTTATTTTCGTTATACTGTAATAGCCATTGCATTTCATTAATTCGTGCGAATCCGCCAAGAGTCTAATTATATGAACTCGATATCATACATAAATGAACTATTGATATGTGTGTGATTAAATTTCAAATGCTATGTAGTCCTTTATTATCATTATTAAGTGTGTGCATGAGTTAATATGTGCATGATCATTATATCAATATTTATTAGTTAAATTAGAGTGTTCTGTTATTGAATCTATAGGAATATTTAGACTATTTAGAAATGTTAATTTAGAATATGCGTGTTTTATTAGAATTATAAAATGTTTAAATTTAGAAAATAAATGTTAGTTAATAAATTATCTTTAAAATTAAACTTTATCTGTCGGTCAATTCTTTTTACAATTCTTTATCAAGCCTTTTAACCACTAATTATGTATAATCTATTAGGGATTACAAACAGCTGAGCTAGTCGTGGATTTAGGCGTTGAGTTGTGGCCATTGCTTAAAGTGCGTTATTTATTCATCCTTGAATAGATATCTGGCGCCCGTGTTTATACACAAACAAAAAAGTGCTTTGAACTTGGTGTTGAACTCAACAGTCGAGAAGAAGTTATGTCCTGGAAATGTAACATTAGTTATATACTTTATAGCTATCGTTTGGGCATACATACTCTCTGAGTATGTTCTTCTCTGCCTAAGAGGCCGGTGATTCGAATAAACAGATTCGAACCTGGTTCAATATATGTTACTCATGAATGTTTGCTCATTATATCAGTTTCCGTATCATTCAGCTCCTAAGGATGGGACAAACTTTGAACTAATAGGATAAAATCTAATGGGAGAAAATGTTCGTTTATTTTTTTTATTGCTATGTTTAAATATATTTTTGTCATGTGTTTTATTCAGAGATTTTTTTTATATATTTATTGTGGTATAAAATATATTTAGTTAAGGATGAATAGATGTATAAAGATATATACATTTATTACACATATTTTTATTTTCCCAGTTGAGGGAAAACATAATTTTAAATATCGTTTATCTAGACAGAGAGAGAGCTATTTATCTCACATTCTTAAAACAGATTTTAATATTTTATTGAAGGACAAACAAACAGACCCAAATTTGTCAAAGTTATACACATAATGACCCAATTGTTTTATTATATGAAATAATATAAGCAATTTTCATTTCTTAATTTTGCCTATGAATGAACATGTCCACTTTAAATATATAATGTAGGCTGATCTTCATTGTTTATGTGTGTATGGCTTGCAATAACAAAAGTATAATTATTTTAAAATAATCAATGGTTATTTGACTTATATGTTGGTGGTTTGTTTATTAATACATTAATAGATTCTGCATTGTGAAATGGAATATTTACGTTTCCACTTTTATTGTTATTTTATCTTGCTATTGTATTGACAAGGATTTGTGACAGCTTTCAGATGATAAGTATGTGCCACATATAATGGCACCAAATATATCATTAATATTGTGCATGGGCTGATGGAGAATTTCCAATTGCTGATTACATGAGAGGATGATATTGTCAAGGCTGATTAATAGCTAGTGCTTAGTTAGCATAGTTAATCCAAAGAGAGGATGATATCCATGGTCTGAATTCTATTTCCCTGTGATGAGCCAATGCCCACACTTTTATACCTATGGAAAGATATTAGAATTGGCCATATTATTGTACAACTATCATGTTGTTTTGTAGAGCCTCTCTTTATTGTTTGATCCCTCATGAGGTTACATAGTTAGTTTTCCACCATGTATGGTGAAGTTTAGTATTTCAAAATCAAATAGCAAGGATAAGATAAAGTTAGATTAAGAGACACTGGTCTATCTATAGCATTCGCCTAGTTGAAATAGTGCCTTTATGATGTTGTAGGATCTTCATCAGTTTATAAACAAACCAACCAAAACTTACTAGTGATTGTAGAACTTTTATATGAAAGAGCAAGAGATACACATAGATAATGTTGATTGATCTTCATCAAGCAGTGATTCACTGATGGATCAGTAAAATAGGTTAACTATTAAAATGATTAGGTTGTGGACATAGGCAATGTTTTGATGTCATGTGTGCATGACTTCTGATGTCTGATTCCACATTAATACAATGAATCTTTTTATAGTAAATGATGATAATTGTTAATTGTACTGAATATGACAACTGTCCTTGTCATATTCTGATAAATAAAATAGCTACAGTTTAATACACTAAATTATAACTTTTGAGTTTTACATTTAAAAAGTTGCATATATCCCAAAGACCTAAATACATTGTTTTATAATTTAAATGCTAATTTAGCTTAAATAAAGTTTAACTATCTTATTCTATAGGATGGAATAATAATAGAAACATAGCCCATAATGATAGTAATACTATGAATATCATTGCATTAATTTATCTGATATCATATGTGTGTAGTCAATGGGATACCAGTTATTTTCCATCCCTGATTTTATTTAATGAATTTGTCTTAGTTCATGCAATGTGTCTGAAATAAAATTGTAAATAAATCTTGTGTTGAAATTTATTTAGTTGTCTGTATTCTTAGTGCTAATCACCACACACATTATTATTGTTATTGCTATCGACATATCATCTGATTATATGAAAATCATCATTGATCAATATAGTATAAGTAACTATATGTTGGTATATCATAATAATTTTGTTAAGCCCGATAATTTATGAGTACATCTAAGGCCTCATTACTTAATAATCAAAATATTATTAACCTAGAGTGCATATTATTTTAAATGGTATACTAAAAGATTAAACACTTAATATTGGTTTAATCAGTTTATTTGAACCTGCAGATCTATCATTCACTGATCTTGATCACATTGTTTATAACTATTTGAGAAAAGGAAGTTGGTAAGTTATTGTGTTTAGTTATTAAAAAGTTATTCCTATTTCTTGAAGCTTAAAGTTTATAATAGTTAGAGAATTTATAAAGTTTCTTTGAAATTACTAAATATTGTTTGTTAATTTGATTTTGTATTAAGAGCTATTTTGTGCATTATATTTGGGTAGTGGCAAAATTCCTCTCACTGACTTAAGTATACCTTGTATAACAATCTTTAAATTGTTTGAATACTGAGAAGAATAAGTTATTAATTTGCAATATAGGATTTGAATTTATGGTAAATTTTATATGTAGTTATTTATTGTAGTTGGATTTGAGTTATGTGGTATTCACTGTTTTATGAAAGTCAACCAAACTTCTAGGTGTAAATTGCTTTTGTCTTAAATGTATAGATTGTTTTGACTTTATGGTGAATATTCTGGTTTTGTCAAGCTTGGAATCCCTCTTGTATTTAGTTATCTTATTATCATTTAATTCAATATCAATTTAGCGTTCTGGACATCATCATCATTCTTCTCATCTGTCATTTCAATCTTACTTTATTTCTTTACTCTTCTTTCATCCTAATTCATTATCCTAATTAACTCATCATTCACTAGCTCTTATTCCATTATCAGCTTAATCATCCGTTAACTCTTATTCTACCATCATCTTAATCATTCATTATCCTGATACATCTTCATTCTTTTCTCTTCATTCTCAGATTCATTTCATTTTATTATTTAATTATGACTACTTTCATCATCCATTTAGTCATCCACATCCTAATTTACCCATTGCTTAATTTATAATTTTAATTTCATATTCATTCGATCGACCTAATTATTATTTATTTATTGGTTTGATGAATATTAAATTTATTTCATAACCTTTTGTTTGTTTGTGGATTTTAAAGCTAGTTTAACCAGAAGTTATCTTCATTAATCACTTTATAATCTTCTTCAAGTTTATAGTTTCATGCAAACTTAGTCAATAAAGAAATCATCTCTTTAGTTTAATATTTATTTTTAGACGTATATTCTTGATGATTCGGGTAGTGTAGGTTACAAAAGGGCGGATTTGGTGATATGAGATGTGTGGCCGTATTCGTATATGATTCTAGCATCCAAGGGAAGGTTACATAGTTGGATTTATTCCAAACGTGTAGGCCGATTAGTTAATTGGAGGCTAGATTAGTTGTAGCTATAGAAGGTTACATAGGAGCATTTGGTCACCCAAAACATGAGGTTAGATTGATTGTTAACTATGGGAAGGTTACAGGGGAGGATATGTCTCCCAAACATGTAGGCTGACTAGATAGATTAACTATAGGAGAAGATTACAATATATAAATTGAATATTTATAAATACAGTAACCAGATATATGTAAAGTATAACTTTAAAAATTTTATCCATTTAGGAGTGCTTTGTCAATTAACACTTTGAAAGGTTAACCTTCCCACAATTCTGTGAAGAAATACAGACATCGAATTATAATGTTATATATATGTGTGTGTGTGTGTGTGTGTGTAATATATTGAATAATGTGTCTGAGAAATATCTGTAACCAATCAAACTTTTTAGATTTACAACATATTTCTCTAAAAGCTGTTACCACTGTTTCAAAACCTTTGATTTACCTGATCTTCAATGACTATTCTAAGAAAATACAGGAGGAATTATTCTGGGAAATTTACATGACAATTACTTGTTTCATCATAATTTTAGATTGTTTCTATAAGAACAAAATTATTAAGGCATATTATAGAACAAAAAAAGTTACAAATATCCTGAACGCAAATAAAATAAAAAATAATTATTCTTCTCCAACCTCAGATTTTTAGTACATATTCTATTAACCCAGCATCACAAGTTATTACAAAACTGGAAAGACAACAATGAAAAATGTTTGAGATACTTATGATAATTAATTTGAAATTATTTTCCTAATAATACGTAATTTAAAACCATGACACTTATAAATCTTAATTTATTTTAAATATTTACATTAAACATTGTGTATATACAAAAAGATTTTTTTTAAAATTACGTATACAAAAGTTTTAAGACAATATATTACTTTGTGATATCTCTTCTTCTACTATATGTGAAAAACTCTTGAAAGCTGCTTTACCCCCCTTCATTTCGGATAGTATCCTGATCACAGCCTCCTAACTGATGAAAATCAATTTTTAATAACTATTAAAAATGTTTACTCTTCATGCAGTATCAAATTTTGAGTTTTTAAAGTTTGAAATTTCTTAAAATAAAAACAATTAATCCAGTTTTTTATCTCAGCAGAGTCATTCTTCTTTTGGTTTCTCCTCAGTTTTATCATCTAGTGTTATATCAGACTCTGACTTATCCTACAAAAAAAAATAAAATAAAATATATTTATTGTTAGTTTAAAAAAAGAAGAAGCTGTTTTCAAAGATAAAAGTAAATACAATGTCTGCTGCAAATCACTATACCAAATTTTCTATTAACCAACAGAAATAAGTTGCCATTAAATAAAACTAATTAATAAATTAATTAATTTAAACAAAATACTTGTTTTACAAATCACTAAAAAAAAAAATTTAATGATGCCTAGATAATACACTTATTACAAGGAAAATGTGTTTCATTTCAGATATAAGCATAATGTAGAACAATAAACTACTATAGTTCAAAGATATTAAATAGTTGTGACAAAGAAACTTTTATAATTACAACATTTTTCTGCAAAGTGGAAAACCCCCCCACAAATTATAGATTTTTCATAATCAAATTTCCTGCTTTTTTATTACATAACTTTCTTATCATGTTCATGAGAATTCTAATTATAGTCATAGTTCTGAATTGCTTCATTTAAAAATATGCATAGATTTAGGTATTTAATAATATTTCCAAATATCAATTTTTGAGCTATGTTGATACTATCTTAATAATACAGACATTGAGATACTAAAGCATGTCTTTAATATTTAAAAATATTACTGACTATATCATCATATCTGTAGATGAAATAATTAAATTAAACTGAGGTTATGCAATAAAAAAATAAGACCCCAATCATGACAGGTAGGGCGGGGATGGGATCTGTTGGAGTAGAAGTTAAAAACTAAATAACAATATATATGATTCTATTTCTTTCTGAATGAGGCTAACTCCTCCCTCCTCTTTCTGACCTTGTTTCGCCACTGATCTTTTAATATTCTTTCCAATGCCATTTTTAATTGTTTTTTCTTTTCAACATTTCCTTTTATAAGTATTATTTTACTCATTAAGTAAACTTTTAACATTTTTTAATGTCAATCTTGCATAAGACAATAACATTTTTTCTAACTTTAGTCAATTTTTAATTAAAAATTTAATTATTTTATCTATTCCAAAATAAAATAAAAAGAAAGATGACGATTAGATTATAGTCTGACTCTAACTCAGGTTTATGCTCTATAATACAATCTTCTCTTAAGTAGAAAAAACAATAATTGACTTCAACGAAATAAATAATATATATCAAAATTAAATATAGGGGATTTGAACTCAGACTTTCAAGCACCTTTCAACTATCCACACTATCTCATACCAGCAATACACATGTCCACACACATGTAGAAAAGGATAAATAATCCCTAATATATGTATTTAGTGTTGAACCAGCACTCATCAGTTGGTCCAGATTATCATCTCCCACACATATATAAATAATCAGTGCTCAATTTATATTAAAATAGCAAGCCCTCATACTCTAATGGACAGGCTTCAATCTACTCCAACTTCCAACTCTTCAATCATCCATACCATTGAAATCTGATGATGGAAAGTGGAGGTCCTCTATAAATAAAACATGCAGCACACCTGTACTGTAATTACTATACTTCAAAAGACTTACCCTTCCTCTGATAATGTATATCTTAAAATTTCTGGCTTCATTTTGCTTCTAGAATTAATGAATACTAAAAATATGGTTACCTTTGTTTCAAATCATCTAGCAAAACAAATAATTTCTATTGATAAGAGTTTGAGTAATAAAGCAATTATCATTCAGATATATACCTTTCATGTTGAAATATTTACAAAACTAACACAAACTGATCTACTCGACTTCTTACTATATCTATCTTCTATATTTGTAGAAAATATCAATTTGAATAATAATCTTTAGAGATTGTAATCTTAGAAGATAAAGCAGATTCTCAATTTTTAGAATAAATGACTTTAAACAACATGCACATATATCTATAATGCCGAGCAAAGAAAGATTTCACCTGGGCAGGTGGAATATAAAAACAATCATGATTTATATTTTGTTTCAATAAACAATGATTTTCCATTGCTGTCTAGTCTATTAAGTCATTTATTCTATAGCCATCATAAACAAAGTCTAACCACTCTTGAAACGTGCATTCCCATAATTGAAAGTTAGTCTATGCAAAGAAGCAAAGCTGACTGAGGTCAATAAACTCGATATCTTAAAAAAAGAACATTAAAGGACTGCCAAATATTCCCTCTTAATGCCAAAAAATCCATTCCTAGAGGATACTGATAGCAGTTATCTTGGATTGGAACAAAATTAGAAATAAAACCAAACTTATAAAATCTTGTGGATTCTTGAAATGAAAAATGAAGAGACTATATGAAAATTTTATGGGATCCCATTGAAAGGGTATAGAAATGCTTCCTAAAAGAACCTATTGCTGTTTCTGCCAATGGGGCTACATTCTTATATATCAGATTTCTAATTCTAATATTGCAAGAATCAGAAAAGGTAACATTAGAACAGTTTTTCTAATCTCAATCTAATAAAATCAGTAGATATACTGATGAAATGTGTGTTAAATTTTAAACCAGAAAAGATCTAAGGTATAGATAATCTTGAACTTAAATCTTTTACAAGCTCTCATTATTCTGTATATATCTGGCCAATCCATATATATATATAATCTAAACCATAAGCAGAGGTTATCTCATCAGCATAGCACTGATGCAATTGACAATCTAATCAGGCAAAAAGAAAGATAGCTCTAGTGAAGTAGACATGACTTGATTTTGAACTACCTTAAAATGACTCCTTTTCAAGAATTTTAATCAATCACAGACTTTAAAATGTATTAGCACGTAATCGCTAAGGCCTAGAAACATTTTGGCATGCATCCGTTATTTGTGTAATTCATTATCTTTAAAATGACATAATTTTTTTTTTCTGCAATAAAAATTGCATTTTTTATGTAAGTATTTGTAAAAAGAGATTTTTCTTTTATTCTTTTATATTTCACAAAAAGAATGAACGTAGATATATTTTTCTATGAAAATAAGAATTAAAATTCCAATGTATGGGTATAAATGTTACTCAAAAGGCTCACTGTAAGTATATAATCTTTTTAAACTTATTTTATGTGAATAATTTATTATGCTATAGAATAATGATCTATTTTGTGATTTAGAATAGGACTGTTTATGCTTTAGAATAATGATCTGTTTTGTATGTATTCAATAATTCTAAACGTCAATCTAGTTATTTTCTTCTTTTTTTTTACATAAATATAATATTTTGTTGTAAATAATGCTTATAAAGAAAAATTATATTTATTTCATTGGCATAACTGATGTTGGAAGCAATGCCCCGTATATCTGTTTTGTATATATATCATATATCTATCATCTACA
Organism: Epiperipatus broadwayi; assembly: GCA_028023455.1. Classification (NCBI taxonomy): domain Eukaryota; kingdom Metazoa; phylum Onychophora; class Udeonychophora; order Euonychophora; family Peripatidae; genus Epiperipatus; species Epiperipatus broadwayi. The sequence goes on along the minus strand of JAQFVV010012403.1, from coordinate 5,675,122 downwards.
CATAAGTAATTATATTTCATTTTTTGCAATCTTCTACTTGTTTATATAAACATAACATCCTTTTGCAATACTTATAAAAAAAAACCAAATATATTTTGTCATAACTGTTGCTCTAAACAGTGTCTCATTTGTCTGTTTTGCATGGATCTATCACATATCTCTATCATCTACACATCATTATCATCATTGTCAACCATTATCAATCCATTGAAGGATGAAGGACTCTCCAAGATCAATCCATCTCCAATTTCTGGCCTCTCTTTTCCACATCACCCCTGCACACTTTTTTTATTTCATCCATCGATCTCATATGTGGTTTTTTCTGGATCTTTTACAATCTGGAATCCAGCTTAAGATTTCAATTGTCCATCTATTATCATCTTTTCTAACAATTATGTCCAGCCCAATTCTACTTCAATCACACCTGTTTATTCTCATCCATATATTGCATTTTCGATCTCTTTTTGTTACTCCCAACATGCATCTCTCCATACTTCTTTGAATGGTCTGAAGTCTCTGTATTGCTCTTCCATTAAGTGTCCAAGTCTCAGATACATAAGTAAGAGTTGGTACATCTACACATAAGCAATGATATTTCATTTTTTGCAATCTATGGGTCTTTTTTCTACTTTTTGATACAAATGTAATTTTTGTAAGTTATGCTTACAATCATATTTATTATACCAACTGTATCTTTCATAAAATAAAGCCATCTACCTATAAGCATTTCCACAAAGGCAAATGAAAGGAGGATAGATAATAAGGAGCATCAGTATTGCGACTATTTTCATTAATATTTTATATTGTACTAAATTGGAAAAAAAAAAAAATCTTATTTACTTATCACTATGTGCAAAAATAAGATATACATATACCCTGGAAAAACCTTTTAGTCGTTCATCCTGACTTTTTTTTTTTTTTGATTATATATATATTTCAATTACTTTAAAATTAATTTTATTTTTTGATAAATTACAATTTATTAAAGTTCTCTTTGCATGATATTTAATATACAACACATAAAATCTGATATACAATATTTATTGTGAAATATCATTACTTTTATATTAGAAAGAAGCATATGTGCAGCAGATATCAGCATAGAAGGATAAAATCTAGGTCAGCTACCAAAAATGGAAGTCACCAATATTGGATATTTCAATAATTTTGAAATGATTTAACTCAGATAAGTCAAGTTATATATCATTTTTGTCAATATTTTAAGAGGAATGTAAAGAAACTGTCTACAAAAATGTGATTTTAACATTTAACTCTCAAAATTTTAAATTTGTAAGCCAATATAAAAATTAACATTTTTAACAATATTAAAAAAGTCTTGGTTTTTTAAAAAATTTTTAAGATAATGATTATATTTTCTCAGCTTCATTACATTTCTTGATATTAGTGTTTTCTAATAATATGTATTATTGCACAAATTGCATCTTAGTCCAATTCTCTAAAATCCAATATGGTGGCATTCAAAAGTCAAAGAATTAAGACAAATTTTAGTCAAGTTAGCACTGCAAGTTTGAAATCAAACAAAAAGGAAATGTTAAGTTTCGAATAAAGCATTCAGATAAATTTAGAAGAAATTGATTCCATTATCTATATACATATATTCAAACTGAGAAAATGTTTTCAAATCAAGTTTTTATTGTAACTTTGAAATAAGTAATACCCCTGAACGATCACTGTATAAAGTGATTTGATAGAAAAAAAATTTCCTACTAAATAAGATTGAAGATGGTAAATCAAAAGTAGATGGAATATCATGTTTTGGGGTGAGAGAGAAAGTGATTGAGATTACTAATAGATTATGTGAATCTTTCATAACCGTCTAGCACCATCTAAACCTATAACTAGACTACATTTTAGAAACAGAAAATAGTTCTAGGATGACAGGTTTCATGAATATGATATCGCACTCAATATAGTAAAGAAGGCAGTATATTTTTTTATGGGGTATGGCAGGTGAAAAATTGAACAATAACTCTAAGTCAATGTAAACCTCAAGTATTCAGACATCATAAGAAAGAGTCTACTACGAGTTAGTATTAAACCCATGCAATGAATTTCAAATATAGCATTGAAGCATTGACTGAAAAGCAGTAAACTTTTATTAATAAAACTGAAAGCAAAATTCAAACAGATAATAGCAAAACAGATTTTGCTACCAATAGGCAGAAATATTATTGTGGAAGGGAAAACATTTAGCGCACAACTGGAGGTGAAAAATCATAAAATGCACAATCTGAGAACGATGATAAAAAATCAAATACTTCTAGTAGTCAAAACTCAGATCAATACCTACTAAATGTGAATGTCAGTAAAACTAATACCTCTATGGAAATAGATAATGGATTGGGCATGCTCACTATTTACATAATGAGAGTGGTAAAAGTTATTGTTAAATATGTTTTAAAGAAGCAAAATTAAATTTATATATTATAAAGAGAAAAATTCAACTATTCTTAGAGTGAGAACGGTTCAGACCTTTAGGAATCGAGTTGAATGTGATAACGCATATTTCTAAAAAAAAAGAAATGAAGGATTGTTTCCCTAATTTGTTCAGTTTTAATAAGGAAAGCTTACAAAGAACTCAAAGGTTGGAATTTATAAGCCATGCACTCCGAGAGCAAAAGATGAGAAATTTAAGATTTAATGATAAATGTAGAATTAACACCAACAGAAAAATCTAAATGGGCAATTTGAATTAATATCAACAAAAGATTCGATGTGCATTTGTAGTGATTATGGCATAAGTGTGAATAAAAATTTATATAAAATCACACATCTCTTATTGAATATTAGAAAACTGTTAGCAACAATGAAAAATTGCTCACACTAAACAAAACTGATTTTGAAAGCAGGTATTTATCAGATTCCAGTAAGTGAAGAATCGGCAAAGATTTTAACAATTACTCACATGAAACATTAATATAATCATTCACTGTTCAGGATTGCAATAGCTTCAAATATTTTTCAAGCAAAAGTAAGCACATTTATACAAGAGATACAGAGAATTATACCCTATTACAATTATATTCTTATTGTTGATAATTTTAGGTGAGTACTAAAACTGAGAATAATAAGAGTGTGCAGACATTTTAATAATTTTTGATTAAGAGTCCTGAAAAATGTTTATGGAAAACAGAAGAAATAAACTTTTTACGGCATAATATATTAGCAAAGGAAACACATTCTTTACTTGGAAAAGTCAGGTTAATCAAAAAAGTACCTATAATTATGAATGTTAAGCAACTTTAAGCTTTTCTAAGAATGGTAACATCTATGAGAGTTTTCTAAAAAGAAAGGCTTACACAGCTCAAACAGTCTAATCTTCAAATGAATCAGAGATGGAAATGGAGAAAAAGTAAGCAAATGCTTTTAAACATCATCATCATCAACCATTATCAATCCACCGCAGGATGGTCTCTCCAAGTTCAATCCATCTCCAATCTTTAGCTTCTCTTCTCCACATCACCCCTGCACACTTTCTTATTTCATCCATCCATCTCACATGTGGACTCTTTCTGCGTCTTTTAAAATCTCTTGGGATCCAGTTTAAGATTTCAACTGTCTATCTACTATCATCTCTTCTAGCAATATGTCCAGCCCAATCCACTTCAGTCTTTTAATTTTTTCAATGAGGTCAGTAACATCTGTTTGCTCTCTTACCCATATATTGCGTTTTCGATCTCTTCTTGTTACTCCCAACATGCATCTTTCTATACTTCTTTGAGTGGCCTGAAGTCTCTGCATTGTTCTTCTGTTAATTGTCCAAGTCTCAGATCCATAAATAAAAACTGGTAAAACACATTTATTAAAAGCCTTTCTTTTCAAACACATAGGCATATTTTCTTTTAATATTGTGATGGTCATATTTGTGCCTTCACGCAACAAAATCTAGAATTTTAGTAAATCATCCCAAGGCTGATCGAAATGAGGTTGTTGAGACTCCGAATCCAATCTCACCCCAGTTACTTCACCAACGCTCAGAGATTTACCACCTTATGAATGACATATATGAGGCTACACTCGTATCTCTTTAATTCACATGTTGGCAATAGTACATCAGTGGAACATGAGACTGATTTAAAACTGTCATATTTACAAAGTATAGCTATATAGACGTGACTCAAACAGATATCAATAATTTGGATTGTGATTCTTAAATAATTAAGTAATAATCAATAATTAATTAATGAATAATGAGCAAAAATTGAGACACTAAGCAAAGTTATATTTTAAACAAATTTAATATAAGCCAAACTTAAAATTTAAAAAAACAATTACAATACGGAATTTATCTCACTTGCAGGTCATGATGATTTTACAGGTTATAAGTTATTAACTCAAATATTTGATATTTTATCTCACTCGCAGATGATAATGATTTTGTAGGTTACAAGTTATTAACTCAAATATTTCATATTTTATCTCACTCGCAGGTGATGATGATTTTATAGGTTACAAGTTGTTTAATTTTTATGAGATTTATTATTATTGTATTAGAAATTGACTTCAAGTTTCACTCATGATTATCTATACCTTATTTATGCTATGCCATTGAGAATTAGATTTGCCTTAGTTAATTTGCAGAAGTGATTATCATTAATTACAACTAACACCTATATTTAACGAGTAACACATACCTCTATATAAATTATCTTACAAAACTAATTTCTTTTCAGATCAAGGCTGAAACATGAATTATTATGGTGGGATGAACTGATGGCAGGTAGTAAGACTTCAGATACTAAGGTGTTTATAACATATATAATCCGAGTCTGTGCGTCTCAAATGTGTGCTTAATCACGGGATTCATTACTGAGTAATCATTTCCCTTGGACTGTACTAATTGCTGTGAATAAGACCTTTTAGTCCAGGTGATCGAACAGCTAGCAAATATATCTGGATCCTTATACTCCAGTCCTAAATAAGAATAATGGGGTGGCTATTAAAACCATCGCCTATTTTAACAAGAAAGAGCTATCCAAACTAAAGTAATGGGTTGATCTTAAATCAAACCCATTTAACATATAAAATACAGCAATGAGTATAAGCACATCTGTGCTTCCTAAGAACACATTTGCCCTGCTGACTACATCATTATATAACTAAAATTAAGACGCAAAACATTAGTTTCACCATGAAACCACCATAAACCAGTTCACAAATTAACATCTATAATTATGCTACTAAAGAAATATAATGAATCTAATTTATTAAAATGATTACATAGGCACTTATAAAAATTAAGGAGGGCTACAGCATATTTTGGGAAAATTATAGTATTAATTTCTAACTTTATGCTGCATTTCATCACATCTGTTAAATATTTTGGGAAAATTATAGTATTAATTTCTAACTTTATGCTGCATTTCATCACATCTGTTAAATATTAACCAACTAGTTCATTTATAGCTATTCTTAAGCATTTATAATCGCTTAATTACATACATCAATAAATATTATTTTACCCATTTCAAAATGGAGTTTTGTTGGTGCGCTAATAAGCACAAAATTATATTAGTGTGAGAACATCTGATCATTTCTCTTTAGTTATTTTAAATATGAATAAACTCCATTCTGAATAGAACATAGCACAAATAGATAAATACATATAGTTCAAATGATAAAGGCATAGTCTTAACTCTAAAAGAAGGAATATAAAATTATAGATAATATTTCACGTGAGTGAAATATAAGATTTGGCTTTATTTTGCTTAGTCATGATAAAATGGAATTAATTACTTAAATCAGATTAAATTAGATCAAACCAGGCAAGACTTACAAATTAAATAGTAAAATAAAATTACATTTTTAGTTTAGGAATTAATAATTGAAAATCTATTAGATTGATTAAAATAAAGGTGGCTTTTTACACTACTTTAGCTAGCTTTGAGAAATTAGGAGATTTAGTTTAAAATCTTCATTTTCAAATCTGCAGAAATCGGTTACTGCTTTGTTCTGTTGACTGGCGCAGTCGCTTATCTTGGGCATTCTCTTGCTGCTACCAGGCTGTTGGTCTAGGTGTTCCCGCATCTTGTAGACCACTCTCGGAATCAGAAAACAAATTTATTCCCTTTCTACCCCGTAAATTCATTTTTCACAATTCTTTACTATAGCCATACTCTAGCAATAATTACAATAATAAAAAGAATGATTCCTCAAAATGGCTGAAGCAAGGTTTACATATTGACCCCCCCCCTTCTTTCACATTGACCACACCTTGTTTACCAGTTTTAACTCCCAATCTGTTTTTCTAATTTAGTTTGCCATATTCTTAAAAAAAATCTGGGATTCCTGCTGATTTATCGATTTTCTTACAGGTGGGTCCCTCGATTTTGACTAGGTTAATTTATTCAAACTTACTTTAAAATCTATTTTTACTTTTAATTTTTAAATAGATCAAAATATTTGTGAGAAGGATTAATTTTATTAAGTTATTTTTTTTTTACGAAAAACAAATCTAAAACCTGGTAAATATCTTACTCTATATGTAACACGTTTAAGCATAATTTATCTATATATGTAGAAATATTATAATTTCTATATTAACTTTACAATAATATTTAATATACATCTGAGCACTTATAGCATATATGTGTAGAGATGGTAATCTGGACCAACTGATGATTGCTGGTTTAGCATGAAATACGTATATTGGTGATTATTTATCTTTTCAACATATGTGTTCGAGTGTATCAGTGTTATTAGATAGTGTGAAGAGTGGTGGGTCATGTGAAAGTCTGTGCTCATATACCCTATATATTAATAATATTTAAAAGAAAAGAAAATAATGCTTTAAATCTAAAACATTATTTCCCTTCTGCATATATGTAAGTTCTGGTACACATACAGCAAAGTTTAACAAATAATAATGTATACGTGTGCATATGCTGATTTATTACACATATACATGTGTCCAACAACGTATGCTATAATATATGCACACATATATAATCATAATTATTAATTCTAAAATTAGTCTGATACACGAGGATTTGGGTGTATTATGTACAGAAATAAAATACTACTATAAAATACAGTAGGTGAAACAGGATGATAGATAGATCTGACAGTTTCAATATTAACTTACTTCTACCAAAAACACTCCAACCAGGTTTAATTCTTTGATTAATTTCATCCATCATGTTTCCATCTGTAGTAATAATCTGACCAAGATATTTGTAGTTGTTAACTTCTTCTAACTCATCATAATCAATCTTTATTTTCATCTTTTGAGAAAATCCATTGAACATTACTTTAATATTTTTAATATTTACCTTTAGTCCTACTTTAATCTGATAACTCCTGCAACATTTCCTGCAGCTCTAAAGCATTATTTGCAAAAACAACTATATCAACTGCAAAATCTAAATGACTTAAATAATCTCCATTTACTTTCACTCCTTTAGCTTCCCATTTTAATCCACAAAATACTTCTTGCAGCATTGCTGTAAAAAGTTTTGAAGATATGGAGTCATCCTGCCTTATACCCTTCTCAATGTTGATTTTCCTAGTCTCATTATGTAATCTAATTGTTGCTGTTGCATTTTTATAAATATTCTTTAAAATATGACAATATTCTGGATCTATACCTTGATGATCCAATGCTTTAATCATTGAAGAAATGTTTATAGAATCATGCCTTTTCATAATCTACAATACAATGCATAATGGCAACTCATATTCATTTGTCCATTCTATAACTTCTCTCAATACCTGGATATGATCTACTGTACTAAAACCACTTTTAAATCCAACTTGTTTTCTTGCTTGGTGGAAATCCAATGTTCTCTGTAGACGAATTGTAATTATCTCGGTAAAAATTTTGTATTAAACTGATAAAAGACTGATAGGTCTGTAATTTTTAAACACACTGAAGCCTTAATAAGTTTCAATAAACTATTAATGCATTATGATAGTCATGTGAAAGTAGTGGTAACTACTGTTCCTACTGAGTATAAAATATTAGTGACGATCAATCAAAAAACAGTTGAAGGTGAAAGACCGATTATATTTGCATCATGTATTTTGTCAAGAACTGAAATTAAAGCCAGTTGGACCAAGAAACACTAGCAATTGTATTTGTTGTCAAAAAGTTCACCAATACTTATAAATCTCTTCTAGGCATATTGACAAAAAAATAAACCATAATTTGAGTACCTAAATCCACATATGCTTCATTGAAAAAATGTGTTATTAGCATATGATTTTGAAATAGCTTAACAAAAAGGAAGTTCTATTCAACATGCAGATGTTCTATTGAGAGTACTTAACAGAATTGAAATTCACGAGTGAAATTAAAATTAATTACATAGATACAATACAATCTAAAACATTAAAGCGTAAAGCTGTTATAGAGTGGACACGTAAAGATAAAAAAATATCAAATCTTCATGAAATGGATTCATGAAGGATGGCCAAACAGACAATCAAAAATTTTATGAATTTTATTTTAGAATATCAGAGAACATCTATCAATCTCAGGATATATTTTATTGGGAGATAAAAGTTATAGTCCAACCACCAGGTAAAAAACAAAATTGATACCCCAGGGCTACTTTGGCATTGTTCATACTAAAGTTCTGTGGATATACGCATTGAGTGAAAATTAATGATATAGAAAAAAATATTAAGGAGTCATGCCAAAACACACACCTATCAAAAAAAAAGTTTAATACCAGAGCCTGTAGTAACCAGACCAAGGCAAATAATACATCTGAATCATAACCAGACCAAGACAAAAAATACATCTGGATCATATAGGCCATATATGGTCCAAATCCAATTCTCCATACAGCAGTGCCACAAGTGCAAGCCTTCATAACCAATGGATGCAGGAAGTTTGTGCATAAAATTCCTATCTAGTGTCTACTCATCTAATATCCCCATACTTGTTTCTAGCTTGTGGCTTTCATTGGTGAGGAGCTGTGAAAATCTGAGAACACTGCATCTAGATCTTAGGCTTGCATTTGGTGGCATTACTGTATAGAATTTACTACTGTTATTATTTCTGTGTAAGCATATGAAATGGTGACCATGTGGTGTTTGATGGTCAAATCCCATTAAAAAAAGCAAAATATGCTATAAGGGATAAAGTATGGATGAGAAATAATTTAGTAAAAAAATGAGTAAGAAGTAGCATAATTGAAATACTATAATTGTCTACATAACTTTTCACTTCTTTTTCTTTTTAAATTATAGCTCCATGATAGTAAATATATAAAATCAAGATTCCTCCTTTTTCTTTTTAAAACTTAATTATTCAAACTATAATTTTATTTTTACTCCATACAACATTTCAACTACAGAATATAGTTGAAACGTTGTATGGAGTAAAACTAAAATTATAATTTGAATAAACAAGTTTTAAAAAGAAAAAGGAGGAATCTTGATTGAAATACTATGTAAGCAGACAGTTATGTGAAAACTGAAGATAATTGCATGTTTAAAAGACAGATGAACTGGGCTGGCATAATAACACATATTATGGCAGATGATGAAAGTGAAAGTAGCAATAATATTGATATTCTGCAAATGCAGAGCCCTGTTGGAGAAAACAATGAAGGTACTGAAGATGCAGAAAGTGAACACACAACTCCTTCAGACCAATGCAAAATCCTCAAGAAATGAAGATCCTGCAGTTAACCAACAAAACAGCTCTGCAAGATCAAGATGATTTAGTCAGAGAGAAAGATCCATTAAAATATCTTCAAGATTACATATGGAGTAAAGAATAATTGGGCAAGAAAAACCTAAATGTTGGAATACAGAGAAGGTAATGCAATCTATTTCAATCAGTTTGTACTATTTTCCTGACACAGCCAGTTATTTCATACACATAATTTTATGTATTTAATTTGCTGTTAAAATAATTCAGAGTTCTTTGCACAGTCTTAAAATATTGTTAATCAATTATTGGATTATATTAAAAGATCAGACTGCAAGAGGATTAATAATTAAAGAATTAACTGAGATTAGTTTCGGAAAAAAAAACAAATATTGCTAATGATAAAAACCTCATGAGTTGGTTGGTCCAGAATTGGAAAAATAACTAAGTAAGGCTAAAAAAGACTTCAAAGAAAAAGCTCATAACCCAAAGTTATCCATCTTTTATAGATTACCGACTGGATGCAAAAAACTGTTACAAGTCGTATATAGATCTTTATTTTATTTTGTATAAGTCTTCGGGTTATTAGTCTATTGTATTAATAGTTACTGACTGTTATAATATATATTATGTATATTTGTAATATTCGTTAGTAAAATTTGTCATTAACCATTATTAAAGCTTGTGTCTGTTAATTGATCATCTTAATTTATTCTTACTATTCCGTGTCCTACGGGAATAAATCTCAACCCGCGCAAGATTAGTTTATCATGGATAGCATAATTTTTTTTATATTTCATGGTTATGTACTTAAAAAACGTCATCTCTAACCTCACATTAATATTGGAAAATTACGCAGAATGAAACTGTACAATCATTATTTTCATATTTTGTAAATATATACACTAAAACGTATTCTTTATATATTTTAAGATCGTTTTATATTAAAATAATATTGTTACAATTACTTTAAACATTAATGAATATAAATTCTTTAATAAAGCAAAACCAGTAAGAACTAATAAATTACCAGAGATCCATTTGCTAGTTCTTCTTTCTTTTTTCGCCTTTCCTCTCTCCTTTCACGACGTGTAGCGTCTTCTAATGCCCATGGATTCCAAAATTTCAAAACAATAGGCTGTATAAATTTATACCAAATCCATAACAAAACTGGAATCACTATACACGGTACACAGACCATTTTTTTACATAAAATTCGTAATGGGAAAACTTTTAATAAGATGAAATGGTGTTATTTACAAAAAGGTAATTTCGGAAAAAAGAAAGATAGATTTACACAAAAATTTCGAATTAAAAAAAATTATGCTCTAGTTATTAATTTATAAATATTTAAATTTATTTATAAAATAATAAATAGTATAAAATTTTGAAAGTAATTTTTCTACGAAAAAATATTTAAAATTAATGATTTAAAATAAAATCAGGATGTAAACAATTTTGACTAGCCATCTAAATTGTCATGATAATAATTGTAATATTCTATAAATATACTTTTTTCTGCAGAAAATAGTTTCTTTAATTATTATTATGTTTTTTTATAAACAGGTAAAACTGACTTTTAGCTACCCGAACCATTCGCCCTCTATTTTTAAAAAACTGAACTACTTTTTCCCCTCTAATAACTGTATCCAAATTTAATAAGTGTATGTAACTATATCTAAGTGTAAATGTTAATAAAATAAAAAAGAAAAAAAAACTTACATTTACGTGCGTATTTTTCACTTATAGCGGTCTTCGCTGTATATATAACTGTAAATAAATTAACTATAAATAGAGTGGAGATAGACACAATTAGAAAGATCCAACTTTAAATCAGTTTATCTAACAAGAAATAAACTCTGTCTAAATGGAAATATTAATAAATAAAAAAGGAATAAAACTTACATTTTTATGCGTACTTTTCACTTGGAATGTACATCTAGCGGTCTTTACTGTATATATAACTATAAATAAAGTATATCTAACTATAAATGTACTTTTTACACGAAGATTAATAAATAAAATGGATGTAAGAAAACTTACTTTTTTAGGCTCTATTTAGTCTAAGTCCCTGCTGTAAAAATTATGAACTACTGTACTTTTGTCACGTGACATTTTCATCATAAAGGAATATATACAGATTAAAAACTACTGTTGAAAGTCTTTTATTTTTCAAATATTGATGAAATTTTGTATTATATTTTTGAAAGTAGGATAATTAGTTTTTTTGTTTATAGATACTCCATGAAATAGTGTTGAAAGTCAGTGAAAATTTTTTTTTATATGTCGTGCAGTTCATCCCCCCCCCATCCATCATTTTTCTAATTATCACTTTGTTTTATTACCTAGTCTTTCGAAAAAAGCATTAAATAGTGCTTAGCATACGTTAATTTTTTTAGAGATTTAGTATTATAGTTTTTGATTTATTTCAGTCTCTAGAAAGTAGCATTGAATAGTGTTTACGACACGCTAAAATCCACATAATCTCACACCAAACTCAATAGAAAACAGTCATCTTGCATTACGATAAAGTTAATAACACAACCAACTACAGCAGCCAATAAAGGCATTTGTCTGTGCTTTTAGCATAGAATGAAAGCCAGACCGGCTAGCAGGGACTCTCTCTGTTTTATTGTAGAAAGAAGCCTCTTAGGTTGGCTGAGGCCGCCGCCATGAGCGCTCTTTTTGTGTTTATCATAGAAAGAAGCCTCTTAGGTTGGGTGTAGGCCATTGTAAACGGTATATTTCTAGGAAGTGACCTAGAAATAGCACCGTCATGTGGCTGACACCAGGAAATAGAAAACAACCTAATATTGGTAACTTTTTGTATTAATATTGAAATAAATAATTGAAACCTTCATTGGGCATCTGGGTAATAAAATAAATTTTTTATATATTTTATCTAAATTAATAAAAAAAAAGATAATGTGGTTAACTAAAGCTGCAGATGCCTTGTCAAAGGCTGTACCATCCATTATTTGAAGGGATGTAAAGATAAATTTATATGCAATTATTACTGAAAATAAACTATTCCTTGTCATATATTTTTTTTGTTTAAGTTTTCCTTTATGCATTTCACCAAGTTAGCTTAGTAGTGCAACATTGCAAATGAATTTCATGAACTCCAAAGCTATGATTCGATGTTAATGCGATGTCCTTTAAAGGCTATAAGTTCAAACCCATGTTGCTAGTAGTGCCATTATTGGACTTCAATAATATAACAGGTCTAAATTAAGAAATATTCTAGCCACCTCCAGCATCATAAGTTACATATATATGATGAGCAATAAATGTAACCACTGGAGCCAAAATTATCAGCAATCAGTTTTAATCTTATAATGATCCTTAGTATGCTCATCATTATTTGTGATTGAGTGAATAGACTATCATCCTATATGCTTGGAGTTTAGCTACATTTCTTGCTAAACATGTCCCAATTATCTTTTTTCAAGATAGTTATCTAGGCATCTGGTTACAATAGTAAAAAAAAATGAAGCACCTAATATTTTTCCTTAGAACTGTAGATGTTATTTTATTTTTACCAAGTAATAATGTTCCATTGATTATGCTATTAGAACAGTGATAATGGGTCTGTAGAAGAATTCAGCAGTCTGCAAAAGCAGTTGCCTAATGATGTAAAATGCAAGTCAACTCTGTGTGACAAATGTGCAATGTTGTGAATGAGTGTCAAACATGTTTAAAGGTGAAACAAAAAGAACGTCTTGAAAAGTCAAAATAAAATATAGTTGTTCTGGAAATAAAGAAAGGGTGCTGGTGAAGAATGTATTTGGATTATCTCTGACATAATGTGAGTAGTAAGGTGCTTGCAAAATAAAGACTTCAAATATATAATAACCTCTCAGGAGATACGAAACTTTTGAAGAGATCTAAGTGATCTTATTATACTCAACTAGCAAACTAGCAGTTCAACTATTAACTATCTTATTAATATCTTTATTATTCATAATAAAACTCTTGAAAATTTATTAATACACATAGAAATATAACATGATCCCCATTTGTTATGCTTGCCTGATTTAACATCGAAATATAATGGATAAGAATCATCAAAATTTAACTTGAAAGTATTGTTTTTGATAGAAATAACTTAGTATTACAAAGAAATATATCTATACCTTGCAAAAAAAAAAAATTTCAGTATATTAACAGTTCTTATTTGTGGACCTGAGACTTCGGCTTTTAACAAAAGAGCTATAGAGACTTCTGATCAGTCAACAAAATATGGAGAGATGTATATTGGCATAACAAGATGGTAGAAGGGATCGAAAACAAGATCTAGAGACTACATGCGAGGTAGATGGAAAGAAATATGAAATTTTGTTGATCTGATGTTGAAAATAGATCAGAAAACTGGATTAAACTGAGACACCCTCCATTCTGCAATAGATTGAGAATGTTTGAAATGATGATTAAGTCATATTTCTTTGCCTGTGATAATTCCAAGTGCCTCACATTCTTTTAATAAATTAAAACTTCTTCAAAAGTATAATTTTACAAAGTGTGAATATCAGTTAAATGCATTATCTATTGCACCAATATTGATATTGGCACATATAATTTTATCTAAAAAAATTATTAAAATAATCTTTCGTAAAAGAAAAACATAAAATTAAATGTTGAAGAGTTTATTGCAGTTTGTTTTCGAAAAAGAATTCACACTGGAAAAAAACAATCCTGCCACTTGTGTCATTGAAGAGTTGTTTATAAAATTGCATTAAAAAGACATGAACCCTCAAATAGAAGTTCTATCAGTGTAGCTTGTGTGGTTGTAAAAATGTTTGTACTGTTATATTACAACCATATTACGTCAAAAGAAAAATATCAATGTCAACTTTGTAGTTATAGCACAGATATAAAATGGAATTTTTATAGACATTAACACCCTACAGAACAGCCTTACAACAATGATGAACAAATTCGTCATTAGTGTAATGTATGGTTCTAGTACTACTAATAAAAGTTATTTAGAAAGACATAATAAAACTCACCTTAGAAAGAAGCATTATAATACTAAAATAAAACAACATCATCAATGTACTATGTGTAACTATAACACACCAAAAAATGGGGTTTAACAGTTCATATAAAAACTCTCACTAAAGAAAAGCCTTATAAGTGTAATTTGTGTGATTACAAAGCTTCATTGAATAATATTTTAGAAAACCATATTAGAATTCACACTGGAGAAAAGCCTTTCAAATGTAATTTTTGTGATTATAAAGCTGCTGAAAAAGGATTATTAAGAAAATATATAAAAAGAAGACATCCTGATAATCACACAAAATCTCGCAGTCATAATGCACTTGTTTATATAATTGATAAATTATCTCAACAGAATATTTTGCTTTTTAAACCTAATGATAGGCCTGCTCAAGGTGCAGCTGTTTTATTATATATGCATTCAGAGATTGAAAAAATTCAGTTATTGTCTTTACAAACAAACTATATTGTAGTTTCCTTTGTTTATCAGGCAGTCTTGCATTATCTGATTGCTGTATACTCTGTAGCTAAGGGTAATGATATTGCAAATATAATCCATAATGTTCAAAATAAGTTCTTACAGACACCAGGTATTATAATTCTGGGTGGTGACTTTAATTGTACATTTCGATCTCTTCCTATTGCATTACAAAATAAAATGAAAGAAATTTCACTATAATTCATTGCATGAAAGATATCCAGATAATGCATATACTTTCTTTAATAGCAGATTCTCATCTCTTATAGACCTTTTCTTTGTGTCGGGGTATAAGCTAAATGAGTCAACTATTAATACATCTCTGATTGGTTTTTCAGATCACCTCTGTTTAAAGTTAGTTCTTTATAACTATTATCAAATCAATGTAGATTTTCTATTAGGAGAAACGTTAGAGATGGAGTTTTGCTCTCGATTGACCAATTATCAGTTATATTGACTGTCATTAATTATACAAAATGTTCAGGCCTACCACCCTGTATTGCTTGGTTTAAAATTAAAAAAGATCTCTCTAGAATATGTTATAAGAATGCACAGAATATTTTATCAATGAATCAAATGAAAAATAGAATCTCTGAAATTCAGAGTCTTACGCAATATTACCTACCTCAGACCTAATCATCCATTGATAAATAGTTTACAAGATGAATACAACAGCTTATATCAACTTATGCATCAAGCTGCTTGTACAATATGGCTCAGGAAATTAATTCCTAACTTGAGTAAATTATCAAAACCCATGATAAACTATGCTAAATTATATATCCCCCAACTTTAGGGGTATTGCCAGTATCACCAAGGATGATGATGGCATTGCCTCTGGAATCTATGTTGATAATTACATATTTGAAAATTTAAAAATGAAATTTGGTGTAAGTACAGGTTTCATTGATCAGTACAGTAGTATCATAATGGGAACAGAAAGAGTATATTTCAAATCAGGATATTCAAGATGAAATTAATATCCTCAAAGTACAATCAATAATGGCAAATGACATAATCCCAGCCTCTGTTTATAAACAACTTGGCTATGCTCTCAGATTTGCAATGTGATTTTTTAATCAGTTGTGTTATGAGAGAATTGAGTGGCCCTTTATTAGCAACAGAGTAATTTTTAGCATTAAAAAAGATAAATTAGTGCAAAGTCCAACAATTGATGAACTGAGACATATTTCTGTAGAAGATATTGATTTGAAGATTCTGGCTAGAATTCTCTTGAAAAAATTACATCACCTTATCAGTACTAGAATATCATTTGCCCACCATGCCATTAAGGGTAGACGTGCAGTAAATGCTGCCTTAAAAATTCATGAGGCTATTAAATATGCAAGGGATTTAAACTTAACCCAATATTATGCTATCTAAATAGATTTTAGGGCTGCTTTCGATCTGGTCCATTAGACATATTTGATTCAGTCCTTCCATCTTTTAATCCCAGATCACATATGGTTGGCGAATGCAGTTGAAAATTATATTAAAAATAGTAGAATCTCTTAAAAACTTTATGAGATCTGATTTTTTTTATCCCTAAGAGGGGCATTCCACAGGCTTTTCCTCTTGCGGCAAAATGAACACTTACTTGAATAAATTAATTATTAAAAAAATTGAAGATAAAATAAGTAATTTTTCATCACTTAAATTATATGAAATTACAAGAGCGTCAATTTTTTAATTCCATTGTTTCAGGGATTTTGGCATACTATACACCCTACATAACAACAATACTCAGAATAAACCAAATTGCAAAGAAATATGTCTGGGGTAGAGCTTCAAGATGGATCTCAATATCAACCTTGCAGATGCCAAAAGAAAAAGGAGGTCTTGGCCTGATTGATCCAGAGCTATACATATCTTACATCAAGGCAAGTACATTTATTAACTTAATTAAAAGTCAATTTCTTGGGCCTTCAGTTGATCTTGACGGCACCTTTAACGAAATAGGATGTAAAGGAAGATCTTTTATAGCTGATCTGTTCATTGCTTATAGGGATCTCCAGGATGATATGAAGGTGTCCAGTTTGGAAAGTATTAAATATAAAGACTTAATGAATCATTTTAAAAGTCATGGCAATGCATGGTTGGATATATCAAAGAAAAATGTGTTGAAAAAGTTCCACTCTATATATGCACCCCAATCCTATTTGAAATTTATTTTCAAACTAGTGAATGGCTTGTTTCCAACTACTAAGGTTCTAAATGAAAGACTACATATGAATTTAGATCCAGTCTGTTTGCTGTGCAAATCTGGTAATGAGACTTTTCAGCATCTATTCAAAGAATGTTTGGCATTTAGGTAGATAAGAGCTAAAGTGTTCCACAGGCCAATCATAAACTTAAAACTTTTACTTAGTCAATACATTGACAAATTTAACCCTCACAATACAATGATGACTGTGCATACCCTTAAGACAATATGGTATATACAATGTACTATGATATTTGACAAGAAATTCAAGTGGCTGAAAAAACTCTATAGTGATTGGGAAACTTATTTTAGTCAATGTCTAAGATACTTGCCAAGGAAGACAAATCGAATCCGGGGTGGTCCTGAAATAACTATGTGAGATTATCAGATGAACATTTGTCTTGAATAAAGGTTTAATTCTTATGTGTGGCTTATTCCTTGGGCTAATCAATCATTTTGTTACATGCTTTGCTCATTTGAATTGCATGTCTTAGAATGTCATTCTAGTACAGTGATACAAGTCAATCTCCTCCAGTTTAAGATAACTAGTTAATTGCCTGCAGAATTTTTGTCTTAATAGTGAAATATATCAAATTCTTTGGGTTTTGGTATACAAAACTAACATATTTATCATTTGTTTAATTACTTGTATAAATTGTAAATATTTATTGTGTTAATAAAGGTTTTTTATTTAAATAAAAAAAAAAATCTCGCACAGTAAAAAAAACATTATCATTGTAATTTGTGATTATAAAGCCACTACAGAAGGTTTATTATGTGATTATGAAACTGCTCCTAGAAATTCATTAAGAGCTCATGATTAAACATACTCGAGAAAAG
The DNA here is from genome assembly GCA_028023455.1 of Epiperipatus broadwayi. NCBI lineage: Eukaryota > Metazoa > Onychophora > Udeonychophora > Euonychophora > Peripatidae > Epiperipatus > Epiperipatus broadwayi. The sequence continues at coordinate 5,656,978 of JAQFVV010012403.1, read as the reverse complement.
CCTTATCAATGTGATTTGTGATTATGAAACTGCTTAGAGGTTCCTTAAAAAATCATGAGTAAACATACTGGAGAAAAGCATTATCAATGGAATATGTGCAACTACAAGACTGCTGTGAAAAATTCTCTTAAGATACATAATAAAATTCTTAATAGAAAAAATTCTTATAAATGTAAGAATTCATAAAAAAATTCATGCAGAAACAGCTGCACCAGTGCTATTTGTCTGAATATAAAACCTGCAAAATCAAATGTAGTAATTCATGAAGAAATGCACACAGGAAAAAAAACTTTATTTGTACCAATTGTGCAGTTTTAAAACTTCTGTAACAAGTATTTTAAATTTTCATCAAAGAAGTCATGTTAGAGAATTTTCTTACAATTCCAATTCTAAAACTGATGTAGGAAATAGTTCAAATAATCAGGAAATAAGTCCAGTAAATGAAAAATCTTTTCAATACTACATACATTAAACCACAACTGCTATAAAAAGTAATATAGTAATACAAGATAATATCTATATGAAACAGTCTGTCCAGAGTCATCAAGAACAAACATGCAAGAGAAGACTGTGACAGTAATTAATATTGAAGTTTTTAAATGTCAGTTGTGTATATTCAAAAATACTGAAAAAACTATTTTAGAAAATCATGAAGCTAATCATTTTACTGATTGTTACTATTGATATATGTATATGCTTTATTTGACCAACGATTTATTTAGTTTGAAAAATTATATGATAAAGCTAATTGTCATTATGAAAGCTATACTCGTCATGATGTTAGATTTATTAATCAAAAATTCACTTTGATGATCATGTGTTCTGTTAATTCAGAAAGTTATTTTTAAAAGGAAATTCATTAACATGTAACAAATTGCAAAATGTAATATCTTATATTCCACATTCAGTCTGGTCTTGGAACTAAAATTATTCCTTGTTATTATTGTTATGAATTTTCAACAATAACATTAGATGACTCTCAAGTTTCACAGTAAATATGAAAGTATGCACAAGAAGATATTTACACAGAGGCAAAACTCTCCACACAGTAACACCTCTTAGTGCAAGCCAGACTAATCAATATATGGAGAATTTTGCTTCTGTGTAAACAGCTTGAGTAAGCTTAAAGAATAGTGATCATGTGAACACAAAAATTGTCATTTTCCTAATGGCACAATAATTGAAAGGTATGAAGTTCAAATAGAGGGGTGTGTTTTAATTAAGTAAAGAGTCTATTATTACATACATTTTATTATCCATTAAGCTGTACTTAGCTCAAATCCTAAATATTATTTTTCTATACAACAAGTCCAGAACTTTGAAGACAATTACTAAAAAGGAATGTTTTGCTTTGTCTTTTTAAATGAAGTGTCAATTACCAATTATGTATTCTAATTATTTATTAAATACTTACTTACCTTATAAATCTCACTTATGTAAAATTGTTTCTTCTTAAAATGAAATCCAAAACTCTGTTGTATACAATTTATATACCACAATAGACTATTTCTTCCTCATTACTACGAAATCATTATTCCAGCACCATTCCTTATTTTTTTTATTATCTATCTCATTTTAAGAAAGATTACACATAAACCAATTAAAAACTATTTTGATGTATCTATTGTTATTCCTATGTTATAACCATCTAAACATTTTTAATTTCCATCATTAAATAAAAAACCATTTCATTTTAAATAGCTTCATTTGCTTTTATTCTACGATTGAATGCTGACTTCTTGCATCACTCGTGAATATTAATGTGAAATCCATCTATTAAATCATGATGTTAATGTTTGTGGATGATACTTTATTTTTTTCTCTCTCTCTGTAAAAATGAGTGCAGTATTCTATCTTTAAAATATTTTGAGATAGTTTTTTGAAAGTAATTAGAGCTATAAAATTCAATATTTGCATGTATTTATTTAGCATATATGCAACAAATTTTCTTTTTGAACATCAAGAAAGTTATTTGGGCACTGAATTTTGTTTAAACAGTTCTTAAAAACAATTAATTGGTGATGAAAGAAATTATAGAGAATTAATATTTGTAAAATTTATTTAACTCAATAGTTTTGTAACTCTAAATTTCTGTAACCACCCTACTGCTCACACATCTCACCAATAGTCCAATTATATTCTTGACAATGAGCTCTTCTTTATTTATTTTCAGAACTTCAATTTCACAGGTTTATCTTTCCACTAGTTTTTACACACTATTTTTCCTTTTTCTTAATTCTCATGCAGACTTTTTATCAGTTTTACTAATTTGCATAAAATGAAATTTTCGTAACATGCAGACTAGCCTGTTGTTATTTTCAGTAATTAGTTTTTTTTCTGCATACTAACTTTATTTTTAGGGTATTTTAGCATATCAACATAAAAGCTTGTAAACACACATACTTTTATTCTTTAACAAAATATATATGCATATATAGCAGTTTACATAATCTTCACAGGTACTATGCTTATCTGTAAACAACTATTGCATATGCACACATTAATACATGTAGTTAGTCTGCATTTCATATAAATACATATGATTTGCACCATGTTTGATTAAATCACATACACATTTATTTTATTATAATGGAATAAAAATGGTAATGATGATCAGGTATACAAGATCCACTGATTAGCCCACATTCAAGCCTTCAGCTAGAGATGCCAAATATTTACAAAAATCGTATAAAAGGCTTGTTTTTATTCAATACATCCCACAAATTGCAACACCTAAATTGGAATGATATAAAAATATATAAGGTGATTATGATAAGAAGTTTTGTTATGTATTACAGATTTCTGTACATCAGCCTATTTTAAGACAAAGTTCTTTCGAAATACCCCATGAATGTAGAGTGTCAAATTGTAAAGGAATAAAATGTTTATAATGCTAAAACTAACAAAACAGAATATACAAAATCAACTTATCTAACATACCTCATGACTTGTCCCAAACTATAAGGATATAAAAGTCAAAAACCAACATTTCAAATAGTCTTACAAATTATGGGATCCAAATCATAACCACAAAATATAGATTTTTATTTAATACCCATATTAACATGAGTGTTAAATTGTAACAAATTATCCTTCAAATCGACAAAGCCTAAACAGTAAACACCAAATCAGTGTTGATATTATAAGTTTTAAATATAAACAAACTATATTGTGCTAGTTAGTATAATTCAAATATCAATTTCAATACATACCATTACTAATTTTATAACATAAAATTATCTTTCTAATCGAATAATAAGCATCCAATACATAATAATTTAAAATATGATGACATTCAATTATAGTTGCCTTTGTTTACATTGAAACAATTAAGATACTTCTACCTTACAAATTACTAAATTAGCTCAAATATGGATTTTGTCCAAAATAACATAAGATAATTATGATCTTCTAATCAGTTACCAATATCTAGCTATAATAAATTATTTAATCTATTATTATATATGTAACTAGCTCAAATAATAATGATATATTGAATTTACAGGAAAGAAAGTAACCCATAACAATATAAGCACTTACCTATCCAATTGTTTGATTCCTGGATTATTTTATGTAATGGGGTAAATCAATACATAATCATTAAATACTAAAATTTTATTAGCTAATAGATTTGCATAACTAATTGAAATGATCACTGAAACAAGTTTGTTTGTTTAACCGAATTAACATTTATTAATGAATATAAAAATGATAAATAATAAAATGTTTATAATGTACATTCCAATAATGTATCATGAAGTATATCTTTCATCTGAATTAATAAAATAAGTATTTCTACAGCACAGATTCAACTACTTCATGTCTATTGTATAATATAAAGAATTGCTATAATACCAAAATGTTGATGCACACACACACAATTAAAATACAAGAAATCTAATAATTATTACTTAATACTCACCATAGAACAATTTATTAAAACAAATAAAATATTGTTTTTTAGCTTACTTTATTTTCAAAGTATAATATCATGTTTTAAATATAAACCACTAACCATCACTTAATCACCATTCTTTATGCGTACTCAAGCCATTTACACAAAGGTAAAACTCTCCATATTATAGTGTCACTCATTGCAAGCCAGAGTAAACAATGGATGCAGGAAGTTTTGTGCATAAAATCCTTATCTAGTGCCTATTCATCCAATATCCCTAGACTAATTTAGATTGTGGCTTTATCAGTGAGAAGCCTTGGATCTGAGGGCACTAACATTTAGATCTTAGGATTTAATGCAACTCTCCAGCAGCTATATTTTAAGTAACTATAAAAAATAAGTCCAAAATGAAAGCACAATATTTTCAAGTTCATGAGCTGGTATAGTTATATAGATCTAAATTCAATTCAGCATCCATACTTTTTGGCATCTTTAGTCCTTTAATAACCAGTTACCATAAATACACTGGGCAGAATTGGTATTAAACCCCTAAACATATTATCACCACTATTTACACTTAAATAAGTTGTTTACACAGAGGCAAAACTCTCCAAACAGTAGGGCCACTCAGTGCAAGAGTTAGTAATCAATGGATTCAGGAAGGTTCATGCATAAGATCCCCATCTAGTGCCTACTCATCCTATTTTCTAGCTTGTCATTTTATCAATAATGAACTTTGGATCTGAGAGTGGTGCACCTATCTTAAAACCTAATGCAATCCTCTAGCAGCCATATATTACCTATTACTCTGGAATGCACTGAGTGGTGCTACCATATGAAAAGTTTTGCCTGGGTAAACAGCTTGTCTAAGCATAAAGCATGGTGATCATGCAATGTGTAGTGGTGTAATACCAATTCTGCCCAATAGACTTTTGGTGATTGTGATTATTGAAGAACCAGACAAAAAGTGTGGATGCTAAACGGAGTTCAGATTTGTATGACTATACAAATAAATGAACTTGAATTGAAAACATTGTTTTCATTTTGGACTCAAAAGCTTTATAGTTTGCTAAAAAGATGAAATGTGGCTGCTGGAGAGTTGCATTAGATCAGAAGATCTAAGTGCAGTGTCCTCAGATCCAAGGTTTTTCACTTATCAGTCATAACTTAGAAACTAGTCTGGGGATATTGGATGAGTAGGCCCTAGATATATTTTAAGCCCAAACATCCCTGCATTCATTGATGACTGTAGTTTGCACTGAGTGGTGCTTCCATTTGGAGAGATTTGCCTGTGTAAAGATGGTGTAAGCATAAAAAAGATGATTGTGTGATTAGTGGTTTAATACCAATCGTGCCCAATAGAATTATGGTGACTGTGGTTATTAAAGATTCAAAGACACCAAAAAGTATAGATGCTGAACTGAGTTCAGATCCACGAGCTTCAATTAAAGACATTATTTTGTTTTCATCTTAAAGCTTAAAAGTTATCTAGAAGGTTGGATTAGATCCTAAGATCTAGGTGCAGTGTTCTCAGATCCAAGACCTCTCATGAAAGCCATAAACTAAAAACTAATCTGGGGCAATTGCAAGAATAGCATCAAGATTTTATGCACAAACCTTCCTGCATCCATTGATTACTCTGGCTTGCGCTGAACGGTGCTACTCTACGGAGTTTTGCCTGTGTAGTTTTAAATGTAATCATTCAAATTATTCAATAATTATAAGATGAAATATCTAATATAATTTTTTAATTTGTCCATAATGTTGCAAGAAATATATAAACTAAATAATCATTCCAAATAAGACAGAAATAAACTATCGATAATTATATTTTAATATTTGTCACACCTCAATAGAGCCATTTTGAAATATTAAAATATGAATATCAATAGTTGTTTATTTAAACCATAGTTTCATTATATAGTTTAAGTACTTCAATGTTCATATCAAATATAATATACAGTTAACACAAACATATATCTTAAATTGAAACCTTAATCATTAAGATTTGGAAATGTTTTAATATCTGGTAAAATGAAAAAACACACAGAAGAGTTGTTTTAATAATATTTAGCTTTATTACTGCCTAGCATGTTTTCAATATATTTTTACTATATCATATTCATGGCATATAGTGGTGTGATTATATGATTTTTTTTATACCAATGATTAATTAACTGTTCATGTATTCAATTTCAATATTCAAATATCCCACTTCTTTAAAATGGGCACGCTCATTTCTTTTTTAATAATAGAAAAACTGTCACCAGCTACTGTACATGCTTTTTTAATTTTCAATTTTATATCCTCTTTCTGTTTACAATCTCTCTCCTCTTGTTACCTCATTATTAATAAGCGCAATAAACTAGAGCTGAAATTAAAAGTTAAATTCACAAAGAAACTAAAATTTTTGGCATGCAAGCAAAATATAGAAATAATGCCTACCAACACAGCAGTTACATATATAAACAGAACAACGATAAATCCTCCGGAAGAAATTAGAAACGTTCTCGAGCTGAGGCCTAAATTCATTGGGGGTCAGTGGACACGGCCAAAAATGGAAATTATGGCTGATATCGAGGCTGGTCTTATAAATGAACCCAGCAAAGAAAAGGTTATAAAAATTATTAAACATAAAAATTTGCTACCCAACCATAACAATTGGCATGACAAAATTAATAAAACTAAACAATTTCTAGAAAGTAACTCAATTGTATGTATCAAAGAGGATAAAGGCAATAGATTCGTCTTTATTTCAAGAGCTGAGTACACAAGCAAAATGGAAGAGCAGATCAACAAACTTAAGTTCACGTGCATAATTGAAAACAATAATAAAATCAACAAAGACAGATTCATATCCAACATATTAAAGACTCATAAAGATAAAACACTGTCTACGGCTGAATATTTCCGAATCTATCCATCATCTTCAATACCACCTAGAATGTTTGCCAACATAAAACTGCATAAAGAAAACTCTCCTCTCAGATTAATGCTTGATTTTGGAGGTGTCCACTATTTCCAAACTGCAAAAATGATCAACCTATGACTTGTAGATTCCCTGGGATTTGGAAACCACACTGTCAAATCATCATTTGAATTTGTGGAAAGAATAAAAAATGCTAAAATAGATTTGGAACACAAAATGACTGTATGCGATGTCAATGAACTTTATGGCTCAATTAACAGAAAAACCTCCATTATCATCATCAAAGATGAGTTAAATAAGAAAAAATTATCCAACAAAATGAATTGATTTTATAATACAATTCTTGAAGTGGCTGGATAACAACATATTGGCTAAATTTGAAAACAAATGGTATGTTATGAATGATGGTTGGCCAATAGGACTGCCAATGAGTGGAATTGTTGCTAGTATTGTCATAAACCATTATGAGAGCCAAATTCTTCCAAAACATTTCACAACAGATCCAACTCTCATATACACTCGATATGTTGACGACATTTTTATTGGAGCAAAACCTTCCGCCATTATCAACATATAAAATGAATTTCAAGCCATCTCAGGATTAACTCTTAACAAAACTGATGAAAACAAGATACAAGAAATAAAATATTTAGACTTTTTAAAAAAAGAGAGAACACATACCTAGATTATAAAATGATGATTAAACCACTGCACATAAGAGGTTACACAAGTCCAAAGTCTAACACCCCCAACATATACAAATGGGCAGGTATGAATGCTTTCCTATTTAGAAATCACCATTTATGTAAATACATAGCGGATAGGAAAAACAACATCGACAAATATATAAAAGAAATGACTAACATAGGCTTTAAACCCAATATGATCAATCAGAGAATAAAAACATTATATAGAAAACTCAGAAATAAACAGCCTAAAGACAATATGAAATACCTATCAATTCCTTTTATACATAATGTAACCTCAAATATCGCAAAAAAAATTACCTAACAATTTCAAATTTAGCTTCAGAACACCTCCCAATAAATAATTCCAAAGATACAATAGAAAAAGATCAAGTCCCTCATGTGGTCTATAAAATGGCATGCATTCATTTAGGCTGCCAGGCATCTTACTACGGTGAGACTCGCACTAACCTTAATACAAGAATTTACCAACACATGTATGTATACAACAGGGTTAAAAATAAAAATAAAGGAACATCGGTATTCTGGGACCACTGGGCAGCTGCTGGCCATGTGTTTGAACCTAGTTATGCCCGAGTGATTTGTACAGAAGAAAAGTTAAAGAAGCTTTTTACATTGCAAATGATCCCAGTGCCATTAATGGAAGAGAGGCATGCTTTGCTCTCTCTAAACAATGGACTAATTAAATATTGAAACTCATTTGCATATGTGTACAATAAATCAACAGTATTCATTCACAAAGCTATGAGTATGGGATTCGAACATTAAATCTCGAAAGTGCTAAGCAGACCTACTACACATTATTTTAAGTATAATTATACCTTCACTAACGCATGCGAAAAAAGTTGCATATTTATAATTAACAAAATTTAATAGAGGATCCACGGTCACTAGAATATCAATTATATATAACGCAACCTATTTAACTATCTGTATGTATAAAACACAGAGACAAAGAACCATTAAGTAATAATTAGTTATGAAATGTTAATAATTTAATAATAATTAATGAGAAACCGAATAAACAAGTAATGGTTTTATAAACTGATTAAATACTATGATGAATCTATTTACATTTCATAAAATTAGTAGAATCTGGGTTAAAGTAATTATTAGTAATGATTTGGATATTCTAATAGATTATATAATATTAATAGAACACAGATTATAATGATTAAATATGCAAATAAGAATTGAATAGATACGAAAACAAAGGCAACAGATACTCAAGACGGTGCGGTTTAATATGCTAATGGAGATATCAATTGTTAACACCGATTTATAATTTGAACGCTGACTAGCTCGATGAGAACTAAATGACCTTAATGAAAATGGATGAAATAAAGCTTTATTTACAGAAACCTATATTTAAATTCATTTATCCTGACCGTACCTTAAAATTTATTTATAGATATTACATGATTTACTGGATCAGTAATTATACTTCGTCAATCATTTGAAAGAAAGAGCAGTCATTTGCATGTTTAATCAAATCATTCTGATTAGAAACAATTTAACAAAAAGCAGTTACTTGCGTGTTTAATCAAATCATTCTAATTTGAAAGAAATTTTACTGAATGTTGTTTATAGCACACCTAAAGATGGTTTTAATGAGAGTGCAGTTAGCTTAAATAAGCTTTAAAATGACATTTCTAATGTATAAAATAATAATGAGGAAGAAGGATTGTTTACAGAAATCACAGCATTACGACTTATAGAAAATAGTCAGGCAATATAAAATATTAATTAAGAGTTGCGTTCTCACCTAAATGATGACACTAGAAATATTAAGTCCTTTTAGGATGAGAAGCTTCATTAATTTTGCAAAAGTAAGAAATCTGCTCGCACTTGTGACAGGGTGGTATTTGAGGAAATGGTTGGTAGGGATTCCATGGTTTGGCTTTTCTGACGTTATCCCATGCAAAGCCTTACTACAACATGACATTATCCTGGATATGATGCTTCCAAACTTCATTTCAAGATATGGCATAAGAAAATAATCCGGGACTACCTGTTATCAGGTTTGACAAAGCAAGATATACAAAGTTTTATAACATTATCGGGGGAGCAACGCTTATAAGATTCACATCTTTAATAGCACTGATGTGTTAACTAAGGCCCTCGTAAATTAATAAAATCTTGCGTAATGACATGACAAAATTAAACCAATCCGTAAAAAAAAACACATAAAGCTTAAATATTAATTAGAAAATCAAATGTAAGAGGGAAATAGGTGGTTCCCTTAGTTAAACAAATATAAGTACACTTAATGAATAAATAAAGACATAACACAAGTATCATGCTGGATGGCGTGCTAAGCAAATGATTGATAATAAAGGTAAGGCCATTAAGTTTACTTTAAAGAATATTAAAATTAACTAAATCAATATCGTAAAAATGACAGCATATAATTTGCCATTAAGCAAATAGAACAAAACCTTCACAAAATCAGAATATTACGGTCTATACCCATCATCATCAGTACCACCCAGGATTTTTGGAAGTGCCAAACACACAAAGACAACACACCGGTCCGATGACTTCAGCAGACTACATTATACAAACACAGCCAAGCGGGTGAACAACAAACTCATCCAGACATTGGGCTTTGGATCATACACTCTCAATTCATCTGCACAATTTGTATCCTCCATCAAATATTTAGAATTAAATCGAAACATGAAATTGGCCACCATAGATGTTTCTGAACTACTGGCTCTATCAATAGAGACAAATCGATCAAAATTGTCAGAGATGAACTTTTGGCACAAAAACAGTTTAACCTCAAGAAGACTTCATCCATGAGTTTCTATATTGGTTGGACAACAACGTGGGATTCTTTAAACACCAGTGGTTGTCCATGAAGCAAGGCTGGCATATGGGTTTACCACTGAGTGGTGTAATCATCAGCATCTTCCTGAACTACTATGAGAAGATCATACCTGGTTTAAACCCTGTATGCTTTCTAATATACACCAGATATGTGGACCACCTATTCATCACTGCCACCCCTGAGATCACACAAATCAAAGATGAATTGGAAACAGCACAGCGCTAGTTGTGAATGTCACAACTGAAGATACTCATCAACAAGTTAAATATCTGGATGGCAACATACAAAGAGAAAACAACCATTGCCATTACAGTATGGCCATCAAACCATTGGAGATCAAATGTCATAAACACCCCCAAGGTAACGCTCCAATAGAACAAAAATTATCTGGCTTAGCATCTTTTTTGCACAGAAACAGGCTGTTATGTGAAATTGAAACAGACACAAAAGGAAATGTAACAAAATACAGAGATGATTCATTGAAATTTAGGGTTCGGCAGTCCACTGTCAACAAAAAAATCTTACATGTTCAGAATAAACACCTTAACACCCACATCAGATAAGATAAATACGATTATTGCTACCATACACCTCCAATTTACAGTCAATTGCATTCCATCCTCAACAACAGATATCAGCTTTGCTTCCGAACCCCCTAAAACTCCAACAATTAACAATACTAAAGACTAAACTCTACCCCCATACAGTATATAATATTGCTTGCTTCAACAATAACTGTAAAGGCACATATTATGGGGAAAGCAGAGCATCTTTGTCCACACGATAGGCATAACATAAATATTCATACAATACAGCTCTCAACGATCCTTCTACCTTTTCAGTTTTCTGTCAGAACCAGAACACAAGTCACCATTAGTGTATTCCAGACAATCCCACAATTGTGTGTAGAGAAATGACTTAAAAGAAAAATCAAATAGGCCTTCTTCATCTCAAGAGACAAAGATGCCATAAACAGGAAGGACACGCAGGAAGGACGGACACGTGCTATGCTTTATTGAAGAAATGGGGATGTCTAGCATAATTAGCATATCATTAAATGTATTAGCAGTCAAGACATTATTATGAAGGCAAGATCCTTTGAAAGCGCTCAGTTCGTTTGTTTTATTTATCTATTTTGTAACAACACTTAATAGATTTGAGGACAACTGTGCCACACGTGCTAGAATATCCCATAATATTGAAATGGAGAAATTAAATAAGATCAGTTTACTAGTTTGAATCATTAGCATATTAAATCAAACATAATCAGACAAAATTATAATAAATGAAGTTTGCCACATTTAAAATAGCAAAATAGAAATAGTGTGAAACTCAGGAAATATGTTTAAAGAATAAAAAAGATTCATGCATTATATTTTACAGAATGAGAAAGTCATTAATTTCTTAAAATACTGATAATCGGCACTACACCACCAGTTACAGTATAACTTAAAGAGATTAAGATTACATAAATAAAGGCTTTAAAAAGCTCATGTTGGTGGCATGGATGGGTTGATATGTGTAGAAACAAAACACGGAAAACACGTTTGGTAATACAGAGGTTGACAAAATAATGGTTGGCATCTTTGGAGAATTAGTTTAGCATTTAATTAAAGCAGCCCTCAAGTGGTGATGGCATAGTACTTTCTTGAAATGATCGAGAAAGCAAATTTCTTTCCTCTATTCACAAGCTATGATTCAAAATTCGCAACACTTTATAAAATAAAAGCAAAGAGTGGCTAGCATAGAATTTTGGCTGTGTTTATGTCAATAAAATTTTCTAGAAACTTCTATTACATTGCCGCTGTAGGGGCCGGGATGTGCATTAGCACTTATCCTTTGATATTTACCTTTCAAAGATGACGAGATAAATTCTAGAGAATATTGTTTTAATCTATTTCAAGATTGGAAAGATTCAAGAACTATAATTTTCATTAGTATTAGGATTGCTTAATAAATCTAATGTAATAACATATTAAATTGAATGAAGTATGCTCTTTTGTCTATAATTTTGTGTTATGTTAATTATCTCTAGAATCTTCTCTGGTATTGCATTAGCTTAACAAAATACACAAATTATATAAATTACGAAATACAAAGTATATTTAGTAAACTGAATAAATATTATTCACAACACTTTTACGTATCTCTATTACATATACACACCTACACGTTTATTTGAGGCAATGGAAATTTTAAATATTTCCAAATTAAAACTAACAAATATTCTTTATTCAAAATAACACTTTAAAGCTTACAAAAGGAAAGTAATGACGTGTATATGTGTACTTGCTTCACTGTTTGCTGATATTAGAAACCTTAAACCAGAGTTTAAACATGTACATAGATGGGTTTCAACCTCTGGTTTAACGTTTCTAATAGCAAACAATGAAGCAAAAATATGTATGACAGATTTTAAATCCTTAATACTGATCACAGAAAACTCAAAAAACATTGAGATAGTATAGAGTGCCCAAGGGATTTGGTATGACATTCGACATAAACAAATCTACCTGTAGAACAAAAACTTTAAATTTTGGGTCATATTCTTCAATACAGGAAAAGTTTCTGGCTGATGAACAACAATTAATAGTGCCTTAAAATCCAAAATGATTACTACAGAAATGTTTGGGTTTCTTTAAGGTGAAGTCTACTTCGAAGAGATTTGTTTATCTAATAATTAATTAAGATAAATATTTTATCAGCGAACATTGAATGTTACAACGCAGACAGACCATGCTGTTCTTTAGCAGACGCCTCCTGGCCAGCCACTTCATTGTCAATTCCACAGTTTGCAACTGCTCTATCAGACGACGAGTATTCCAACTTTCTGCCAGAACATCCGAAGCATTCATAATTTCATTTGGAGGCACTATTGTCATGATAGCCACTCTAATTGCCATTATTTATAAAAAAAAACTGAATTCAACGCGTCAAAGCGAAAGTAGTTCAGAATTTGTCACGTGACAAAAGTACAGTAGTTCATAATTTTTACAGCAGGGACTTAGACTAAATAGAGCCTAAAAAAGTAAGTTTTCTTACATCCATTTTATTTATTAATCTTCGTGTAAAAAGTACATTTATAGTTAGATATACTTTATTTATAGTTATATATACAGTAAAGACCGCTAGATGTACATTCCAAGTGAAAAGTACGCATAAAAATGTAAGTTTTATTCCTTTTTTATTTATTAATATTTCCATTTAGACAGAGTTTATTTCTTGTTAGATAAACTGATTTAAAGTTGGATCTTTCTAATTGTGTCTATCTCCACTCTATTTATAGTTAATTTATTTACAGTTATATATACAGCGAAGACCGCTATAAGTGAAAAATACGCACGTAAATGTAAGTTTTTTTTTCTTTTTTATTTTATTAACATTTACACTTAGATATAGTTACATACACTTATTAAATTTGGATACAGTTATTAGAGGGGAAAAAGTAGTTCAGTTTTTTAAAAATAGAGGGCGAATGGTTCGGGTAGCTAAAAGTCAGTTTTACCAACAATTTTTATATTTATATAATACATATGTTTACTATATTCTAATTGCATTTACAGATTATGTTACGTTCGTATTACTATATTGCATAACCGTAATTTTGCCGTAACACTTTTGCACGGAAGGCAAAAAAAAGTAAAATACAGCTTTTATAATCAGTTCACATGAGCAAAAAAGTTTTCGTCCAGGCCAGCACTGGTTGAAAAATGGAACACAATTTCGAATGATTTAAAAAAAGTACAGATATAACGAATAGATCATTAACAATCATGGTTGTCTTTAACATAATATATTATTGAACCCATATAGGATCCAACTAAGCCATTTTGGTGTCCCCCAAAAATATTTAATATGCATATTATTATGATTGGCTTTGAAAGTTATTTCATTATCCAAATTAATGATTGTGATCATAGATTCTTATGTCTAGAAACAATTTTTAATCTCTGAATAGTTTGGTACAATGATAGACTGTAGCTCAAAATTGGTCGATCTCAGTCTATCTTTGTTATTTTCGGAACTCAAACTTACTTATGAACTCCCGAACAATAAATCTTTCGATTATTTTAAGGAATTTAATTCAATAAGGCAACTATTTAAGCAATTATTCTGATAGAAATATACTTTGGGGTGAACTCTACTAATTAAATTTAGTATTGAAATCCTTGTCATAACAATGCAAAGGCTACATGGCGATATTTTGCGAATAGTCTGTGTTTGCTTTTATATATATAGGATGGGAGAAAGAAGGGAAGAATGAAATATTCATGCATATAAAATTGTTTTATAAATAAAGATTATTTATTTTGTAAATATCGACAGATATATTCATATAATTAATATTCCCTTCATTAGAAGAATAGATTACTTTAGAAATTCATTTAGGTCACAATCCCAAAATTTTAGATAAAAAGGGGATTGATGCAAATGAAGCTCATAGTATGCAAATGAGATGGATTTTCTCTTCTCCCTTTCTTGTTGTTGAAGTAGAACAGGAAAGAATTAGAGTGTCATAAGCAATATATATAACTAAAAAGGTTAAACTAGAAAAGAGTGTGTTGATTTGCAATTATTTGGATTTACTAGCTCATAAAGAAGTTATGAAAATATTTATTATATTAGGATACTTTTTGGATATGGAGGGCTAGAAAAATGGGAATAGCACATTGGTTCCTACCCTAAGTATATTGTCCAGATCTTTATACCAACTATCATAAGCAACTAGGAAAAACTGAACTATGCAGATAAGTTGTAACAAAAAAAAGTTATTTAATGAAATGATAATACACTAACACCAAGCTTAACTATTCAACACTTGTTTGATCAGCAATAATACTAAAATCATTAAGAGGAGTTATTGAAATTAAACTGAGAGAGTGCAAAGCTCTCAAGCGCTTAGCCAATCAGATCGCAAATACTGAGACAGAGAATTTAACAAGAAGAGTGGTTCCACTCTCTTCTTTACTTATCTTTCTATATATCCAAGCCAGTCCAAAGTACTTAGATCTGAAAGCGTGAATCTTAAATATCTTCACACTCAACTCAGAGTTCTAATTATAAACATACAGTGTGAAATCTTTCGATTTACTACACAGTAGTTTTTCGATGCTATAACTTGCAGCAATATATGTAAATAATATTTATTTTACAAAGCGCAGATGGTATTGGAATTAAACTGAGAGAGTGCAAACCTCTCAAGCGCTTAGCCAATCAGATTGCAAATACTGAGACAGAGAATTTAACAAGAAAGGAGAGGTTCCACTCTCTTTTTTACTTGTCTTTCTATATATCCAAGCCAGTCCAAAGTACTTAGATCTGAAAGCGTGAATCTTAAATATCTTCACAGTCAACTCAGAGTTCTAATTATAAACATACAGCGTGAAATCTTTCGATTTACTACGCAGTAGTTTTTCGATGTTATAACTTGCAGCAATTCTCTGTCTCAGTATTTGCAATCTGGTTGGCTAAGCGCTTGAGAGGTTTGCACTCTCTCAGTTTAATTTCAATACCATCTGCGCTTTGTAAAATAAATATTATTTACATATATTGCTGCAAGTTATAACATCAAAAAACTACTGCATAGTAAATCGAAAGATTTCATGCTGTATGTTTATAATTAGAACTCAGTGAGTTGAGTGTGAAGATATTTAAGATTCACGCTTTCAGATCTAAGTACTTTGGACTGGCTTGGATATATAGAAAGACAAGTAAAGAAGAGAGTGGAACCACTCTTTTCTTGTTAAATTCTCTGTCTCAGTATTTGCGATCTGATTGGCTAAGCGCTTGAGAGGTTTGCACTCTCTCAGTTTAATTTCAATACCGTCTGTGCTTTGTAAAATAAATATTATTTACATATATTGCTGCAAGTTATAACATCGAAAAACTACTGCGTAGTAAATCGAAAGATTTTACTCTGTATGTTTATAATTAGAACTCAGTGAGTTGAGTGTGAAGATATTTAAGATTCACGCTTTCAGATCTAAGTACTTTGGACTGGCTTGGATATATAGAAAGACAAGTAAAGAAGAGAGTGGAACCACTCTTTTCTTGTTAAATTCTCTGTCTCAGTATTTGCGATCTGATTGGCTAAGCGCTTGAGAGGTTTGCACTCTCAGTTTAATTTCAATACCATCTGCGCTTTGTAAAATAAATATTATTTACATATATTGCTGCAAGTTATAACATCGAAAAACTACTGCGTAGTAAATTGAAAGATTTCACGCTGTATGTTTATAATTAGAACTCAGTGAGTTGAGTGTGAAGATATTTAAGATTCACGCTTTCAGATCTAAGTACTTTGGACTGGCTCGGATATATAGAAAGACAAGTAAAGAAGAGAGTGGAACCACTCTTTTCTTGTTAAATTCTGTCTCAGTATTTGTGATCTGATTGGCTAAGCGCTTGAGAGGTTTGCACTCTCGGTTTAATTTCAACACGCTTTGTAAAATAAGAGGTATGTAAAAGAAAATGAAAAAATTCAAGGACTAAAGCAGTAAGATATTTTGAAGGAAGGATTTTCAATATTTAATTATTATTTTTTTACCTTTTATATTAAAATAATACCGGAACTATTAAAGAATAAAAATATTAAACTTCAAAATATTCAAGGAATGAATTATGCTTTAATTTATGTATTATACAAATGAAAGTATTACTATAAAGACTGCATAAAATAATTTTATATATACCTATATGAGAGGTTTTAATAAAGAATTAGAGAAAATAAGATATGAACTTTTAATTATGATATTCGGCTTGATAAGCTTACGCAAAAGGAAATTACAAAAGACTATTTACTTTTTATTGTATTAATAAATTATTTATTAATGTCTGTCATTTTATATACATACGGAAACCAAGTATTGTTATAATGCCATTTTTGTATAAAATCTGCTAATATGATATAGACCACACATACAATTCTGAGAAAGCCCCTACAGCTATGAGAACATTCTCACCAATAAATAAAGTCTCTGGACATTATGGTTGTAGAAACAGTTGATAAATAATGATATTGTTATTGTAAATAACTTCAAGTAAACATTCTTATTTATGAAGGTTTGCTGCAGTGTTTCAATAAATAAAACAAAACAAAAAGATGGAGTTAATTTTATTTCTAGATGTACAAGATATGGTTCAAGAAGCCATCAAAATATATGAAGATCAAATTCGAGAAACAATTTTAAGCATGGGTGAGAGATTAGAAAGGCTGAAATTAAAAGATGAAGACTTCAAATTGAGGACTCTTTCATTAAAAGAACTTTTAAATAACACATATTGCAGAAAACAGGAAGAAGTAATTGTCACTATGAATGACATTTAGGTCGATTAAAAGAAAGAGTACAAGAAATTGATTTGATGAGACCGTAAAACAATGTAACGAAGAGAATAAATGTAATACAGAAGAGACAAAGTTTATTGAGAAGCAAGGAGATACAATAGTAAAAGGGCAATATTGACATTGCGAGAATTTTAATTATATTAATCAATTTATAAAAATCTAAACATAATAAAGATTTAGAAAAAATTAAAAGGTAATTTATTAAGTGGCATTTTTTATTTCTTCCTCAATAGCAGTTTTGCTAACAATACATATTTCTATTCTTAATGCATCAAACCATTCCCTACCTGTAATAGAGTTCAAACTGCCTTGTACTATGTACAATGGTAACTTACAGACTCTTTTTTTAATTCCTACACTTCTATTTTCCCTAATATTCTCATATTACTAGTAGTATCTTTCACTTTTAAACTAGTCCTCATTAATAAAGGAAGGTTCACACAATTTTGTTACTATTTTCTAGTCTTTGACTGCCATCATTGACATGCTCAATCCGCTATCAATTTCCATTTTCAAATTTGTATTTAATAATTTCACTGACATCATGAATTGGTTGCATTGAGCACAATGGGTATTATAGATCTCACATTTCTGCTTATTTCCCTTTGGAA
This sequence comes from Epiperipatus broadwayi, assembly GCA_028023455.1. Lineage (NCBI taxonomy): Eukaryota > Metazoa > Onychophora > Udeonychophora > Euonychophora > Peripatidae > Epiperipatus > Epiperipatus broadwayi. The sequence continues at coordinate 5,638,658 of JAQFVV010012403.1, read as the reverse complement.
AAGTGGTGATACACTACACTATTTTTCCCCATTAGTCCTACATGCTTTCTCCAAATAACCTACTCTTGCCACAGGCTCTATAATGCTCTGTTAAATCTACTTACTTAACATGTGATCTTTTTTTGCACAACAATAGCAAACAAGTTCTTTTGTCTTACTTTTAGCAGGTTGATATTTGTTTTCATTTAAACCCACTACCTTCATTATTATTAGTAAAACTTCCAAATTCCTTTGATTGGTGAAGCACTATTTCATGGGCTACTCCCAATTTGATTGCTTCTTCGTATGTCTAGTCTCGAGGCCTGTAACTGCTGTCTTAGCCTATTGTTGGACATCCCCCAAAGTAATTTTTCAAGTAGGCACCCTCTAATGCATCACCATAACTACAGCTCTTAGCAAGTTCCCTCAATATTTGATCATAGTCTTAAATGCATTCCCCTTTACTTTGCAATCTATTTTTAAAATGTATCCACACTATATGCTTAGAGGGTTTTGGGCTAAAAAAAATTTAGTTTTCCAATTACTACATATGGCAATTTCTTTGGTTCTTCATAATCGCATAACCAATTTGTGATTTCTATCACTTGTTGCCAGCATAGCAAAATGTGGCAACTTGAATGGGATCACCAACGGTCCCATTAATAAAAAAAAATTTCTCAATCCTTTCAAGATAAATTGGCCAATCCACAGAATTATTTATATTAAACTCATTTATTGTCACTTGTGGCACAGCCGTCATCTTAACTCTTATTACAAACAATTAATAAGAAAAAAATTATTTTTCTTTCTTTCCGAATACACAATTCTACCACAATACATTGAATTCGATCCTGTCAACTGTGCCAGTTTTCTGCTATGAACAGTTATCACAAATCCTACAATCAAGGATAAAGATGGTTCAGATTTCAACAGAAACAAAAGTAATTTGGAAACAAGTTATGCAATATTAAGATGTACCTAATAATGCTCAATATATATTATATATCAATAATATTACAACATGCATGGCTGAGGTGTAAATAAATTATAATAAAGCCAATGTGGTCTGTATAGTCTCTAGGTCCACTTTGGTATTTTCAATCGTGGAGTTTGCTGGGTTCCTCTGCAATCCTCCATACATGTGGCCACTTTGTAACTTCTGCAAGCATGATCAGTTCTCACGATAAGTGTAAAAAGGCTCCCCCCTTCTCTTATCTCCGAGTTTTTATATATTTCCCTGTAATGTGAAATGTTCTACTTGTTCTTTATCTTTTCAATTAATCATTTTCTAATCCGGCAACGCTTATTATTTTATCTCTAATTACGTTATTTCTGTAAGTTCTAGATATATCTATATATAGCACCATTAATAAATATATCCTTCCATGAAAACAATCAATGTTATATGTTCCTTTAAGAGTATATGTGAGAAGTGATTCTTATAATTAAAAGTCTTTCCCTTAAATATCTAAAAATACTTTTTTAGAAGTCTATCCTTAGCACAATATAGATATATCCTGAAACTGTAGAATGGGCATTATCAGTTCCAAAAATCTGAATGAACATGCAAATTATTTTCTGAAAATCACATATCATTAAATGGAATTTTTCTACTGTCTTTCTGCTATATTATTGGAGTTCATATTTCCCTTACAATAAATTTGGCAGAATATTTCCTACTCACTGTGATGAAATGTCTTTAATGCAGTACAGAGCATTGGTATCTGTACTGCATTTCATTATCTAAGCCACTTTTTTAATATTAAGTTTACTACAATGATTAAATAAATCCCCATTCTTAAACCAATAACCATCCAAAAATTATTGGATTTCTATTACTGCCTAATAAACTTTGGATCGTTTTTAATAAAACTTGCTAAACCAAATTCTTTACATTCAAGTCTTAAAGAATATTCTGCAAACTGTCCTTTGAATTGGGACTAATAACACAATCATCTTAAATCTAGAAGCTAAAATGAAGATTTAATTTTAATGTTTGGAATAAAAATCCCACCATTAAACCTATTTCATCTTGATATCTACTTTATGAAATTACTTACTAACTATTCCAAAGAGCAGACCACTGTTAGAGGTATGCAATCATCCTTAACTCAAATATCTCAATTTTCCCATTTCAGTAATATTACTCCCTTTTAGTTATGTAACTGCTGTGTAATATGAATAAATTTTTATGGGCAACCATCTAATTTTATATAATACTAAACTTACTCATTAACTGTATCAAATGCCTTGATCAAATTGACAAAAATAATTTACAATTATATCTTTGTTCTTAAGTAAATCTGTATTGCATCAATGTTTAATGGCAAATTTGGAACTGGAAGTGATCAATTTGATAAAATCCTTGAAAGTACTTTTGTCATAGTAGATATGATCTCGCAAAAATTATTACAATTCTTTCAGGTTCTTTTATTTTAAAATTGTAATTAAAAGAAGCGTCCTTAAAAAAATTGTAAATGCAAGCATATTCCAACTCCTCCAGAGATTCTGTCAATATCTGCACACCTTTCATTTTCAAGACTGCAAAAAGCTGCTTTAATCTTCTCAATCTGGATATCTCTATTCAAATTTAAATAAATTGATAGCATAGATATATCTTTGAATTCTGTCTTCAGAATTATGTGTCATTATTCAAAAACCCTGCTTGGTTTAATGCATATATAAGATGAACATTGGTGCCCCCCCCCCCCACACCTTCAATTTCTATAATTTCCAAACTTCATTTAGGCAGGCAATCTATTTCTCACATGTTGGATTATAAATTCATAGAGATGTGCAGTCCCTACTTCTCTTGAAGTTTAAAGTCAACCAATGTGGAGACTTGCGACTCTTTTTTGAAACTAGCTTTTTACACATTGTACAATCGCATTCTGTCTTGAATTTAATCTAATAACAAATCTCTAATTTGAACCCACTATTTATAATATACAGTGGAATTTTAAAACATGATAAAGTGTTATTTTCCATTTTGATTAATAATTTAATTACATTATCCTATTTTTCAATTTACATTTATTAAAACCAATTTTTTTGTTCTTTTTTAAAAAATCTTAAATCTTTTTAAATAAAAACATATTTTTTTTAAAAAAAAAACCACTTTTTTACATCAAAATATTTTACATTTTTGTTAAAATCAGAAAAATCAAAATTATTTGTATTAAATAAGAGATTTACAATTTGTATTTATTTTAAATAATATGCAGCATTTCCAAAAATATCAATTAACATTATTATATCTCAATCAATATGTGTGTGTTTATTTCTACTTTTCCTTTTTAAACTTTAAATATATATGTGCATATACACAAGTGTACCCTTCCGATCAGTACATTAGAAATTATCACATTTAAAATAGCTATTCATAAAGTTTTTCAACCAAAAAGAAGGCATTTTATTATAGGCATTATGGAATGTTTGATGTTAATCACATAATTAAAATTTAATTTGCAATATAAATTGTTTTTAATGAAACAAAAAGTTAATTTCTTATTCTTTGACTTCTTTTTGAACTATTTTAACCATGGTATTATAATGTGTATTACATAACTTTCTATTGAGATTATTATATTTGCAATCTCTGGTTACTACACATTTATTAATTACAATAAAATAATTTATTTTTAGATTGTTTGCAGAAATAGTTTCATCACATTTAATATTCATAATTATTAAAGCGTTTTTAAAGGTTTGAAATGTAATAGATTAAATTTTGAAATTATATAAAATTGTGTATGTTATATGAGAGAATGTGTGAGCACTTATGTTAGAGCAAAACTACAACTGCTTTTTCTCAATGTTTATTTACAAAATACAATTATTTACATTATTATAAAAACCAATCCTCATTTTTGTACAGTTTAACAGTGTCTTCATTATCTCTACGAGTACGAGTTACAGCACTCGCTTCACCTTTGGCTCTTACTCTCTGCCGTTCTTGCTTTTGCCTTTTCAATAAAGCTTTTTTAACTCGAGCTCTGATAACACTTTGATCAATGGTTGCCATGGAAGTTCTGCTTTGATTTGTAACTGATGGTGCAGATTCAGACACAGGCTGGGGATCTCGAAATGGTTGTAGAGATTTGTTCAAGGTACTGAAATTCACTATGAGTGAATCAGTATCACTTTCATCTTCAAGTAAATCATTTTCTTCTGGACATAAGCAATCAAGAGATTCAGTTGTGATACAATCTGAATCATCATGTTCTTTGACTAGTGCTTCAAACATTATATTTTCATCTTGAACATTTTTTTCAATTTCACCAGTAGAATTTTCATCTAGAGTTTTTTCTGGAGTATCTTCCTGATTTTCTTTTTCCAAACAAATATCACCATGAGCTTCAATTAAATCCTATTTGGGATTAAAAAAAAAAAAAGGACATTAAAACAAACAGAAAGCATTAAATAATTAAATTTTTAGTTGCTCAGGAAGTCATATGATGTTAGAATGATAAGTTACACTTCAATCCATTGACCTTTAACTGTCAAGCTTATCATTACACTAAATCACAATGCATATTGATAACACAAAAAAAAAAATATTTAAAAATTAAAAATTTTAAAATTAAAGTTTTAAATTACCATTAAAAAAAATTAAAGGATTAAAAATATTAGATTTATGTTCTTTAAAACTCAATAGTTAAAGGCTTGGCTAAAATTAGACCCAAGTCATAGAAATCTAAAAATATTAACTTTAATGCACTCATATATATCTAATAACAATTTACGAGGATTAATGAACTAATCATAACAAAACTCCTAAACCAAAATGACAAAGAATTAGACTTACAATAATAGTGCAAAGTGTCTTTTATTAATTAATTTTCCAAAGATTTTGATTTTAGAAAATACATTTATAAATACCGTGAAATGTTAGAATTATTAACAAAGTAAGAGAAGATGGAGAATCTATTATTAGAGATTTAAAAAAATAAATTGTAAGTTACTATGGAATAGATTGAGGGTATTGTGGAATGAATAAAAAAAAAAATGTCAGTTTTTTGTTTAATAGTAACAGCAGGTATGGCCAAAAAAAAAGTTACTGATTTAAAAACAAAAGCGATAAGATTAAATACCAATTATGAAAATGATGAATTTCACTATGTTAGTTTTGCTGGATGATAAATTGGATTTTTATATTTAATGTCTTTCTTTCCGAAATGGGAAGAAAAATTTTAAAAAGATATTTTTCAACATTTAAAAGTAAAGGAGTATACTTTTTTGAAAAAGTCATCTGTCTCCAAAAATGCCATCTGCAATTATTGAAGAAATATCAGGAAAACATTCAAACATTTTTCATGCCAAATGTAAAAGCACTGACGTAGATGAAAATCGATGATAATAATAAATAATTAAAATACTGTGATAGGTCAAAGAAGAAAAGATTATAGAAACTTATGTACTATGATTAAGAAATGAGAAGTTAAAAAAATAGCATAGCTTATGAATTCACATTGGATTAGGAATAATATTATAGGAGAGGATTTAAATTACTCTTTACTATTAATAAGATTGCAGGTAATTTTTAAAATATTAAATATTTGAGCCAAAAGAGAAATAAAAATTAAAAAATTAAGGGGAAAAAACTGCAAATTTGTTGTATAAGAAAATAAGCATAAATAGTAGAAGATTAAATAATAAAATAATTTCAAATATAAAATGAAAATTATTCAAGATTTATGAAAAATAAAGGCAGTAGATTGCAAGATGAATAAAATGACAAAAAAAAAAAAGTTTGTGAGTTAGAAATGACTTAACAAAAAAAACAACAGAGAAGAAAAAAATGAAAGTTTGTATGTGGATGTTAACAGTGATGGAGATGTAAAATATAATAAGATAAAGAAATTAATAAATAAAAAAGTCTGATAAATGGTATTTAAATTTTAAAACAAATTTAATAACTTTTTTCCTTAGGTACATATAAAGCAAAAGCTAGATTTTTATAACGTATGAAAAGATTGTAACAATATTAAAATATAAAATAGAGAATTTTAAAAAAAAGTGCAAGAAATAGAATGACTATTAGATGTACCTGGTTTTTGGTAAACAACAATGATAATAGTTCATAACTTATCCAACCAATAATCATTACCTTTAAATCATATTCTTAAAGCTTCCATTATTTTCTTCCCCTCTCTTTGACCATTTGCACTTTACAAGTCTCTTTCTTAATTTCAAATTCAATGATTTTTTTTATACTTTGCTATTGTTAATTTAATTTTTTTCTAGTTTCCCCAACATCATTTAACTTTCATAAATATTTAAAAGTATTATCACGTTGGACTAGTTTCTTAACTAAAAATTTATCATAATTGGTGTGTATAAACAAAATGAAAAAGATCTTGAGCCAACTTTTAAAGTTAGTTTCTGTACTCCTCCTAATCTTAATAAGTTGATTAACAACAAAAACGACAAATTACAAAAAGATACTCTGCAGATAGTATATGAAATTCCATACATAATACAGAAAATCTAGAGCTAATATCTCAATTAGATCAGCGCTGCACAAATATTTACATAGGTGTACTAAAAACAATCTGAAATATATCCAAGACCACTAAAAACAATTTGTTTAGAGCTTTAAACCACATACAGTCAATCTAGTGTGTATAGAGCATTATGACAAAAAAAAAAAGGCATAGTTTATTGCCAATCATAGAAATGTAATAAAAGAGAAAACAGCATCCAATTATCTAATAAATGGAATATTTAAATAAAAATGCATGCATATTCACATTACAGTTTAAATAAAGCAATAACAATAATTAATTTATGAGAACTAACATTACATGATCACCATCTCTTATACTAGCACATAATTGTTATCAAACACGGCAAAACTCTCCATACAGTAGTGCCACCCTGTGTCAACCAGAGTAATCAATGGATGCCAGAAGGCGAACAAAGAAACCATTTCATTATGCAGATGAACATATGCAAATTTGAATTTAATATTAATTTGATAATTTTACAAGTATCATTAATTAAAGATTCTTTGTAAATAAACAAGAAATAAGACAAACAATACCTTCATCTTATATCACGGCCAGAGTCGGTTTGTCCTTTAGAGCCACAAGGACCAAGCCCCATCAACAATTTTAACAATTTATTGAAAAAAAATTGTAAATTATACTAAATTTATATTTTTTTAATAGATTTTTAATATTATTACAATTATTTAGCTTTTTTTTTAAATAAAAAAATCTAAAATAAAAATGTAATTTATCTTCTGAATGCAATTTATTAAGATTTGTGACAGAAGAAATATATTCAAATATTGCAAAACAAAATAAATGATCCCACATTACAGATAACATTCATGAGTATTTTACATTGCAAGTACAATACAATTTTGTTTCAGTGTCCTCTTAGCTGTTCAATGATGAAGAAACATAAAACTTTTCATAATTTATTTTTTCATTTAATAAAGCTAACTGATGTTTGTTCTATTGTTTTTTGTAATTTTATTTAAACCATAAATTAAAATGAATAATGGAGACAATTTATTACCACTATAACTAGCTATAACAATGCTTTTGGTTTTAATTATATATTACAACTTGTTTGAAAATTCATTGCTTGTGCCCAACATTTTTCACATTTATAAGCCTTCGTTGAACTATTTCTTGTGTCTATTTTTATTATTTAGATATATAAATAATTTTTGCTTCATATACACACTTTATAAACCTTCTTTTCTATCTATAACTTGCTTTTGCTTTAAACAGTATTCTCCTATTTATTAACACTGCATTTTATTCAATATTAAATAAACTGTCTGTTTTTCACATTTATTTCTTGCAATGTTTAAATTGTTATTAAATAATGTCAATGTTTAAATTCTTTAACAATTTTCTTCAAAGAACTTCTTCCCATTCTTTAACAAAAAAATGTAAATATAACAAAAATGAAGTATTAAAAGCAGATAGTTTACTTCATTTCCTTTTTCAATTTACTCTATCAAATAATTTTGAAAAATTAGTATTTCCATTTCTAAATATCTCTCGACAATGGTTCTTATAAGCTTCAATTTTATCCATCCTTTTCTTCTTCTAAATTTTAAAATAAAAACTCATCTAATTTATTAATGATTCAATTTTTCTCATTTCAATACTTTCACCACCATGTTTTTCCATTTCCTTTTTTTACCATTTTATTAATCAACCCATTAGTAATTTAAAATGAATTACCTGATTAACTTTTTCTGATTGTTTTATCCAATCAATGGTTTTTTTTAAACTGTTTTAATTATCTAAGTTGTGATCTGTTCATTCAGCGTTTAATTCTATTCTGAAACCTTTCAGCCAAATGTATAAACTGAAATCTCTTTGTATCATATAATACAAGAAGTAGTTTCATTCTTTCAACTTTTCATAGTCTAATGTATCATAGTGTCATTATCTCCTTTCACACTATTTGGCATTATCTTTTTTTATGGAAATTTGAAGATTTATGTTTTAAACTGTCCTGCATAGTTTGCTGCAATGATAGAGTAACAAACTAGAGAAGGTTTATGGGTCATCCTCATCTTTGGCATTTCTGGCTCTCAAGCTTCTTATGAATTTCTAAGTAGTAAACCATTTGACTACATATTAATCTCATTTTACTATTAATTTAATAAATCAGCATTTATTTTTTATAGCGTCTGTATACAATTGTAATCACATTCATATCGGCTTTTTCAAACCAAATTGTGCAAACGCTTTTTGCGAGTGTTAAATAATAAATGAATACCCTCTGACCCATACAAGATATAGAATTTATGCAGCAATAAAAGGAATCCTCTTATTACTACGACTCAAATATTTATATATGAGCCAATCTGAAGTACTGGCACAGAAGGTGTGACTATAGAACAGTCACTTTTAATTACTATATATAACTTATGAATGAATGACGCCGATGAAATTTACTAGAATTTACTGAACGTCATTCCAACTGAAATTAATCATATATATAAATCAGCATTTATTTTTTATAGCGTCTGTATACCATTGTAATCACATTCATATCGGCTTTTTCAAACCAAATTGTGCAAACGCTTTTTGCGAGTGTTAAATAATAAAACACTCGCAAAAAGCGTTTGCACAATTTGGTTTGAAAAAGCCGATATGAATGTGATTACAATGGTATACAGACGCTATAAAAAATAAATGCTGATTTATATATATGATTAATTTCAGTTGGAATGACGTTCAGTAAATTCTAGTAAATTTCATCGGCGTCATTCATTCATAAGTTATATATAGTAATTAAAAGTGACTGTTCTATAGTCACACCCCCTGTGCCAGTACTTCAGATTGGCTCATATATAAATATTTGAGTCGTAGTAATAAGAGGATTCCTTTTATTGCTGCATAAATTCTATATCTTGTATGGGTCAGAGGGTATTCATTTATTATTTAACACTCGCAAAAAGCGTTTGCACAATTTGGTTTGAAAAAGCCGATATGAATGTGATATTAATTTAATAGTTAATATTATTTAAATATATAAAAAAAAAGTTATATTGTAAAGAGATGACTGTAATCATCATCATCATAAGTAATGCACGATATATGTTTAGGTTTAAATGTATAGATTATGAAATTATAGGGAGTTAGAGTCATGTTAAACAAATATATATATATGTGCTGTATGCACAGATAATGAAGCTAGAAAATATATATTTAAAAGCGAAATTTTACTAAAATTATAAAACTATTAAATTATAAGCTTAACACTTTCAAGAGACTACTTGCTCTCACTCGTAGCTGCTGTTGTTTGTTATAACTGCATTGTAGAAATGGAAATTTATGCAAATGAGTTATAACTGCCATTTCCGAGACAGTGCAAAGCATGCTTGTCTTCTACTGATGGACTTGGGTCGCTAGCCATATGAAACGCCTCTCTAATCTTGCATCGGGCATCATGTCTTTCAGAGTATACGACGCTGGCAAAGGTGGGTTCAAATTTATGGCCTGATACTCTTTCGTGTTCACAGACGATTTGCCTTCCTGCTTGGTTTTAGTTTTATTGTAGATATATGTGTGTTGCGCTACTCTATTGGCTATGTTAGTCTGGGTCTCCCCATAGTATGCAGCTTCGCAGTTGGATTGAGGGCAGATTATTTTGTACACCACATGAAGGATGAGCTTGGGTGTGATTCTGTGTTTTGAGTTATTTACAAGTCTGTTTGTGTTCGGAGGTGACCGGTTTTATATTTTAGTAAAATTTCACTTTTAAACATATATGTTCTAGCTTCATTATCTGTGCATACAGCACATATATATATATATTTGTTTATAATATTTAATGAAGTAATAATTTAAGTATTTCAAGTTATGTTTAAAATAATAAAGTGTATTCATTATTGACTGCCAGGCACTTTCTTTATCCACCATATTGTAATATAGATCAGGCATAAAGTATGTTTGATTATATGAAGAAATAAAAGGAAAAAGGATATATTTAAGTATGCTATGAATAGTATATTTTTAATGGTTAACATAATAAAAAGGCTTGGGATGCTTGTGCCATTATATAAAAGTTAATGCAAATTATTAGTTTAATGTCTTATTTTAAACAATAAGTACATTTGATAATGAGTTAAAATAAAAATAAAATGTGTTTTTTGTTAATATCTGATTTTGGACTTGTTTCCTTTAATGAGGTCGAATTCAAATTCCAGATGAATAATAAGAGTCACAAAGACCAATCTTGCATCAGTTTAAAGAGAATGAAAATGTCTATCTGATGGTACATGTTTCATTAAAGAGACATTAAACACTGAAAAGATGTACTGTTTCAAAGTTTAATCACTCTGAATTTTATGTGTGTGTGTGCATTAACTCGAACAAATATGTTTATGAAATTCTTTTGTGTGATCATTTAAAAAAAAGAGAGAGAGAAGAAATTAAATTAGTAATTAAAAATCTTTAATTAAGAAATGTTTAACTAAAAAAGGTTTTTAATTAAGATCTTAGGGAAGTAACCCGGACATGTTTTTAAATGTGATAGTTCTAATTTTGGTCTACTATGATAAAAAATACAGAGGTATTACAGAGGATATTCAATATATAGAGGGGACATGAATAATATAGGGTAGGAAACTGCATTAGTGAGTCAGCACAAAAAAAGGGATGTTTAGTAACAGCCAGCAGTCATTGCTAGAAGGACTTGTAAGCCGTTTAATATTAGAGCATAGTGTGGCTATATAAAAATAATCTTTGTGCAATAGATAATTTGACTATGCTGGATATCAGTTCAATCATCGTGCTGTTCGTTCCTCCTAGTATCTGTTAAAACATTCTAAGTGACTGCTTAATTATTTCCACCACCTTATTCTGAAAAACCAAGATGAAGGCCCTGCTTATCTAGATAATATGGGTGATAACCTGCTGTTTGCTGATGTATTGCCTGAAAAGTAATACTGATTGTTTTAAAAGAAAACCCTGGGACGAATATATATAAAAAAACTGTCTAATTGAAAAAAAGATTCTGTGAACAAGCTTATACCAACTATCAAATTAATAAGCAACCCGAGAAGTAATCCAAAGCAGCAGATAAGCATTTTAACCTGGACAATTCTGAAACATTAATCTAGCATAATGGATTGTATAGATCCCATAAATTATCTGTAAGTTTAGGAATTATTGTAAAATCTATGGCTAAGTATCTATATACATGTATTATATGATTACATTTATTTATTTTTTCTTTCTGTCATTTATGTTATTTCATATAAAATGTATCTTAACTGTTCTATGTTATAATGGACACTGGGTTACCAATTAATGTATTAAATCATTAGTTAATATTTTATTTTCTGTCATTTAGATTTGTCTATATCATTTTTATGTGTATATTTCTGAGAAGGAATGCTAATCAGTGTATTTGTGACTTTATGATTCTGTTTATTACTATCACTTAGTCATATTCAGTGTCTCATCCCGTGTATTAGTTTAGTACTTAAATATATCATCAACATTATCCAGACCATGTCCAAATTCATTCTCTAAACTGTGCTGTTGCCAGAATATTAAGAAATGTTAGGTTATAGAGCTGAGGTCCGTCTTGTGTTCATTGGTAGATCTTTTGTGATAGAAGATGGTGTCCTGAGGCTATAGTCATTGTCATGGGTCTCTAAGTTAAACTATCAATGTGAAGTGATCTTGAGACCATCAGATAGGTACCAAAAATTATGATGATCATGAAATATAGCCAGGGTTTATGGTGAACATACAGGAGTGATAGGAGGGATAAACATCCATTTGATCATTATCATCAATTCTGAATTAGAACCGTATGGGAAATATCAATAATAAATGAGAGGTTATGGTCAACATTAATAGTTCCCTGGATGTAAATGCCTCATTAACAGTTATAGCCAATTCTGTTATGTTAATTTTTCTGTAAGATTAATGTGCACTTTTTTTAAAAAACAAACAAACAACAATATGATAAATTAATGCATTGGATTGGCATGAGTGCAATTTCTTTTTTATGTTTCACATCACGCTGCATAGCTCTAATAATTTATAATTTACTTTTCACATTCTCCTATGAAAGGACAATTTAAAAAAATGCTTTCGACTAAACAAAAAAATAAAAATGGAAAACAAATTCAATTTTTTAAAGCTTTTTTGGGATCAAATTATATTGTTTGAGCATAAATTATGAAAAAGTTAACGAAAGTCACTACAAAAAATATGAAATCAAAGAAATGATAAACTTTAACTACTAAAGCTTTATAAATTAATTTTTTATTTGTTAGTAAAGATACTATACAGATATAAAAATAAATTTAAATATAATATTTAATATAAATCTTTATTCATTACCATTCAATGATTATTTATATGTATTTTTTAAATTATTGGATTTTTATTGAGTGTAATATGCAAATACTTTTGATACAAATAATGTTCACATTCTTATAATAAGGAAACTGTCTTAGAATAAAGTACTGCAATTTTATAATACTTACTGGGAAATACTATAAAATATTTTAAGCATACAGGAATTCCATTCGATATAGTTTTCTTTAATTATTAACTGCTGTTTATGTATTATTCAATATTTTCATTTAGCTGAACATCCATCTATCCCATTTACAATGGATAAATAAGACAACTATATTTGTTATCACTACTGTAACACTAGTGAGATATATGTTATAAAACCTACATATATCTGTGCTACATGTTTATAATTCAAAATATATGATTAAATTTAGTAAGAAAGAAAAGAATAGTTGAAGAAATAATTAGCTAAGTAGATTTTTTTTTTTTAAAAAACGCAATTTTGTAAAATAAAAAGATTGTGTTATATTGTCTGTTAAAATTAAACTAAGAGAGTGCAAATTTCTCAAGCGCTTATGACTACCAACAGCCAATCAGATCTTAAGCACTGGGACAGAGAATTTAACAAGAAAAGAGTGGTTCCCACTCTCTTCTTTAGTTGTCTTTCTATATATCCAAGCCAGCCCAAAGTACTTATATCTGAAAGCGTGAAACTTAAATATCATCACACTTAATTAACTGAGTTCAAATTATAAACATACAACGTGAAATCCGCTGCTGTATGTTTATTACTTGAACTCAGTTAATTAAGTATGATGATATTTAAGATTCACGCTTTCAGATATAAGTACTTTGGACTGGCTTGGATATATAGAAAGACAAGTAAAGAAGAGAGTGGGAACCACTCTTTTCTTGTTAAATTCTCTGTCCCAGTACTTAAGATCTGATTGGCTGTTGGTAGTCATAAGCGTTTGAGAAATTTGCACTCTCTCAGTTTAATTTCAATACCGTCTGCGCTTTATAAAATAATATTACTTACATATATTGCTGCAAAGTTATAACATCAAAAAACTACTGCGTAGTAAATCGAAAGATTTCACGCTGTATGTTTATAATTTGAACTCGGTTAATTAAGTGTGATGATATTTAAGATTCATGCTTTCAGATATAAGTACTTTGGACTGGCTTGGATATATAGAAAGACAAGTAAAGAAGAGAGTGGGAGCCATTCTTTTCTTGTTAAATTTTCGGTCCCAGTGCTTAAGATCTGATTGGCTGTTGGTAGTCATAAGTGCTTGAGAAATTTGCACTCTCTCAGTTTAATTTTAATACCGTCTGCGCTTTATAAAATAATATTGTCTGTTAAAATAGAATAAAACTATTTATTGAGAGCAGGTGGGGAAAATCTAAAATGGAAAAAGATTTAAAACTCACTCTCTCCTTTTTAAAGAAATTAAGAGTCAAATGTATAAAAATAAGTGTAAAAATAAATATTAGTGAAAAATCTAAAATAAAAAGGATTAATTAATTAATCAGTATAAGAAAACTTTTTGAATGCCAGTAAAGATTGCTGACTGATAATAAAATCGAAACCAATAATGGTAATAATTAAAAACTATGTAAGCTATCTATTTGGTAAATGCGAAGGGATAGTAAATTAATCTAGAAAAAAGATTAGATTAAGGAAAAATGTAAAAATCAATTAGATTAAAGAAAATGTAAAATTTAATAAAAAAAAAAACAGATTTAAAGTATGATAAAAACTAAAATATGATAAGGAAAAGAACAATGGAAGAGGGAAAAAAAGTATAAAAGTTACAACCTATTATTATTATTATTCCACTCTTGAGTCTGTAAGTCATTCTGGTCTTCATTGTGTGGATTATGTTATTCATTGCTCCAGAGATTCAAAAATCTAAGGACAGAATAGAGCCAGTAATTACTGCTGTGAAAAATATTGCAGAAGCCGCAGAACTACAAACATGTGTTGGTAGACCGTCTTAGAAGTGTTTGGCTGAGCTTCAGACCCCAAAGTCCTTTGCTAAAATCAACTATCCACGCCTGCAACCAATGCCCGGAACTTATGCCAAAGCATAAAATAGACACTGCCGTTACTCTCTCCAATTGTCAAGCTGAAGAATGGAAAACAAGTCTGAAACAATTGATGGAGACCAAAAAGCCAACCAGTTGGAAAGTAACACTGATGCACCAAAATTACAAGAACTGTCATTTAATATCATGAAAGCCTAGGTAAATATATTTTTTTGTAATAATTGTCTATAGACCCTTTATAATTTTTAAAATGAAATGGAACTTAACGAAGGACTATTATAAAAATTAGCCTGATTAATTATTTATATTTGTGTAAAGTATTAGATTGTTATATTATATTATATATGGGTGCTTGAATAAATATTAATGTTTGCTTAATTATTATTTGGTCTATTTTCTCTCTCTCTTGTCATTGTATCACCATTTATTTAGAGATACAAGTGTTTATATGTGTTAAGTTAATGCACTGGACCCATTGATTAAGTGTAAGAGTTAGCTTGGGATATTTCAAGTGCTGGATTGGGTATCTGTCGTACTAAGCATGCTATATATAACATATGGTCGGTTGGTGCCGAGTTTGATCCTTAAAACAAATAAAATCCTTTGGATAGCAGGTTTTATTCCACCAGTCGAAGTGTACTGCGGTCAGGAAATGTGATTGTATTATGCTTTGTATAGCCCGAGCTGACCATGGGTATTGTTGATGGCTATGTTATTGATGGCTATGCTATTAATGGTATTTTCACCTCTGCTTGAAATGCCGTTCCGTTCCCATAAGATTTAGAGATATAATTGAATAATTGTATAAGGAAATAACAAATATAAAAAATATTGTTTAACAAATGAATGTTATGAAAGATATAAAATAATAATTATCCAGAAAAATATGTAATGAAACTATTAAAGTAAAAGATTAAAACTTAGTTAAAAGCAAGATATCAAAAGATATTAAAAGGTTAGATTAAAATGTATTTAAACCCAGCAAGAAGAAGGATTATTTGAAGAAACCCGGCACAAATGCCATCCAAGTGGGTGCCGATTTACCATAAATGACCCAGCATAATTAGAATTTAAAATTATGAAGTCCGAAACTAAAAATTAAATGCTAAATTGTGAAATAACAAAAGTGAAATCAGTGAGCAATGTGAGAAGAGAAATAGACTAAAGAAAACAAATTATAATATTAAGAATTAGAATAATTAAAAATATAAAACAAAAAGAATAAGATACGTAATGTAAATAAAAAGGAGAGAGATAAATAATTTATTATTGGGGTTTTGTTTATAGTCAGGTGGAAATTAGAGGACTGATGGTTTTGAATTAGTCGAACACTTTGTTCGATTTAGTAAAAATAATGAAAATAAAAGATCAGGAAGTCACTGATAAAATAGAAAAGAATAACATAAAAGAAAATGAAATTATCAAATGGTTTGAGAAATACACAGAAAAATTCGAAAAACAAACAGAACAGTTAATAATGGAAATGAGCATAGCATGACTAGAAATTTATAACCATTTTAAAAGTTACTGATCAATTTATATTCTAAATTCAGTCCATAAGCATTAATTATTCAGGTTACTGATATTTTATTATTTAATATAGAAGGAAGAAATTATCCACAACTTTTATAAAAAATACTACTATATCTAATTTAAATTCGTAAACTTCATTAAGTCCATAAATTAGTGCAGTAATAAAGTGATGGCTCAAAAGTTAAAAGATTTCTGAATCGAAGCTCAAATTAATCATTTCCTGTGTGAAAATGTCACATGACCTCCTGAGCAACAAATTTTTAATTATTTTATTATTATTTCATAACTGTATATTACTGGACAGTCTTTGTTTAAAAGAATCTATGCAGCAGCAATTTTTTTTTTAAAAAACAATTATAAATATTAATTCTTAGCAAGCAATTAATTATTAGTATCAAACTAATTTAATTATAATATAGGAAATTGTAAAAAAATGTTAATATACCTCAGAGTCTTGTAAATCTTTTTCTTTAATGAAACCACTTGCAGAAACTTCTACATCCAAATGATGTTCACATCTATTTAGTATAAAATTTTGAAGATGTAAATATAATTTTTTTTTTAAATATTATTTCCAAAATTTAATGTACTTAATTAATTCTATATCCTAAATCTTTTAAAATTATATATGAAATTAATCTCATCTTCTCATCATTTTTTAATTTAGAATATAGTATTAATAATAACAACAATTGAATGTTACTATATTTGAACTGTATACTTCTTGTTTATATACATATAAACACACATCCATTTTCATGCGTGTGTATGTTGGAATAAATCCTTCTTTACGCCATGCAAGAGATACTTAAAAAACAAAATGAATATTTTTTTTATATATTATTAATAAGCAATAATATTTTTTAATCTTCTAAACTTCAAAAAGAATTAGCTTAAAAGTTTTTCACTTTTTTAAATTGTTATACAGGTAGATTACTATTGATCCAAAATCCTTTGTTTCAGGACTTTTTTGGATTTATGAATTTTTCAAATTTCAATGATAAATCATTTTTCCCTTCATTATAAACTCAAACTCTGCTGAAAATTTAAATAAACGTTATTGTTACTATTTATAGTTCATATACATCAAAATATTATTTCTCATACAACTGATACACATGACCACAAACATATGAAAAAGACAAATGATCTCCAATAGACATATTTTGTACTGAACCAGCACTCATCAGTTGGTCCAGATCATCACTTCGACACACACATACAATCAATGCTTGGTTTCTATTAAAATAGCAAATCTTCAAACTTTAATGGATGGTGGAATAGATTGAAGCCTAATTATTAAATTTTGAAGATTTTCTATCTTAACATAAACTGAGCATTGATTATATCAGAGATGATTATCTGGACCAACTGATGAGTGCTGGTTCAGCACAAAGTATGAATATCGGAGATCATTTATCTTTTTCACATGTTTGTGATCAAGTGTATAGGTTGTATGAGATAGAGTGAATGGCTGAAGGGAGCTTGAAAGTCTGTGTTCAAATCCCCTATATTACATTTAAACCCCAAGTATATGAATTATGCGTATATTTCAAAAATAAAATGCTCATTATAAACTGTATAAATTAATTTTATTAATAATAATACAACTCTTTAAAATCCAGAATATATTTATATTTATATTACCACAAAATTTAGACATAACTGTAATTAAAACAATAAATCAAAACAAAATGTGCAATTTTGTTTGGATAATAGAAGTTCTTGTATTAATGGTGTTTGAATTAGTGGTGGTCTACCATTATAAGATTGCACTTGCTCCAACATTTATTAAGTTCTATAAACAATTAAATTCTAAAAACTGCAAAATATCACACCAGAAAGTGATTGATGAATGAAACTATTATTTAATATATTTATTAAAAATCAAAACAGCTCAAAAACCATAATGAAGGATTCATCACCAATATATGTATATTATTATTAGCAACAATTTATAAACACTTAACGCCGATTCTAATTTCATTAAGAAAAACATAGGAACTCAAAAAATATTACTTTGCAATGGCCACATAAATCAATGAACCACAAATATTTCCATAGGATACCTATATATTGTAATAATTTTAATACTGTAAATAAACAATGCCTACTAAATGTATAATACTAAAAATATATAATATTAAAAAGTAATAAACTCCAAATGCACATACCATAAGAGTAATTTACAACCTAGACTTTCTAGAGTCATTTTAATAAACTTACAAATTCATCGATCAGATAAAAAGTTGTCCATTTCTAAGTAGCACATTATACGGATAGTAAAATCAATTATAGATACTTGAAGGTGTGAAATGTTACATTATCAGTGATCTTCATAATATCTTCATCAACTAACGTTTTCAAAATAACAAGATGTAAATTCTAGTATTTTTAATAATCAAATTACTTACTATTCAGGAATTCATAAGAAGTTAGAGAACAGAAAGTGACACAGCTTAATTATAGACCATGATCTTTGAGACCACCAGAGTTTGTTACTCTACTTAATGCACTAAACCATATAAGACTATTCATAAATAAATAGTATTTAAATATACTAGCTGTAAGAATATATAATATTTATAGAATAATAAATTCCAAATATCACATTTGTACAAACCTTCCTGCATCTAGTAATTACTCTGGCTTGCACTGAGCGGTGCTACTGTATGAAGAGTTTTGCCCCTGTGTAAATTCCAAATATGCATACCTTAAGAATAATTTACAAGCGATATTTTCTAGTCATTTTAATAAACTTGCAAATAACATGCTTTCATACCAATGCCAATTTACTACTCAGACAAATATTAGTCCATTTTTATTTGACTTCCATGATGTGCATATTAAAAGCTTACTATATATTTTTAGTGTTATATATTTAATATCTATTGCTTACTTATAGGTTAATATAATTATTATAATTTTAATTTTAATCGTTATCTAAAATTGTGAGCTAGTTTGATTGAGATACTATGAAGATCATTGTTAATAACCATTGATACCTTTATTCTTTTCTATTTACCTTTTCTTGCTAATTCACAATTATATTTTCTTATATCATTATTAACTCGTTTTCATACCATTTTACAAATTTCTAGATATTCAATCCTTGGAAGCGAATCACTTTTATATATTTTCATTTCTGTTTTCTTTGTACCAAGTTGCAGTTCTTAATATTATATCAATTGTTTTTCTACTGTTTTCATTCAAATCAGAATCTTCTTCAAAATCTGTTAATATTGTAAAATGATTTGCAAGTTCTAATTTAAATTCATTGGAATGCTTCCGAGGATTAGGAATACCAACTATGAATACCGTTTTTCTTAATAATTTTTGTCTCTCTAGTTTTGCGTTAACATGTATTTTACACCTCTCTAATTGAAAATCATTTCCTGGGTTAAATTTATTAAGAACATTACAATCTTTGAAATACATACTTTCTGTTAGTCAAAATATAATTCAACTTTGCCATAACTTCATTCGGATGTTTCCATTTCCATTTAGGAATTTTTCTCAAAGCAAGAATTCATAAAATAAAGTTTTTTTTTTTTTTTGTGAATGCTTCAAATCTCTGTTCTCTCTCATTTCTATCATCATAACCAAATTTATCCATAGTACTTTTATCTTTCAATCATTTACTAATTGTAGGATTAACTGTCTCTCGTGACAATTTAAAAATGTTATTTGATTCGATCAAAAGCCTTTTGTACATCCATATAATAATTCTCTACTTTTTTATCACAATGAGAACTTGTTGGGGCATAAATCCGAATTATATGCATTTGGCACCTTCCATTAAGTTGATTATCCAAGCTTGTCACTCTGTCTAATAAACATTAAATCTCCACAACATTGCTCTTTTTTATTTATTTGTGCCTCCAATATTTGTGCCTTTGTAGCAAAGTACACATCCACTTTTAAAATCAATTGCCTCTTCATATTTTCTTGTAACTTCACAAAATCCGACAATGTCCCATTCAATCTTAGACAGTTCTTCCAATTTGTAAAATATTCTTTCACTTGAAAGAGTTGTAGGTATTTAAATAAAAGACCATCATCAAATGGCAGAATAGGTCTACAATAGTACTTAGTGGCCTCCTGAGAATAAAGCCATATAGTTTTGCCCATCATGATTGTAAATATTTATTAAAAATAGGAAGAGATCATTCACACACACTTTCATCTTGCCTTTAAAAAATCTCAACTGATATTTCAGTTAAAAACTATTGGGCAACTGAGAAGTCGGATCACAATGTTTCTTGATTTTAAGCTCAGAGGTAAAAAGCTAATAAACTCTCACATTAGTTCCATGTATGTTGGTGAGTAGTCCATCAAAGTTCATATACTATAAGAATAATCATATAGTAATAACAGCTGCAATGTCAAGAACATATGGAGTGGACATTAGGGATTTATCCTGCTCAGTTCCTTTAAGGCTTTAAAAAGGAATCAGTCTCCTTTCAGATAACAGCAAATTCATTTCTGCAGCTATTAAAACAGGCAAAACTCACTATACATATTGCCACACACAGCAAGCTAGAGTAATCAATGGATGCCAGAAGGCTTTGTGCACAAGCTGTATAGTGAGTTTTGCCTTTTTTAAAGCAGTTACACACAAGCATAAGAAGTGGTGATCATGTGATGTTTATTCTGGAGCTATTATTTATATATACGATTGTAAACATTAACTGAAGTAAAAATTAAAACCCAAGGCTCATGATGTTAATAATTACTTATTTCCAATCATTAAGACAGTTGACAACTTTAAAATTAACAAGATTGTTAATGACCACTAAACATCACATGATCACTATCTCATACTAGCACCCAATTGTTATTAAACAAATCAAAACAAAGCAAAGCAAAACTCTCCATATAGTAGTGCCATCTTGTGCTAACAAGAGCAATCAATGGATGCCAGAAGGCTTGTGCATAAAATCCCTATCTAGTGCCTACTCATCCAATATCCCCAGACTAGTTTCTGGCTTGTGGCCTTCATCAGTGAGGAGCCTTGGATCTGAGAGCACTGCACCTAGATCTTAGGATCTAATGCAACTTCCGGCAGCCACCTTTTATCTCTACTTAACTATAAAACTATGAGAATGAAATTGAAAACTCAATTAATATTTTCAATCCAAGTTCAATAGCTTATATAGAAATGTGTCTGAACTCAATTCAGCATCCATACATTTTGGTGTCTTTTGGCTCTTCAACAACCATAGCCACCACTATCCTATTAGGCAGGATTGGTGTTAAACCACTAAACATCACATGATCACTATCTCATACTAGCACATAATTGTTATTAAACAATTCAAAACAAAGCAAAGCAAAACTCTCCATATAGTAGTGCCATCTTGTGCTAACAAGAGCAATCAATGCATGCCAGAAGGCTTGTGCATAAAATCCCTATCTAGTGCCTACTCATCCAATATCCCCAGACTAGTTTCTGGTGTGTGGCCTTCATCAGTGAGGAGCCTTGGATCTGAGAGCACTACACCTAGATCTTAGGATCTAATTCAACCCTCCAGCACCCACCTTTTAACTCTATTTAACTACAAAACTATGAGAGTTATGCACAAGCTTTCTGGCATCCATTGATGGCTCTTGTTAGCACAAGATGGCACTACTATATAGAGAGTTTTGCTTTGCTTTGTTTTGAATTGTTTAATAACAATTATGTGCTAGTATGAGATAGTGATCATGTGATGGTTAGTGGTTTAACACTAATCCTGCCTAATAGGATAGTGGTGGCTATGGTTGTTGAAGAGCCAGACACCAAAATGTATGGGTGCTGAATTGAGTTCAGACCCATATGACTATATAAGCTATTGAGCTTGGATTGAAAATATTAATTGTGTTTTCAATTTCATTCTCAAAGTTTTGTAGCTAAATAGAGTTAAAAGGTGGGTGCTGGAGGGTTGCATTAGATCCTAAGACCTAGATGCAGTGCTCTCAGACCCAAGGCTCCTCACTGATGAAGGCCACAAGCCAGAAACTAATCTGGGAATATTGGATGAGTAGGCACTAGTAGGGATTTTACGCACACTTCTGGCATCCATTGATTGCTCTTGTTAGCACAAGATGGCACTACTATATGGAGAGTTTTGATTTGCTTTGTTTTGAATTGTTTAAGATTGTTAATGTTTATCTTATTAGAAATGTCAATGTCATTGCAAGACATTAATAAGGAAGATAAAGCTAGAGAAGATAATATGGTGTATAATATGTGCGCGCGCGCATGACTCATTGTATGGTAAACTTGTTATAAGTTAAAGTGCATCCATTGATTGCTCTTGTTAGCACAAGATGGCACTACTATATGGAGAGTTTTGATTTGCTTTGTTTTGAATTGTTTAAGATTGTTAATGTTTATCTTATTAGAAATGTCAATGTCATTGCAAAACATTAATAAGGAAGATAAAGCTAGAGAAGATAATATGGTGTATAATATGTGCGCGCGCGCATGACTCATTGTATGGTAAACTTGTTATAAGTTAAAGTGTGACAAGACACTAAATATGCTGAACAGAAGGCTTACATTCAATACCGAAAACATTCTTAAACTGATGTCCTTTTGCAGATCTCTCTTGATGATGTATACAATAATTAAATTCACTATTTATATAAAGAATAAAAAAAAATTTCCAATTTATTCTGGAACCATCCACTGTAAGCTTGAGCGACTAATGCATAGCAAATAGTAAGACTATTATATCTATATTCTAAACTATTTTCTGGCTTGCGATCTTTGTCAGCAAGAGCATTGATCATATCACAGAACACTCTTGTTCCAAATAAGTTACTCAAAAGTATTTTGCAGGCAGACTCATAACAAGTCATTTTGATAAACTTGCAAATGCGATTTTACTTTTCATTTATTAATGCCCATTCATTCAATTTGACAAAAGAAGAATTCCTCTTTCATCTGACCTCCAACCATATGTATTGTAAATAAATCAACGTTGATATCCAAAAGGCTGAAACTTACTACTAGTGGCGATCTTAGTTTACAAATTAATCAAGTCAGCATAAAGTTTCATATATTATTTTAAATAATAACCTTTTCAAATATCAATATTGATTTATTTACAATATATATGGTTGGAGGTCATTCTCCTTTTGTCAGACTGAATGAATGGGCATTGATAAATGAAAAGTAAAATTGTATTTGCAAACTCGTTATGAGTCTGCCAGAAAAATAGTTCCGAGTAGTATATTTCGAATGAGAGTGTTCTGTGATATGATTATAATCCTAAGCATTACTTATTCAAGCAGTAGTAAAAGTTTTTTAAGCGCTGTTGAAATTAGTAATAACAGAGCATTGGATATAATACATGGATGCATTTAGAAGTCTCCTTTAAGCTATCGAAGTAAAATAACCTGAAAACCAAAAATCCTGATCAACTTTCTTATACAGATCTAATATCACATCAGTAACTATAAATTTTTTTGAAATGTTTTATGCTACACAGCTTATTTTATTCGTTGTCCCGAATGTTTAATATTAATAAAACATCATGATTCTTCTCTCCTAATTAACATATATGTTAATAAGCTGAAGAAATTGGTGTCTGAGTTTCGTCATTATAAAGACCAAAATTAAGTATTCTATAATTCCTCTTCTAGCATTAATTTTAACAAGTTACAGCAGTAATTACTATTATATTATTTAATATTTCCTGCACACAAACCATAATCAAAGCAAACTTTTTATGCCCCCCCCCCCCCAAATTTAATTCAATATCATTTATAATGTTCATTTTCTATTTACTTAAAATATAAAAAAGGTTTAAAAAGAAAGTTTTCACTTCATACCAACAAGAACAATTCAGTGTATTACAAAAAAAAATACAATTTGTGCAAAACAAAAAGTATAATAATTAGACATGATCTCCTGGTTCCTATTATTTACCTCGGATAGTATCAGAATGATATCACGACATTTAACACAAAAGTATTGGATGCTTCAACCAAGAATTTAGGCACAACTGAATTGTGCGTAAAATTCTATTTATTAGTTGCATAATTGGAATTACAATTCTTCTGATGATTATACTGTCATCATCATCATCTTTGATTCTGATGTGTAGATTATATAATTGAAGAGAACAATTATTTTTATCGCCGCTTATTTAAATACATTTCCAGTAGAAAAGATTTAACTTTGAAATGACATCATCATTTAGTATGCATAATAAACTCTATTAATAATAATCAATTGGTTTATTGCTTGGGAGTTCGTAAGAAGTCTGAGTTATTGAAATTAAAAATAAGCCACAATCCACAGACCTTGAGTTAGAATTCACCACACTACCATTACATTAAACTATATAGAACGTAACCTCCACTGGAAAAATTGAAATATATTCAAAGAGAGGCTCTTCTAATATTGTTTCTTTCTATGGTAGCTGCTGAGATATAAGTTTTTATTATTGTAAATGTTGTACAAATTAAGTTTTAAAATTTAAAAATCATAATATATATATGTTTAATTACAACAACAAAAACATATTTTAAACTATTACTTACTCAATGTCACTAAATTTTGGATACAGTTCACTTTCATAACCAAAACGCCTTTTAAAAAATGTGCGAACACATTCAACATCTCTATTGAAGTACCTGAGGAAAAAAAGAAACTATAGATATGTACATATATATAAAAAGAATGAAACTATAATGGAAATTTTTCTGTCTATTAAACTAGATTAAAATCTCTAAAGCTTCACAAAGTAATGCAATTAATGTTAAAAGTAATAGTATAAAGATGCAATTTTATTAATTATGTAACTTATTTCAATGAATATATACAATATTGTATAACCTTATAAAATGTTTTCAATAAAAACACTAGCCATAATAATTTGGTCTTTTTAAAAAAATTTGTTAGGATTCAAAGCACTACAATAATATTTGTCAATTCTATATATTCGTTAAAATTACTATATAGAAATAATATGACTGTTAAATCAATTGTATTACTTATATTCAACGACAGAAAATGTAATCATAAATTTCTGATTCATCCATTTTTCTTTTTGTTTAAATTTTAACCATTAATTATTACTATTCAGGATAGCGTACACCGCCATAAGCTGGTTTTAGCTATTACTTACTTTTAATATTGGCATGTTGAACACTGTAGAGTTTATTCCAGAAATATTTTGCTTATTATATTCATAATTGTGTATGGTTAACATCAATATTGTTTTGACATTTAGATGGGATCACACCTTGAGTAGCAAAATCTTTTAAATCATTTTCAATATATACGCAAAATTGGCATAAAGACTTCTACTTATAGGACAATGGTAGGTTTGATTCTGTTGAAACATTAATACAATTTTGACAATAACAAAAAACAATTGTATACATAAATGAATCTTAAATATGTTTGTATATACATTGAAACAATGTGTGATAGTTTTTTTATTAGTGTCAATATTCTTAATTACACATATGACATTTACATATATGTACACATGATAAATAAGATTAATAAGTAATAAGTTTTTAACACATTTCATCTAATTAATACTAATTTATTCAATAGATTTCAGTAACGGAAAAAAAATGTTATAAAAATGTGATTTTTGTTTTAAATAATTGCTTTAAAAAAGAAATATCTGGTTTATTTTAAAAAAAAAAAAATTGTAGAATTTAAATAACTTATACATTGTTTAATAGCTATAAATCAAATTACAAGTAATTCACAATACTTCTCCCATAATGAAAGCAAGATGGACAATTTTTTTTTTTACTTTGTTATACTAAAAGTTTTAAAATATTAATTATTTCTTCAAACTAGACTTAAAATTTACTAAGTCATTTGCTTAATAAAAGTGATTCTGTTTTCTGAAACCAAAAAATAAAAATGGAAATAGCTTCGTTCAATTTCATAAGATTAATTCAAAAATATCAACAAATTAAAAATCCTTTCCCTTTTTTTTTTTCAAAAACTTTATTTTCTAATATCAATACTGAATATATATATATATATAATACAAAACTCCAACCTTTCAACTGTTTTTATCTTCATACAGTCATTTTCAAGGATTTCAACAGTTGAAATGTGGGAGTTTTATATTATATATATGTTCAGTATTGATATTAGAAAATAAAGTTTTTGAAAAGAAAAAGGAGAAGGATTTTTAATTTGTTGATATTTTTGTAGAACATATATATTTTAAAAGAAAAAGTGATTGTACATTTGCTGTGTGATAATATAAGATTAATTCACTACAAATATATATATATGCTGTTTTTTGTTAAAATTTCCATTTTGATATCATATGCAAAGACAAAGAAATAAAGCTACTATATTATAAAAAAAGTACAGAATTAGTATCTCATGTAAAAAAAAAAAGAATAAAAAAAAGAACAAAGTGTAATAAAGAACAGCTGAATAAAAACTATATGAAGTAAGTGCTTATCATTTAGCTAAACTTTATTCTCAATTTGCTTTTATAAAGCAAAGTTTTGATAGATGTGTTTATCAGTTCTTACTAATGGATCTGAGACTTGGATATTTAATAGAAGAACAATAGAGAGACTTCAGACTAATAACAAAATATGAAGAAATGCTTGTTAGGAATAACAAGAAAAGATTGAAAATAAAATACATGGGTGAAAGAACAAACAATATTATTGACATCATTAAAAGAATTAAAAAACTGAAATGGAGTTGAGTGGGATATATTCTAGAAGAGATAATAAATGGGAAGTTAAAGTTTTAAATTAAACCCCAAGAGATTGTAAAAGACCTAGAAAGAGATCATACATCATGAATGGATGAAATAAGAAAGCTTGGTGGTGTTATGTGGGGAAAAAATGCTATGGATTGAGAAACTGGATTAAATTTGGAGACCTTCATCCAGAAATGGATCAATGATAGAAAATAATGATAATGATTTTCCAATGCCTGGAAAGGTCTCATAAAAGAAATTATTCTTTATAATTTTATTTTATTTGAATTCTCATATTAAATTAATATTAAACTAAGTTAGAACATTTGAATATGTCCCAAAGATAGTTTTCTTCACTCTACTTTGGTACTATCTACTGTAAGTTTGGGTAATCAATGGACTCCAGATGATACAGTAAGGTGTGAAGAGAACTGCTTTTGTACGCATATGAGAAAATCATGAGACCCTATTACTGCTATTAACATTTAAATATGTTTTTCGAAATTCTTTCAGAAAACAATCATTTTCATTTTGATCTGAGTGTGTGGTGCAGAAGACTGGAACGAGAAAAAAATTAATAACTGAAGCTTTTCAACAGTTTAATTATTATATAGATTAAAACTGTTATTTTCATTTCCTTAATATAATGACTTCTGAAGCAAAAATCGTCACTAAATTTAATCATTAATGAATTAAACTAAAAAAAAAATTAATATTAAATATTAATTACAGTCTTCATCAAAATATAAATCTTACATTTCTTTGTTAGTATGCGAAATAGAAACCATCTGAGGAAAATCTATCATTGTAACTTCATCATTATCACTCAACATTAGATTGAATTCATTAAAATCTCCATGGATGAGGCCATGGTTTGCCAACTTCAATATGAGATTCATCAAATCATTATACAATTCAGCGGAATCTCGAACACTGTGAATATGACATCTAAAAATAAAAGAAAAAAGTATAAACATTTTTAAAAAAATAATAATAGTATTAAAAATAAACTTAAAGCAAAAAATATTATGATATTTTACAAGGTAACTAATAGCGAATACCACTGATGGTAATAACACATTTGGTAATATTTTTATAACAGTGTAGAGTTAAGAAACCTGCTTTACAGATCACAAAATATTCATACTTTAAACTTATTATTTGCTCTCTATATAGCCCATTACAAATTTACAACAATGAAGCCGATTAATTTACAAAAAATGTTTTTACTATTATTGTTATTTGTTTATTCATTTACAATAAAATAATAAAACAATTTATGATTAAAACATATGCTACAATTCTTTGGATATTCATCGACAAAATATTATGTAAAACACAAATCAGTACATAATATTATTTGATAAAATTTTGTATAAATAAAAGTAGCAAATTATACACTTTCTCTTGTACTTTTAAAATGCTTTTTATTAAGATATTTCTGAGTTTCAATTGCCCAGCAATCTTTTTCAAAGTTGTACAATACAATTGTATTACATTATTTTTTGTTTATTTACACAAACTTATTATCTTATTTTGATATTGTAACTTTCTATAATTTTTTATTAATTTATTTTTATTTTTAAATCTATTTAATGTGGAAATGTACACACATACATCTTTATATTTTTTAATATTTTCATGTCTTCTGCATATTTTTATTTAATTTATAATTTTATTTAATTTTTATATACAAATTAAAAAAATATATATTATTCCTAAAAAAACTATTAAATTCCTACAGCGTAAATAGAAATAATTCCATTTTTATATTACACCAAATATATATATATACATCAGAATAATATTTACAATATAAGTAATATCAGCAACCCCTTTCCATATGCACTTAATGCATGCAATTTTTTACTATTTTCAAAGATAAAGCCAACAGTTTCGATTATTCAGCAATATTTCTCAGAGCTTATGTTTAACCAAAAAAAATACGTTTTTTTAAAAAACATAATCCCTGAGGCAGAATACTACTAACAGTTTAAACTGTAAGCTTATATTTGAAAGTAATAAAAAATTGAATGTATTAAATGCATGCAGAAAAGGATTATTATTGTTAGCGCAAAACAGAGAAGAAATGTAGATTATTTTATTATAATAACATTTACAATACCTAATCAATTCAAAATCTGGAAGTTTTCTAAAACCAGTTCCATAATACAGTACTAGAATTTAAAAGCAAGTCGAGGCCAAATGTGGACATAATTGATAAATTAATCAACACAAAAACATTATATTAATAATGTTAATAATAATCATAATAAAAATAATCACAAAAGATTGAGAATGATTACGATGTCATTTGAGACATTGTATCATCATTTTAGAATATTAATTAAAAGCAAATGACATTAGCAATAAGTTACTGAACTTAGTAGCTCAAAATCGAACAAGTTGATGTCCAGTGTCCATTACAACTATTGTATTCTGTTATGTTCAAGAATTGTAGCAATCATCATGTCTCCCAAGAAATCATAAAAGTTCAATGAATCCATCATAAGCTCAATTTGAAGCCCGATATCAGAAAAAAAAGAGGGACTATATCATATATATTAAAAATTCTTAATTAAAAGAGGAATCTATAACTAATAACTGTAACTTCAAATTTGATTAGTTTTCAAATAATAAGGAAAAATCTATATTTCAGAATTTTTTTAAAAAAGGTAAAATTTTGAAAGAAATATATTTAATGGCTATATAGTTTACCATAATTCTTGGTTGCAGCACTCTTTGTCGAATTATTCTACCTGTATTCAGGCATAGAACTTATTTAATATATTTGGCCATTATTAAAATAATTTTTAAATATATATGATGTGATGTATTGTGGCTTCTCCTTAAACAAAGTCAAGAATATCTCAGCAATTATGCCCAGATACACCTGTTAGCCACTTTATTTTCCATTCCCCACTCTAAATTTTCCCATAATCTGCTTCATCTCATTTCCACAACATAATCTTTGTCAACTCTATAACCTTTATATCTAAATTCCCTTTATCTTTTCCCAAACCCAGCATAAAAACCAATAATTCACTTTCTGTATAATCACTTTTTTCATATTTATTCTTCCATAACTTCATTATATGTACCCTTTCTGTTTTCAAACATTTACATTCAATTAACAAATGCTAATATTTTCTATTCATTCCTTACATAATTTACAAAATAAATCACCCATATTTTTCCATTTACATGTATATTCTCTTGTAGCTAAAGATCCCGTTCGAGAATTAAACAATAAACTACTTTCCTTATTATTATCATATATTAACTCGCACCTAATATTGTTTATTTCTATATATATTTAAACACTTTTTACTTTCCACACTATTTCTCCATCTCTCTAACTCCCTATTCTTTATTAATATATCTATTCTTTCATCCCATTCCTTACTACTACAACACTCAACAATCCTCTTAACACAATCATCCCATCTTTTATACAAATATACTGATATTAATTCTTTATCTAAATCTTTTGCATACCGCATTACCTTTCTCACCCATCTTGTTACCTGCCCTTTACTCATAACCCAATTAAATACTATTTTGGCTATTCTTTTATTATCCATAAACTGCAATCTACCAAACATTTTCATTTTACTTTTTGCATCTCTCATATGAAAACTTGACCATTCCATTTCTCCTTGAATTGCCTCCCTTGCTGTCCATACATCTGCATCCAATGCATGTCTTCCTACTTCCCTTTGAACTTTTTCTAAGTAATTTAATACCTCTTTACTAACATATAAATGTCTCAAATTCCAGTACTGCCACCTAGTGTGGATTTGAATAATAATAGATGTTAATAAATCCCCACCTACCGCTGCCTTATCCATATACCTAAGATTAGTTTCTAGCTTATGTGAGAAGTTTTGAATCTGGATTTAGTATACCTTGACTTTTAGGAATTAATGCACCACCCCTCCCCCCAGCAACCATCTTTTACTCTTTTTTTTACTATCGAGTTGCCAACCTGAAATTCAAGAACATCTTAATATTTTAAATTTAAGTCATTTTGTTTGCAGCTTTTGACATTAATTCATTATGTATATATTTTGGTATCCAGGAAATTTTTGTTAAATAACTGTAAGTAACTGTATTTCTTGGCCAGGATTATTATTAAACCATTAAAAAAAGACACTAAATAATAACAACTTAACAATACTTTTATGCACTATTATCTGGTATCTAGTGCGTAATCAAGATTATATAAAATAGCAGAACTAGAGTAGGAAAAATAGTTCTACTTAAAAATAATGCGTGAGCTGAGATCATGTAATGTTTTATTGATTTTTGATAATCCTCGCCAAGGAATATAGGTGCCTACAGTTATTAAAAAACAAAGAACACCAAAATATATATACATTTTATAAAAGTAATATTAACATTCATCCTTCTTCTTCTTGATCTTCTATGCATTGATTTTATTAACAAATATAATTAATAACTCTTTTCATTTCCACTTTATTCAATGCAACATATTGTTTCTATAATTTTATTTATTTTCTTTATAACTCTGATGAAGACTGCCGGACAGTCAAAATTGAAAAGAAAAAATAGTTAAAAGTAGAAACAATATGTGGCATTGAATAAAGTGTAAATGAAAGAAGTTATTAATTGTAACACCAAAATATATAGATACGGATTTACTATCAGATTTATGCAACTATGCCAGCAAATTGTTTTTTGTTTTCAGAGCTGATGTCTTAATAGTATATAATGTTTGTTGAAAAAAAAGACGCATTAGATCCAAAATATGTAGTTATATTAGCATCAGATCTAAAACTTTTCACAGATAAAAGTTATAAGCTAGAAACTATTCTATGGATAAGGATAGGTGTGGACAGGTTTATTAAGCACTACCATCTGACATCTATTGATTAATCAAGTTTATAGAACTGTAATTTGAGAAATAAATTTCTACTTAAAAAGTCATGTGATATTTTGTTATTAAATTAAGTTTTCAGTCGGTCAAGTAAAAAAAATATATTGGGACAACAAAGTGACTAAATAACTCATTGCATTGCAAAGATCTCACAATTCTTCAAAGAGGAACACTGAATGAGTGATGAATGTTGTGTGTGCGTTTTTTCCAGCTGGTTATCCATTAATCACCCGATATTGGAGAGTTAACTGGGTTGGGTATAGATAAGCTAAATGAAACTAAAATCTTAAATCTCTTGGGGAAAAAAATTTACTGGTACGGATTTGAATCCAGAAAGTAAGCATGCTCGTATTAATGTCATTCCACAATATGAAGAGTATAGAAATTGATCGATCTGTTTGTGAATATATAATTCCAATCTCTAGTAATTCAATAAAGTCA
Organism: Epiperipatus broadwayi; assembly: GCA_028023455.1. Classification (NCBI taxonomy): domain Eukaryota; kingdom Metazoa; phylum Onychophora; class Udeonychophora; order Euonychophora; family Peripatidae; genus Epiperipatus; species Epiperipatus broadwayi. The sequence goes on along the minus strand of JAQFVV010012403.1, from coordinate 5,606,262 downwards.
GGAGTGATGAGATTGGCCCCTAGTAAAGAAGAGTACGAGAATGGTGTAAACAAATATCTTAAGATCAATACTGCCACTAGGGTGTTTAAATGAACACAAACAATAGCGGAAAGAATAATGTTGATATCCTTTACATGATCATAGAAAGTAACGAGAGAAGCAGTACTCAAACAGATTGCATAATTAGGCCTGCTGAGAGTATGATACTCCTTTTTGATTCTTCAATCGTTACAGCCAAAATATGATTTAATCAAATATTCTGTCAGATAATCTGTTTTTGTAGTTATGGTCTTTTCCTCAGAAACATATTCCAATTTTACACCTTATTACATTCAACCTTTTTCTACTCCTCTTCTTTACAAATACAGTAACATAATCTTTTGTCAGTAAAGACTCATATACCATACAGTCTTGCTTATAATAACATTAATGCCAAAAGACTGGACTCCCTTATCATCTTATATCTTTTATATAAACTTGTTAATTTTAAAAGCAAATTATTGAAATCCCTAGTAATATTCAAATCATCTTTTATATCAAAAGACTAATGATTGAGCATGCTCCAAAAAAAATAACCTTTTATCCATTTTCATACATGTTAAAATGTTAATGATGAGATACGAAAGAAGTTCAATAGACTATACCGGCAATAGGATAATCCTTTAGATGAACTTTCTTAATGGTAAAAAAAAGGAATAATTATCCTGGCCAGATCATTTTGAATTGAAGAGTTAGAGTTTAAGATCTTGACTTTTGGAAAATGTTTTAAGATTTTAAACAAGGTCTAAAAATAGAATAAAGTCTATTTCCTTTAACTTTTCTCAATTTTCATGTAAGAAAATGTCACAGGTTGCACTTTGAATGTTTTGCTCTCAAGTCTATCATATCATCCCTGTCATAAATTGCACAAAAGCATGTATGATAATGATAAATGGCTATCTTCAAGATTAAGATTACAATGAGTTGCCATTATGCTTAGGATTTATAGACTATGAAAAGGCATTTGATTCTATAAACATTTCTTCGGTGATTAAAGCATTGGATCATCAAGGTATAGATCCAGGATATTGTCATATTTTAAAGAATATTTATAAAAATGCAACAGCAACAATTAGATTACATAATGATAGTAGGAAAATCAACATTGAAAAGGGTGTAAGACAGGGTGACTCCATATCTCCTAAACTTTTTACAGCAGTGCTACAAGAAGTATTTTGTGGATTAAAATGGGAAACTAAAGGAGTGAAAGTAAATGGAGATTATTTAAGTCATTTAGATTTTGCAGATGATGTAGTTGTTTTTGCAAATAATGCTTCAGAGCTGCAGGAAATGTTGCAGGAGTTATCAGATGACAGTAGGAAAGTAGGATTAAAGATAAATGTTAAAAAGACTAAAGTAATGTTTAATAGATTTTCTCAAAATATGAAAATAAAGATTGATTATGATGAGTTAGAAGAAGTTAACTGTTACAAATACCTTGGTCAGATTATTAATGCATATGGAAATATAATGGATGAAATTAACCATAGAATTAAACTTGGTTGGAGTGCTTTTGGTAGAAATAACTTGATACTAAAAGGAAATATGCCTATGTATTTGAAATGGAAGGTTTTTAATAAATGTGTTTTGCCAGTTCTTACTTATGGATCTGAGACTTGGACACTTAATAGAAGAGCAATACAGAGACTTCAGACCACCCAAAGAAGTATGGAGAGATGCATGTTGGGAGTAACAAGAAGAGATCGAAAACGCAATATATGGGTAAGAGAACAAACAGGTGTTATTGACCTCATTGAAAAAATTAAAAAGACAGAAGTGGAATTGGGCTGGACATATTGTTAGAAGAGATGATAACAGATGGACAATTGAAATTTTAAACTGAATCCCAAGAGATTGTAAAAGACCCAGAAAGAGACCACATGTGAGATGGATGGATGAAATAAGAAAGTGTGCAGGGGTGATGTGGAGAAGAGAAGCTAAAGATAGGAAAAGATGGATTGAACTTGGAGAGACCTTCATCCTGCTGTGGATTGGCAATGGTTGATGATGATGATGATTGAACTCTCTAAGCAAATGTTTACTATTTTGGTAAATGAAAAAATTATAGTTTTACATATTAAATTAACAAAATTCATTCTAAAAAACAGTCAACTTTTGAGATCATTTTATAGAAATTTGCAGCCCTATCATGAAGTAAGCTAAATATTTAATAAATTTAAATAAAATTTTAAAGTGCTTGCTGTTAAGTGCTTATGTGGCACATTGCATTACAATCTTCAACCGTTTCAGGATGCATGAACTCTTTTTTTTTTTTTCGTTTCTGGCTATTATTTTTCTTTTTTATGCCATATTGTTACAGTTATAACAATTTAATTGTGGGTTTGGAATTAAAAATTATAAATAAAAAAGGTGATATAACTTTAAGATCATATTCTGGATTTTAATCAAATGAAAAGAACAATTCTTTGTTAAGAAAACATGACCTAAAATGCGCTCGTATTTAAAATCCAAATAACGAATGTAACTTATCGAGTTTCATTTAGACCAATGGTTAACAATAGGAAATTCTAATTGCATGTTGGATTACAGTAAGTTAGATGAAGATATTTTCATTTATAAAAATAAAAATCAATAAATGTAGATACTTTAAATACTTAAGTTTTGTTCGCAGAATTTTGAATTATTGATCTATAAAAAAAAAAAAAAATATGGTAACTCCATTAATGAAATGTAATAAATTCAAGGCAATACTAATATTATCGCTAAAAATGAAGAAAACATTAAATACAACTTAATGCATTTGGTGCTGAATATTCTCGTCAGAATTCACCATTATTATTCAAATAAATAAATAGATGTTGCATATATCTTAAACACATAATTTTCTCATATTATGCAAATTAAAATACAGTGTCCACTATCTGAACCTGCCATTCAGAGTGCCCTTCTGAGTATAATAGTTGTTGAATTTCTGTACAAAAGAATCAGAAATTTGTACGACTAAAAGCTGATTGCAAAGATGATGCAAGACATTAATTTGAATAAATTTTGTTTGCACTGCATTATCTTAAGCTTATTCATATATACTTTTAATTAATTGCTTTTTAAATATAAATTCCAGGCATCGTCAGTATTAATGCATGAAGTGTGATTGATTCTCGGCTTTTCATTTTTGGGATTTCTTTTTTCTTATGTTTGTTTGCCGTAAATATAAAATATTTTGTATTGATTAAAGCAAAAATAAAAACTTCCTGGCTTTTGGATTGGCAACTGATACTGAAATTTGTTTTATCTTTGCCCATTCAAAAAATGATTTACAGAATGTATTTAATGTTTACATAATGTATAAAAAAATAATTAATTCAGTTATTTGAGAATGTAAACTAATTTAAAACTCTTGGTAGGTTTTTAAATAGAAAAACGGGTTTCGATGCCGGGATGCAGCATAGACACCAATGTATCATTTTTAATTCAGTGCAGTGAAATAGTTATAAATTAGCTATGTATGTCTGCTTTTTAATTTATTATACGAAAGTGAGATTTGAACATCCTATCGACACAATATAAAAGCATTAAAAAAGTTTCATTTCAAAATGTTCTGCAAAATTTTAAAAATACAATAACAAGATTATAAGGTCAGATCCATATGTTCTTCAACTTGCTGGATGTGTTATTATACAGTCCACTATTGCAAAACTATATCTTTGTTGAAATAAAAATGTGAAATGAATGGACAATACAAAATTTCCTAAAAAGGTATTTTATGGCAAACTTGAGCATGGTTTTTAAGAGAGAGGTCAATCCCGTTTACATTATAAATATTATTTCAAAGACACACTCTAAAGAAATGCGATATTGATTACTTTCATTGGGCAGATATAATTGAAAACAGGCAACAGTGGAGAACTACAATTAGACAGATTGTCGAAGTTTAAATCAGAAAGAAAAGTTAACTGCAGATGAAGTTAAAACAGCATTACAAAATATCAAATAAACAAAATAATGGACCAGTTATATTCTATATGTAAACATATTTAAGGAATACAAACTGGGTTATATAGTCATTGCAAAACTCATCTTTAATGTATTATTAATAATATTCTTTTTTTGGAGCTGGAACTGCTATATAGTTGCTGATGATGATGATAGTATACTCTACTAGGTAGTAATCAATTAGTTATTGTTGCACACACTTAAGGAGTAAGCAAGGTAATGAGGGAAATTTTAGGTGATGTTTCAAACTAAATTACAACTAGAATCACAATATCTTATATTAGTACTTATTGGGATATTGTTTCTGATAGCAGAAGAAATCATTCGATGCTGTTATCTCATTCAAGATAAATTTCCTTTTCATCATGAAAATGTAGAAAAAACTAGTAATTTAATTTGAATGCAACATTTTTCTAGAATATTAGCTATTTAACACATTTTATACTACAAAGAATTAAGATAGATGCATCATCAGATTGAAATAAAAAGACAATGATAAACTATAGGTTGGATTCCCACAAGAGGCCCCTTTTCCTATTGACAATAAAGACTGCATCACACTACAATCATATTTTTATTTCATGATCAGGTACTTATCTGACCAATGCAGATTTTCCCCGAGTCTTTTCTCTCCAGATAAAAATTACTAGACATCCTTTAAGCCATAACACATTGCATAATTAGCTAAAGTGGCTATTGGCAATTTATTTGAAAAAATAGTAGTCTTGATTATAAATCCTAAAATATGTAAAGAAATTCAAGTTCTAGTTAAAAGATTATTATTAATATATTTCATTTAACACAAATCAGTAATTAAATTATAGTTATGTATTCTCTTTACCTCAACCAGAGACCCCTGATATTAATTTATAACTCAATGTTTTAATCAGAACTATGATTCAATACAACAATCAAAATCTGATTTGCAGAGTGAAATTTAATTATTTATAAAATTAATTTGAGATTTAATGCTGTGAAAAGCAGTGATAAAATTTACACTAAATTTTATGTGTTTGCTTGTGTTAATATCAATGTTACATCTATTTTTCAGCCAGGTTATTCCTGCTACTACCCGAGTAGCAAAAATTATTTAAATGGCTATTGCAAAGGCATCCCTCTCTCAAATGAGAATAAAGAAAGAAAAACAACCAAGTATATACTTCATATTACTTAACAAATAATTCTTGCTAATGGAATGGAAAGATGACTCTAGAATACAAATAGTGTTAGATCAATACAGACTTTTAAAGATGCAAGTTCATCCTGCAATTATTTGTAGTGTTTATAAAATAAAAACACACCAATCATTAATTATAATTGTGATTTTTTTTACATATATATATGTATAAGCTCATACACATGTTCGTATATAAAATATAAAATTTAAAATAAAAATATATTTTCATTAATAAGTTCAGTCACCATGATAATGATATATAATATTTACATAGATCTTAAATAAACGACCCTTAGTTAAAATATTGATAAATAAATAATGATTTCAGGCTGAATCAAGCTGAATCTATTAGTTATCCACAAGTGAAATATAATGATATACATATATTAAGCAATAATGGATTTAATATCTGTAGGTACAATTAATTAACTCTCAGGATTACAAAAATTATATAAAAATCAGAATGACTGCTTTTCAATTCTCTAGAGTCTCTTTGGCATCTTCAACAAGACTTAACCAATCAGTTTTCCTCTTTTTAGAGTATTCGAAATTATTCTTGATTTTATTGAAATCTTGACCATTCATTCTTTAATGAGTGCTATTTAATCCTTTATATATACCTAGCAAATATAATATTAGTCACGATAAAAATAATCACTATGCCCTTGGATACATTTAAGGATGGTTAAAATCTATATGGGGAAGGACAACATTTGCAGCAAACATATTACTTTATTTAATGAATGACTGCTATTGATATATACATATTTAGACATAAACACAAATGTCAATGCATCTTCACAAATATAAATAAAAACTTACAAAGAGTAACCTTGTACAAGTTCCATTATAACACAGTGCCGATTAAAATCAATAGGTTTTGGAACTGGAAAACCACGGTCGTAAAGAGCCTTTAAAAAAAAAAAAAACAATTAGAAAACATTTCATTACTAAATTACTTTTAAATGCACATAAAATTTTTTTGTTTATTTCAAATACTGAAGATTGCTCCTGATCAATAATTTTGTTTACTAAATATGATGTATGTTATAACAATGCTTTTTGGTGCTGAATTTAAAATATAAAATCAGATGTTTCTTATCAGATTTTTGCTATCCCATGTCTATATTTTTGCTATTTAGCATTATCATAAGCTATCTAATTAATAAAATATTATTGTTAAACAGAAAGGTTTTCTGCAAAATTAATAAATGTATTTCCTTTGGGAAGAAAGATCTGATCATAGTCACAGAATAAATCTTGTTAGCGCAAGGGACAGTTCAAGTCGAAACATATTCAGACCTGTTCTGACATAATCTTAGCTTCTGTGAAGTTCCCAATTAAACCTAGTTATAAGCTTCATAGTATTAACAACTAGTATGTGTTACCTCTTTTTAAAAATTATTTTTGTTAATTTTATACCACTATTGTATTCATCTAGATATTCAGTCAAAGTACGGATTCATCATCATCCAAATTTCTTCTGTTACATACATGAAGAGTCAATCTTTAAATCCCAAATGTAACAGTATGCCATTAAAAAAAAATGCTGCAAACTTTATTTCAAATATAAAGTCGATGTTTAAAACAAAAAGTCATTTCTAACTTGCATTGTATGAGATATGCAGGACTTTCATTTAATGGCTAAATGATTTAGATCACGTACTCCAGTGATCATATATAGAATAGAGTGCTATTTAGAGCAGTGATAGAATACTAGACTCTAGTCAAGCGTTGTTAGCTGAGATGTCATCGCAGCCACCTTGCAAGCAAGTAGTTGGTTGCAGACGGTTGTGGGTTCACCTCCCGGCCGATGCTATGACATATGAGAATACTAGACTCAAGTAAAGTCCTCAGATTGACTCCAGTTCTGGCACTTCAAATGGTCAAACTTCTTATCAATTCCTGCACAAGAATGCTATTCAAGTACTTCCCATGCATGGTTTAATGCAGTAGGAGTGTGCTGATACCAGTTTTGATATTTTCCAAAACTCCTTATGAACTCCTAAAATCATTCAATTATTATGATTATTACAATAATTATTTCAAAATCAAAGAGGCTAATGAAACATCCTTATATACTATTTGAAACAAGGTCAGTTCTGGAGAAGCTTCATTTCCAGCAATAAATTTTTCTGAATATGCAACTTTAGTCATACCAGATAGGAAAATTTTACAAACACATTTGAATTCAATTGCTTGTAAGGCGACTGCGCTAATACTCGGCCACCAACACTTGTCACATAAAAAAAAAAAAGGACATTTGGATTCAGTATTAAAAAAATACTATAAGAATAATCACTGGGACAATTTTTTTTTTGTTCCCTGTAGAATTATTTGTAAAAACTATAGTACTGCAATCTATGGAAAAAATTATATGCATTGACATTTTATTTTTTCATATAACAAAAAAAAAAAAAAATATATTGCTTTTCAAATATATTTTACAACAAAGATAATCCCCTTTTACATAAAACATCATATAATGTCAAACAGCTTAATAGCTTAATTCAATATTTTTTTTTCCTCACAAAAAAAAATCCATAAAGAAATCAATATCAGCTAACTTCAAGAAATCTAAAAGTAATTTGAAAAAATCCTAGAATGTATAATAATATAAATATTCTTCATCATCCATCCAGATTCAAACAGATTTTCAACATAACATTTCTAAATTATAAAACATATATAAATGATTAGTGATATACAACAAAATAAATTTAATAAAATTAGACCTTATATTTATTTTACTTCTACTACAATTATATATATATAAATAAGATTCTAGTTTGTCCTTATAGTTTAGAAACAAATACAAATCAATTTTGATAAAAAAAATTTCTCATGTACAGCAAAAATCTCAGGGAATATTTTAGGCTATTTCACATTCTTCTTTTACCAGTAAAGTAGTTCTAAGGCCAAAAAGTTGCCATGTTCCATTACCCCTATTTTTTTAATGGGTATGAAATGTATTTTCTAAATGAACAGCCAAAACTGATTAGTTTTAAAACTTTTTTAATTTCTGCATCTACTCTAAATAAATAATCATGGTTTTATGGCTAGGGAATTCATAAGAAGTTCGAGCCTGGAAAGTACCAGAAATTATCAAGTCACTTATGCTCCAGAGTTTGAAATTCTTCCAGAGCCACAAAAAACTACTCTCAAGATAATTTAAATTTAACATAATTTTTCTTAGAATAAATGAATATTAATTATTTGCAAATTAAATTTCCATTTTCATAAGTTTTTTTTTTTTTTTTGGGGGGGGGGGGGGGATACAGACCTTTGAAAGATGCAATTTCTAATAAATTTAAATTTTAATCTTTAAAAACATTATTAACTGAAATATAGAAATGGATCATCTTACGTCTAATTTATGTATGACCAACCAAATTTATTATTCTTAAATGTAATTGAATTTTACACTTTAAGATAAATTTGAATATTTTAATTTTTATCTTACAATTTTTAAAAGAAAATAATGGCAAAAAAAATGTAATTATAACAATTATATTTTTAGCTTACAACTTAGGATGTAGCACATCGATATTGATGAGTTGTTGTTTTTTTTTCCACGTATAGTCTACTTTTCAAGGAATGTTTTAGGTTGTCTAACTTTCTTGCTTTATTATGGGAATGTCCCTTTGGCTAAAATATGCATTTGAAAATATTCACAATCCAAATTTGACTTAGCTCAATGAAACTATCAGTATATAAGCAAAAACTGTTTCTTTCATTGTTTGCCAGCATAGGGTGCTCATAAATCAGCACATCAATATTGATGAGTTGTTGTTTTTTTCCCATGTATAGTCTACTTTCCAAGAATGTTTTAGGCTGTTTGCTCTCAGATCCAAGGCTGTTTTTTTCCCATGTATAGTCTACTTTCCAAGAATGTTTTAGGCTGTTTGCTCTCAGATCCAAGGCTCCTCACTGATGATGGCCACAAGCCAGAAACTAGTCTGGGGATATTGGATGAGTAGGCAATAGATAGGGATTTTATGCACAAGCCTTCTGGCATCCATTGATTACTCTGTTTGGCACAGGGTGGCACTACTGTATGGGGAGTTTTGCCTTTGTTTACAACAAATTATGTGCTAGTACAGAGATGGTGATCATGTGATGTTTGGCTGTTTAACTTTCTTGCTTTACTGTGGGAATGTCTCTTTGGCTAAAATATGCATTTAAAAAAAATAAAAAATTTGGATTCTATATGAAAATATTCATAATCCACATTTGACTTAGCTTAATGAAACTATCAGTATATAAGCAAAAACCATTTCTTTCATTGTTTGCCAACATGGTGTACTCATAAATTAGAAGACTACATGCTGAGCTAAGTGTGGTTACACATGTAATGTAATTAGAAAAAAATACTTTTACTGAATAGGAGCAATTAACTGATCTAAACATCAATATCGCTCGATGCTAAATCTTTCGCTATTTATTTACTCATGATATAAAACCTACCTTAATGTATTAATTAACAATTATTTCCGTAGCAATAAAAATATTGCCAATAATGGAGGAATTCTTCATGAAGATGTACTTGTTGTTGGTTGAACCTTTATATAATGAATACTAATGGTGTTGTCAATCAAAGATTTTTAAATATTTCATTATTTAGTAGTTCATTCCACATAAAATGGATCTATCGTTTGTATTTCATTTGTCTGCTGGTAAACTTTGTATACAGTGATGATAATTGTAGGAATGATTAAGAAAGCGTCAAAGAAATCTGTATACATTTACATAAATAACTCTGAAATTAATTAAATTTATGGATTTATTAAAACTACACTTCTTAATTAAAAATAATAACGAAAATTCTATCTACTACATTAACGAGCAAAATAATGAGAATACTTTATACGTATATTAATTACAGTGCATAGTCACCACTTGTATCAAACGTTGCTTGTATTTGTGGTTGTTTGAAACTACATAACATTAACAGTAACCAAAAAAATTTCAAGACCATTCTGCGTGAAATAAAATCTTAAGTTCCCTGAAAGATATCAGTGGAAGAAATAGCCAACTATGGCATCAATAACATTCAAATTAAGTAATTGGTGAAGTCATAGATGCTTAACACTTCTCATGTTTTTCAAACAAGTATTTAATTATGTAACTGATATAATCATGCAGAGTAATGATCAAATAAATTATAACAATGTTTCATGGAAAAAAGATAGCCATATATCCAATAGCCTTCTTTTTGCAGTCAGCAGAGATAAAAATGTGAAGAGAAAGATTTGTCCAATTGTTATGTTTGTGACCATATCGCTTCAGGACTGTAGCCATGACAAAGATTGTGTTTTGTATTTAAGCCAATAAATATCACATGATCACCATTTCTTACGCTTGCTTATAACTGTTATTAAAACAGGCAAAACTCTCTATATGTATTGCCACTCAATGCAAGCCAGAGTAATCAATGGATGCCAGAAGGCTTGTGCATAAAATCCCCATCTAGTGCCTACTCATCAAATATCCCCAGACTAGTTTCTAGCCTGTGGTCTTCGTCAGTGAAGAGTTTTGGATCTGAGAGCACTGCACCTAGATCTTAGGATCTAATGCAACCCTCCGGCAACCACCTTTATCTCTATTTAAGTAAAAAACTACGAGTCCTAAATTGAAAACACTATAATATTTTCAATCCAAGCTCAGTAGCTTATATAGTCATATAGGTCTGAATTCGGTTCGGTACCTATACATTTTGGTGTCTTTGGTTCTTTAATAATCATAGTCATCACTATCCTTTGATCATTCTTGGTTCTAGAAGTTTTTATTCTCTCACTTTTACTTGATATAGTCAATACATTTGAGATTGTTGCTCTGGAAAAATTAAACAGTTCCATAGTTTTTGGACCCTAATGCTTCAGATAAATTTGATCAAAACTCAAATAGTTCCAACATTTCTTTTTTACAAGCTTATAAAATGCAATCTTTTTAAGAGTACTTTTAAAAAGAAAAATTTATGTTGATATATATTTTAACTTCTATGCTATATAAAAATAAAAAAATATAGTGTTATTATCAAAGATGTTCCCACTATTTTGTTCAATTCCTGTATACAGAATTAATTGACTAAAACAGAATGATTCAGTATCTGACATACCCCATCAATTATATACTTATATATATATATATATTGTAACGGTCAGAAAGTATAGCTGCTTTAACCTAATTAGAGATATAGACAGAAGGGTTCGAACCTCGCCTACTCCTCCAGCTCACAACCAAGCAACTTATTCCCTTGACCTTCCGAAAGTTAATTTTCTTAATGTAGACCAGTGGTTAGGTAGAGATGAGACTCTATGGAATCCTAACATATGATGATCAGATTTACATATATAAGTAATAAACAGAATCTACAACTTCGCTATAATGATGAATTATAGTTTATTATTAATACAAAAAAAATTGTTATTAATAATTAAAAATTATTTATAAAAGAAAAGTACCGCAGATATGTACATATACATAAGATCAACTGATCCTTGTAATGAGAACAAATAACAATAAAACACTGATACGCATCGTCAATTATCAGGTCATTTTCATTTAGTAGAGAGACAGTGATAAGTTGTCTATGGTACAAGAACAGGATGCAATTAGCCTGCTTAAACCAGATAAATAAACCATATGCTGAATTTGAACATAGCTTCATTTATTACATTAATTTTATATATATATAAACCCTCAATGGATGTTTCCAAATTAACCGAGTAATGCATCGATCATATTAAGAAAGGCGTAAATAAAGTAGTAAAACATTGTGGTACTTAGTGATTAAATATATATATTTGAAGAGCGGGTCTCGAAACATGATAACTTCATTATAATGCCAACTTAAACACTAAATGACTACTTCACCTCTAATCTATGGTTAGAGAAAGGAACCCGTTCACCTCAACATAATCCAGGTTGAGGAACGAAGTTTTGATAATGTCCATTTATTTTCCTAAGCTGATTGACGAGATCCAATCTTTCAACCGATTGAATATTCCATAGAAATGCATTAGCTAATGAAGTTATAAATAAAACAGAGCAAAAAGTAAATGTCGAGAAAACAATGAACCACCAAGCAACACATTATTGAAAACGCGGCTAAATGACCATATATTTAAAGCCTTATAATGTTAATGCATATAAATCTATGAGCGAGAATATTATTATACTGGAAAAATTCGCTACACATAATGTATACACCCCTTCCCTTTTCATCAAGCTATTATGTACACCCACCCCCCTTTCATCAAGTTATTAAACACACTCCTATACAAGTATTATACCAGCAGTTATTATTATTACCACTGTACTTATCGAGAATTATTATTTAGCTAGTTTCTGTCCATAGATTTAATAATATTACGGAGATTATTTATATAAATGGTTTACACTGTACCCTCTATTACACAAAATAAAATAATAATGAACGCTTACTTATACTGCGTTCCTTATAGACATATATATATATTCACAACCCTTAGATTGACTCAAAATGCGTATTGATAATAATATTAGCGAGGTATTCTTTAAACATAAATCATATATATAAAAAAAACATAGACGCCTTTCTTATTATAGCTATAAAATTAAACATCACGTCAATAAATCTACAATCACTAAATCTACAATCACGCAGTCTAATTCTCTTTCTTTTTTAAAAAAAATTCTAATGATAAAACAACACTATGGGAGAATGTGGACAGAGTCATTTTTAAGTCAAATAACTTTCGTAATGATTTTAAAGAACCCATATTTATTATCGCAGGAAAATATAAATAGTTTACTCATTCAGCTACCTTCAAATTTCTCCCATACTCATATATATATATTCCACATTATATTAAAAAAACACACATTGTTCCCTTCTCTTTTAAAAAAAGAAACAAAAAAAATCATGTAAATCAAGATGTATGTTAATGATCTGCTAATAAGTAACTATATACATATAACGATAATAAAATTAGCAACCATTATTATACATATCTAAGCCTCCTTAAATACATCTGAGGTGCAATTTGCGAATATATTCAAATACTATAGTATAGATATAAATATGAATGTAAGAGTTACCGGTAACTGAGATGTGTTTGTACAAATAGAGTGGGCTTGCCCTGGCAATGAATTCCAAGTCCATCTTAAAGATAGTAAAGTGCAATCACCAATTCATGACAGCTGTTGCAGCTCCATCTCTGCAAAATATGTCCATGTTCCCTTCAGATTGGTCTTTCTTTCAGAAGCAAGCGACAAGCATCGGTCAGGCATACTTCTTTGTTCTTCAGCCGGATTACATTTCTCAGACCCTGGCCAGATGATGGACGGAAGAGTGGAAACAAATTCTCTACTCAAACATATTTGATATAAAATAAATTTCACTCGGTCTAATTTGTTCTTACATAAGAAGATAATGACTAACTTTTTTAACAAAAAAACACTTCTCTATTTATACCCTTTTAATCTCCTTTTACCTCAATTACATTAATTAGTGTCAACTAATACCTCTATCGTTTCAGTTTACAAAATCTTTTACATTTTTGTTTGTATTGTTATACAAACAATTCACATTCTTTGAAATTCTTGTTTTAATGAATTCTTAAATTAAATTCTTGTTTAATGGATTTTGTGTATTAGCAGCTTCTTTATTTGCTCATGCAATATTTTTTTCTTATACAAGTAAAATAATTCATTTTAAGCTTTTCTATAATTTTCACAATTGCCTACTTTTTTAATAAATTTTATTTACAATTTATTTAATGTTATATATATATATGTCTAACTATAACCACTTCTTTTAATGTACATTCACTGTGGTTGGATTTATGGTCTCTGGTTAGTACACAGTGAGTGGTGAAGCTCACATATATTTGACTGTATATGTGTACAGCTTCAATATATGTCAATAAAATGGCAAATTGAACAATAGTAGACCATACCTGTTAATAATGTAATTCTGAAATTGTTTGAACAAACTAATGTAATTCTGAAATTGTTTGAACTTATTTTTAATAAAAATTCTAATTAATTTCACTAAGTTATGACATAAGTTATACCATAAATGTAACTAAAATCAAAATTGTGGGAAAATCTGACCCTGAGATCTAATCAACTAACTCGCCATCGATAATATACAGATTCACTATACAAATTCAATTTGAAGGTAACTCAAGAAAGCTGCCACATATAAAATGAGGGCAAAAAAGTTCATCAATTGTCACAAAAGTAATGGTCCTGCTACATTAGTATTATTTCTTTTCTAGGACAAAGTCTATCAAATATTATTTTATTTGCATATTCTTATTCATCATATTCCTTTACTTTGCTTCTAGATATAATATTATTCAATAATAGACCTACACAATTTGGTGCATTAGTAGAGTGGCAGACCCTGGCGGTGCTCAAGGTCCACTATGGTACAGCTCTGTTGCTTTTGGTTTTTCAAATTCTTAAGAACCCTTGAATAATAAACAATTTGATTATTATTTTTTTGTTATTCAATAATAGATTTTGTCTTTGCTATTTGAAGTATTAAAACTAATGTCTTCTTTGGTTCCAGCTTTAATCTTACGATCTCCATGCTAACTACATATAGTTTATAAAGCAATAATTGGCAAAGTATTTAAGACTTAAAATGGATCATTGGAAGAACTGATCATTATTTCTTACATGAGTCTTACTTGATATCTTGAATAGATAAAGGATATCTCAGATGGAATGTATTTTTCAAATGCTAATGGTATAACCCATAATGATTACTTAAATAGGATGAAAAAATAAATATTCTGCTCTATCTATTCATAATGCTATAACCAACATGTTACTGCTCAAACAAAAAGAAAAATATAATTACATTCAAAATATCACTAAACAAGATTTACACACAATCAGATTAGGAAACATTAAAATATTATCCAGTTTTGTAGACTAATAATTATTTTTGCCATATTCTGTGAACCAATTTAACTGTTTTAATAATTTCTACAGATTAGCTATTTTAAATCACCACAAGACTTCTCTCTTGCCGATACAAACAATGTAACTAATTATAAATTAAAAATAAGTGACAGCAAATACCAATATTAAAAATCAATTCAATCTTTTGAAAAGTACTCCTGCATATTTACATTCCCTATCCAATAAAATTAGAATTTTGAGTCAAATTACTCCCTTAAGATTAATGAATATTCATACTTTTGTTTGTATATATAATGATTGGATTACTTTATTGACCTTTCCTCTTGTTGATTTTACACTTTTTATGCAATGATCTAATTAACCTGCCATAAGTAACTTCATTTTTAGTATTAAAATGAGATCTAATCAAATATATTCAACATTAGAGCTTTACATCCAATTCTTCTTAATGATTTTAATCTCAAAATATTTGCAATCACTCTGCCTGTTAAAATACAAAGTTATAGGGTATTTAACATGATATAAGAAGTAGGCAGACTGTAATATTTTCAAAGAACCTAATTATATCCCAAAAAGTTTTTTAATAGGATGTCAACTATTGTTTTTTATAAACTTATAAAATGATTCAGATGCAATAACAAATAACTCTATCCCTGATGGGATATTTTAATTATATGGATATTTTGTTTCTGCCAGTTCTTGATAAGTCATGTGAATTTGGGCCTTTGATAGAAATTATTTAAAGATTCCAATTAGCAGATTCAACTAGCAGGGTTTCCATTGCCGGAAAATTAAAAAAAAAAAAAAAAGGGATAATCATTCAACACCTATGATGCTGAACATAGATACTAAAACAATAAATCTATAAAAGAAGAATAAAATACAATCCAAGTAAAATCTATGCAAGTAGCATAAAAGAATGTCTTTTATTATTATTATTATTACATCTAACTTCCATGATATCATTTTATTTCTAATATAAAGTGTTGACATGTGATCATTCTATTTCACTTATCTGCAATAATAAAATGAAATTTTTACATATACTGACAAAAATAAGTCTCGCAACTACTTTAATAAAACAAGGTGCTTACTTTATAGAAAAGAGTATAATATGAATCGTCCCCTACGAGAGCATGGATATATTTCATTAAATAATCAAACTACAAAAGTTCATCATTCTGCCATCTTTGTTTTGATAATATTCCCAATTTTTATCTGGGATTCTAGAACTAAATTTAGTGGAATGCTAAATGCAACCACTTTTGTGAAATTAAAAGGCCTTTACGATCCTTAAAAGCATATTTTGATAAAAGGCCATTAAATGTTGCTGAAAAATCTGCTGGGTTACTGCTGCCATCAGAATGTTTGTTTTAAATCATTATGTAAATGGAAATAATAAATCTACTCAATATGAGATCATGGTTATTACATTATATAAACTGTTACCAGTTACAGAAAGAGTTATTCCTGAAAATGATCTATTAAAAAACTTAGTAGCTTATAATGAATTTTCACTACACCACTCTCACACAAGATAGGGAATGGTTTCTAAAAGTTTAAATTTGTGAAGGGCTGTTATCTTCAACATATGACCAAAGCCATGTGAAAAAAATCTATTATTCCCAAGATGCACATTTTGTGCTAAACCAGTACTCATCAGTTGGCCCAGACCCCAATCTCTTCCACATATCTTTGTCATTGTTTAGTATATATATATAGATAACAAATTAATAGTTTATTGGATAAGTGTCAACATGCTGCCCTCACAACTTTGACCCAAATCACCTAATAAAAGTATATTAACAATTTTTATTAGTCATTCATAAGACTAAAAAATCAATCCCTATCTTGCGTGTGAGTGGTGTAGTGAAAATTACATAAGAAATATTATCCATTATTGGATAATCTCTAACTTGATGAATGATTAATAAAAATTATTAATAAGCTCAATAGCTTATTTTACATTTATTACATATCAAGTGTATTAAAGAAATGTAGCAATTCATATATAAATACTACTCTTATACATACATACATATGTTATGTAAGATTGTACTTGAAAAAAAATATGACAAAGACAATTATATTATTAAAATAAATAAAGAATCAATGGCATAAATATAGAAATAGAAAAAAGGGGGATGGGAGATAGTACAATTTAAATAACTGGGTCATGAACTAACTTTATTACTTAAAATTACTTTCCCATTTACTCCGCATTAAGAGGGGGTATTTTGTTTGAGTATATTTTAATTAAAAGATGTTATCCTTACCAGGGAAATGTCATCTTATACACATTGGATTTCATCATATTAATGATAAATTAAATTTGGAAAGATATTTTTATGTAAGAATTCTTACCTTCATGTAAGCAAATTCTTTTACTGCTGCTAAACGGGATAAATATAGCCATGATACACTTTGACGATGTCGTAAATAATCCCGCTTCTCTTTTAACTTTCGAAATGAAGTTCTACCAAGCCTTTAAAAATGTGATATAGCAAAAAAAAAAATTAAACTTTTTCTATTTTTACACCTAATCCTACAAAATATGCAATGTAAATTACATTAAAAATAAATTTTGTTTTTTTTTTAATCAAAGTAAAACATTATATTTCGAAAAATATTATTAGTGTCAAAAATTTTAATTAATAATATTTAATAAAGAAAAAATTATTTTATGTAATACTTACTGGCCATTCATAAATTATGACTTATATATATATCATTTTACTTTTTAACAATATTTTAAATTGACATTTGATGACAATTTTTTCCTTTACAAAATATAAATATCAAAATTACATGTATAAATATAAAAGTTATCAAAAATGGAAATAAAGGAAATCCATTGTGCTGTTTTTTTTTATAAAAATTAAAAAAATCATATACTGTATACAGCTACTACAAAAAAATACATATTATAAAAATTATGCATAAAAAGCCTTTTTTGGCATGATTTTATGCCCTTATCAAATGTTAAACATCTATTTTAAGTGCTAAGTAATGTGATATGGCTACTCCTTTATCAAAAGTCAGGAATCTCTCAGCTACTATGACCAAAGAAACCTGTTAGCCACCTTACTTTCCCTTTCATCCTATTTCCCATATTCTTCTCTATCCTGCTCCATCCCATTTCCCACATCTTTGTCCACTCTATGGCCTTTATATCAAAATCCCTCTTATCTTTTTCCAAACCCAGCATAAAAACCAGGAACCCATTTTGTGTATAATCACTTTGTTTATATTTATTCTCCCACAACTTCATTATTTGTATCCTTTCTGCTTGTAAGCTTTTACATTCAATTAACAGATGCCTAATATTTTCTATGCCTTCCTTACATGACTTCAAACTACATCACCCACATTTTCCCATTTATGTGTATATTCCTTTGTTGCTAACAAATCCTGTTCGAGCCTTAAACAGTAAACAACTTTCCTTGCAATTCTCAGAAATTAATTCACACTCAATACTCTTTTTATTTCTATATATTTTTAAACTCTTCTACTCTCCATACTAGTTCACTACCTCTCCAACTCCCTATTTTTTATTAGTGCATCTATTCTTCTATCTCATTCTTTGCCACTATAACACTCAACAGTTCCCCTAACACAATCATCCCATCCTTTGTACAAGTACTGACATAAAGACTTTATCCTAATCTTCTGCATACTGTTCTATCTTTCTCACCCATCCTGTTGCCTGTTCTGTACTCATAATCCAATTAAATACTATTTTGGCTATTCTCTTATTATCCATAAATTGAATCTAATGAACATTCTTATTTTCTTTTAGCATCTCTATATAAAACATAACCATCCCATTTCTCCTTGAATTGCTTCTTTTGGACCACATCTGTATCTAATGTATATCTTCATACTTCTTTGTACTTTTCTAAGTAATCTAACCCCCTTTACTGACATAATATATCATTACCATAAGTTAATCCTGCTAAATTGTTTTTCTTCACATAAAAATTGTAATTATAAATATCTACTTTATTATATGAAAACAATGTTAATTTCTTTATCAGCTCCTTTTTTTTTTTTTTTGCTTCATTTATCAATTTTTTCTCCCATTCATTCAAGCAATTCCTCTGGTTACTTAAGATGATTCCCAAATAGTTATACCTATTTACATTTAATTTTATATCCCCCAAGAGAAATTATTTCTCTTCTCCTTCCCCAGCATTTTCCCATCATTACTTTTGATTTTTCTTCACTAAATTTAATTCCTATCTCTTTACCTACCCCTGCACAAGTCTTCAACACAGCTTCCATATCTTCCCTATTTTCTGTGCATAAAAAAAATCATCAGCAAATAAAAGAGCTGATAATGTATCTTGTCATCTTTAATGATATCTCTTCCTAATCTTTCTATTGCTCTCTCCATTTCTCTCAAATATAACAAAAACAAAATAGGTGACATAGAGTATCCTTGCCTTAGTCCCACCCCATTTTTAATTGATACATATACTTAATAAAATCCACTAAAGCTCCCATTCATTCCCAAATTTATTAAACTTACCCATAATCTATTTCTATTTACTCTATCATATGCCTTCTCTATATCTATAAAGACCATATATAACTGTCTACCTGTATTCCTACTCATATCTATAAGTTGTGTGATTATAAATAAACTATCTCCTATACGCGTATCAGATCTAAAACCTCCTTGCCTTTCTACCACCATATTATTTTCTTCCATCCATTTTGCTACCCTTTCAGCCAGCATTTATGCAAAAATTTTATATAACACTAACATTAGCATTATCAGTCTATAATTGTTTAACTTTCTATGGTCCTTATTCCTTTCTTTAAATAATAGACTTACTCCTGTATTATTCCAGCTATCTGGAAATTATGTCTTCTGTGTCATCTTATTAAAACATGATAATAGACTTAATTTTGCCCTATTTCCCAAATTTCATTACCATTTCTGCTGCCCATCCAATCAAACGTTTTGCCCTTCCAGTTTTCAATTTCTTCCCTAATTCAATTCATTTTCTGTAAAACTATATGATAATATCATTATTATGTGCTTTTATGTTTGTTATTACTCTGTCCTTCATATCTAACATCCTTTCTATATCCATTACATATTTAAGATCTGTCTCTCATTCTTCTCTAAAGCTAACATAGTTTCCTCATCATTTAGTAATACTATTTCCCTCTCCCCTACATTTCCTTTTTAAATATATTTCCAAAATTTTTTACTCCCATCTCTTCCACTTTTATTACTATCCTCCAGTAATTTACTATTTAATTTCATTCTCTCTGTATAATTATCTATTTTAGCCAACTTCTTTTTTTTTTAAAATAGTTTTCCCATTTAATATTAACATCTTTTTCAATTTCTTTGTTTTTAGTAGCACATTTATATTGTCTGCATGCTTTTTTCCTCTCTTTTACACTTTTACTAATTCTCACTTTTCTATTATCTTTATTCTTCTGAATGTTCTGACCTAAAACCCTATTTGCTACTTTTTCTACTTCACCATATCAGTCCTTATATTCATCCTCACCAACTCTTCTATGGTTTCTTCAACTTTTATTTTATACTCTTTTAACTTATTCTTATCATTCACTCTCCATCCATATCTTTCATTATCCTTTCTACTTTTATTCTTATTCTTTTCCTTTACTTTTTTTGCATTTCTTCATATATTTATATATATTGTTTACAATAACTCCCCTCATATACACTTTAATGCAAAAAATTTTAAATATATTTCTTTATTTTCCTGAGATCGGAAGAGAGTCGTGCAGTCTTCGATCAGTGTTCTTGATTTAAAGGCAGAAAAAGTTAAGAACTCTCTGATGAAGATTGCAGGAGAACACTCTGAAGAAGACTGCAGGACAGTTGAAACTGTCAGAAAAATAAAGAAATATATTTAAATTTTTTGCATTAAAGTGTATATGAGGGGAATTATTGTAACCTTTCTACTTTTATTACTATTTTTCATTGCATTACTAACCATTTCTATTATAAAAAAGTTTATGAGCACTATTACATACTCTCTCTTCATTACCAAACACCTTAATTTTTCGTACTTTATTCATTTCCCCTTTCTCTACTAATATATAATCTATTGTGTGAAATATATTATTTCTACACTATGTGTATTGTCCCTCTAAACATCTGACAAATTTCCAATGCTCAAATTCACTTTCTGACAAAAATTATTCAAAAGCTGTCCATTCTTATTACCTACATCAATTTCTTCAGTATGCCTATTCATATCTCCTATAACTATTATTCTCTTCCCCTTTTCTTTAAAACTCTGTATATCCTTAACTAAGCATTCATATATGCTACTGTTCCACTCCATTTTAGTTTGACTATCTCCAGTGGCTATATACACTACAGCCACCAACCATTCTTGTCTTCCTAACCTCATCTCAACCACAAATGTTCTTGACATTTAACAGTATTTTAATATTTTTTTGACATAACTCCTATATCACCACCCCTTTCTTCTTTTTCTTTTCTATTTATATCCTGTCATACCAAGTCTTTCAGAATAGGTTCTTCTTTTTCTCTTAGATGTGTTTCCACTACTGCTAACACCTCAAGCTCTTCAATTTTAATTGCTTTATTTAATTCCAGCCACTTTTCTGATCTCCTATCACCTTGCATATTGAAATACCCAATTTTAACAATTTCTTCTTTCCTAACTACTCTTTTATAAATTCTTTTGACTCTTTCTTCTCCATTACATTTATAAATAACTTGCTGAACCATTAATTTGATTATTTCTTACATCCTGTCCATTCTTCTTCTTTCTGATAACCTTACCAGTTAAAAACCCACCCCCCTTTATAAGTTTCCCGAACTATATTCGTTATAAATCAAACTCCCTAAAACTTCACTTACTTGTTTTCTAAGTGCAATCCATCTTTATTATATAATTCCTTCTTTCCAATAAAAAAATCCCACGCATCTACAAACATAACATCATTTCTCTCACACAATTTTTCAATCTCTCATTTATAAAACATGTCCTATCTAACATATACTTCTTGTCAAATCTTGGTAATAATCACCTATTCCTACTCTTCCTTTAATCTTACTTAAATTCCCAATCAATTCTAAGTGCTCATTCATTACTCTCTCTGATGGCTCTGACAAATTAAATCTCTATTCTCTTGCTTTTATTTTATCTGTAACATTCCTAATTCTAGCTTCAGGAAAACATACTCTTACATACCTGTTTCTATTTTCCCTTGCAATTATATCTCCACATTCTCAATGAATCTCCTATCAATACTGTCTCATAGTCTGCTTTCTCTGCTTCATCCCTAACATTCTCTACCACTTTCTGGACTTCCTTATCTACTTCTTCCTTATCATTCCTACTCAATAATTCCTTTATCTGCTCACACTTCATCTCTAACGATTTTAATTTTGCTTTTACATCCTTTACTTCTTCCTCTATCTTACTTATTCTTTGGCTAAGCATCTCCATTTCACTATTAATTTTTCCACCCATATCTCCTATCACTCCAGTAAAACCATACTCTATCCTACCTTCCTCATTTACATTTTGTTCCATTTCTCCTGACTCTCTCTTTAAACTATCTACATTTAAAAACCACTTTTTCACCTCTTTTATCACATTTACACACTGTCTACATAACCATAAACCTGTTACATCCTTCCTAGTCTTATTTAAACATTTCAAGTGATAAACCTCATCACATGCGGTACCCTTTAACACATGCCTACTTTCTTTCTGACCATTATATGTGCATTGTGGGATACAAATGCAATCCATATTCCTTATTTTCCAAATCACCTACTCTATATTTGACTTTATATTTCCTCTCCTACTCTTGAAACCCTTTTGCATGGAAGGAAAAAAACTTTACTTTCTTTCAATAACTATCGATCAATAAATGCATGTTTTCCAACTTTAGGCCTTCAAAACGTTATCTTTTTTTCTCAAATAAATCATTCCCTTTCTTAGATTAAAGAAATTCTTTAGTACCAAACTTACTAAAAAACCAACTAATCTTGCATATAACTTAGTTATAAAATAACCTTACATTAACACACATTCAACAAAATATTTTTTTTACTTCTACATTTAAAATGGCGAAATGAAATACTCTAAACGTTAACAATTCCTGATCTTTCCAAATCTAATTAAATCTATCTCTCTTGATCACAATTTACTCTCCACTTTCACACAACAAGCAAGGAGTCTTTGTATCGATGATCTCAGACGATTAATCGCATAAAAAAGACAAATAAACTCTAACTTAATTTGTACTGATGTATTATTGCATACATAGTGCTATATACCATTTTATAATAGAAATAAAAATTACAACAATAACAAATAAAATAAAATGTCAATAAAACAAAATAAAATTATGAAACAACAATCTAGATTATTTGAGATTCAATAAAAGTTGAAACCAATTAACTTTGTAGCATAATAATACAGGTAGTAAATAAAAAAAATATATCTTTATACAACTTTATATGTACTACCTTATTACATAATTTTCTATTAGTTTTTAATTGATCAGTTATAAATATTTATAAAACTTCAATAACTTTAATTAATAACTGGACAATTAAAATTGAATGGAAAATTATATAATAAGGTAGTGGAGAAAAGTATATTTTTTTTATTAATTCTGTGTAGCGTTATATTATATAGTTAAATGGTTTCAATCTTTAACAAATCTCTAATTATCTGAATTGCTGTATCATAATTTTATTTTGTTTTATTCATGTTCCATTTTATTTGTTGTTATAGTTATTATTTTTACTTCTATTATAAAACAGTAAATAGCACTCTGTATGCAATAATAGGCTTAATGGCTAAAATAGATGTTTAACATTTGATAAGAGCATAAAATCATGTGACAAAAAAAGCTTTTATATATAATTATAAATATATATATATATTTATAGTAGCTGATATATATACTATTTTTATCATTTTTATAAAGGCAAAAATTTTAATATTATTTTTAATTTTCAGTTTTATATGAACAAAATATAGTAACGTTTAAAACATTAACTCCATTTGATAAGAGCAAGATCTACAATAGAGAAAGTTAGTTATTTAAAAAAAAAAATTATTGTAAAAAATTAAAATCACAAAATTTTTCATGTATCAACAATCTTGTACTTAATCATCCTCACATTGTATCTAAGAAGAATTTTACAAGAATATATATCATTTTTTGGGTTCTACACTATTTTCAATGAATAAAAAATTAGATCTAGTTACTCTCATCTACAAATAACTACTCCCATTGCAGTTTCTTGTGTCAAAGCATTGGCCAGGAAGCAAACCCGCAAACCCGAGACAACTGCTTGTAAGGCAGCTGTGCACTCGACCACCATCGCTTGACTACTCCCTTTGCAGTTTTAATCAAAAGATCAATAATGTATTCTTGTAAGTAAATTTCTGCCTTTAAATCGTAATACTGCTTATGAAACTCCATATTCATTTCATTATTCATTTCTTTTTAATCCAATCTTCATTCATTGTTACAGAACCGGACTTTTCTTTTTAGTCAACTTAAAAATAGATTTACATTCATAATACATTTCTTAAAAGAATTCCATGCCCTAGTAGCATAAAAATCCAAATTAATAATGTTAGTGTTAATCTGCTGTTAAAATTAAATATGGGTAGGGTGTGCTTTCTGGTGAATGAACATTAAATTTTCTACCAAAATTCAGAATAGGACTAATTTTTAATGTAACTATCCATTTTAATGTTATTATTAATAAAATTAAATCTAATCATCTTTGACTTGTTGAAAAATCGGTATGTATAAGGAATATTAAATTTTTTTTCTATTTCGATTCTTTACTATAATGTAATGTACATGATACCATAATTTTAAGAGTGGATGCATACAAGTTTTTATATAACAAGTTTTTGCCTAAAGTACTCATGGCAGTCGAGAAGCATATTCTTTAGTTTGAGTCTGCTCACCACAATCATTTCAACAAATATATAAATGTTTAGTAATCATTTTTGATTATGTTAAAAATTCTTGATATAGATTTTACATTTAGTATAATTACCTTTTTACACAGAAATTGATATTCTGAATATTTTTGTCTTTCATCTTTTTATTTAAAGAAGTGCACTTGCTTTATTAGAGATCTAGAAATATATATGCTCACACAATATTTTAATTCATTATTATAAAAGTAATAAAAAAAACCATATGGTCATTATAATCATAAATATTATCCTGCAGTATTTAGTGCAGTGGTGAAATATCAAATTCTGGAAAGATTCTTTCAACTCCAGTTCTGGCATTTCTGGACTTATGAACTTTCATGCAATAAAGCGATTTGATTATTTTTTATTCATCATAAGTACTAAAGTCATAAAATGTCTCAGACAGTAGTAATATTAGTTCATAATGTATATTACTCGGAAGTTTATAAGGAGTTCAAATAGCAAAAGTGACAGAGCTGGGATTATGATCCATGGATCGTATGCTCCAGAGCTTACACCCTATCCCTGTGTCAAACTTCTCAGGATAATATCTATTGAATTGATCTATGATCATAAAAAATAATAATTCAAATTCTAAATAATTTTTCTATAATTATATAAAAATTATTGAAGAGAATTTAACCCACCTATGCAATTTCATAGCAAACTGTTGACCTTCTTCGTTAGCTACTATGTAAATATCTAATAAATAAATTTTTAAAAAATAAATCACACTAATACATTAATAAAAAATATCTCATTGAATGCACACATACACTCAATTAACTTGCCTGATTCTTTTCCGATACCAATCTGGTTTCCTACCGATGCTACGATATTCCTACTGGCAAGTGCTTTCAGTGCTAAATAATCATAACCACTATATGTGAGACGGTAACCATCATCTGCAAAAATACTTAAAGTAAGTAATAAAATAATAACAGTATTTGTCTCATCAAAAAAGGTACTATACTTTATGAAATAACAACTTTTTGTCATTTACTTTTGTTAATAAAGATTTTTTTCCAAAAAAGCAATAAAAATATGTGTAATTTTTCAAGGATCAAAGTTAGCTTATAAGATAAATTATAGTTAGGTAATAAGGTAAAAGGTGGCTGCTGGAGGGTTGCATTAGATGCTAAGATATAGATGCAGTGCTCTCAGATCCACAGCTCCTCACTGATGAAGGCCACAAGCTAGAAACTGGTCTGGGGATACTGGATGAGTAGGCATTAGATAGGGATTTTATGCACAGACCTTCTTGCATCCACTGATTACCCTAGCTTGCATTGGTGGCGCTATTGTATGGAGAGTTTAGTCTCTGTGTTGATCTAAGTTCCTATGATCATAGTTTTATTCCATTAAGTATACTTATATATATATCACTGCTTGCTTTTAACATACAACCAAAAAGAAAAATATGATTCCAGCTTCACACTCACCAATACGTATATGTTTAAAAATATATGTGTGCAAGCAAATTAATATGCATGTGTGTTCAAGTTTCCTGTTTTTGTAGCTTAATTCAGATGATTGTATATTAAACTTTAAGAACACTAGAATATATGTAAGTGTTTGTTTTTAACATAAACCCCAAAAATTGTCCCAGTTTCATATTCATCAAAACATGTAATACGTGTGTGTACATGGAATATTCTATTTTCTATCACAAATTACTAAAAAGAATGTCTTTTTCTAAAATGAATAGCAGAAAAATATCTTGAGAAATATGTCAAGATTAAAACGAATACTTTTCTGATCTAAAATTTCCAGAGTTTAGACATAATCCCAAAGAGAATTACTATGAAACTGCAATTTAGAAGGCTTGCATGTAGAATTTCATTAGCTAAAAAATAATCAAATATATTTAAAAGATAAAATATAGGTAAACATATGGATGCATGACACCTTCTTCTTCACCAGCAGTAAAAATTGGATATTACTGCTATGTCCTGAGGGTATAAATTTAATATCAGTCAGGCTGCGTCAATAACTTTTAAATAAATCTGAGTACAAATTTATTATAACAAAATAAATTTATTTAATATCAATAACAAAACAAAAAAAGAGTAAAGAGTAGAAAACAATTAGAAATTTCATTAGGAATCTCTAGTCTATTAAAAAACTTCTGCAGATCTGAGTCAATTTCTATGCATGCTCAGT
This sequence comes from Epiperipatus broadwayi, assembly GCA_028023455.1. NCBI lineage: Eukaryota > Metazoa > Onychophora > Udeonychophora > Euonychophora > Peripatidae > Epiperipatus > Epiperipatus broadwayi. The sequence continues at coordinate 5,579,019 of JAQFVV010012403.1, read as the reverse complement.
AGATAAAATATAATCTATCGCAGTGCATTTTAATTGAAAAAAGTTCTCCACACATCCTTTCAGGTATAACTGCAATATACATATATATGTTAGGCACAAAAATCATTTATAAACTATATCACCATTACGCAGACAATCAGCTGCTACTGTAATATGCGAATCATACTAGCATTTATTATGCTTTTTTCTCAGTTCATTATATTTCATCACACGCATACATAAACCTAGTGGAAGTTTTTATACAAGAGTCCATTTATGTATAATTGTTCCCCTCATTTGCATAATATATATACAAATGTATGATATGAAGATTTTCTAGAGTAGCTTAATAATAACGATAATTTCTTCATGTACTGTCTGCATGTATTCACATGGTAAAGTAATAATCTTTATTTGTATTCTCATCTATATATTATATATGCATAGACAGCCTACTCCCCTCCCCCCACTCTAGAAATAATGCTTTTATTTGAATATATAATCCTCTTTGCACATTTTCTGCATACATGAGCACTTCTCAGAAAAAGTATCTCTTCTTCTTCTCGTGAAGTTATAATCCTTTCTTCTTCTTGGAGCTCGCTTGATGTATCACATCTTCAGCTGGTTAAATAGTTTGATCCCTTACAGCTTAATCTATATCCACATTTTTCTACTCTTTCTTAATAAAATTATCATTTGCTGACCTAGCATTAATACTATCTGCATCTGATAATTCCTTTCACAATGTCGTAAGTGGTCTATATGACTCTTTACTATCTTTACGTTATCTACTTGTATCAATCTAATTTGTCGAAAATAAGATTTTCAATATTACTCTGAATAGCCATTTATTTTTTAAAGTATTGCATATCCAAACGCTTTCTCCAAATTTAAAATTTTCATAATCCATAGAGTCTTTAAATTTTCACTTGTAGTAGGCAATAGTTTAGAAAGATGGATAAGGAATTTTATACGCATTAACAATTCATCTGGGGTCTTGTCAGAAATTGTATATAAAGTAAAATACTGGAAAAACATTGCATCTAATAATGATTCTGTAATATCCTTGTGGAAAAATTTATTCAACGTAGATTTTAAGTGTTGAACTGTTTTCTCAACAAGATCATTAGACTCAATACGATAAGACAAGAAAATTATGTGGCATATTCCTTTATCAATTAGATAATCCTTAAATTGCTGATATGCAAAGCTGATCCCACTGTCCATTACAATAATCTTGGGATAACCATGATTTACAGATATCTCTTTTAGTGCTTTAATGTACTCTCAGCACAGGTGTTTTTGACGATTTTATATTCCAAACATTATGAATATAAGGCTACAACTATTAAAAATATATAACCATTCACTTGTTCGGCATAATCTAAATGTAGGTGTTTCCACAGAAGAGTTGTTTTAGGCAATGACTTCAGCTTTTTTAGTAGTGGATTAACAATTGATTGGCATGATTAGCACTGAATACATTTGCTCAGCTTTGCCCACCAGATATATGACTTAGCCAAAGCTTTCACATGGATGACTCCTGGATAACCTTGATAAAGTAAGGTAAGCATTAAAGCAGGTCTTTAATTTTCTGAAAGGCAATATCCTATTCTTCAGACAATGTCCAGTATTGTTGCTTTTTTAATAATTTATGTAACGACAATAACAGATGAGACTTTTCTTATAGAAAGCTCTGCAAAAAAATCAAATAAACCTAAAAATGCTTGCAAATCCTTTACATTCTTAGGTTGCTTAGAATTTTTTATTGCTGTTACTTTTGCTTTCATTTGTACTCTCTTGATAATGTTTATACTTGGATTCCCTAAGGGATGGAACAGTTCCTCCCTAGTAATGAGCTAAAGTTTTTATTTACGATATACAGTGGTAAAAATTTAACCTAAAATTTAATTTCACAAATACAGACCCTTTTCCATGCATATCTATCTTATGTCCATTTATGACTATAGTGATGACATCAGTTTTTGCAAGTGATGTTTTCTTCTTACTGATTTTCATCCAGACTATAAGATAACAACAGATCCATTTCACTACCTACTTTCAGATGACTTTCTGTTCGAAAATACTCATGATCATTACAATACAGTCATTATGCGGGTAATTTAATTTTTTTATACTATTTTTATTTCTTACTCTCCTTCCATCAGATTTATAGACCAGCTTTAATTTTGTTTTAACATTCCTGTCTATATTGCAACAGAGTTGTTAAATGTCCTATTATTTTACAAATATTGCACTTTCCACTTCTAAGTCTGCAGTTTCTCTTTATATGGCCATTTTTCCCATAGGAATAACATGTCAAACCATTTTTTGCACTCAGTCCAATCTATCTGTATCTGTTTGCTTTACTACAATTGGGGAATTATCCATTTGTTTAGAGAATTAAAATTCCGAGTGTTGAGTTTCTTGCTCAACACGTTTATAATTAAAGTACAGTTCACTAAATAATAATTTTCTAAAGTTATTGTCTATCATTACATATAATAATTGTTCTTAGAAGCTATCATTTAGCTCTAGGCAATAATCATAATCCTTTGCTAATGTCCTCATGCTATATCATAATCCTGAAATTTTTTCATGAGGTAATTGCTTTCTATTCCTTATACTCAGTTATGTCACACACTTAGTTATCACAGGTGATAATTCCTGATATGAAATTTCTTTGGGTTTTCTGGGGTCACAGAGTTGCTCCATAAACTACATAAATGAAGATACTTATTTTACATCATCAATTTTATTTATGAGCATACTCATAATTTTTCCATGATGTAGCATTATCTACATTAAATTCACGAAGGTTGTTGCTTAGTGATGCCATTCTATCTCTCAGAGATTTATATTAGCTCTATTTTTAATATTGTTGACTTGTGCCATTTTGTTTTCCTTTGCACAGGTTATTCATAGCCTGTCGACTGTGCCATGCTGCTATGTCTTGATGGTAAAAATTTAATACCAATCAGGCAGTATCAATAACTTTTAAATAAATCTAAGCACAACTTAAATAATTTAATATCAATAGAAAAATAGAAAAAGAATTAAGAGTAAGAAACAATTAGAAATTTCTAGTCTATTAATACGTTTCTGCATGTGTATCAATATCTATACATGCTCAATAGATAAATATAATCTATTGCAATGTGTCTTAATTTACAGTGAATTAATATTATGATCTTTTCTAATTGAAATATAGAAAATGATGTAACATTATGATTATTTATTAAGCACATGAAAGTATGTAATTAAATAGAAAAAGGCTTTAACCTTTATCACATGCATCTTCAATATTTATAATAGTCAAACGATGTAGTTTTTCAACTATAGATAGACCTCTCAAACCTCAGCACAAGATAGCGACTTTATAAAGATAAGAACGGCCATCTTAGTTTTAACCTAAATTCCCACTTATATAGGTCAATCTGAAGCATCTTGATTTGAAAGCATAAAGCTGTTATCTTATGCGCTTAATAAATAATCAGAATGTTACATCAGTTTCTATATTTCCATTAGAAAAGATCGTACTATTAACTCGCTGTAAATTGCAAGATTTCATGTAAGTTAATTTATGAAGGAAATAGTGGACTTAAAAAGTGAAGAGAGTAACAGTTTCATGCTTTTAAATTAAGATGCTTCAGATTGGCTTATATAAATGGGAATTTAGGTTACAGTAAAGACGATCATTCTTATCTTTATAAGTCACTATCTTCTGAAGTTTGAGAGGTCCCTCTATAGTCGAAAAACTACATCGTTTGACTATTATAAATGTTGAAGACACATATGATAACGGTTAAAGCCTTTCTCTATTTAATTACATACTTTCTATGTGCTTAATAAATAATCAGAATGTTACATCAGTTTCTATATTTCCATTAGAAAAGATCATAATATTAACTTGTTGTAAATCGCAAGATTTGGCATAAGTTAATTTGTGAAAAAAATAGTGGACTTAAAAAGTGAAGAGAGTAACATCTTCATGCTCTCAAATCAGGATGTTTCAGATTGGCCTATATAAATGAGAATTTAAGTAAAAGATAAGACGCCTGTTCTTATTTTTATCAGTCACTATCTTGCGTTGAGATTTGTAAGATCCCTCTATAGTCAAAAACTACATTGATCGACTATTATAAACGTTGAAGGTGCATATGATAAAGGTTAAAGCCTTTCTCTATTTAATTACATACTTTCTATGCACTTAATAAATAATCAGAACGTTACATTAGTTTCTATATTGCTTTCAGAAAAGATTGTAATATTAACTTATAAATCGAAAGAATTCATGTAACTTAATTTCTGAAGGAAATAGTAAAAAGTGAAGAGAGGAACAGCTTCAGGCACTCAAATCAAGATGCTTCAGATTGGTTTATATAAGTGGGAATTTAGGTTAAAGATAAGACGGCCGTTCTTATCTTTATAAAGTCACTATCTTGTGTTAAAGTTTGAGAGGTCTTTCTATAATTAAAAAACTACATCATTTGATTATTACAAACATTGAAAGTGCATATGATAATGGTTAAAGCCTTACTTTATTTAATTAAATAGTAATGTAAATATTTTCTTATGATTGTTTTTTGACTGACTGGTCTTTGCATCATTAATTAAATCAATGCCTTCACAATTGACTGATACAAGGATGAGTGAACCTCATCTTCACAATTCAGTATATACTGTATTTCTAAATAAATAACCCCAACTGTTGTGAGCACCATATTTCTATTTTTGTCTTTTAGTTTTAGCGCTACTCTTCTTATTGTGATGTTTGCATTCTTTTCCTAGAAAATAAAAACTAAAACTTCAATTAATTAACTTTTATAAATACATTTACTGTAATTGACCTTAAAAAACCGTTTTTAATTTCTTAACAAACATTTACATAATTGATCTTAAAAAAAAATAAGTTCAAATACCAATTCCTTCAATACATTACCAAAAACAAACATAAAAAAAACTGATAAGCAAGCAAAATGGGCAAAAAAAATTAATCAGTAAATATATATCTTTTGTAATTATTACAAACTTTTACAATAAGAGTATAAAAATGAGTTTTTAACACGCAGAAATATATATCCAATAAACATTATAAAATTAATAGTTATTGTATATATATAGGTCATCATAAAAATTTAAAGGGATTTCTTCGTAATTTGTCTGGGACCGCAGAAGTTGCTAAATTATAGAGACAGAATCAGGGAATTCTATTAATTTATATTATCATAATTATTCAAAAAGTTCATAGTTTACAATAATTTTTATTACTCTGCTTATAATTCATGACATAATTAAAAAAAGACAGAAAGTATATTCACAGAAGAAAAGAGGTAATGTATTTTGTAAAAATATATTAGCTGCAACTTATCTCGAAATAAACTATGTTAAATAAAATACAGTTAAAATTTACAAGCAGAGTTAATCTAAACTATTTAGATTACGTTACATGAGATTTCTCAATAAATAAATCGAAAATATTTACTTGCATCATACAAAGTAAATGAAGAAATTTCTTGTCATTTTGATGAATTATCAAAAAGATATGATATAACAACCACTAATTACATTTTTTTTGTTAAGTCAATTGTAAATCAATTATTACTGTAATATCCGCACTTACGACTGTGCCAAGGTTATAACTGCAAGTCATACTGTGCGGTCAGCAAATAACGTTATACAATTCCCACGCTGTTCTTTTCCAACGAAGCTCTCCAACGAATTGGTCTGCCACGAAGCTCTCCAAACAAATTGGTCTGCAACGAAGCTCTTCAATGAACTGGTCTGCAACGAAGCTCAGCCACGGATGCTCTCCCACGAATGGTCTGCACCGACTGCTCTCCAATGAATGGTCTGCAAGCGGATGCTCTCCAAACGCATGGTCTGCAACTTGCTACTGCGTGACTGCTCTCTATATTACACTGCTAGATGTTGCCCAGTCTTCTTATCGCTCTCTGACAACTGCAACAATCAATCAATGCACTGACGTCTCTTATCTAGAAACATTTGTAATTAGCAAATATTTCTAGGAATTGTCGATCGCCATTATGTCAATGCACTAATTAAATTCCTCAGCTATCAGAGCGCGATCTAAAAACAGCCTTACGAATAAATTCTAGTTTTTTCTGGAGTGCACAAACATGTCCGCCATTTTACAAAACACTACAATTACATGTTTTTCAAATTTACTAATTAATTATAAAATGTATTTAGATTTATATATTATAATGATTTATGAATCTATAGATATCAAATTTTAAATTGTTCAAGGTTCAGTTTGAAGATAGTAAAAATCAATCAATTTAATTTACATTATAAATTGCCTAGGGAGCTTAACTTCTGGCATACTCTATAAAGATGAATATATATTGATGATATAGATATGTCAATAAGTGGAGATCAAAAAAATAAATAAAACATGCTTATGGTGATTGACTCCTAGTATATTTGTATATAAATATTGATAAAAGTAAACAATAAATATGAAAACTAAAAAAAAATTTTCAAGTGATATTCATTACTTACAATGTTTTCCTCTTTCATAAACGACAAGTTTGTTTTTAGCTAATTCTTTCAAAATTTTATGGCAACCTCCGTGTTTCAGATTAGCAATTGCAGTTACTAGAGCATGATTTACCAATTCATGATTTTTCTGACCCATTTCAACCTGAAAAAGGCATTAATGTTAGAAACAATTTTTATATGTAAATGAAATAATCTATCTTCACAATAATCAAATATAAAATATAATAATTTATTTATTTGTAGGTAAAGTTATCTATCTAAAAACAGATAGATTAAGTAATACATTTTGATATCAATCGGATCTAATGATTATAAAAGTACAACATTAAGTGGTAAGTGCAATGAGGAAATGAATGATTATGCATGAAAAAATCAAAAAATAATATAATATTAATGGAGGAGTAAAATAAAACGAAAGTATAAAGTTCCTGTATGCAGATTTATCTGAAGTAATCACAGTTTAAGACAATTGATTTTATATAAGATATTCAGAAGTAGATAAACATTTAAGATTTTCAAATAATAAATTTGCATAGTTAGTAGAAAACAGTACATAACTAAATCACAAATTGAATAATTCATATGAAGACTCAGCCAAAAGAATGAGGATGGATGTCTTGTAAAGGGATGGGGAATAAACAACTGTTTTTACACACAAAATAGGTAGTACTTTGGGAAGCTACGTATAAGATCACTAAATCATTAATGGAATTAGAACAGAATTCTATTGTTCTGAAGAGTTTATTTCCCCTCAATAAATTAATTGTTCAAACTAAATCTGCTTTTTAAAATCATTTACAAAACTTAAGCATATATCACTGACATTTATAAAATACCAATACATGTGTACATATAAAACTATATAGATGTGTGTTATTGTAAAATGTTACACAAAAGCTTATTTGGATAATGTAACATTAATCAAATATAAAAATGATAAAAATAAATATGTACAGAAATATTGAATAATGGATAAACAATAAAAACTAGAAACATTCGTTGATGTCTGAAGATTTACAATGATAACAGTTTACTTGTAGTTATATCTTGGATTACTTCCGTTATAAGATAGAATTATTAAATGTTTTTAAAAAAATTCTATATCAAACTTTATACTTTTCTAATATGTTCAACTTTTTGTAATAACATACAAGTTAGTGTGAAACACAACATAAACACATTGATAATACAAATCAAACGATTTGTATTATTTTCCTCTTTTCTATAAATATTTCTGATCTGATTAATGACAACTAGCACGGAAATTAAATCCATGACTTTTAAAATTCATGAATATACAGAATTTAAAGTTATGCTCTAACCAAATAGGTTATTTATTTTATTAAAAGCAACCGTCAGTAGAAATTTTATTACATATCTATGAGAGTCCTCCCTTTTCATAAAATAGATTGTAAAAAATATAAAATCTTTACATTACATATAAAGAAAAAAGCATTAATATATATTTTAAAAAAGGAGAAATCAGGAGAACCTCATTCACAAACATATAAAATTACTGATTATGGCCTTTGGCAGAACAGTTTATTTGTTTAAATTAGTATTCCCAAATCTAAAGATAAACAATTCAATTTCCATGTTAACTGTCACTGATTAGGACAGCAACACCTGAAATATTGGGTTTTATTACTATCAGTTGTAATATAGAGGAGGGAATAAACCTTTGGTCATCATGAATTTACACACACTCACCCATAAGCGTCAGTTTAAAAAGCATAAGTAGACCACTTATGCTTAGAGCTCATCATTATATAAGCCAATCTTTGCTCACTGTACCGAAAATCAGGGCTTTAACTTATTGTATGCCCGATATATAACTTGATCAATTGTACAAACTTATTCATTCTATAGTTAGGAGAGAGATATGGTGAGTGCATGTAAATTCATGAAAAATGCATGATCAAAGGTTTATTCCCTTCATTACTTTGCATACATAGTCCGTTATATAGACTATTTATTACTATCAGTTTAATATATTTTAAAAAGTATAAATAAAGTTTGAATTTTTTTAAAACATTTTAACAATTCAATTAAGTAATGGATATCATCCAATATAGAATTATTAGAAACATTCACATCAAATTAGTTATATAATGAAGCATGGCCTACAAAATAAGGTGTATTCTATAAACTTAATACCAAAATGAACAGAAAAATATACCAGCGTGCTCTATATGTGGATGTATTTTGATTCAAAAATTGTACGTACAGACTGCAAAATTCATCTCTAGAGTAGGTTTTTTTTTAACATTATTTTTTTGCCTTAGAATTGGAGTGGTCATACTTATTTATGAGTATGTAGTTTATAAACTTAATAGTGTAAGTATTACAGATGTACAAGTAAACAATTGTATATATTGAAGCGGTGCATATCTGCATGCATATATGCTTGCTTCATGTTTGCTTAAACTATGAACTTATTTCCTATCATATGTAATCTATTCCTTTATATCCACACACATTAGTAATATGCGCATGTGTGTGTGCACAATTTTTACATTTTAAAAGTTAAAAGTTATTATTTAAATCACGCTACATTTTTTAAATTAAAAAAAAAAGTATTTTATTAAAAAGCATAATCAATCAAGTAAATAGTAACATATTGCATACAATGGAAAGTAGGGCAGGTAATGGAAAGAAGTCATTACCAAAGGCGGCGTAAGTACCTTATTTCCTTATCAATAGAGACAAGTGGACAAAAAAAGTTACATTTAAACACCTTAAACGTCTGTGCATATTTTAAGGTGTAAAATGTAAAGTTAGAATAAAGGCAAGGAAATCAATGTGACTGCATAGAAATATGAGGAAGTAAAAAACGTATGGAACGTCAATTAAAAAAAAAGTAAAGTTAATCCACTAAGAACACATGAGGATAAGAAGAGAATATAAATGGGGAATACGGCATTGCTTTATTATTCAGCTTAATATTTTGATTGAGAGACAAACAGAATTTTAATATAATTTATTTAAATTTAGTATTTGGATTGATATTTTTGAAAATTTTGAGATATTCTAAATTCATCTGTGTATTCTACATCTCCTGCTGAACTCTGTTTTATTATATATAAATGCTTAAAGTACTTGCCATCATGTGTGAGTAGTCAGGCGTCGGCTTCTCCATGGTCATCAGGTAAACTCCGGCATCCTAGCATAAAGTTACATCTCATCATCAAAATCCTTATACCTCCTATTAACGCCATGCAAGTACTGAAGACCAAGAATCATTTGATCAAGCTGCGCAGAAGAAGTCCTAAGAATATTTATAATCTTGCCAGTAGTATGTTTTAATTATATTTAAATGCCATGTAACTGTGACTCAATTTATTATTTAGTATTCTTTTTTAGTAGTCTTAAGTTATTAAATTTTATATAATATTCTTTAGTTATCTTAATTTTACTGGTTTTAAGTATTTAGAAAATTTAAAGTTGATTTTTTTGAATATTATTTATGTTAACTTAAATGATGGAGGGAGTTAAACTTTAAATCAAAACATGTGTTAATGCTTCTCCGCTCTCAATGTCCCAAGGGATAGTGCAAGTTGAGAAGATGCCAAATTTTAAAGTAATGCCAAACAATGTATTTAGATTGATTTCTTTTCTTACTATTATTGCCCCTTCCATCATGTCAAGGAAAGTTATTTTTAACTTTTAGAATTATTTAAACATTATTGAAGGATGGTGAGCATATTCTGAATAATCAATTATATAAGTAAATTTTGTTTATTGTGTTACCCTATAAAGATACAATTCAACTCCCATATTAAAAGCATCTTTGATAATTAAAATATTTGTACTGGAAATATATAAATTTTGTTGTTTAACTTTTATCAATAATCCTATCTACCGTTAAAATTATTTTTATGTGAGGAAAATAATACTAATGATTCCTCTTTATTATAATTAAAGATTTGTTGAGTGAAAGTAATATATAGATATAACAAACTTCGATTTGTGTATAGGTAATATAATCAATAATGGATCACACTATCAGTTTATATTATGAGTAATTAATTCCCCATCGTTTAAAAGTTATATTAGATCATGAATTTGAGATTAAGTTAATAAATATATTATTGTGATCAGGTTTCAACTTCTCCTACAATTTTTTCATAATTAAATAGAAATACTGCTTATTTTATTAAAATGAAGTTTATAATGTTTCCATATCATGTGGGTGGAAGGTTTATTAAGTTATCATTATTTTATTATTATAAATTATGCTCCTGTTCTCCATATTGTGTTGTAATGGCATTATTATTATTGAATTTGTTATCTCTGCTTACTCTGCATCTCATTACATATGGTCGAATTGTGTAAGGGGCAGGCCGTACTCCTTGCATGCCCGATTCCTAATCAAAGTATTAGTGCTGGTCTAGGTTCTGCGTGGAACCGAAGACTCTTCGCAACCCTCAAATCCTACATTTTAGCACATCCTCATCTTCTCCCTTGGCATGCGCCCTCAGTTAGAAGCAGGTGCACTCCTGTGGCCAGGGACATCCATCGTTCATTAGTGAACCATGCCATCCAATCGCTTAGATGATCTTTATTATTACTTTCTCTGCCATTGAGAACATTTGCTTAGGGTGGGCCCGCAATATTGTTTATTAATCTGTTAACCTGCACATATGTATTAGTATTCCTAGGTAACCATAAAATTCAAACCTGTTCCCAATTATCCCTTTTTGCATGAAGATACCATTGATTAGAGTTTCAAACCCATAATGGCTGATAGCTATCTTTGATTTAATTGTTAATTAACCAGAGCACACATAGTTGTATCCATATGATGTAAAAGCCAGCAGAATCTTTTATATTAACAAACCAGTAAGCTACCTACTTGTTATATCAATTCCTGTAATAAAATTTGCATTATGATTGTGTTATTTGTGAGTCGGAACTATAATATAGTTACCTAGATTTAAGTTAAATTAAGAAGTTATTTAAGAAGCACACCCATGGCCTTGTACCTTATCTGTAGCAATACCCTTATGGTCATATGAAAGCAAAATTCATTGAAATAGTAAAATATAAGTTAATAAAGTCTTACGGTAATAAAGTAATCAAAGTGCAATTATGAGTGCTAGCAAGCATAAGCTCCACAGTCGATGGAAGAACCCTGAGAGAAAGTCTATGTTCGGACCCTGAGCTATGTCGCAATATATAAAGAAGGAAAATGGTGTGACACCAAGGGTGTTAATTATGTGGTAGAGACTAGGAGGCCTAGGCAGGGGTTTAAATTAGGATCATGGAGTAGCCCTGTGTAAGCTGGTTGAGAGTCCTTACTTGGTCTTTCGATCTTCTTAGCAAATTATACAAACTTGACCGTTACAATATATATACAAATAATTATGTCCGTTAAATACAATTTATCTAAACCGCTTCAAACACTTTTTAGCAAAACTCTTTATTTGTACTGTAACAGTCAGAATCGTCTATCTCGCTAACACACTGCAGAATTCAAACCCCAGACACGAAACTGAACATTCTAGGAGGGTTGCCTTCTAGATATACTAAGTTCGAATCTAAAGCCCAAATTTCACAGCGCCATCTACGTGACAACGCATCTGATGCCACTACTAGTATGACCTTTGACCGGTGCCTGGTGGTCAGGGAGAAACAAAAGACTCTATATTAAAAGAAGTTTGGGTGGCTAATTAACATCTATGGATTTACAAAAGAAATGCAGAAAATATATATATAGACCGAGATAGTGATAGGAATCAAATAAAATAAGAGATCAAATTTAGTTTTAAATAATTTCACAAAATTTATTTATATAAAATATATATATAACGCCACTGTCTGCTTATATGAGACAGGGACGCGTATTAAATAATTATTGGCATTATATTCCAATAAATGACAAAAGGTTTTAAAGCAAAGTGATATATTCTATTCCTCGGGCTAATAGCATTACAATAATGTGCTTGATGAGATAGGAACATGTACGAGGTGCTTTGAGCAATTATACAAGTTTAAGAAAATATTTGAAAATTAAGTGTTCTAAAATATTTATTGATTTCGAGAATAGCACGGACAAAAGCTTACTAAGCAACAAAGTGGGAATGTGATCAAGGCATTTATTTGATAATAATATTAATAGAGTTACATTGGGAGGTCAGTATTGCTGATAATGAATTTATTAAAGTTGGAGGGTGTGACACGTTTAAGTCACGGATGCTTTGTAAAATAAATATAAAATAAAACAATATTGAATATCCGGAATGATTACGGAGGGCATATCGCCGCTAACCCGTAGGAAAGTATTTTATGATCAGCCGAAACTTAGCGACTGGGTGACGATTGCGTTTAATTCCCAGGTGTGTCATTTGGGAACACACTCTGCCTGAAAAACGTAAAAAGGCGAAGAGAACAGCCTTAGCCGTGAAAAGAATCCTTGGAAAAATAAAACAAAGCGCACATACTCTCATATTAGATTAAAATCAATAACATGTAGATCTTAAACTATGTGATTATATTATATATTAAAGAAAAGAATCGCCCTCGAACGAGTGATTTGCAAGATCATAAAATTGGAAATTACTTAGAAATTTAAAATATGCCTTCATAGCGGCGTCTTATTTTCAACAAAAAGGAATAATTCACTCGGTGAAAGACGATTCTGACACATTACCATAATAAAATAAAAGAAAGCTTTATAAATAGAAAATATTAACCCAAGGATAGACAGCAAAATGTTGAGTATATTTAAACACGTTAAAGAAATACATAAAGAAGTTATGTAAAAATATCAGAAAACAATTTGAAATAGCTATAGCATGTTAGTTATCACAAGAGCTCTTGGGTTAATTTAGGGTTACCTCTGGAGACGCATTTGCAGGTAGATGTTCGGCAGGTTTTATAATTCAGCAGCAAAATCTGGAATGTTCATATTTTTGCAGCAGCAGCAGTTCCGGGGTTCCTTATGTGATAGCTTCCGATGGTCTGGAGCAGCAGCCGGCTATTCCGAGGGGACATAGCCATCTTGACGCCTCTACTCTGTCATGTCAAGGCTAGCAAATTATTAGAATAGAACTCAGAATGATTTCTCTTAGAAACATTAGAATGGAGAACAAAAGAAAACCCTCCTTTTTATAGTAGAATTTAACAATAGAACTGCCCTGGAGCATTACAAAAATATATCGGACTTATCAGCTGTAATTACATCTATCCGAATGTCTAAAGGAATTCAACATTAATTAATTTCTTTTGTTAATTTCCCTGTCGACATTCGAATTACAAACTAGATTTAATTAAAAATTACTTTTACTAATTAAAGAAAACCTTAAGTGGACATCTGCTGTTTTTAGATAAACTTATATAACATTAACTAATTAAACTATTGTCCCTCATTGATTTTAAGAGAAATATTTGGGATGACTTTTATTAAATTAAACGAAAATTATTTTACTTTTAAATTGCAATATTTGAATCTATTTACTAAACGAATATTTACTAAATGAATTTTATTTTAAATCAAAATATATTACGACGGTAATATATTTGTAAATAGATTCAAACAAAATAACTTTAACAATTTATAATTTTGATATGTTTTAAAATGCATATCATAGTGTGTGCACAATTACGACTTATATAACCTACTTTTTAATAAATCAAAATTATGTGAACATACACATAATCTATAATCTTTTATTTATTTGGGAATGAGTTATATATATAATACGAGCATTGTACTTGTGGTTTAAAATTAGGCGGGATTTTCGGTATATAAGCGTATTGCAGACACACTACAAGAGATTGGGGTCAAACTAAGGTATGAGGGTAGAAAATAGGTGAGAAAAGGTGAAACAAAGATCTGCAAAGCAGACCCTACTGTTTCAGTACATATACATACACCTACGTTTCGACTTACCTGCAGTCTTCTTCAGAGCAAGTTTATTTTGATCTAAAAAAAAAATTATTTTTTTTTTAGATCAAAATAAACTTGCTCTGAAGAAGACTGCAGGTCAGTCGAAACGTAGGTGTATGTATATGTACAAATAAAGAGTTTTGCTAAAAAGTGTTTGAAGCGGTTTGGATAAATTGTATTTATAGGATATTACGGCAAAAATAAAGAAAAGTGTGATTTTGGTAATATTTATGAATTATGTCCATTAATTAAAAACTATTGTAACAACAATAAAAATAATAAATATAAAAGTAATAAACTTTTAGTTAGTCTTTCAATACACAGAAGTACTTTTGGTTAGTTCCTTAACCCTCCTTAGCTACCATTACTTTCAAAAAACATAACAGATGCAAATATCATCAAACTAATTCCCATGAATCCCGAATTTTAACTTTAGATTCTTCATGAAGAGAGATACCATAATAAAAGAAAAATTAAGGAAACAATTTTAATAAATAAAAATAAAATGAATATAACTAAGACAAGCTGTTAACATTAAAATTCGAGATTCATGGGATTTGCATTGAAGATGTTTGCTTCTGTTATGTTTTTTGAATGTAATGGCAGTTGAGGAGAGTTAAAAATTAACCGAAAGTACTTCTGTGGATTGAAAGACTGTATATAACAGTTAATTACTGTTATATTTATTATTTTTGTCATATATATATAGTACAATAATTAACTAATGAAATGATAAAACAAAATTATATGATAACTATTAAATGTATCATTATAAAAATTGTCAAAAAAATAAATAAATAAATCTTCATGCTATAGTGAAGATTCTAACAAAATAGAAGTAATAATATTAGATAGATATAATAAAGAAAAAAATATATGTATAAAATAATTATACAACTAATATTTAGTCACCCATGAAAGAAACACTATCAATAAAGACTTGTACATCATGATAATCTGTAGTATAACTTCTTCATTGATTTTTTGAAAAAAAAAAATCCAGTCCTAAATTAAAATTAATTAACTATATACATTTAACTCTTAATTTTATTTCCAAAATATGATGTCCCCAGCAATTTCCTAATTTTCCTCTTACAAATGTTTTATTCTTTGCATTTCTTCAGATTTTAGTGTACATGGCATAGCAAACAATGTCCAACAATATTGCTTACTTAAAACATTTTAAAAGTCTGTTATTCTTGGTTGTAGAGGTCTTTCAAACTCATCAATATATAGGATATAATATGGTATCAAATGTTTGGAGTATATTATTTCTTGTAATAAATATTTGAGATTTATAAAGACTTGCTTTATTTCACCATAATTTTCTATTAGTATTCTCCTTTTTGCACTTCTGCATATAAGTTCCATATTAACAATTTTTTTTTTATCTATTTCCTATTTTCACATTCCATTAAAAAAAAAAAATTGAATGTTTTACTACTTGGGTACATAAGAAGTTCAAGCTCTGGAAAAGACATAGCAGAAACACCATTGCTTTAAATATAGAGGCCAAACATCATCCTTAATAGTATATTGTAACTATATATAAATATGTCGTTACATTAATTTAAAATAAAAACTTAAAAGTTCGCAAATAAAAGTAAAAAACTAAACGCTAAAATTAAAATGTTTTGTTAAACGTATATACATTCGCACAGATGCCAAACTTTAAAAATATTTTTTTTTTAAAAAACAAATAAATAAGTATTTGAACGTACTTTTTTATAAAAAAAAAAGTACAAGATTTAAAAATAAAAACAGGTATTAATTAATTCTTGTAATCTGTAAATGGAAATGATTGTTTATAAATTGTTTGAAAAGCAAGCTAGCCTTGGGCTCTTGTATAATTAAAATGATCTGATGAAAGATAGATAAGAAAATAAAGAGAAATTAGCTTGACCAATGGAAGCACTAAGCCTTGGCTCGGACCCTAACGAAAGTGATGGATTAGTGACGTTTTGTTGATTGAATCCGTGTGGATAATATAAAAAGGGAAATACAGTTTTTTCTGACAGTTCCAGCGTTTTGTGTTTGAGAGATGTGGTAGGACGCACATACCACACTCTCTATAAAAAAAAAAAAAATGAAAAGACTGTGATACCTTGAACCAGCTATTGCCATCTCCAGAACATTATCTTCCAATGGAGGCGTCGCGGGAATTAAAAGCAGAAACCTGGACTCTTCTACCGTGAGCTATGAACTTTACAAATTAACAACAACAAAAAAAAGTAATTAAGAACTTTCGTCATTGTTTTTTTTAAAGATTCAGCTAATTTAAATTTTAAAATGAACTCTTATTTGATTTTCAAATTAATAATTGATTGTTTAAATTTATATAGTTAAGTTTTGCTAAAATCATTTCCATTTTTATTATTTTTATTTGTAATAATATTTATTGTAGAAATTATTAAATGCATTACATTTAAGTTGGGTATAGACGTTGCATAGATTCGTTAGCGGTTGATTATGTTGTGGTTTCCACAGTCGATTAGAACATATAAGTCAACAATGTCACTGCGGTGTCTTATGATGAACACCAAAGGGTCTCCTGTATTCCCTCAGCAATTGACGTTATCGATTGACTTTGTATTTTGATCGGTTGTGTTTAATTTGGAATGTTTTTGACCGTGGAATCTGTGCAGCCAATCTATACTCGACATTATAAAACAAATTGTATAAAAATAATCTGTGCGAACGTATTTAAATGTTAAATTTAAGTCGGGCGTGAATGGCTATATAGTTTTGTAAAGTTATATTAAGGGAGGGTAATCTTAGGTTATTCATTTCGTAGTTGAATTGGTTCAATGGATTGGATATATTTGTGTAATTGTAGATGTAGTATGAGATCCGCTATGGGCAGGATTATATATATATGCCACACACCTTCTGTTTGCCTATGGATGGGTTTGTAAGACGGCAAAGGACCGCAGTCCATTCCTATGGAGTTTTATGTTTATTGTTCTACTTGCCAACAGATGTAACATTCCTGTTGGTGGAGAGACAATGTCTTCTCTAATTCTACTTACTGATCAGATGTACATTCCTGACAGTATAGTATTTTGTGTTGTCGTATTTTCATGCTACATTGAATACATAAATGTATCAGATGGATTGGCGCCGGTTTGATTGCGAAATTTGTTGCCTAAGGTTAAATCAGGGAAGAATATTTTCTTTTCAAATGCAGATCTATGTAGTCTATTCATACTCGACTATCTAAATAAAATATTAAACTCATTGAAACTTAGTTAAATGTAAAATTAAAAGTTAATATAAAAATCTAAAATGTTAAACTTATTCCTCAAATTAGAATGATTTTATATGTGCGTAAATAAATATTTTTATGTGTTAATTTCTGGCAGTGGCTTTTATTTATTTATATTTAAGATATAAATTAAGATATAGATTTTTATCTCTGCGTCTCCACTGAGCTAGTGACTTGGGCTAACGATCTGAATATTTAAATAAAGTGGAATCTTAACAGCGCGTATCTGCCTACTCTATAAATTTTTCTAGGTTTAAATGCCTAGATGGCGCCTCGTAGAGCAGATATCGTAGTTTGCGGTTAGATTCGATCTTCACTTTCATTTCGATCGTTATAATATATTGTTTTTAAAATTTGTCAAATTCTGACTGTGTTTGATAATTAAACTTTTCAACTTTATTCTTACTTGCTTTTGCTGCAGAAATATAAATTTGTGAAAGAGTATTGCTAAATGGGTGTTCATGAAATCAAGTGATATCTATCATTTGCAGAATTATGCAATATCCCTCCTGATAATAAAAGCTAAGCCTTTTTTTTTTATCTTTGGCCAACAAAACATATATTCTCTTGATCTAAATTCTCCCTGTCTAGACGACTAATTAAAATATCAGCAATTCATTTCCATTTTGATACTATCAAGTTGGCCTCAGTGCATAGTTTGCACCTTCCAAGTTCCAATGGTGACCATCTTCCAATTTCAGTTTTTTCCTTTTGTACATAAATACATACTATGTCCAAATTTGTGTTAATCTAATCATGTCATACAAGCCTACATTATTGGGGGAAAGGGACCCACTTTTAGTATTAAGTATTTTATTTTGTCATACTAACCATTTTTCAATGTAGTGCAAAGGAGTAGTTTATGATTGCTTTCTTATGTTCCATTTTAAAATGCTAATTAACCACTGAAGTGTCTATGATCATTTATCACTAATCATTTCTATATTTTGACTGCCCAATTTAGATATTAGTAATGAAACATTAAAAAACATTAACAAAGAAAAAAAAAAATGAGACAGAAGAGTGATTATAAAAACATGGAAAAATATAGATTCACAATTATGAAAATTGTTGGAGAAAGACAGGTGAATCTCAATACAGATTTTAATAAAAGATGAAATGTATAATCAGTAAATGAAAAAGATAAGACTAGCTACAGAACCACACATTTGCAAACCAATACTTATTTGCTTTTAGCCTAATGAGGGGATCCTGATCATAAAATTAAAAAACCTTTATCATTTGGCCTCTCCACATTTGACAAGTTCTGAATTTTATACAGCTGCAAATTACTGGACTTTAAGAATGCAATCCATCATCCCATAAATATGAAATTGAATATGTATGGCTTCACATTTGTGGGCTGATTGAATCTTCCTTATTTTCCCCTTCCAAAAGGAACATTGAAATATTAAAATAAAAACAATCATAAATTATTCAGTTTCCTATATGACACATAATAATAATTCCTTTGGCAGGAAGTTCATTTATTCTATAAGCAAAACATGAAAATGAAGAAATAAGTCAACAAGAATTTTAGGTGAAAAAATAAAGTTTATATGTGAAATGCCAAACACATATAATAATAATAATCATACAACATTAATTTGGATAAAACTCAATACCAGCTACCACCTAAACTGTCTATATTTAACCATAAGACAGTATGATTTTTATCTTTCATATATACCAGAGAGACTTTAAAAAAGGTATGACCATGTCATCATCGGATATGTTATCATCTGTCTTGAAAATTGTATTCAAGATTTTTGATTCAAGGTTGGATGTTAATAAATCTTACAATTGAGAAAATTTGTATGATCATTCTTTTTAAGGGAAAAAAGACAGCTGTAGGAATACTGTTTATCTTCTGCTTTATTTTATATTTATTTAAACAAATAACTAAATAACTATTATTTAGATAAAGAATATGGTTTAGCAGTGAGAAAAAAGAATGAATCTAATAAAATTTTAATATCGTAGAAGTTTGATATAAAAACATAGCATATCTGAGTCTAAAACAAGAATTATGGATGATGATTGATTAAAAATGGCAATTAAGCAGGAAGAAGTGCTTTTAAGTACTTACAATTGTTTGTCTTATAATAAAAATAGTAACAAAGATATTGCAGTTAGAATTTCAAAGGCTAAGTAAGCTTTTAATAAGGATGGAAAGTAAATTTGTAAACTATACATGTTAAAATGTACGGTGTAATTTAATGCAATGGTAGAATGACAATTTAGATCAAAATTCAGTCTGCAGCTCCAACTTGATCATTCTGCTGCCCAAATTTCTTATTTATTCCTGAACAATAAATCATTTAATTATTTATTTATTAAAGTTAAAATTAATAAATGCTTTTTATGAAAGAAAAATGAAAAAGAAGAACAAATAATCAAAGCTTTTGGAATATGGGTTTGAAGGAAAAAGAAGATATAAATTGCAAATACAAGACTAACAATGTTGAGGTGGTATAGACTATACACATAAAAGATTATTTATTGAAGAAATTATTGCGTGGAAAGAGAAGAATTATGAATTATATAAAGAGCCTGTGGAAGATAAGACAGAAGTAAAAAAAAAAAAAAATTGACTGATGATCTAGAGAAAATTGTGTGGAGAGCAGCGAGTTTGAGAAAGGATTTTTAAAACTTGTATATATATCTCAAGTCATCAAAACTAATTCCTCAATGCAGATTCTGAAGTTATAAGTTATATACATTCTTTAAAATAATAACCTAGGGAAGATTTATAACAAATCACCTTCCTACCCATTTTCAAAAGATACTTATTAAGCCAGCTTCTAATACTAACATGATAATGCAGTAATTTAAATGCTATTTTGTTCTATCTTTTCTAGTACAGTATTGTCACACAAAAAAACAGACCTATTCTAAAGTAGTGGTCAATAATCTATAGCCTGTGAATGTATTTGGAATGATCATTAATTAATTGTTTTCCAGAAATGTTTAATTTTTTATTCAATCAGTAAACTAAAAAATATCAGAGGATTCATAGTTTTATCAATAATTATTTATTTTAGCAATTTATAGTATTCTGATTTTTTGTCATTGATCCAGAGAATTTTGCTAAAAATAAAGTTATACAAACATTTGTATTTTCCGGGAATCAATAATCTGGAAATGGACTTCACTGAATTTAACAGTTCTCTAATTTGGAGTAATAAATTCAACTTAAAGACATTGGAAAAAGTTTCAAATTTTTATTTTTGGTTCATTTTATATCCGTGAACAAATCTTTTCCCAAATGAATTATATTTTAAATCTATTAAGAAATTTGTTATTATATGACAATTCGGAATCTTGTGTTCTTACAAACCAAATTTAGACTTTGTGTTGACAAAAAAAGCAGTCAGTTATTGATTTGTTATTATAGTTTATAACTAAATTTTTAATTTATGTAAACATAACTACTGTTCATTTCTATTGTTTTGTATAAAAAAATCAATTACGTTTTTCTACAAAGTATTCTCGTTATTTTTTGCAATTGAGTTTGTATTATAACAATAATATACTTTTTATCTTCATATGTATAATGATGTTCTTTCATTATCATTTTTCGTGTTATATATAAATTGTGTCAATAATTATCTCTTCAATCATTGTCCAGAGCGAAAAGAAAATATTCAATATGGAGGGATCCGGAAAAAAATATTTAAAAAGCGACGGTAAAAAAAAAAAAATAATACAATATAAAATTCTGTTTTTAATAACTTTAATAATAATAAAAGTATTTTATTTTTTGGGAAGATTTTTAAAACAATGTGTATATAAATATTGCTTCAAAAGTCCATGAATTTTCCACCTACATTCTTTCTTTCTCCATGTATCTTTTGTATTTATTGTATATGTTTCAGTGATGTACACATTCATATTTTATTTAGTAGTTCTAAAAGTACATGAGAATTTTATCAAAGATTATGACCTGATATAGAAATAGTAAATTATCAAATATTATTTCTCACTCATAATTATCCTACGATTGACTCTCCATGTGATTTGGATAAGTTGCCAAGCAATTAATTTTTATTATCTGAAAATTATTTAATGATAATTTCGTCATGCAATATTATCAATAGCCTAATATTTTAAAGATATATGATCACAACAAATTAAGGAATAACTGTTTACCGATGGACAACTATACAATATTAAAAAGTTTGATTACAAAAAGAAAACAAAATAAAAAAAATTAAATTAGAATTTTTACTAATACACTTACCGCTGTAAGGACACGGAAATCCTCAGCAGTCAAATACCGCAGTAGCGAAACATTTAACTTGACCATTTTAATAACAACTTACAGATATCGACCATTACATCAATTTATAATATCTCCACGTGGTGGCTCAGCAATAAGTAAAGCAAGTTACCTTTTCCAAAAATCTTATAGCTTTTATTTTAACGAAATAGAAGAAGATATGACTTGCTTCTACGTTGTTGAAATTAAATAATAAAAATCAGTAACAAATATTTTATATTAAAATTATGCTTAAATAATATTCAAACGTAATGTTAATGTGTAAATAGAAAGTTACGAATTTGACTTAATATAATATACCATATGCTTCTTAACTTACACTTCACAATGTAGTTGAAACTGTAAGCAAGAGGAGATCAAATAAGTCATATGTTAAAAGTGCATTGTGAAGTGTAAATTGAGGAGTATATTATATATAATTCAGAAATGCAAAGAAGAAAGAGAAGTGGAAGGAATTTTTAATACTTTCAAAGAAGAATTTGACGTATGGCAAATATATGAGTGTACAATCCTAGGTGAGGAGTTAGTTACTTTCCACACTGTATTAAGATAGGGGAAAAGATTTTCAAGTATTAACATATATTTTTGACCATATTGAACTTTGTGATATTTTACATGTAATTAATAAGTTAATGACAAAATATCACAAATATATTTGTTAGCTTAAATTTAGTTCGAATTTGGGTTCTGAATCAGTGTTAAGCTTATATTAGTGACAATTAAGCCATATTTGAAGAGAGAAAGAAGTAGTAGAAAATTATATTACTTCCATAAGAAATGAAAACACAAGATAAAGATTATAAAGAAGCAGCATTTGAGTGTATAATATATGATTATGGAAAGTATACATAATATTAAAATGTTTTTGGAATAAATACGTAGGAAAAGAAGTAGAAAATTGTATTACTTTTATAAAAAGTGAAAACACTGAAAATAAAGAGGCTGTATTTGAGTATATAACATGATTATGGAGAATATACTTAATATTAAAATGTTTTTAGAATAAATCAATACATAGGAAAAGAAAGAAGTAGAAAACTATATTCCATAAGAAGTGAAAACACTGAAGATAAAGATTATAAAGAAGCATGTATAATATATGATTATGGAGAATATACATAATATTAAAATGTTTTAAGCCAATAAATATCACATGACCACCATCTAGTAAAAGAAGTAGAAAATTATATTTGAAGAGGATATTTGAAATGTGTGGAATTATTTAAGTGAATGTAGATGTGAAGTAAAATGTTTAAATATTTCTATTATGCTATATTTTTATTATAAATGTTGCATTTAACAAAATAATTTAAATATAGCATATTTCTGTTACTTTACTGTAACTTCAGAAAATAGGTAAACATGAATTTTCCAGGTCACAACAGCAGAGTGTTTCTTGTCGAATTATTTTAAAATTTGTCTGAAATATCAAGTACATGGATACATAAAATTATATTATAAAAAAATAATTAAATATCTGATAAAATATAATTTATTTAAATAATAACATATCCTACCAATATTCATAATTACTGTCCATTATAGTTTTCGCTTATACAAGTAATAAAATTCTCAAACATGGCATCAGTCCGAAAACTACAATGGACAGTAATTATGAGTGTTGGTAGGATAAATATGTTTTTATTATTTTAATAAATTATTTATAAGATATTTAATTATTTTTTTATAATATAATTTTATGCTGCCTTGTATTTGATATTTCACGACAAATTTTTAAATAATTCAACAAGAAACACTGGTGTTGTGATCTGGCAAATTCATATTTACCCATTGGGTAGCACTACTGTATGAAGAGAGTTGGTAAAGTTTTTTCCCCAGAGATCTTGTTAGGCAATTTAAATATTTTTGTCTTTTAGCCATTATACTATTCCGCAGTAAATTTTTTATTGCTAATTCATTTTTCCAACACTGACTCACTTTTTCTTCTATCTCATTTTAATAAAAACTACCTTAGTAATTTCAATAACCTATACTCATATTCCCCATTTTGGTTTGTACCCATTCATTTATATATGCACTATGTTTATAATCCAAACCTTATATTATTTTTGACTCTATATCTAAAGCTTCTATTCTTGAACCAAATAACAATAACCTGTGCTATAATAGTCTCCTTTCTTGTTTAAATTTTTTATACAACAAACCATTTTGATAATTTTTTTACCCAATAATACACTTGATATTTTTTCCATTATCATGTATCCATCTTCACAAATGAAATTCATTCTGAATCGTTTACAAGATTCAGTACTCGTGTATCCAAATCGTAAATAATCCTTTCTATTAAAATATATGTACATTTTTTATAAACCAAATTAACAATATAAAATCTTTTTTTAAGTTTGTTTTTATAAATAATCAAATTCTAACACCACTTCATTAATTTGTATTTTTATTATCATCTGTAATTTCTTTGAACTAATACTTGTATGTTTTTCAGCTATTAACATTCTATTATCTACCATCTCATTTCTCTTACTTTTTTTTTTTTTATTATTGACTCATTACTTAATTCTGAATATATTACTCATATTTTGAATTGACCTCTCTAATGAATAGTATTCATCTATTAATTTCAATCATCTAATTATTTTTATTACAAACATTAAATTCTTATCCTCACATTTTTTTCCCCACTACATTTAACTTTATAAATATCTTTTTTTTGCTTAAAAAAATGTATAAAATTTCCTTTCTGCATTCAGTTAACTTCCTATTAAGGTCACTTGATTTTTTTTAAATTCCATTTCAACTATTTAATTTTTAAAAAAATTATTACATCTAATCTTTTCCTTTCTGATTTGTGTTTTTAATAGCCTCTTTATACTTCCTATATAGCCTTTTTTTGCTTTATAAAGTAAGTTTATTTCATCATTTCTTGACAGTTTTATTTGTTCTAAATACTCACTAGGAAACTACTTTACTCTATGCTATGTCCCAAGGGAATTATTATCTTGATACCAGTTTGGAAAGCATCAGTAAGTTTAAATAAACTCAAACACAAGTTAAGGTAACAAAAGAAATTTATTCAATCTCAAATAATAAAATTGAAAATAAAGAGTAAATAATAACTAGATATTTCTAAATTCTATAGATAAGCTTCCATTTGTATATGTCAAATTCTACAGATACACACAGTACATAATTATAATCGATTGTATTGCATCTAAAAATGAAGATGGCCCATCATGCATCAATTTTGATATAACTGCAATATCTATATTGTACCGGACCATACTCTCCTGTGGATTTCTATTCCTAATCTTGCACTGAGCACGAAGTGACCAAGATTTAACAAGGAAAGAAATGGATACCTATTTATCCGATTATCTGTACTCATATATATTGGTACTTCCAGCTAAATTGATAGAAAGAGTGAATTGACAGGACTCTGCCAATTAAAACTCCCCTTTAGTTGATATCTTACTCGAATACCCGAATATTTAAAACCTATGGCAAGTACACACCTTTGAAAAGTCTATTTACAGAAAGCTTTTGCGCGCCACTTCCAGAAAAGAATCAAAAATGAATTTTCCCCCCTCCTAGAAGGATGTGCAATACTATATGTTCAGCGGAGCATAAGAATAAGATTTAACATCCTGGTAGAGCGATATCCCATGTGGCTAGCTCGGTACTCTACGTCTAGGGTCTTCAATGGGTCAGTTAAATCGATTTATTACAGGTATGTTGTTGCTAAGGAAAGAATACATTTTTATCAAATAATAATACGACGACAAAACCAATTTAATATTATGATTAAATATTTATTTAATCCCAAATACCCACCACCGTTTCATACTTAAAATAATATAAAAATAAATAAATGAATTATCATCATAAACCGGATATATATTTGATTGCTTTTAAATAGATAAATTTACAAATACAATTTAAATGAATACGAAAATAGATAAACCCCTAAAGCTATTTACAATGTTTTATAAAGAATGGAATTGGTCTGAGCTTTTACCCTGTAGTAATACGTTAAATGTCTTGTGTGATGTGATATATATATATATTTCTCATTATAAAAGATTTTCGGTTATACAGGCATACACCTTTACTCAGAACTTAAAAACCTTTTTTTATTGACAGTAAATATAATAAAAAAAAAGAAACAACTCTGCATAAGTATATTTGCACTATGAAATATTTCACTAATTTCATATTTTTCAACATGTCAATAAGGTTGCGTAGTTCAGATACCATATAGTACTCAACATGAGCTACTGTATCTATTTGCCTTTTACAATAAATTCTTATATATGTCTATACGTGCAGCACAATTATACACTTACTACTATTCTAAAGTTATTAGAGGACTTGCTTACAGGGAATCTATAATAAATAAATCCCTTCTTGCATGCATCGTGAGGTGCAGCAGTGACAAAAAATATAACTTGAAAGAATATACAGATAAATATCTTTTTAAATACTCAACATAAGGTTTCATATTTACCGGATATTTAAAGTGTATGTGCGCATATATATACATGTATATTTATGTATGACAAATTTCAGAAGTAATGTCAAGAGTGAAAACGAATAGCAACAAAAAGAATCTAATTGCAACCTCTGTTGAAAATACTAGAATTTGAAATAGAAAAATTGACTCAAAAGATTTAAGTAAAAGCTTTATCATTTATACCCGTAATAACCGTAAATTCAATATACGTATGCGAGAGACAACTCTCTTTTTTTTAAATGATTAATAATAATAAAAAATAATATATTTAATTGGAAATATCAGAGTTAATTATTTCAATATTAATAAAATATTTGTAAAAGAAACTTATGTAAGCGTCGTCATCTTCTAACTGGGCTTTGAGCGGTTTCAATTCAACTAGCTGTGAGGATTTCATCTCATTCGGGCATAGGCAAGGTGGCTGTTGTCATCATGGCCGGCTGGAACTGGCATGATCACATCTTGGCGATTTGGACAGAGAAAAGGCAGTGCACCGGCTGGTTATCTACCCCATGGTCATTTCACTGGAATCTCTAGTAGATTGCTTCATATCTTTTTTATATTATAATAATTAGGATTATTATTAAATGTTCATTCACTATCTTGACTGGTTCATTAAATCCTTAATAATGGATTTCTTAGAAAATATCAGCAGTAGTCTTGTCCATAAATTAATCTCTAAGTAGCTGGTTGATTGGAGAATTCTGGAGCCAAAGTATTGAATGACTTGCCTAGAATGACTGCCAAAAGAAAGAATGAATCCCACTCAAAAGAACCAATGCAGATAACCCCCCTGAGAAGTATGAATCAGCCAATCCTTTTAATTTAGCTTATCATTTAGGTTATAACATTTACGATTTTTCCGATTAAATTTTAGGGTTTGATATAATGACTTCCATTTTGAATAACCCATACCACTTACTTACCAAATCAATACAAAAGAATTTCTATTTTATCTATATAAAGAAAAAAAATATTTTAATGACAACATTCGTTATCAAACATTTTGCTTTTTGATTAAGTTTTTACCAAAGCAATTAACATTTTTTTGATTTCAGAATAAGATTACAATTTTTAGAAAAGTAATTAAATATATATATACAAGTATGTTTAAACTGGATTCCAAGAGATTGTAAAAGACCCAGAAAGAGACCACATGTGAGATGGATGGATGAAATAAGAAAATGTGCAGGGGTGTTGTGGAAAAGAGAAGCTAAAGATCGGAGAAGATGGATTAAACTTGGAGAGACCTTCATCCTGCAGTGGATTGATAATGGTTGATGATGATGATGTTGGAACAATTGCTTTAATTATTTATTTTACTAATATGTTCCAACATTTGATTCATTTGTTTAATAACTTTGCTTTTCTCTATTTGAATTTTTCAAAGCAAAGCAAAATACATAAAATGATATATCATCAAAAAATATACAAAAAATAAAAAAATTCATGAGTTTATTATATGTGTACAATATTTAAATTGGTGTGGGTATTCTACTGCTCAGACCCAACCTCCATTACTAATGTAGCACATTTATATATTTGTTATGCTTAATATATACGGATTTATAGGTGCATCTGCTGTAATGTTCATTCCAGCAGATTTTGTGCATGGACATTTGATAATGTCTGGCACAATATATATGCTATTAATGAAGATTCTAAACTTGACAGTGTTCAGACTATCCACTGTTCTTTAGTATGTGAAGCATACAGCTATTACACTTACATACACACAAATAGTCTTTAACATAATTTTTTAATATGAGTCCATTTTTGCATATTTATTTCTCGTAAGCATAATTGACTTAGTATATATTTAAATGTATAATTGGAATATGTAGATTTTCTAAAATAGTATAATGAGATATTCATATAATGTCTATCTATTTACATGGCTAAATAATAAACTAATACAATCCATTTTTATATGCTTTAAATTTATTCTGTATCTAACTTTTCAGCACCATTATCTGCCTCTGCTAATAAGACTTCTAACTCCAAGAAAAAAAAGATAGAAAAAATCAAATAGAGTAAAGTTTGCAATGACTATATAAACCAAAATGTGAAACATATATATGTCCACTTGTATCACATATTGTTTATATCTTGTGATGCTATTTCAACTTCTGTCCAGTAAACTTTATTTTTGAAACTCTACTTATTTGAAGTTGTCCATTATATTTTATCATCAGCCAAATCCTGTGTCAATGTAAATGATATTTCATACATAAAGCATGTTCATGTTCATCTTAAAATACTTTTTTTTAAAAAATTCTTCACTTCTCATATAACATTCAATAAAAGATATGACTTTACAATAGTAAATTAATGGTATCTCAACTAATTAGTGAACTACCAATTTTAAATGCCTAAAATCTTTTTAATTGAGCTAAATGCTATGATCAAATCAGTAAAATAAATAAATCACAGCTAGCAACAAAACACATCTACAGTGCATCTAGATTTTCTAAAACCACAGACTTCCCAGTAGCTACCTATTCGACAAAGTTCTTAACAGTATCTTTGCTGTAATAAATAGTTCTAATATTTTACAATAATTATATTATCTTTTCAATCCCTTTATTTTTATGAAATTCAATAATAGAACTATTCTTAAAATTGGAAGTCATAATTTTAAGGATCCATATTGTACCGCTAATGAACAGCATTACATGTCCATAATTTTTTTAATAAAAATTACAGACATGTAATCCTATTCATTAGTGGTATGTTACACTGGACCTCCATTTGAGAGGTAAAATATTTTGACCGAGGTGGAAGCAAGGTTTGCCTAACTCATACCGATTTACACGTATATATATATAAAAAAAAACAAAGCTTTCTATGCTGGGTTTCCTACCGTTTGGATGAGCTCACATCCTAGAAAGCGGAAAAAGGGTTGCTGCGAATGGCAGGATTCCTCAATTGACAATTCGGCTTACACTATAATATTTAGGATTTGTCGGGATTCTACCCATGAACAAATCTATGGCTTACCCCGGTTCCCAGTGTGAATATTTAAAGAGAATGGGGACTCTCCTCCAAGAACTGACTTGTGGCTTACTCTGATTATTCCCAGTGTGCATATTTAAAGAATAAAGGTATAGGCCCAGAACTTTATGAACCTCACCCTAAGAATATTTCCCTAATAGTCCATTATGGGTACTATTTTCACACAGCTTGCAGCCTACACTTACTATACCTTCCTCTTTTTATCTATACACCCCCCCATAACTCTAATAAGCCACATACAATCTACACTTACTTGAACGATTTTATTTTATTACATTTTATTTCATTATAGATTTCGTTTTATCTATTATATGATTTATTCTTTTTAGATTTATTTATTATTTTATCACCACATTTTGATTGTATACAAAAAAAAAACATTTTATTATCGTATATTTACTCTAAAACTATTATTTTACTTTAAAGTTGTAATTATAAATTTTATTAAATGCACATTATTATATTAAATAATATTTACTAAGGCTGTAACCTTTAGTAATAAGCGTCTGAAAAATTCGAAGGTAGGGACCTCTACAGGTCTTAAACACAAGCTTACTTTAAATAAAATTCTCATTATACTTTCATTTAACTAATATCAACTTTTAAAAAAAAACTATTTTTAAATCAAATGAAATATTGTTCGACTAAATATTTTAAATCAAAGTGTTTGACCAACTCCAAACCCCCAGTAATAAATTATTTATCATTTTCTGACCGCTTTCTCTCTTTCCTTTTTAATTATATTATATTGTAAGAGATGGCCTACAACTGGCCTACATACCTGTTCCATTTTCTTTTTCCAATATTTGAATTCAGACCAAATAGTGAGAAATTAAATATCTTATCTACTTGCTTATATAAATGTAGTATATCCATATATAAACATATAGATAAATTAATGTGTTTGAAATAAAATATCTTATATAATTGCTTAGATAAATGTATATTCATTTATAGACCTACATGTAGACTGATATGTTTGACAAGTTAATTATTTTTTTTATCTATTGTGAGAAAGCAAATAAGTTTGTTTACTACATGATATATGTCTATGTATAAACATGCAGGTAAATTAATATGTTTGGGAGATTAATTCTCTTTTTTTTTTAATTATTGTGAGAAAGTAAACAAAGTTGCTTATATACATGATGTATATATGCATATAAATGAATATGTTCGTCTATTGGTAGAAATTAATTGTTTTTCTATTTCTTTTTATTCATTAATATTATGGTACTTGTGTATAATTCAACCGATGACGTTTTTGACTTACCGATTTCCCTTCCGGTAGACATCGACGTTTTTTGCATGACAATGTTGTCATGGTAACCAAGTGACTGGCATGATTAATCCATCAGAGAGTCAATTTTTTTTTTTTTTTCACCCGCAAGATTTAAAATTCGTAGAGAGGTTTGGGAAATTTTTTGATTTTTCTGTCTATTGCGATTTTGCAGATCACTTGGAGACGTTATCTTAAAAATCACAAGATTAGACTGATATGCCTTCAGGGTAATACGTCATCGGTTGAATTATACACAAGTACCAATATTATTAATTAAAAATACTAATTGACTGACTTATAAGACAAATAAAAAATATATATGAGGTCAAAAATGATCGAATTTGTAATAATGAAAATTAAATAAAAATATTATTAATAATAATAATTGATTTTTTTTTTTAACAAGTTGCAATATAGGGTTTTTAGCAGACACGTGACAAAGCAGCGTTCCTTTTGATAGAAAAAATCAACAGGGAATAGCGTTTGGGGTTTTAAAAAGAAAAATCTGGAATTAAACCGATGGAAAAAAGTTTTTATTTCTTTTAAAACAAGAAAAAAACTTGTTGGCATTTGAAAAAAAACAGTAAAATTTGAATATTAGTTTCAAGAAGTTAAACTTTAATTTGAACTAGTGATTTAATTTATTCTGCAAGCTAAATTTCATAAAAATAAAAATAATGCAAAGGAACTCTGAAACTACTAATACTGTTGTTTTTTAAAAGCTATATTTTATATATAACTAAGCCAAGTTATAAATATAGTTTGTAATAAAGGAATCTTTATAATGTATTTGGGGTAAGAATCCAATACTGTAGGATTTCCTAAAGCTGGCTTCAAAGTCATTATGAAATTGTAAAATTTGTCATCAGAATGTCTATCTTGAAGAATGCTGGTATGCAGCCATTTTCCATGGATTCATCTGGTCAGGAAAGATATTTCATATGTGTTTATTTCAATCAAGGAGCATGAGATATATAAATAACAACAGAGTTGCCATGGATATTGATATTTTTTGGACTGAATGCTTGCTTTACTCAAGATAAATTATATATCTTATTCACGTGATAATTATTTTATTTTGCTTTTGTCATTTTTATTTGAAAGTTTGTATATTGTAGTCTGTTTTTTTTATTATTGTGAATTACAATTCGTTTTTCAAATTCGATCACCTACAATTGAAAAGTAGAACCAGAGGTGGATAGATATCATATGTTGAAATATCTTAAAAAAGGAATCCACTACCATTAATATGTAATTTTTTTTTTTAATAAAAGTAAATTTTCAGATTCCTCTCAACATTAATACATCAAGGTGACCTCATCTCAAGTAAGGTTTTATATATATATATATTGAACATTGAGGGCAAGACTTACTAATATTTACTTGTAATTTTGTTTTATTCAGGATGCATAACTAACTCACTAAGTGAATGGTCTTTTAGCTCTCATTAATTTCTACCATGACTTGCATAGAAATAAATGGGAGTGGGTCAGCTGTAATTATAATATATTTACCCTAGTCTAAAAAATTATAATAATTATTTTAATGGGGTATTTCTATAATTAGTGAACTTTCATTGTGTTTTTCTTTTTTGTTGTTTTATGTATATATTTAACAATGATATAGTATAGTTTTGTATCTAATATACTTTAAATTATCTTGTTTCTGTTGAACGACATCAAAATGATAGAAAAACCATTCTGGATAATCGAATATTTTCTATTTTATTATTTTTTATTTGTAAATATTTATTTTGTTATTAATAAATTAAGTTGTTTAAATCAATCTGATTTCTGTTTGATCATCACCATCATCTCTGCATTATTGCCACTAGATGTTGATCATCATCATCACATTATGAATTTACACTATTAAAGATTTGATGATCATCCTCATCATTATGTATTGCTCTTGTAAATAATTGATCATCATCAGTATTTTCTTATATCTATGCTTATATATTAGTATATTTGGTTTATAATTGAGTAGGTTCATCCCTGAAGAGAGCTGACTGCAAGAACTCCCTGAGTTCGAATTCCGTGGTGTAATGGAACCTAAAAAGGGAGGTGTAATGAATATGCACTGGTTTAAGTTACATTGAAATTTTGTTAGTAAATTATAAGTTAGTATATTGGAAAGTAGATGTGACTTGGAACTGGGCATTCTATTGTGACATCTTTAGCATCCTATTTGAAGGCATAGGTCTGACAGTAGTGAGATGCATTCCCTTTGTTAGATGCCATTCTTGATTCAGTAACATCTGACACACCCAAATGTGTCATTGAATCATGAATTATTGGATATGACTTGTAGGTTGGTGGACACATTTCATCTAAATCATCCAACTACTTAGTCGTATTCACGTCATATGGTGTACCCTGTGGTTCCGATATATCTGGCACCATCTGTGTATGGTCATCTGTTATATCTGGCACCATTAACTTTGGGGGTAGCGGGTTCCGTTATATTTAATTACTATTAATTATTTTATCAATATTACAATTTGTTTGCCTTGGTTTATTTCTCTTCTCACACTGCTCACCGATTTTAATTTTTATAATTACGCAATTTAGCATTTATTTTGAACTTTAGTTTGAAATTTTTTTCCAATTTTAAATTTTCATTACGATTTTGCATGCTGGGTCAATTTATGGCACTTCGGCCCCTTGTTGGCAATCATTTGAACCGGGTCCATTTAAAAGAAGCTGTTTAATTGAGTTTCAATTCCATCTAACATATTTTTAAATTTTATATTTTGAATATTACATGAACGGACCGGCCCTTCAAGCAGAGGGGAGAATACTACTGATAGCAGAACCATCGATACCTACAGTCAGACTGAGCTATGCAAAGCATAAGACAATCACATTTCCAGACCATGGCCCACCCCAACTGCTAGATTCAAACCCCTACTATCCAAAGCATTTTATTTGTTTAGAGGTAAAACTCTGGCACCAGCTAATCATAATTCAGCATTAACATGCCTGGATGGTAGGCCCATAATCCAGCACTTGAAATATCCCATGACTAGCTCACACTCTATCTCAAGGTCCAACATATTTACTTGACAAAAAGTAACTTTACAGTAATTTACTGGTGAGGAAGTGACAAGAGAGAAAGAGAAAATAGACAAAATAACAATTAAGGCAAACATTAATATTTATTTAAACACACGCATATCTAATATAACAATATTGAAATTTACATATAAAAAACATAAGTAATTACTCAGGTTACATTATGATAGTTCTTCATTAATTTAAGTTCATAATCAAAATATATTTAGTTATTTAAAATATCTTTATCTAGGTTTCCATTTGTGTGTATTTTCCAACCGTTTGGCTTTTTTGTTTCTCCATCGATGGCTTCATGGCTTGTTTCCATTCTATGGCTCAGCAATGGGGAAGAGATAGAGAATAGTGGTAGCATCTATTTTATGATTTTGGCATCAGTTTCCAGCATTTGTTCCAGGTAGAATAGTTGACTTGTGGAGGTTTTTTTGGGGCCTGAAGCCCAGTTTAGCACGCATGCTGCTAGTTTTGCATCTTGTGCAATAAGATTCTCTGCAGCAGAAATTGATTGACTTATTACTTACTGTATTTACAGTTTTGAATATCTAGATCTCTGGTTGTTTGGATTCTCAATGAAACTCTGGCTCTACATTCTTTAAAAAGAACCCGAACTCTAATATCAATGCAAACGAATTACAGATTACAACCCCGACTGTATTAATCACAAACCAGACTGAACAATAGAGCAACTTAATATACTTTTTCTCTCCTATTGTTTTAATTTCTTATCGTAATTTTAATTTAGATCTTAATTTGAAATGTTTTTTAATTAATTTTCCATTTTTTCAATTGACTGATTTTTTACATTTCTGGTTATCTTAATCCTTTGCTCAGATTCATCTAAACAACCTTGATAAGACACTGTAAGTTTTTTTTTAAATTAATTCAATTATTGATTTTAATTTTATTATCAATCTGAAATCTTATAAACTAATTACATAATGAAAGTTTTACAAACATTTTATTTTTACAGACTAATTTTTAGTCTGATTTCACATTGGCTTATTTTATACTGAAATGTATAAAGTGGATTTTTAATAAAATAGCACTTACTTTAATATAATTAAAGCGGTCTTTGTGTGCATGATTATGGTTCTCTGTACCAAAAGTGCATTAAGTTAAATTGTATTTGCACTTTATGTTAAATTCATTATGTACTTTATAGAAACACACAGCCTTGAGGATTATTACACTTATTATTTTAATAATACTTTGGGTACAATTTGAAAATTATAATTGCAATTTGTAATGTTATAATTGACTATTTATTAGTCTGCATTCAGAACAGATTATATTTACCTGTTTAAGAAAGTTTATTTAAACTTCTTTCTCTCAATAATTTCAATATCTGTAGTCAAGTTGCAATCTTTAGTGTCTTATAAATATATGAGACCATTAATGGAGATGCTAAAAGGTTGCCTTGACAACAATTGGGATTGATGAAGTGTTGACTGTTTTCTAATGGTTATATATATATATTATTAACTCATAGTTGTAAGATGTATATAAAGAAACTGAAAAATACATTGTGTTGATTTCACAAAATGGAATTAGAATAGTAGATAGGAAGGTAACTATATCAATTTGCTGATGATATACAGCAATTCTTACAGAGTGAGGTAAAACATGAAGAGTTTATACAATTTGTAGTGAAAATAAACATATATTAATTTAAAACAAAATCTAATAAAATGAAAACAATTGTGCAGTTAATTTTAAAGCCTAATGCTTTTAAATATTTGACAAGTTTTTACTATGGATACTGGATGGTAATGATATAAGTTGTAATAAAATTAGCTATGAAGAAAGATGCTTTTAATAAGGGTAGGTGACTATTTTATGGATCATTAAAATAAGATTAAAAAGGAAAGTCTCATTAAATGCTTTGTTTGGATAGAACAATTGGGATAAAAGAAAAAAGATGGAATAGCATAAAAAGCATAAGTTACAAGCAAAAATTAACAATACAATAAAAAGAAGTAAAAAAAGAATTGGATTAGTAATATAGTTCAAGAGAAGAGAATTATGTAAGATATGTTGAAAGTTGACTGTAGAGGGTAAAACAAGATAAAAAGATTAAAAACAATAATGCAAGGAGGACTACGATAAAAACAAAGGCTTAAGATTTGATATGTAGGAATGGCTTTGTGACCGATACTCAATGATAATACTA
Organism: Epiperipatus broadwayi; assembly: GCA_028023455.1. NCBI lineage: Eukaryota > Metazoa > Onychophora > Udeonychophora > Euonychophora > Peripatidae > Epiperipatus > Epiperipatus broadwayi. The sequence continues at coordinate 5,543,050 of JAQFVV010012403.1, read as the reverse complement.
AGAGTATGTTAATTATTGTGTTAAATATTTATCATCTATTGACTTTTAAAGTATTTTGCCCCAATATCCCATTTGTCATTGGTATAACTTTTCAACTAATATATTCTTTTTTTATAACTTCATCTATTGATATTTGGGTGATCTTTATGTCTAGAGACTTATATTCTTCCTCATTTTCCAATCAGCTATCCTCCTTCCATTATTGTATCCTGTTACATTACCCCACTATATATATATATTTATTTATTTATTTTTAGGTCTCATTTTGTATAATCATCTCAAATCATCATGGTTCAAACTTAAACTATTTAAAAATACATATTATAACTAAAAATATCAAAGTCGTAGATTGGCGGATTCGAGAGTTACATATTTCTATATCAACTTAGAAATAATTAAAAAAAATTTTCAGTTTGGTCAATGGAGTAGAACTGTGATCAGCCTATCACCAATGATCAAAAGTTACATGAAATTATTAAAGAATTTGTCCATGCGATTATTTTTTATTTTGATATGCAGTTCTGTCTAACCCTTTGGCTGATATTAAATCACTCGGTTCTCTATAATCTACTTTAACTGTGATTTTCAATTCCATGTAGAAATTCCTGATAAAACAAGAAGATGGTCTGATAAACCTATTTTCTTTTACACAACTTCCCATTTAACAAAGTCATCTTAATTAAAACCTTATTATAAATTGTTTCAAAAATATATATTCACAAAATGCAATTTTTAATATTGTATGTAAAACATTATATTTAATCTTATGTACCGTTTACATGATTATTGAAGATGCATATGTATAATCATATTTCCATCATCTAGTTGAATTGTTAAATACTTTTAGAAAAATTCAAACTTTATTTTTACTTTTCCAGATTCATTCAACTATTGATAATAATTCACAGGTTAGTATAAAGCACAATTTTTGAGCAGTATTATTCTCTTATTCAGGTGTTATTAGCCTAACCAATGACAATCAGCACAGGAATTGAACTGGCAATCTTTAGATCTGTGAAAACTTAATTTCAGCTGATACGCTAATAAATTAGTATTCATAAATCTAAAATACACCAGTACAATTGAGCATGCTAAATTGTCACTGATCATATCAGCAAGACCTGAAGAGGTCAGGAAAATAAAGCCAATCAAAACTGTCTATTCTCCTAACTAATGATTTCAAAACTAACAGCTGAATATATTTGGATAATAGAATTACTACAATATATAATTACAAATAAAATGCCATTAACACAAACCTTATATAAGATATCATATATGTATAAGTATGTGTGAGATCGAATAACATTTAAGCACCAAAGAATAAATTCTGGCGCAACAATTCTTTTTAAGTAGCCAGATTAACTTTTTTTAAATTTTCCACTATTAGAAATTAATTCAGGAAACTACATCTATAGCCAGCCATTTATAAAAAAAAGAAAGTTCCCAACCTATATAAATACCCTATTATATTCATTTTATGCTTATATTGAAAAAAATTATAAATGTTTATTGCTATAAAGTATTAAAAAAATGCCTTTTTTTAATATTTACTGATTGCTATCATATTCAAAAATATTTGCATAAAGCATATATTCGTATAAATAAATAAAAAAAACCATACTAATTGAAATATTGTATTTGGAAAACTATTTTTAAAAAATGTATACCCTATAATTAACAATTTTATAATTAATAAAGTTAATCTTTTTTTTAAATACATAATTCTTTTGGGGGGAACAGGTCTGTTAAACTATTATTCAAATTCGAACTAGATGAAGAAACCTTGAAAAAAAGAATAAAAAAAATTACTTTCTCCATTTTTTTCTTTATATGATAGAATGAAAGAAGTAAAATTAGTTTGGTGCTAATAAAAGTTATTTTGCCCCTTTTTTTCACAATATTAAACCAAATTATTATTTAACTATGAATAGTATGAAGTGTTTAAAAAATTTTGTAGTCTCTTATACAAATATTATATATAAGTGTAGTAGCTATAAAAATAAGTTTTTTATAGTTACAACATTATATCATAAAGGAACAGCATAAGAAAAATTATGTAACACCATAATTTATATATATGTATGTGTGTATAAATATATTTTTTCATAAATGTGAATTAATGTATGCAACATTCAGTAAATAGGAAATTGCCTATATTTACAAATATGTGGTGTTTATATATGTGTGTGTGTGTGTGGGTACATATAAAAAATGCATAAAGTCGGTCAACATGTCAGTATTGATATAATAAAAGTTGATCCTATATTTGCATGGATGACTAGGAACACACCAAGGCAGCTGGATGAAGTCTCTCAATTTATCCATGTAGTACGGTGGCCATAATTTTATGTACAACAGATGAATGAAACTGGCATCTCCAGAATTCATTATATAGTTATATTGAATTGCTTATACATATATACATTATTTATTGTATTTATATTTTAGTATATTTTACAAACTAAGAATGACTATTTACTATAATAAAATTTTAATTATGCACGATAATATATATATTACAGTATACAATACCATATATAAAAATATTTCAAATTGGCAACAATTTGTAGATAGGAGAGAAAATCAATCAGTACATAATATATATTCTTTCTTTTTTCAATTATATATTTTTAAATTCTTTTTTTTTTTAGCTTATTCATAGATTTAAAGGAATAAATTTATTTAATTTCTTTACCAGAAATCTAACTCAAAGCTCTTTTATCATTTTGAATTTGAATAATCGGTTCTTATCTGATCCTTCGTGTCAGCCGCGGGATAGCGCTATTTCTAACCAAAGACACATTAATATAACGTTCCCGGGCTAGCGATTCTCTATTAATATCGACTTTTTTTTTTGTTTACAAAGTTTACTTTCTATCGTTTCTGAATTATTTTTCCCAAATATTTTTGACAATGGGATAATAATAGTTTTTTTAATTTTTATTGACAAGAATCTTTTTTAGTGTGTTCAAACAGTAATTTGTTTTTTTTAAATAGTATTACTGTTTTTTAAAATTTGATTGACAAAATTCCAGAGAGAACGGGTTTTTTTGATGGATCTTTAAATAATAATTTACGTTAGTTTTATAGGTTTACATTTGATTGCCGACAACAATTAGTGGGAGGGGTGTTTTTGTGTACGATTAAATAATAATTTACATTACTTTTATTTTACATTTGATTGCCGACAACAATTATTGGGAGAAGTGTTTTTTTTTCCGTGTGTGTATGTTTAAATAAAAATTTAAGTTACTTGTATTGGTTTACATTTGATTGACAACCAATTTGACTTCCTTTCGTTTATAAATTATGGTTTTGGTTCTAAAAATAAATATTTTTGACAATGGGACAATAATAGTTGTTGTTTCTTTAATTTTTATTGACGAGGGTGTTTTTCGATGTAGGTTCAAATAGTAATTTGGGTTACGTTTAAATAATAAGTTACGGTCTTTTATTGTTTTACATGTGATTGACACTAATTATTGGGAGGGGTGTTTTTTTTTTGTGTATGATTTTCGACAACAATTATTGGGAGAAGGGGTGTAACCATTTAAAGAATAGTTTGTTACTTTTAGTGGTGTACATTTGATTGACAATAATTAGTGAGAGGGGTAGGTGTTTTTGGATGATGATTAAATACTAATTTACGTCACTTTTATTTTACATTTGATTGCCGACAACAATTATTGGGAGAAAGGGGTTGTTTTTTGTGTATGTTTAAATAAAAATTTGTTACTTTTATTTGTTACATTTGATTGACAACCGATTTGACTTTCTTTTTTTTTGTTTATAAATTATTGTTTTGGTTTCCCAAATCATATTTTTGACAATGGGACAATAATAATTGTTGTTTCTTTCAGTTTTATTGACAAGAGGGTGTTTTTTGGTGTAGGTTCAAATAGTAATTTGGGTTATGTTTAAAAAATAATTTACCTTACTTTTAGTGCTTTACATTTGATTGCCGACAACAATTAGTGGGAGGGGTATTTTTGTGTATGATTAAATAATAATTTACGTTACTTTTATTTTTTATATTTGATTGCCAACAACAATTATTGGGAGAAAGGGTTTTTTTTTTTTGTTTGTGTGTATGTTTAAATCAAAATTTAAGTTACTTTTATTGGTAACCATTTGATTGACAACCGATTTGACTTTCTTTTTTTCGTTTATAAATTATTTGGGTTTCCCAAATAATATTTGGTTTGACAATGGGACAATAATAGTTGTTTCTCTAATTTTTATTGACAAGAGTGGGTCTTTTTTGGTGTATGTTCAAATAATAATTTGGGTTATGTTTAAATAATAATTTACGGTCTTACTTTTATTGGTTTACATTTGATTTCCGACAACAATTAGTGGGAGGGTTTTTTTTCTTTCTAAATGATTAAAGAATAATTGACATTACTTTTATTTGCCCATTTGATTGCCGATGACAACAATTATTGGGAGAAGCTGGGTTTTTTGGGCTATGTTTAAATAAAAATTTTAGTTACTTCTTTTATTTTACATTTGATTCCTGACGACAACAATTATTGGGAGAAGGAATGTATGTTTAAATAAAAATTGAAGTTACTTTTATTTTTTACATTTGACGAAGGTAATTTGGAATCCCTCAAACAAGCTGCCCTTTACGAAGTGAACATTTCCATCTGCAACGAGACTTACAAATGAAACTCAAAAGATGTTTTTGGACCTCAAATCTGCATATATTTGCTGCACAATCCAATCTTTTCTTTCAGCAGCGGATGTTTTTCTGCTGTAGAAATATTCCAGTGCTGGCTTCCGTGTCTGGCAATTCCCATCTTTTCAAGTTTTCTGTGTTGGAATTAGACATCTTCTTGGTCTCGGAAAATTTAGCGCTAAAACGTAACTCAAAGCGTGATCGTTAAAAAATTTACACCACCCCAACCTAAAAGAGAATTTAGGAGGCTTACAGTTTTATGAGAAACAATCACGACACTGTTAAAATTGTTAAATGGTAACAATACATCAATTCGTCTTAAAAAAAAAAGGCCCCAATGAAAACTTAAATAATTTTGACACGATCAACTTAACACACCCTCGTACGATATTGTTACATAAAATACATAACACAGCATTACGATGTAGTGTGTGAGTGACACAAACAACTACGGCATTTTCCTCTGTTTTTAGCATCGGAAAAAGCCACACCATTAGCCGCTAAGCCGAGTTAACACTTTCTAGGTTTTATCATAGAAAGAAGACTTAACTCCGAGTTAACACTCTACCTTTTAGCGTAAAAAGAAGACTTAACTCCGAGTTAACAATCTTTCTAGGATTTATTTTAGAAAGAATGCTTAAAGGTTGGGGGCGGCCACGGAAACGGCATATTTCTAGAAATTTAGCTAGAAATAGCGCCATCCCGCGGCTGACACAAAGTATCAGATTACAACCGAATAATCTAATAATGCAAAAAAAGAGAAAGCTTGCATAGTTTAGCGCAGTGTAAAAGTGTCGGAACTTCGGAATTTCTAGTATTAGTACTTCCATTAGTGAAGCCATTCGATTAAACAAAATATTTTATAAACCTAATAATTATAAAAATGTATTGATGTTGGAAATCCAGATCAATTCTATAAAATAATTCTAAAATTTGGATAATTCTTTTTTTCTAATATAATGCCCAGCTTCTATTATTTGAATAAATTATTTTTAGAAAATATATTTCTTTTAAGTGCAAAATCCCTTAAAAGGAATAACTATTAAACAATTAACTTCTAAAAATTTAATATATTTAAATATTATAATTATTACATATAATTTTTATTATAAATAATCACAAATGTTAATGTTCTTTATCGATGACTTTTAAAAAGCTTTAAAATGACTCAGGGTATACATTCTCTTTTTATATCATTATGAAATTTAATCATATGCTTTTTATGAGTTTGTTTTGCCTTAAATTTTTGTCCACATATATCGCAACAAAACCGTTGTACATTATTATGTGTCAAAATATGATTTTGTAAATTAGGTATAGTTTTACATGCATAATCACACTGATCACACTTGTAGTCTTTTGTTTTTTGATGCATCCAATATTTATGTTGTCTCAAAGCGTCTTTAATTTTAAAAGATTTATCACAAATATCGCAAGGAAATGGACGCTCCACTGTATGAACAGCCTGGTGAACTCTTAAACTATCTCGAGATTTGCTTTTGTAAGAACACTGCATACAGTTATATTTATAGTCTTCACTATGACGCCTGCGTTTATGTTTTTTCAAAATAGGATCCGTTTTAAAATAATCACCACATTCATTACATTTAAATGGCCGCTCTTCACTATGAGCGATTAAGTGTCTCTGAAGACTATAGGGAGTCGTGCTAGCAAAAGAACATAAAGGACATTTAAAATCTTTCTTTAGTTTATGAACAATTACTTTATGCCTTCGTAAAGTGTTTGGGGTTTTTAAATGTTTCCCACATACATCGCACATAAAAGGATGTATAGTACCTTCGGCTGAAGTAGAATTTGTTTCATCTTTACAAGTCCACTTCAAATGGCACCTCAAAATTTCTTTTGTCTTAAACTTCTTCCCACAACGTGTACAAGAAAATAATCGTTCATTAGTGTGGAGTACAATGTGTGAATCATATTTAGATTGACGGAAAAATGGCTTCCCACAAAATTTACATTTGAGAACATCTTTATATATTTCATATGGAAGAGGAATATTATGTTTATAAAGTTTATGAAAATGGCAATTGTATTTAACCAAAATCTGACCACAAATGTCACACATTTCCTGATGATCCTTCTGAAGAAAACACATATGTATATTTTTAATATGCAACACTCCACTTTTTTCTGATTTGAACTGAACAGAACAGAGTAGGCAAAATAGTTTGTAATCTTGTGAAATCTGCTTTTGCAGCCACAGGTAGGGATCAGAGCCTAAGTAGTGTAATTTTAAAGATAAATTATTTTCTGTATTTGAATCTGATGTTGTGCTGGTGAAATCCATATTCAACTGATTATTAATTTCTGAAAACTTTGCAATGACAAAAGGTGTCAACTTTTCATTTCCATCCAAAACATAATTTTTGCAGGCTTGTGTAATATCAGGGATCTCAAATACTTTGCCAGTATGATAGATGGCAGCAACGTTGTAAGGAGTGAGCCATAATCTACCAGTATATAAGCATAAAATCACTGCTTCAATACCCGCAATACTGCAATCAGACACATTAAGGATTTTCACATTAGAGTTATCGAGTAGCTTGTGACACATACGACTGGCTGCTGCTAAAATCACACCATGAACCTAAATAATAAAAATAAAGAACATTAAAAATCCAATCAACAATATTACAAAATGGTTCTAATTTAAACATATCATATTCATAGACCTTGAATTTTACATTTTAAAAGCCATTTTATATAAAAAGATTCATTAAAGTTCATCTTGCTGCTCTAAAATAATTGAGTTATTAAATTAGACTAAGTTGAGAAAACAATCGTAACAGACTACTATTGATAATGATGAAGTGCTATTGGGTTACTTGTAGTTTTCTACTTAGATATTTTACTTACCTGAATCAGAGAATTTAGCATATCATAAGAGAGAAAAAACAAAATTGATATAAACTTTGTTAAGACAAAATAAACATTTCATCAGGAAACGCTACCTATTTTTTTTTGTATCGCTATTACTCTTTTATAGTTATAAATCTTGGCGATGTTAATTATTGACAATTCTAACAATTGCTACATCTTTTGGCTGTACAGTTCTATTCCTGAGATTTATTCTGTTTAGAAAACCCTATCAGTACTTGGGCTGTTTCTGCCATAGTACTTATTGTAGCCCACAAATTCTATTTCTAACATTCAGACTAATTATTTTTTTTATTATTATCAGCCAGAAATTGAATCCAGAACATTTTCTTAACAGCAAGTTATTCTAGGATTGAGCCAATTGACTTTAACATGTAATAAATACTGACAAATTAATTAATTTATATAATCTATAAATTTAGTGAGAATAAATTTCTTGCAAAATTATCTTTTCTATTCTCCTCTAAATACACAAATGTAAAGCCTCAAATTATTCTCATATTTTCTAATTGTCCATGTTTCTGCTCCACGTGAACAAAACATTCAACCAGCTTCGCAAACCAAAAATAACCTTTTATTATTATTAAGAGCCTATTTGATCATTACAGTTCTAATTTTTTGTTACTTTTATAATCAGCAAACTTTACAAATACTTAAATTATCCGTTCCATAACACTGTGTCCATATTTGCTGACAATTTTGTCTTCTAGGTTCATTGCTTTAGCTTTATTTGAATTTATTTTCAAGACAAACTTTATACCACTTTTTATATAACTGAGTTCATCTTTCATATTTAAACTTACTATCTTCATCAAATGTGGTAAAGTGACAGCTCCTATCCCCAATACTAATTCCATTAAGTTACCCCTAATTTAACTACATATTAAATGAAACAAATGATGAACTTTATTCCTTCCTTATATTACTTTCCACATCCCAGCTCTTCTATAAGAAGGTATTTACCATTATACATATTTTTCTGATTCATACACATATTTCTTAATAAACATTTTTCCTTCATCTATACTTTTCATTTTCAATAAATCTAACAAAATAATTTATCAATTACTATTCAATAAACAAATATTAATCCAGTTTTCTATATTGAAACTGTTATGGATTTCATGGCATGTGTGCACACACACACACACAAAGTTGAAAGGAAAAGTAGAAATAAACACAGTCAAATTTTATTTGTATATATTTTCTACATTACACTGGAATAACAGAAAAGATTAAATAATTTTGAGTTTAAATTTTTTTTGTTATAAATTAATATTTAAAAAGAGTTAATTAATATTTTATTAATTCTGGTTTTGAAATTAAAACAATTATGTTTTTATGTTAAAATAAATATATTGATACTTATAATTCCATTATCTATTTTAGAAATCTTTTTTTTTTTTAAAAAAAAATAAAGCTTGTATAACATATTTTGATAAAATTTCACAAAGTTGTTTTCAAAGGATTAAAATGAATTAAAAAGAATCATTAACTTTTTTCAATCAAGAAAGGAAAAATATGCTTAACTACTGTATTTTTTTTTCTTCCACATCCCGACAATAAAAGAGTTGAAAAAAAAAAGATTAAAAGAGAGTTCTTAAGAGTCGTTCAGATTAGGTCAGAACTACCATGAAAATACAAGTGAAAGCAAGACAGTTGGATCCAGCGGTTACTAGTAGTTCACTATGGTAGAATTTAGATTCACATAGAAGAGCCAACTTTTGTTTTTTATAGCCCATATGGTATGAGATAGTATACCTGATATCTATCCAATCCTAAACTAAATGGAGCTAATTCCTATGTCAACAGTGACTGAATATACCTTTCCCAAAAATGGCAAGCCAGTCTAATGTTTAGAATGGACCAGCTTACAGAGGCCATCAGCCTGCTGAAGAATTAGTTATACCTATGGTGTTTTATCTATATGCAGAGAACCACAGATAAACATGCAGTGTCATAAAATATTTTAAAAGTGAAACAAGTAAAATAATTTTTGCTCAAGTTAAAAGTCTAAAATAAAGAATTAATTCATAGATGATTTTATCTTTTATAAAAGAAATGGTAGATTCCAAAAGCATTTCTAGATTGGAAAACAATAACTTGCTGGAACATTTTTTAAAGATGTTTATAATTAATCAAAAATAACTGGTCAAAGATTGATTTAATTTTTTTTTCTTAAAAAAAAAAAAAAAAACTTTTATAAAGGACCGTCACAGAATTTAAAACGGATTCATATTTTATATATACATGTGTGAATTTTATATATCTTCCAACAGGGAATTGGCAAATTCAAATATCATATGATGTAAACATTGTGTGCATACATTTCCATACACACACATATATGTTAAATCTGTTACTAATTATAATGAAAATTAATTTCATTTATAGATTTATGACAATTCAAATATGTTAATAAATTATTATACTGCATGTGTGTGCTGATACAGATATATGTTTTAGATAAACCCATTATGAGGTATTTGTAACTCATAATGGGATAGCTTATTTTTTATATATTATTATGACAATTCCTATATTATACTGCATGTAGTATGCTTATATCAATGCACGACAGATACACATATACGTAAAAATTAATCTTTTTTTATATTATATGACATTGCAAATATGTTCATAAATTATTATACCGCATGTCTGTGTGGCTGATATATAGGTGTTTTAAGTAAACCTATTGGATATATGTAAATCACAATGTGATAGCATATTTTTTTCTTTATATTAATCAAAATCAGAAGGCTTAATTTATATGTGTAGAGCCGTATTGTGGCAGATATTAATTTCATTTTTTTTATTGTTATTTAATAAACTGATATTTCATTGTTAAAAATTATTCCTGTGAATTAATTTAATTCTCAAACATAAATTATTACATGTGGTATTATGTCTCTTGTTCACAGTAAGTTATAGAGTTTGTGTTCTCTGAGCTAGATACATGCATAACGGTCTGTTATATAAAAGGGGTTTACATTAGTGTTAATGGGCATCCAATGGATGATGATGATCCTGGTTTGGCGCACAGGGAATATCCTTTAAAGTTCATGCACTACATTTTATTTAATTAGTATTTATTAGAAATAAAGTTTATAGTTGGCCAGTAAACGAATAGTACTTAGAGCATTGGTGATGATCAGAATGTTTTAATATCTCAGCAATATTGTTTTTATTATTATATATTCTGATGGATTAGCACTTAAGTTTGTGCATCCAAATTAATGCTTAATAATCTGTCTCAAGCTGGTAATGGCTAAATAATTAGCTTGGTCTATAGTAGACCCATTTTAAGTCCAGTCACAAGAATGAATGTTACTTTTGGGTAATGCTGGTAAAATTATGCTTATACTTAATATAGTTAGCTTGGCTAATCTCTCATAATGATCTCTTGTAGTTATTTTTTAATATTTAATTTTATATTTAAAATTTAATTGGGGTTGATGAGTATGAGTGCCACCACCCCAGATAACCTCTTGAGTCTGTACTGTTACAATATATATAAAGTAGTTTTTATGACATCGATTGCACTGCTAATCCCTTTTCTAAATCCAAATTACTCTTCAGAAAAGTAATCTATTTCAAATCCATGTATTCAAGATCACCAGCTAATATTTTAGCTGCATTACATTTTGCCTATAATGGATTCAAAACATTTGAAAGAAAAACCTACCAGACAATTTTGTAGTCATAAATTTCATCACAAAAATCAATTAAATCTCTCAAACTATTTTTCCCTTGTGAATTTTAATAATTCCAATGGATATTCATTAATTACCAAGGGTTGAGTCAGTAATTAAAAAAGATACTCATCAATTACCAAGGATTTGGTCAATTTTCATTTTAGTTAATTCATACTTCTTCAACCCAAGTTTCATTTTCAATTAATATAAATGAAAGTTTATTATTTCTATAGAATCTTAACATCTTTTCAATATATGTTTTTTTATCAATAATTTACTATTTTAATGCCCTGCAAAATTTAGTGCGGTGGTAAAGTTTCAAATTAAAAAGTATAAAATTCTAGGACTGATTTTATTTCTGGCACTCAAACTTCTTATGAATTCCAGAACAATAAAATCATTCGATTATTTATTTACCCACGTGGACTCTGAGATGGAAGATCCTTAGATCCATTTGAGTTCTGGCACTTCCTGCATTTGCATTTCTTACGAACTCTCAAGCAATAAAGCCATTTGGTTATTTTATATTATTATTTTAATTACTACTAATTTCCCATCTAACCTGTTTTATTCTTTATAATTCTTTTATTTACCTATATTCTTCTTACTGCCCTTTAGTAGCTTTCTGTTTCACATCCCAATTCATGATTAAGCCTTTTATATATATTTCTACCATCTATAGAATATACATTTTTCAACTTCTCTCTACTATGTTGATTCATCGTATTATTAGCTCAATGCTTCTTTATTGCAGCATCTTGCCAATTTTCCCTAAATAATTCTCATCAATATTTGAATTATTTTAACAATTAGCATATTTAAGAAATCATAAAATTGTGTGTAGTTTGGTGCAGTAGAAGAATCTTTGACTGGAATAATTCCAATTCTGGTGATTCCAATACTCAAACTTCTTATAAATTCCCGAGTAATAAGCCATTCAATAATTTACTTTTATTTAGATCTCACAATTAAAATTTACTGGCATTTTGTTTTTTATTTATTCTTTTCACTTATCTATCTCTTAAATGTTTAATATTCTTTAAATCAATTACGTATTATACTTTCTGAATTAAAATGGTGCAAATAAAACTTTTGGTCTATCAGTAAGCAGAATATCACTAACTACATACCAATGACCAAGAAAAAATTAACTGAAGTTTCATATTTTCCACAAAAATATCTAAAAAATACCATAAAAATTTGAAAATATATATTTAGTCCCTAAATGCACTAAAAAGTAAAAAATAAAATTTCTTTTTTCAGCTTTCACAAATAAGTGCTGAGTGAAGTTGGATTCCCCCAAAAAATCATTTAAATAAATTTACAAATAATGTCATTTTCTTGTATCAATATCAATCTATTGGTCAGATAAAGTGGGAGTTAATTGCAAATTGATTTAAATAATTCTTTGGGAATTTGTCCCAAGTTTTATTTGTTAGAGCTGGGAAAAAAATTTATGCATTTACATGAATAGCAGCACTTCTTTGAAAAAAATGTTTTTGTTTTTTTTTCACTTTTTAGTTTTAGATATTGTACCACTAGTGAATAAGCATTACATGTTTCATAATTTTTTTTTTTTTTTAAAAAAGATTAGTTTTAAGATTTTTAAGACTAATTTTTGCAAAAGCAAAAGATTGCATCATATTTTTCTTTTAGAAAAAAACTTCTTAGCAGGAAGGAGGAGAAATCTAAAACAGAATTAGAAAATTTAAAACTTTTTTCCTCTCTCTCTCTCTTTGTAAAGAAAACTTTTATAATGTATAAAATGAACAAATGTGAAATCAGACTAAAAATTAGTCTGTAAAAATAAAATGTTTATAAAACTTTCAAAAATGTAATTAATTAGTTTATAAGATTTCAGATTGATAATAAAATCAAAATCAATAGTTGAATTAATTAAAAAAACTAAACTATCTTATCGAGATATAGTTGAATCTGAAAGGATTAAGATTAAGGCGAATGTAAAAATCAATTAATTAAAGAAATGTAAAATAAATTAAAAGACAGATTCAAGTCAAGATAAAATAAAACAATGAGAGAGTTAAGATATAAAAGTTACATCTTGGTTATTGTTCTTCAATCGGGGCTGCAATCTGTTTAATCATTCATCAGTTTGGATTATTATTATTCAGTTCAGACAGAATGCAGAATCCAAACAACCAGAGATCCAGATATTCGGAAACTGTAAACACAGTAGTAAGCCAGTCAATTACTGCTGTGGTCAACATCCATGCAAAATCAGCAGATCTAGCAGCATGCATTGCTAGATGACTTTAGGATATTCAGCTGGGCTTCAGGCCCCAAAAACCCTCAACAAAAAGAAAATCAACTGAACCTCACCTGAACCAATGCCCAGAACAATGCCTAGATTGTAAGTAAATGCTGCTACAAACTCTCTCTCCCATTGTCAACACAAAGAATGGAAAACAAGCCCTGGAACCATTGTTGGAAACCAAAAAACCAACTGGTTGGAAACTGATAATCAAGAAAACCTAGGTAAAGATACTTTTAAGTATATTCCAATCACAGTCTAGATTCTTTATATTAAATGAATGAACTTTAATTAACGGACTATTATAACTATAGCCTAAAGTCATTTATATTTTTCTTATGTCAAATCTTTTATTGTTATAGTGTTAAATATATGTGCGTAAATAATTAAACATTAATGTTTACTTTGTTATTTTCTCTTTCTCTCCTTTCACTGCGTCAGAAATAAATAAACGTAGAGTTATTTTATGTGTTAAGTAAATGTGCTGGACCTTGAGACCTAGTGTGAGCTAGTAATGGGATATTTCAAGCACTGTATTGTGTGTCTGTATAACTTATGATTCGCTGGCACCTGAGGTTGATCCTCAAAACAAATAAAATGCTTTGGATGTCAGGGGCTTGAATCTAGCAGTCGAGGTGGGCCATGGTCTGGAAATGTGATCGTGTTATGCTTTGCATAGCTTGATCTGGCCGTGGTTATCATTGATGGATCTACCACTGGTATTCTCCGCTCTGCTTTGAAGGGCCGGTCTATTCACGTAATATTAAAATATAAATTAAAATTTTATGTTAAAGGGTGTTTAAACATATTTAAATCCAATTAAATAATATCTTTTTAAATAGACGCAGTTCAAATGGTGACCAAAGTGCCATAAATTGACCGAGCATAGACTGTAATTAAAATTGAAAAAAAAAAGTTTAAAACTAAAATTTAAATTAAGCGCTAAATTGCATGATAAATGTTGAAATTGGTGAGCAGTGTGAGAAGAGAAATAGACCAAGGTAAACAAATTGTAGTATTGATAAAATAATTAATAATAGTTAAATATATAATGCAATTAAAAAGGAGAAGGAAAAACAGTCAGAAATGATAAATAATTTATTACTGGGGGTTTGGAGCTGGTCAAACATTTCGTTCAATTTAAAATATTTAGTCTAACACTTCATTCGATTTAAAAATATATAAAATAAAGTTTTTTTTTTAAAGTTGATAATGGAAAGAATGTGAAATAGAGTTAAATAAAAGGTACAAGAATTTTAGATAGTTGTCGGTTATCTGTACTGTGGCCACTAGGTGACACTACAGTACATCAAGAACCACCAAGAAGTCTGCAAGTGATAAATTTATATCCAAAAATGGCTGAAATCGATGAAAAATTAAAATTAAAACACCTAAGGCAAGACATCCAAAAAAATTGATGAAATCTGTAAAATTAAAATGCTTAAGGCAAGACATCAAAAGTAAGTAAAAAATCAAGTAAAAAAAAAATTGGTTTGCCTAAGGCAAGACATCAAAAGTAAATAAAAAATCAAGTAAAAAAAATCAAGTAAAGAAATCGGCTAAATACATAAAGTACAAATCTCCCCCCCCCCTACATAGAAATTAAAATGCAAAAATCGGTTAAATGCATAAAACATAGATCTCCCCCCCCCACACATAAAAATTAAAATGCAAAAATTGGTTAAATACATAAAACACAAATCCCCCCCCCATGAAATAAAAAAAAAACTATAATACTAAATGTCAAAAAAATTAAAGTATGCTAATACTATTTAATGCTTTTTTGAAAAGCTTAAACAAATCAAGAAGTAGAATAAATTTGCGGATGGCATGAAAAATGAATGGCACTACGTATATAAAAAAAATCCAACACTTTCGTGGAATATCAACAAACAAAAACCCTAATTAACCTACTTTTCGAAAATATAATACTAAATTTCATCAATATAATGTAGAAATAAAATAAATAGAATAGAAAATAGGAAGTGTACATTATAACTGATTACAGTTACAGGAAAAATTATTAAAAAATTACATTTTAGAAGTTTTTAAAATAGATTTATAGAGATATGCAGTGAAGAAATATTACCAATTTTCCATCCTGGTGAAATCAAATTTGGACATTCATTTCTAGATCTCTCCATTAGTGACGAAGAGAAGCTTGTTCAACAGCCCAGATCAGAATCCATCAATTCCAGCTTAACTAATTGGTTATTACGAGTGCTCTAGAATTTTCTAATTTATAATATACGGTTTCAGTTTAGAATTGTGGGAAAACTATGTGGTCTACAAATGTGCATTTCATATCATTGGCTCCATCTTTAACGTACCTTTCAGAAAATGTAAGTTGTATTTTTGTATCGCAAAAATTGACAATTTTATGATAATTTTTGTGCTCAAGTAGCTGTAATTTTTTTGTCTTTTTTTCAGTTTTTCCAATATAACGGATTTTTTCACCACAAAAAATAAAAACAGAAAATATGCAAGACTTAACCGATTCCAGAAATGACAGAAATTTTTTTGAAAGTAAGCCTTGGAACTATGAGAATTCTTTTTATTCTTACAGCTCATTTGAGAAATTATCTGAGTCAGATGAGGTACCAAAAAAAAAGTGTTTGAATAGAAGTATTACAGATGTATCTACTCCAGCTTAGCCAACTCCAGGCCCATCTTCCCAACCAGATCTGAATGCGTTGCCGATTAACTTTAACGTTAGCGGGTCAACAAATTTTATCAAGTCTCCTGGGCTCAAGTTTTCCACGAGTAAGCATGAAATTTTAGACTTTTTTCAATTATTATTCGCTAAAAAATTTTTTGAAAATTAATTCTTGAAACGAATATATACACTGAACAAAAAAAAAAGCTCGCAATTGGGTAAATTTGTCATATCGCGAATTATCTGCATATTTTGGCATGATAATAGGCATTTCCTTCATATGTCCAGTACATGAATTAGATGACATATGGAGTTACTGATTTGATGGTTATACAACCCTATTTTGCAAATATTATGATCCAAAGTCGATTTTATTCAATTTTATCTTGTCTACATTTTAACAATAATAAAACCATTCCAAATGCTAAAAGTAAAGATTTTGACAGAATATATAAACTTAGGCCGATTTTAGACTATTGCAATGTAAATTTTAAGGCTGCATATCAAATGCATAGAGAGTTAGCAGTTGATGAAGCTATTACCAAATTTACTAGTTGTAATAGCATGAAACAATTTGATCCCTCAAAACCAATAAAGCAAGAGTTCAAATGGTGGATGAGTGCCGATAGCCATAATAGATATGTGTCCCATATGGAGTTGTATACAGGTAAAAGTACAACTTCAGATGATGGCCAAAGTCTGGGTATTCGAGCTGTGCTTTCAGTAGTTTTGCTATATCTATCCAAACAGCAACACATTATCAGTTAGCAAAAGAGCTATCTGCAAACAAACTCTACTGTTGTGGCACACTAAATGCAAATAGAAGAGGTATCCCAGACAGCATTAAAGAACTGTATAAAAAAAAATGAATAGGGGAAACTTACATTTTGTAACTGATCAAGAAAGTGGTCTTCAATTTTTAATTTGGATGGATAAGAAACCAATTCTAATGCTTATCCACCTTCTGGAGATGATGCTGTTAAAAGAAGACACAAAGATGGGACATGAAAATTATATCCATGCCAACCTGCAATAAAGATGTAGAACTGCTACATGGGTGGAGTAGACTTGGCCAATCGGAAACGACTTCGGTATGGTTGGAAAAGAAAGTCTGTCCGATGACAAATGCGTCCTTTCTGGCACTGTTTTGACACAGCTGTCACAAATGCATACATTCTGTATACAGAATATATGACTGTGAAACAGAAGAACGTGGAAACTCTTAACTTTTCGGAGAACTTTAGCAAAGAGACTCGTTGATGGGCTTTCTTCAAGAGTCATTAGCCATACAGCTTATCATGTCGTGCCACATCTGGTTCAATGTACCAGTGTAAAGCATAGCCTAGTTGACCGCCAACTCAATATTTGTAAAAGATGTGTTGACTGCCTAAAAAAAGAAGCAAAGGCATGAGAGTTTTTTTGGCTGCATAGTGTGGACCTGTCACACTCTGCCAAAGTGCTTTGAGGTACTGTTTTGCTATCTATCACAGTGAGAGTGATAGGTGCCACATCACTGCAATCAACTTCTGCCGGAGGGTCAACTAGCATTCCAGCTTAGTCAAGATCTCCCCCTATAGATGATCATCAGTCCTGATTGGTAAGTTGTATTTGCATTTGGTTACAGTATTGTTTTAATTGTAAGCTATCACTTTGTAGTAATCACTTGATTTTATATTTTAAGTAAATTCCATCTAACAAGATAAAGTGTTTGCTTGCCACAAGCTGCTGACAGGTAGGATAAATAATGGAGTGTATTATTATTAATATACTACACAGCACTGACTCTACCCCCCTTTTTTTTTTGTTTAGCTGCATCGTGTATGGAATCGGAATCTCCTCAGCTTTCATCATTACTAACTATAATGAATTTAGTATATATTATTTTGGTTTGCTTTTTACCTAAATTTATGTATAATTTTCTCTTTGTTTACTTTTTTTAATAATTTTATGTATAATTTTACTTTTGTTTACTTTTTTTAATAATTTTATGTATAATTTTAATTCTGTTTGAATTTTTTAATAATTTTATGCATAATTTTAATTTTGTTTGCCTTTTTTAATAATTTTATATATAATTTAATTTTATGTATGATATTTTTTTGTTTATATATGTTGTTTTTATTGTTTTGTTTTATTATTTTATTTTGTATATATATTGATTATTGCATAATCAATAAATAAATAAAATTATTTACAATAAAAAATGTTTTTTTTTTAATTTTTCCTCATATTTTCCTCTAATATAAAAATTAATGACTAATTTTTTAATAAATTACAAACATTATTGAAGTTCTTTATTATAATATTTAAATTACACTAATTATTGATCAATATTAACTACTTATTATTAGGGATGCCATATTCATTGCAAACCACTGTATGGAAAAATATTTGAGGGGCTAAATTGAAAGTTACAACATCCTTATTTCTCGAAGTATTGAAGTGATGGATTACCTTAGCTAAGTCATATTATATATTGATCTTTTGGAAATTTAATGAGTAATGCAATGGATTTATTAACAAAAGCAGATTTAAAATTTAAGCATGAAAATTTTCAATTTATGAAAGAGTATGAAAATAATTTTTAGAAATATTATTTTTTTCCCCCTTTTTGTATTACTTTGAATATCAATGGTAATTTTTTTCAATTTCATTACATTCTTTTATGTTCTATGTTTCAAATAATATATATTATGTCATTTTCCAACAATACAAACTTATTATAAAATTTGTGGTTTAACATAATTTTTTTAAATATTCAATATGGCCGCTTCAGCAGTCAATCAGTTAAAGTTTTGACAGAGAGAGAGAGAGCGAAGTTATTTTTAAGGTTTGTCTTACATCCCCCCACCACCATGTCAAGGCGTGGTATTTAGATTCTAAGAATTCTATGTATAAAAATCAATGAAGGGTAGTGAGCATTTATTTATTTAGTTTCAAATCATTTTTCTTAATCTTGCTCTATATATGTGAGACCTAATAGTTAGAAAGTATAGATTATTAAAGTTATAATAAATAATTCTGTAAATAGTTACTTTGCATACTGCCCAATAATTAATGCTGTAATTAAAATAAAGATTTTCTGTAACAGAACTTATAAACTACAGCAATATTATAATTTCATATTTGTGATTTAAGAAGTTACTTATTCAATGTTTCTTAAAAATGTTTGTAAAAGTAATATGCAATTCATGTACCACTCTTAATAAATGTTGAATTGCAAAATCAAGTTATTCCAAGTATAGATAATTTTCCCAACTACTTGAATATTTCTTAATTATACATGTTAGATTTAAAAGTAATATTATTAAGTCTTTCTAAATAGTTAATTACTCTGGCTTGCACTGAGTGGCACTACTGTATGGAGAGTTTTGCACAATACATGTCAATGACAATTTTGAACTCTACTATATGAAAAAAAAAAAAAATTAATTACAAACCGGATTTTTAAATATAACTTTATGATGGTTCTAATATAGACGAAATTAACTGCAGAAATACTGAAAATCTTTAGAGATATATACATAAACTAACTGTCAGCAAATGTCAGTATAGAATGGATCCACCTATACATTATCTTTGTTCGTATATAAGCATACCATTTACTGATATACTCATATGCAAAGTGTGATTTATATATACTAATGTAATTTCAGGACAAGGGTTTTTTTAGTACTTCTGCATTAATTTCATCTATATTTGAATTATCAAAAAGTTATATTTACAGCTATTAACTGAAGATTAATTTGATATTTAGAGGTTGATAATGTGAGGCTCAGCCTTTCCTTCTGATTAGTTATAGTGATTTCAGAATAGCTTATAGTTATTCTGAAATTACATTAGAATACATAAATCATGCTCTGTGTATGAGTATATCAAATAAATGGTATGTTTACATATGATCAAAGCTATAGTATAAATAGGTCTATTCTACATTTAATTTGCTGATGGTTAATTTACATTTAGCTCACTGGAGTTTTCAGTACTTCTGTATTCATAGGGATTTTGTGATTTGGAAGGAGTTATATATTTTTTAATTTCTGAGCAAGACTGCTAGTCAGTCAAAACTGTCAACTACCAATTATGAAAAGTGCATAATGAAAAGCAAATTTTTTATTTAGTTGGAATTAAGTATGAAAGTATAACGAGAAAAATTACAATTAATCATCAAATCTATGAAACAAAATTTTGCAACATGAAAGTTGCATCATGAGAGATAATAAAATTATTAATTGGTATACAAATGAAAAAATATTTGGATAAACAATATCAATTAATGCTCTAGTTTCCAATGCTCTCATAAAAGTTGATCACTTTCTTTTAAAGCTAGTCCTGGAATAATGATATCATAATTGACAATCAGTATGTGAAGATAAATAAGAATTTAATAACTAACATAACACAGTAATATTTTTTTAAACCGGTTTTTAAAGTAATTAATCTATTACCATGACTTTCCCATGACTGAGTGGCAATACGTATAGAGAGTTTTGCCTGTTTTAATAACAGTTATAAGCAAGCATAAGACATAAGAAATGGTGATCATGTGATATTTATTGGTGTAAAACCAATCCTGCCTAATAGGATAGTGGTGGCTATGGTTATTAAAAAACCAAAGTCACCAAAACGTATGGGTACTGAACTGAGTTCAGACTTATATGATTATATAATCTAGCTTGGATTGAAAATATTATAGTGTCTTCAATTTAAGACTCATAGTTTTGTAGTTAAGTAGAAATAAAAGGTGGCTGCTGGAGGGTTGCATTAGATCCTAAGATCTAAGTGTAGTGCTCTCAGATCCAAAGCTCCTCACTGACGAAGGCCACAAGCCAGAAACTAGTCTGGGGATATTGAATGAGTAGGCACTAGATGGAGATTTTATGCACAAGCCTTCTGGCATCCATTGATTATTCTGGCTTGCACTGATGCCTGTTTTAATAACTTTCCATAAGTATCAATCAGAGATGAGAGCATTTTTAAATGCATGTGCTACTGAAAATATATATGCTAGTGTTTATCTGAGTTGTAGATTTTATTAATTTATTTATAAATCTTAAGACTTCTAAGTAAGTTATAATAATAAAAAAATCAAGTGTTTAAAATTCTATTATTGAATTTTCTATAAGGTGTTAAAAGTGGATAAAAATCAATCCTTATTTTGTGTGAGAGAATGAATATTAAGTTTTCAATATGGCTTAGAGACTCAGTGTTTGATAACTTTCTCTCCTATGAGTGAAAATTATTTGCAAAGTACATGCATAGTAAGTGTTTCTGCACTATTGGATGGTTGTGACACGATGGAATCAAAATGAAGAATGCACTGACAACTCCCATCTTCTCAAACTTGAAAATTTTTCTGCAGTGCAATGATTATTTACCCATCCATCAAAATGTTAAAACTGGACACAAGCCATTCGCTACCTTGCAAAACAATAACGTACTAGCGGAATATGTAAATGTCATCATGGGTGTGGAATTCAGGTGTTTGATTCTTCTAAATGACCTGCTGAATAAAGATGCTTGCAAATGCATGCATAATGAGAAAGGATGGTTTGTGTTTCTGCCCCAGTGAACTATTGCAATATGGTGGAGTTAAGATAATAACTTCATCGATACAAACAAAACAAAACAAAAAAACCTTGAAAATAATTCTATTAAACTATCACAATATAAAATAAAAATTGATACAAGATTGGAAAGAAAATGGTTAAAATATGACACTATAAATTACTATTATCGTACTTACTTTTATTTCTGTCTGAGCTACCTTTAATATAAAATCACAGTATTTTCCTTCGAGACGAAATTTATTTAATTTTCTGAATAATGCAATGTGCCTCAAATGGGCTGACAAAACTTCAGCTTTTTTCCTGTCTGTTTTGGTTACTGTCATAATATTTTTCTTGCAGCTAACTTCAAAAAAAGAACAAAAAAAAACAAACAACAAATTTATACCATTTTTCTTAGAAAATAAATTATTAACTTAAAAGCATCTCTGTAATTTTACTAACATAACACTACATAAAAAGCATTCCTTAACCTAGTGTAGAATGTTATGAAAAATATATGTATATATATAAAGATTATATTTATGTAAAAAGAATGTTTGCAAGTTTATTTCCTATAAGATATTATAAAGAATATTCCTTGGGAAAGTTAAAAAAAATGAGTCTGTATTCCTTTTTTTTTTTGTTTTAGATAAAAAATTTAATAACCTACATACATATTTTTATTATTTTCTAGACTAGGGGTAGGCAAACTTAATAGTAGTATGATCGACTCTTATATTTATTATCTATCAGCAATCGACTTTTTGGGTAATAAAGGGATAAACAATATAAAATTTAAATTTTGTTTATTGATTATTATATTATTGACTATTTATTATATATTTTTGCTACATTGACAGAAATATGCTTTTTAAAGATTGATTGAAAGAATTCCTACAGAGTGTGAATTGCTGTAAACTAAAAAACTTAAAAAACTACCTTTGATTAAATATATCACTTTTATTGATAGGATGTAGAATCCAGAATCTTAGTGGAGGTAATAATTAATTAATGAGTGAAACAACAAAAAAATTACCTGATTAAATTATTTATTAATTATTATTGATTATTTTATTATAATTTGACATAATATAATTATTTTTTCAATGAAGAAGCATACCAAATCATTTAAGTTAACCATAGTATTGAGATGAGATGTACAATGAGGAGTAAAAGCAAGAAGTGTGTACGCATACAGAAAGAGTGGTGTCTAACCATCGGTTAACTCAGTTATAAAATTTATAAATATAAAATTAAAAAGATTCAGAATTCAAGCAACAGTAATCTGATGACAGAAACATCTGCGATCGACTGTTAAGCTGTGCGTGATCGATCGCATCGACCGTTTGCCCACCCCTGCTCTAGACTGTATAGTGACTAACTACTCTTTTGAATACATCCGGGAAATATGAGCAAATTTAAGTTCAAGAATTACTCAACTTCAACAACTACAAAGATATGCAAATGTTCAGCTAGCATAAATTCAATATTTCTAGGCTTTGAAGTGGAGACCAGCTATATATATGTCATACATGAAGATCAACATGATCTCAAGAAAAAGATAAAGAAGGCAGTTTACTGCAAACTCCAATATTTCATCCATTCAAAAAAGTAGAAAAAGTGCAGTTTGAAAAAGCCGACTAAATGTCATCATAAGGGTAAATAGAAAAATTATAACAATCAAAATTGTTTATATGGAATACTAACGTTCCTAGAAATAATAATAACAGACAAAAAAAAAAAAAAACAATCTCAAGAAAATAGATTAATATCAACTGAAAATGATTAAAGAATCGAGAGAAATTATTCACACAGAATATTACAAAATAAAAATAAACAGATCATTTTTTCTGCAAGTGAGCAGCTTCAAGAGATGTGCACATATTTAAAAATGAAAGATTTCTTATATATTTAGGTAAATATAAATAAATACACGATTGATATTTCTTATCAATGAAAGCTTATCAAAAGTTTGTAAACTATTAATTAATAATAATGAAATAATTATTTTAAATCATTTGTGACAAATGAAATTGTTTTGTATTTAAATATTTTTAATATATTTCTTTTTTTTTTAAAAAAATTAACCTGATTGTGTGCTTTTCAATCTTCATTACATGGGCTTATTCAAGTAGTCAGCACAATACGCTAATATTAATTCGAAAAAAAACTTAAAATTTGTAAAAATGAAATAATCCACTTGAAAATTTGGATTGACTAGATTATAATTTCTTATATTATCATATTTGCACTTATTTTATTTAATAATTAAAAATATTATAAGTGAAGAAATAATATGCTTCAAAACTTAGATTGACTAGATTATATTCGCATAGCTTTTAATATTTCACCATACTCTCACTTATTTTAATTAACATTAAAAATATTACTAAACTACTTTTGGTCGACTAAATTCACTTTTTATTTGGGATAATGTGTGCATGATTATGTGTAAATCATGCTTGTAAACTAAGAGTAATGCTTAGGGCTAATGGTATATGAAAGAGTTGGAAAATAAAGTTAGTAAATCTATAAGTTTAGATTTTAGTGCCATCTAGAACAGATTTGTGTCATTTTGAAAATAAATAGAAGCTATTTGTACATAGTATTACAAAACGTGATATAAAATGTGATCAGAGAAATTTTTTTACTTCGTTTTCCAGAAATCCCAGGCTTATTATTTCATGAGGAGCTATATTTGAGGCCTATACATATCAAGAAAGTTTATAATAACAAACTATATATAAAATTTGTCCTATAAATATGTAATTGTGTGTATAAATATATTGGGTTCTAATTATATAACTATTACATAAATTATGACTTCGGGATGAAAGTGTGAATTATTTATTGATATATTTTATAATCTTTCATGAATTCTTTTACAATACCAATATCAACTACTTGTAAACAGTATATCACAAACAAATCTGAATATATTAGATGTTCATCTTTTAAGTTATTTGATATCTCGTAATGCTGCCTTTTATCTTTTTCTGGAAAAATTGTGAGGAGGAAATAGGTTGGGCATATATTTAAGAGGCACAAGAATTATTAAAATATAGTGGAAGAACTGTAGCCTGTAGGAGAAAGATTAATATAAAAAAAAAAATTGGCAGGTACTTTTACGATGAAAAGTAACCATAAGATTTAAAAGTAGGATAAGAGTAAAATGGTTCGAAAAAGATGATCTAAGCCTACTTTAGTTAATGATGGAAATAAATTATAAAATGACTGACTCACCTTCCCTAGGATTCATCTCAAGATTCACATACATTAAACTTTTTTTTATATAACTATACATACAGATACTAATATATATATATAATAATATTACTTTACCTTTTGTTTTTACTTTATTCTCCTTTTGCTCCATCATTTCCTCACATTGATCCAGTAATTCTTGAATTTGAAAAATTTCAGCAAATGTTTTAATTTCACATAAGATATTGCAGGGAGGATTAAAATAACCAGTGTAAAGAAATTTGATAAAAACTTCAAATACTTCTTTTGATACACTATCATCCAACTCTATACATAATCGGCTAAAAAAATGAGTTCCAGCGCAATCAATCATTTTTTCAAATGTCTTACTGGCAGAAGCAAATAAAATTTTATGAATCTACAATATATACATATATGATAAAAATGCAACATGAACTTGGTAATTATACTGTAATAATTATATGCATTGATATAAATGTTTTTTGCATGAAGTTAAAATTTCAAAAATAGTTATTACTCCAATTTTTAAATACATTCTCATCAGAGAAATCTTTTGCTATGTACTAAAAATGCATTTAAGAATTTAAGTAGCAAGTATTTTTGAAAGTTTCACACTATGCAAAGAAGCATTTATAACAATGTGTAAAGAAAAAAAAGTCTAATGATTTTTGATAAGCTCCCAAATAATTTTAAGGGTTCTTGAAAATATAACGCTCATAATATAATCTATTCACGGAACAAAACAAGTCCAAAAATGTTGCTAAAATAATCTGCAAGCCATATCTTCAAAGTGAAATAATACCCATCTCTCTTTATATCAATCCTAATCAATTTGTCAAAAAAAAAAAAGACTTTATAGATTGGCATCGATGTAAAAAAGAGTGGGTATTATTTGCAAGTGTATTTAAATGATTCTTTAAGGATCTGGCTTGCAAATTATCTTAATAATATTTTCTGATTGTTCCATGAATAGGTTATATATTGTGAACAAATGAGAATGTTAAACAAATAAAATTAACTATAGTAAATGTTGAAAAGAATGAAATACATTTGCCACTTTAAAGAATAGCATTGTACTTGTCATGTTCTTAAAATGCTCGGCATGAGTTAATGCAGTAATAAAATAGCGAGTCTGAAATCAAGACTCAGGGATCATAGTCTAACTAAACTTCTACGCAACAAATTATTCAATTTTATTTATTCTTAAAATAAATTTTTAAATATGAGAAAACTTTTTAAATAAACTATAACAGTCAAAAAATATATAAATAATTACAGAATGAACTTAAAAAGAAATCACTATGATGGTCAAATATCCAATATAATTTATTTGTCCATAATGTTGTCACAAACAGAAATAAATAAATAATCAATCAAACAAGATTGAAATAAATAACTATTAATAATTATATTTAAATATTTATCAAACTGGCTTTCATCTCCATTGAGATATATTATACAATTCACATAAACAAATAATAATATTATTATTTGTTTATGTGAATTGTATAATATAATATCTTGAGAAGGTCTCAATGGAGATGAAAGCCAGTTTGATAAATATTTAAATATAATTATTAATAGTTGTTTATTTCAATCTTGTTTGATTGATTATTTATTTAAAAAGAAATGTTCAATTTTGTAAAACCAAATCAAAAACCATATATGATTTTGGGTACCAGGCAAATGCAAAAAAAAAATGCTAGGAACAAAGATATGATTTCTAAAATTCTTTTATTGGCTTAGTCAAAACATGTGACGCTAGTAAATTCATGTTCGAAACTAGCTATTTCCCCAGTGAAACTGATTCATATTATATGGTAGCTACTTAACATAGTGAGCAATTTGGTGTATAGAATTTGAATTGAAAAACAGAAATAATCAATAAGAGTATTAAACCCAATTTTATTTTCAGATTTTGTAATAGCTTATAAGCAGATTCATGAAGCACCCATCAAAATTCACCATAGCTTTAATGGTGGAATTTTAAATTTGGCTGATTAAAAATAAGATCAAAAACTTAAATTCTATAATTAGAATAAGCTGATGATTATGCTAACTTTGCCAATTCAAAGAATGACTTGTAGAATATTATTAATATTTTAAATGCAACTTATCAAGAATTTGTATTATTAATTAATGTTCAAAAAAATAAGTTAAATGCTTATACCTACTGATGGTCCAAAGTCTTAAGCAACTTTAGATTTGAAGTTTATCAATTTGATAATACGGATCAGTTTAAACATCTTGGTAATTTCTTAGATATAAAGACAGACTTCGAGCTTGAGATGCAATAACTACTCCTACTATATCGCTGCTGCATTTAAGATACTATAAGATAAAATATTATATCATAGTGATATGAATACTTGGAACTAAATTACCTGTACACAGACCATGAATAAATGAGACATGAATCATAGCATAAAATCATATCAAAATATCCAAAACACTGCTATATAATATTTTGAATATACAATGGCAGACTATAAGATCGGTCACTACATTCTCCAGCTTGCTAAATATGCTGAAGAATACATCCTTATTGATTTATACATATCAAGTAGATTCAGAGTAACATATATCCCAAAAAAGGTATTTTAGGATGAACTTGAATATTTCCCCTTCACATAAGAAATATTATTTCAAAGACGTTCTTAAAATATATATATATATATATAATACTGATTGCTTTAACTGAGAAGATATAATTATCAGAATATAAGTTTTCTGCAGAAACTAAATTACAATATCTCAAAATGTCACTAATAAACAAGTCCAATATATTATTAAGACAATACACAAACTAGATTCCTAAAGAATTTTTAAATGAACTTGATCTTTAAAAAACCTGAGAATTATTTACAAGTTCATTTAAATGATTTATTAGGAATTTGGTTTATGAATTATCTTAGTAATATATTTGGACTTGTTATTCCATGAATAGGTTTATATTCTTAATGTTATGTATTTAATAAGCCCTAAAATTATTTACGTGCTCATTAAAATCATTAGAATTTGTGTGAATATTTATTTTTAATTTTTTTCTTAGTTTCTTCCTTTTTTTCCATTTGGATATTATATCAATATAGTCATGAAAAAAATATATATATTAAAATAAATAAATACTTGAGTATATCATAAAGATATGTGTTCCTAAAAATATACATATATTTTAGATTAAAAATACAGCATTGAATAATTTCTACTGTTGGTTTATTTTATATTAAGAGCGTGTTCGCTCTAAAAAAAAAGGTGGAGGAAAGGGGTATAAAAATGACTTTTGATTGTTCAAGTCTGAAAAATAAAATATTTTCCTATATTTGTCAATTACACAAGTTACATATATTGTATTATATTGATCCATGGAAGCTATTTAGATATTCTCTTCTTTTCATTGTGGACAAGGGAATCAATTGTCATAAATCACATACAAAAAGTGAAGTTTAGTTACTCAAAAAATGAAAATGCCAAAGATAGTTTCAAAGTCACCTGTTTGATGAGAAAAATAGTAAGATAATTGAATTTATTATGAAAATTCAATTAACCGGATTGTAAAATGAAAATGTAAAATAATTCTGTGCATATATTGTAAATTTATGTAAAGATTTTTTTTAAAAAAATTCAATTTTAAAAATATTTATTTAAAATAATAAACAAATTACTGTTTATAAAAAACATAAGTAATTAAGATTGGAAAAACAAAATAAAGAATCAGAATGTTTTTTGATAAAGAGAGAGGCAAAATTTTAAGAAGTTATATAAGTCAGTTTGAAGAGTTAAATAAATAATAAATAATTTCACTTCAGAACAGAATAGAATAATCACAAGCAGTTAGTTATTAAACTACAGATTCCAATTTTCCTACAAAGTTAGATGACTATAAGATGGAAGCAACATTTACTGGCTGATCCTCATAGTAAATAATGATTCGTAGATAAGCAAAAAAAAAGTTAGCTAATAGAGAAGACAAGTAGTTGTTAGTATATCCTCGGTAGAAGCTTAGAAGCCAAATTTACATATCTAGCATTCTTAAGAAAACTGGATAGCACCATTAAAGATGTGATCACTATCATCTTCAAGATGTTTAATGCCTAATAGAAAAAGATGACTTACATACACCTAACATAGAGATTAAAATATAAACTGTTACTTGTGTTTATCTGACCCAAGGATAGTTTGGCTTATTGCTTTAATGTTATTTATTATAAAAGATAATCAAAACATATTAATAGTATCCACAAATCAAATTGCAAGTCAACCAATTAAAAATACAATCATGTTGTGGAAAATATCTAAAATTCAACATCTATAATCAAATTTTAAGTCAAGGAAAGAGAATCCACATTTACCTCAAATTGTACATAAGATATCTAATCGTAATATATGTACATTAAAATATTTAATACATATAAGAAATTTATATATCTTAATTTTAAAAGGCATTTTAATGACAATGTAATTAAAATTTCGTTTGTAAAATATTTATTTATATTAAATGGAGATTTTTTTTTCATTCTTCTTTAAGCTTTTCCTCTCAGTTGAAAATGTAGTAGGGAAGATATTCTTATTTGTTGCAGGAAAAAAATAATAGTAAAAAATTTGAAAGTTCTTATATATTATTATTTATGTGGTAGCAAGATGAATTCGGCTTATCCATTTGATATAGTCAAGAGCATAATATTGAAGATAATCATTCTACTTCTATGGGAAGATTGTAGTACAATAAATGAAGATTCAATTACCTTTAAAGTCAAAAATGTATCTGACAAATGTACTAGTCTAAACATCCTAACATGTTTGTCAAAGACTGTAATATAATTATATCAATATTGTTTTTTTTTTTCATATTACTTTAATAAATATGTTCTTTGATTACATATCTAGCCCATTATTATTTTAGTCTATGTATAATTTATACTGAAGAAAAATTTGATAGGTTTAAAACATCATTCCTAGAGTCTATCCTTTCTGCAAGCTAGAACCAGGAGTTATAATGGGAAAACTAATATAAATATGGAATGGATCAAACTAAGATCTGGAGAGTAGCTTATATCAGAAAGTAACACTGATTATCATGGCCTAAAACTTTTTTGTTTTACATATTATATCTTTGGTGCAGCATTTTAAAGTTAAGTAATGCATAAGAAAATATAATCAGATCTTTGAAAAGACTTTTTACTAAAGAAATCTTAATAGTTCACATACTTGAATTATATCAACATCAGCAATTTGAAAGCCAAGCATGTCATATCATGCATTATGATTAAATACTTTTTTGAAAGGAATTAATTTTTGTTTTAACCATTTATAATAATTAAACTAAAATGCACATTATAAATATTATTTAGCATAAAGACCTAGAGGGTGATAGATTCATGAATGTTCATATCCACATCAATCATTGTTTATCTACAATGAATTTGGAATTGATGAATTTAATAGTAACATAAATATTTGTTCAAGTCACATCACATTACATCTGAATATAGCTATCCTATAGTTGAGGTATTTATTTTATCCTAAGTGAGTGTACATATACCCCTATTATTCATTACATTTGAATGCTAACTTCTTTATTCAAATTTATAAATATATTTATATGCATACACTTACAGTATATGCATATTATAAAGTAATACATGAGACATATTTTGGATAGCTTGCTAGCTGAATTTATTATGTTTCTTCATTAGAAATTAATAATTTAAAAAAAAAAAATCCCATGTTCATTTTTCATACTAATTTTCAGTTCTGGCAACTGTTCTTGACTGCATGCTTATCTTGAATGATTTTGTTAGGACCCCCCTCCCCCCCCCAAAATCTTAACTTGATCAAAAATAATACAGGATATATCGTGCTAGACTCTTTAATCCATGGATTTTACTAAAGATTTATATAATCTTCATGTAATTATCATGAAGTCCTGAATTTAACTTGTGCATTGTTCACAGAATGCATGCTGTAATAACAGGTTATTGAAGCTATATCATTGTAGTCTGATTTAATTAGTTTTGTCTTGGGATATTCAAGACTGATGCATACTATGTTTGCATATGATCATTTGAAATCAGTTAGGTAACTTGAAAATCTAAAAATCAAGAATAAAAGAAAAATAAATCTCCTACTTCTTCAGTTATTTAGACAAAAATTGATATTTGAAATCCTCACTTTCAAGCATTATCAATCCATTGCAGGATAAAGATATCTCTAAATTTGATCCAATTTCTCTAATCCATAACTTCTCTTCTCCACATCACTTCAGAAAATTTGACTGTTTCATCCTAGATTTTTTATTACCATTTGAAACCAATTTAAAACTTCAATTATCCACCTAATATAATCTCTTCTAGCAATATGTCCAATGTAGCTCCACTTCAATCTTAATTCTTTTAAGGATATTAATAATACTTGTTTGTTCTCTTAACTATGCAAATCAATTTTGATCTCTTCCTATAATATCTAACATACATCTCTCCATAGTTCACTGGGCAGTATGAAGTCTGTATATTGTTCTTTTGTTATATGTGCAAGCCTTGGAGCCAAAAGTAAGAACAGGTAAAACACATCTATTTAAAATCTCCCTTTTCAAAATGTAGGCATATTTCTTTTTAATATTTTTCTACCAAAAGCATTTCAAGTTTCATTCTATCATTAATTTCATCTATTATGTTTCCTTCTGTATTAATAATCTAACCAAGAACTTTGTCATTGTTAACATCTTCTAATTCATGATTATCAATCTTTATTTTGGATGATAAAATGTGCTGTGTTTCAATTCCATTTCTGCATGGTTATACTAAGGCCATGTTTATTATGTAAATTGATTTTTTAAAAAAAGTTGCATAATATAATTTGTTTAATTTGAAGTCAAGGGACATAGAAAAAATAACAATAGTAACAATAATTAATTAAACAATAATTTGAATTACCCCAAAACTTGTTTAATAAACTCAAAATCAAATTAATCTGAAAAAAAAAAAAATTAAATAAATAAGCTTAAAACGTATGATGATAATAATTTTAATCTATTTTATATTTTATTTAGTATGACTATTTATGCGGATTTTGTTTTTTCTTTATTTTTAGTATTAGCTAAATTTAATAATTATTTATTACACAAATTTGTCATGAAATCATTGTATTCTGTATATCATAATAAATTTCTACTTTTTAACAAATTCAAAATCTATTTTTGAATTGATAAATGGTAGAAAGAAACGATCTTGATTTAGCTGATTTGCTAGCCATTTTAATGATTTTATTTTTCTGATTCATCAACATATGCTGTCTGATAATTTCTTATTTTTCATAGCACAGTACTTCAGACTGTACAATTATTGCTGTAATATTCTCATATTATTTTAATATTCATAGTTATCTAAATTTTTTTTATTTGCTTTTTCAAACATGGTGGCAGTATATTTTGGCGGCTACCGTAAGGTCAACTATTTTATTTTTACCACTTAAAAGATAATAAAAACTTTATCTGAGATGTTTCTCATTTTTATATTCAATGGAATATAATAAATTCAATAAAATCAGCTTATTAAGATGATGAATAAAAATCATAATTAAATGATGTTAACAAAACCAAATCAATCCAAGTAAAGATGAATAAAAAAAACCAAAATATTTAATGGAATAATAAAAACGAAACAAACTTGCAATTTTGCTATTTAAAATTAAGAAGATCAAAGTAAGATAGTCAAGGCAAATTAATATTCTTAAATTCTGTTTAAAATTTATGGTAAATAGTAAATATAATTCAAACAAAATTAAATTAGAGCATTGTCCATAAGGTGAATCAAATTTGGAAAGATGTAAATCTTTCATTTATCTTTATATATTTCAATTTTTTGAGGCATCAAATATTTTGTTAACATGTAAAATACATAGACACACAAAAAAATTAAATGATAATAGTCCTTCCTTTATCCATAGACTAACTAACCATAATTTTAATTATCTATGCTTTGAAAAATCATTACAAAAAACCCCATAATTTCATATGATCACCCATCTACATGAGCATTATTATGATCCACTTCTCAATCAGCTACTTCCTTGATTTGCACAATCAATCGTGATGTGACTGCTTTCTCTAAATTTATCAAGGTACTGTATTTTTTATAACTGAATTATTCTATTTTTATTTTTGTTAATTATTTTTAACGTTTAAATGTGTGTAACCCTTATTAAATTGAATTGTAGATGTACATTATTCATGATTTCAGATATTCTCGAGAAGGTTTGAAACCAAAGGGACAGATGCAAAGTTATTACCATAAATAACTTTTTACATCATAGCATTTGAATTATGCAAAATGTTTAACACTAATTATACGATTAAATGATAGAATATATTAAATTTTGAATTAAGCAACATTTTAAGTCAAGCAATTTTTAATTAATAAGTTATATTGTATACATCTTAAATATATAGTAACAAAAAAAAAAAAAAAAGATGTTGCATACGTATATATAATAAATATAATACATATAAAGATTATTAA
Source organism: Epiperipatus broadwayi (assembly GCA_028023455.1). Classification (NCBI taxonomy): domain Eukaryota; kingdom Metazoa; phylum Onychophora; class Udeonychophora; order Euonychophora; family Peripatidae; genus Epiperipatus; species Epiperipatus broadwayi. The sequence continues at coordinate 5,509,552 of JAQFVV010012403.1, read as the reverse complement.
ATTATATATATAAATAAATATAGAGAAATGTTATCTCAGACTGTTGCATGTAATACATCGATCATGGCAAACTACTTGTAAAAAAATGACAAATTAGTTTGCATTATGCATGCAACTCAGAAATCAACTTTTGTCAACTGATTTGGAATACTACCAATTATCCATACAAGTGCAACTTCCAACTAACTTGTTAAAGTGCATATATTTGGCAATGTGGCCATTTTATTTATATGAGCCTATTCCAATATGTTAATCAAGAGAGTCTAAATTTATTAATAAACTTTGGATTAAGAAACTACCATTAATAAAATGAATCTCTAGTTCTACTTTGATTAATATACAATTGTAGTGGAATAGCAACATCAAATATTAAATGCTCTAAGAAATCAGTCGACATTTATAGTATTAATATAAAACAAGCAGCTGATATATTTGTGTGGATGGTTGGCAATAGGCACACTATGCATGCTAACAGAGGCTGTCATCTATCCAGATATATATAAATATCTTAATTTTAGTAATTTTAATGTGCATGTAAACAATTTATTTTACAGTTTATCAAATATGTAATGCTAAAAATATAAATCTATTTGGTTGTTTGTTCCATTAACAGATTAATATATATTAAAATCCGATAAATTTACAATAAAAATGTAAACAACTTATTTCCATTAATCTACATTTATGTATATAATCAAAAGTATGTTATTAGTCAAACAATGGAGTTGTTAATAAATTGCTAAAAATTGTTTTACTTAATAAAATGTTTTATAATTAGTGTTAATATTATTATATTTGTCATATTTCATTTTGTGAGAAGAAAGTTTGTACATAATATATATAAATACTAATAACAGAATACATACAATTACTTCTCTATAAAACTGCTTTAATATTTCAACCAGCAGACTGGTTTTCATCAGAAGACAACAAAATGGCTATTGCCAGAAGTAAAACACTAAAAAATTACAAACATTTACATATCAGATAACAAAATTAATTCCTATAGGCTAAAATTCTTTATACGACAATTCTTATCAATCAACCAACTGATAAATATAATTTTTTAACACAAACAAAAAAAAAACAGTAATTACATTCCTATAAAATACATATAAAACTTTACATAACTTACAAAACCCTACAAAAATAAAAATAAATAAAAAAACCTTTACAAATACAAATAAATTATTCTAATACATATATACACAATATAAATGACTCTACAAGAATTACATACAACAAAACTATAAATACTCTATGGGCACTCTAAGCATCAACCTGTTGCAGAAACACAATGTCATTCATTGAAAATACTACAACCAGTAACAATACAAAGCTGTACAAGATAACCAATGTCCACATAATAATACATGCAAGAGAACTTTTGAACTTTTAACCAAGCTTAACCTGTTATCCTGTCAATCATAATACTATCTGTATTTTGTATTAAATAAATTTCTTGATACAAAACTATACAAAACTTTATAATAATAAATTTACTTAAATGCACATTGATTACGTAAGTAATATTCGTTAAGGCTGTAGCTTCAAGCACATGCGTATAAAAATGCGATAGTAGGGACCTTTACAGGTCTTAAACCACAAGCTTACAACTTTATAGTCATTTATATATAGGACATACATGTATTAGATAATTAATTTGTGTTTGTAAAGGTTTTTTTTATTTTATTATTTATTTATTTTTGTAGGGTTTTGTAAAGTGTTATAAGTATTTTATAAGAACGTAATTACTGTTTTTTTTGTTTGGGTTAAAAAAGTATAGATATTTATCAGTTGATTGATTGATAAGAATTGTTGTATAAAGAATTTTGGCCTATAGGAATTAATTTTGTTATTTGATATGTAAATGTTTGTAATTTTTTAGTGTTTAAATTCTTAAAATAGCCATTTTGCTGTGCTTTCTGATGAAATCCAATTTGCTGATTGAAATATTAAAGCAGCTTTATAGAGCAGTAATTGTGTGCGTGTGTGTGTTTTTTTAGTATTTTTATACTTCCTTGAGTTAGTTCATATATTTTATATATATATAAGGCTTACCGTAATTTTCTGATTGCTATTAATTCTTATCAAATTTAGGTCACAATATTTTTCATCTTTGAAGAAAAGATCTATAGTTTTCATCAATTTGCTCAGAGAAATTTCAGTATAAACACTTACTGAATCAGCTGATGTGGACATGATAAATCCTAAAAATGAAAAAAACATCATTTACATAAAAAGTTAAATTCAAATTATAACTGTTATGCTACAAATGTTTTGGTAAATCCATCAAACCAGGCTTGCGACAGATTCATCATCAAATAATTCAAGTGCTATCTACATGTGTGAGTGTGCATGTAATGTTTATGTGAATAATATAGATTGTCTGCATTGCTAAATTGATATCCTTTTTTTTTTTTACATGAAAGAAAATAATTTTACCCAGATAATTATTTAAAATAATGATATGGAAATTTTAAATGAAAAAGAAAAATTTTGACAATACTATATATATCAAATATATAAATGAGCATAAGAATTAACTAGCAATACTGATATTTAAAAAAGATAAGAGAAAGATATTGGAATTACAGACTTATCAATCACATGTGACAGCTCTTTGCAAGATCATATCCTAAAATCACTGCAACTCATTTCCAAAGAATTTTGGATTCCAATCAACAAAAAGAATAAACTGGATTTGAAAATAATTATAGTACAATAAATATTAAGAGAAGTTATGAAAGAAAAATGTTAAGAATTGCCATTTTATTTTGGATTTGTAAATTATAAAAATAAAAATGATTCTATAAACATTTTGGTGGTGAATAAAACTTTGGAACATCAAAAAAATAAACACAAAATATTATCAAATTCTGAATCACAAAATATTATCAAATTCTGAATAATATTTATTTATTTAAATACATAACAATGAGTATACTATATGATATTACTACAAAGGCTAACGTCATTAAGGGTGTATAGAAAGTGAAACTCTTTATGACTTATTACAGCAGTTTTACTGGGAGTATTTTATGCATTAAAATAGGAATCTAAGAAGAAAAATAAATAAATGGAGATTATTTAACTTATTTAGATATTGCAGATATAGTTATTTTTGCAAATAATACTTCAGAACTTCAGGAAATGTTTCAAAAGCTATCAGTTGAAATCAAGAAAGCAGAACTAAAAACAAATGCCAAAAAAAAAAACTAAGAAATATTCAATGGCTTTTCAAACGAGAAAATAAAGATTGATAGTAATGAAGAAGTTAACGACTATAAATATCTTTGTTTAATTCAAATTAAAGCATTAAACATGAATCAAGTGCTTTTTATAGAAATAATACTAATTCACTTGGAAAGTTTTTAATAAATATGTTGCCCAATGCTTAATTAAGACTATGAAATTCAGATGATTAACAGAAGAAGCATACAAAGACCTTTAAACCATACAGAAAAGTATAGAAACATGATGTTTTGAATTAAAAAAGAAAAGATCAAAAGTGAAATATGTTGTGAGGAAAAAGCAAGTAAGACTGATGTTGAATAAAGTAAGTTAAAACGGAGTTGGAATATAAATAATAATGTTATAAGAAATGACAATAGATGGACAACTTAATTCTTAAACTGAATCCTAAGAGCTTGTAGAAGATTTAGAAAAAGGCATATGTGAAATGGATAGTTAAGAAAGTTTGCTAAAATAATATAAAGAATCTATTGATTGGAGAAATTGGATTAAACATAGAAATGTTCATTTTTCCATTGAATTGATAATAATTGAAAGTAATGGTGATGATGATGAATAAGTGAGTTATTTCCCCATCAAAATTAAAATCCTTTTACAGTGAAATAAATTTTTAGACATATTTTACAATTTTGCTTTTAATTATTACTTTACAAATTGAAGGTTTCAATCTAATGTTATTTACAAAATGAAACAGCAGTTCATAAACCAAATAAATAAAAGGAATTAAACAATTCTTGATATCCATGAAAGCAATTCACAAAGAATTTCTATAATGCTAACGATAGATCTTTCTGAATAACATTTAAGCCATTTTTTTTTCTGGGCTACACATTAACAATGCTAATTTACAATTAAATATATCATTATCTAGAATTTATTCCTCATGATTTCAAAGAATACTCTCAATTTAAAACCAAATACCACTACCCATAATATCACATAAATATCTGCTATACTTTATAAACAATATCACAATAGTCACTTCAAACTTTTACATGCTATGTTTAAAAAATTAAATGTTGTTTATTTAATAATGTTAATCATTTTCTTTTTGAAAAAATAAATTTACCAACCTCAAACAAAATTCTAATTAAATGACTTAAAAAGATCATTAAATTTGATTTAAAATTTCTTGTTCTATCATTTTCATCACATAAAGAGCTACAATATTTGACATTGTAGTGTTATACATTAGAATTCTGTTAGTTTGTGACACTGATCTAAAAATGAAAGGCCAGAATAAATTATGTCAAAGCAATATCAAGAAATGCAAACCCAATTAACATTGCCAAAACACTATTGCTTGTAGCAAATATTTTCTAAAAACTAGCCTTTAACAGAAAACACAATTGAAAAGTAGTATAAAGACAATATTATTTCTTTTTAAAACTTTTAAGTAAAATAAGATGAAAGCGGAGGAATACTATTTTAATATTAACAGGCAGTTATTCAATTTAAATAAATTATAATAAAATTGCCCACAATTTGTTACACTGGTAAAATGGTTGACTGTGAGGCTCAAAGTTCATAGATTACAATCATAGCACATTTCCGCCTCTTTGGATGGTCAAAACTTTTTAAAAATCCTTGTCTTGCAATTATTCATTCATAATAAAATTTATTGCAACTATTACTTTTCCCCTATAGGGTTTATTTGCTGTTAATACACTGCAACACAAACTCATTATAGACACACAATGTAAGCAAACTGTAATAGTTGGTTTAATCTCAATTTACATTGTAGAAAATAACTTCTACATAATTATTTAAACAGTACTCTTCTTCTGTTAATATTGCATTGTATTCAATATTGAATACACTATCTTCTTTTCATACTTAATTTTTGCAATGTTTAAATTTTATTAAATGTTATCAATGCTATGATTATTTACAAGTCTTCTTCGAAAACAAATTACAGTGTTAAAATCAAAGTATTAATTATTTTTGCATTTTATATAATTCCAATTCTATTACATCTACATATTTACACATGCATTTAGTATATAATATCTAATTTTTTTCTAGACATAAGTAACACACTTTATAATTACTACATGTTAAACATATATGTTTTATATTACAACATATATGTTTTCAAAATATAATAATTAAATAGTATGGTATTTTTAAACTTAGTCCCTCAAGAATTAATGATGGGGTCAGGCTTAGCAGACTGGCAAAGCTTAGTTGTGACCTTTGCTTAATACAGTTCAATCACTAATGAGTCAGTTTGGTACAACTGAGACAAGAGTTTCAGCTGACAAGGCAAAAATTAAATGCTTAAGCAGACATATTTAGAGATCGTCCTGACTATCATGGAAGTGGAAAGGGCCTAGAATGGTCTATTTTTCACAATCTGTCTAAGTTATTATACTTGGCAAATAACTCATTTCAACAATAATTTTAATACAAGTACTAGTAGAGGTCCCTACTATCGCATTTTTATGCGCACATTCTTGAGGTTACAGTCTTAGTAAATATTACTTACGTAATCAATGTGCGTTTAAATAAATTTATAATTACAATTTTAAATTATCGTAATAGATTTCTAACTATAAATACTAGTAGTAAAGCAAAAAAAATAGTAGTAGTACTAAAAATAAGTTATTATGAATCTATTTTTTCCCTTAAATATAATTACAAGTGAATATGTGAACTTTACTTGACATAGAACAGAGAACAGCACTGACAGCCTAAGGGGCTTCAAAATTTAAAACTGATATAATTGCTTTTAATGAAACTTGTTTTCTGTAGGAATAAGGGCTACAAGTTATTTTTGGAAGAGCAAAACAGTCAGTGAAAGAAGAATGTAAGATGTCGGATTTGCTATAAAGTCTAATTTAGTATCTCCTTATCTTAGAATTCTTTGTTGTATCAATAAAAGATTAATGGTATTAAAACTTGTCTTACACAATGCTACTAATGCTCATTTTATTAGTGCCTATACTTAAACCTTAAATCCCGAGAAATATGGGAGGGGGGGGTATTTGTTGTTGGATAGCATTATTACAGCATTATCATTAAAAACAAATTTCGCAACTTGGAGATTTTAATACAGTGATTCCTAATATGGGGCACACACCCCACAGGGTAACCATTTGAGAGTTAGTTACTAACAACAATTAAAAAAATTTTTGAGCTATTAACAGTGAATTTGAAAATCTGCTAATTATTCTTATATCTTATTAAAAATTTCCCTCTTTCTGAGACATTTTCTCTGTTTCTTTTCTGTTTAGATAATCTTCACTCCTTACCTCCCCATTGTTATTTGGAGCAAGGGTAATAGCTCAAAATTCTATTGTACTTCAACTATCCTTTCGTTAATGGTCTTTTAGGCTTCCATCATATGAATAGTTCACTTTTAAAATATATTACAGGGAAAGAAAGGCTTCAGGATTTTATAGATGCTTCGGTGAGGCATGGCCAAAAAAAAAAGGTGAGAACCACTGCTTTAATGCATGTGTTCATATACAAGTAATAAACTTTGACTAAAACTTGTTGAAAGTAATGGTACTGGTGCTGTAAAGTCAAATTAGTTACTATTGAATTTTTGCACAACACAGATAGACTGACTATCACAAATACTTTGTTTAGGTAGAAAAATCACTATAAAGGAATATGGATGCATCAGCACTCAACACAATAATATTTAACTATTAAAACATCATATGACCATCAAGCAACTTTCTCCATACAATACTGTCACTTGGTGCAAGCCATAATGATCAATGGCTTCTAGAAGGTTAATGCATCAAAATCCATACCTAGTGTCTACTCTGTGACTCTCAAATCAAAATCTTACTGATGAAGGCTTTAAGCTGGAAACTAGCCTGGAGATATAGGCACTAGATACGGATTTTGATGTCTTAACCTTCCAGCATTCATTGATTACTATGACTTGCACTAGAAGCAATATTGTGTGGAGAACATTAATACTGTATGCATGACATGTAATAGATTACATTATAGTTAAGAATCAGAATATATGAGAATACAAAAGAAAATCATATTATATGAATATTTATAAGCCCATATTATTAAATTCATTCAATAATATGGGCTTATAAATATTCATAGATTAGTTCATTATCAAACACTAAAACTGCTAATATGTGTCTCCAGGAATGTCATAGTACTAAAGAATAAAATTCTCTTAAATGAATTATGAATAAAAGCAAATTTATTCTTGGATTCACTTAAAAGAAGAATCATTATTGTTTTCTATCAATGATATTAATAGAGAATTGATTAAAAGAGAGCATGCAATATTTTTTTACTTGGCAGAATAATAAATTTAATGTGCAATTTCATAATAAATATATTAAACCACTAAACATCACATGATCACCATTTCTTATGCTTGCTCATAGTGCCACTAAGTGCAAGCCAGAGTAATCAATGGATGCCAGAAGACTTGTGCATAAAATCCTTATCCAGTGTCTAGTCATCCAATATCCCAGACTAGTTTCTAGCTTGCTAGAAACTAGTCTGGGATATTGGAAGAATAGACACTGGATAGGGATTTTTGAAAAGCCTTCTGATATCCATTGATTACTCTGGCTTGCACAGGGTGCCACTACTGTATGGAGAGTTTTGCATGTTTTAATAACAGTTATGAGCATGTATAAGAAGTGGTGATCATGTGATGTTTAGTGGTTTAACACCAATCCTACCTAATAGAATAGTGGTGGCTATGGTTATTAAAGAACTAGGCACCAAAATATATGGGTACTGAACTGAGTTCAGACCTATATGACTATATAAGCTAATGAGCTTGGATTGAAAATATCATTGGGTTTTCAATTTTTATTCTCATAGTTTTGTAGTTAAGTAGAGATAAAAGGTGGCTGTCGGAAGTTGCATTAGATCCTAAGATCTAGGTGCAGTGCTCTCAGATCCAAGCCTCCCCACTGATGAAAGCCATAAGCTAGAAACTAGTTTGGAGATATTGGATGAGTAGGCACTAGATAGAGATTTTATGCACAAGCATTCTGGCATCCATTGATTTCTCTGGCTTGCAATGAGTGGCACTACTGTCTGAAGAGTTTTGCCTGTGTTATTAACAAATATATTTTAAATATAAAGAGAAGTGTAATGATTGATAAAAAAAGCTTAAAAATGATTTTGAATTAAAACTGCAAAGAAAATAGACATCCGCTAATCAACAATGGTAATCTTTTATACAATGACAATATTTTAAACAAATGGAATGTGTATGAACCATCTTTTGAATACTGATATAAGAATTGAAATTACAACTTTTAATAACATATTCATTTCATCTACTCACTTAGATTTGGATAAAAATATCCATCTTAGTGAAATCAAAACAGCTCTATGTAATCACAAAAAAATGAAAAGGGTGCAGATCTTGATGAAATATCTGGAGAAATTTTAAAATATAGTGATATGTTAACTTCAAAAAATACTGAAGAATGTATGATTCCACAAATTTGTGCCGCCTGATCTTAAGGATACTCTTATTGTTCCAGTTTTTAAAATCAAAGTGTAATAAATAATATTGCAGTAATTGTTGTGCAATATTATTCATCCACTACTACAAACATATTTTCAAGGATTTTGTTGAATAGGTTGATTGGGTCACAGATTAAATATGATTTAAGAGAATTGAGAATCATCCTAGACATGGTTTTTATTGCCAAGCAAATGTAAAATAAGAAAGTGATAATTGCATTTATTGATTTGATCAAAGCATTTGATCCAATTAATCAAATAATTTATAGTATTCTTTGAAATTAGTTACTTGTCCCCTATTTGTATTATTACAGCTTTTATGTGATGGAATGAGAGACAGTTTTGCATTTGAAGTAAAAAATGGTATTAAACAAAGATGTATTTTTGCTCCAATATTGTTTTCCATTTTACAACTGTAGTCTTAGGAATTGTTTAAAGCAAGAGTTCCCAAAATAGTGGATATTAACCCCCTGGGGTTGATAGTTCCAATAAAAAAATTTGGGGGTTGATGATAGCAAAAATAGAACCCTGTAAATAGTAACTTCAAAATATCTATGAGATTCCAATAAGTACTTAATTAAGAAGTAAAATAATTCATAAAAATACTTTTTTGATAAAAACACCTTACCAAACTTGCGAATGAAAAGATAAAATGTGTCATTAAAAGAATCACATGTTAGAATGCATGAAAATACATGTAGCACAAACATGCTGTGCATTATCTTATTGAATGCATCAAAACAAGTGCTGACATAAAAAACCATTGCATGTCCACACTATCTTATTGAATGCATCAAAACAAGTGCGGACATACAAAACCATTGCATGTCCACACTTACTCGTGGTGGGACAGAATGATATTCAATATTAACAGAATCTATGAGTTTTGTACAATCACGTATTACTTAATGTGTCATTAAAAGAATGCATGAAAATACATGTAGCACAAACATGCCTGTGCATTATCTTATTGAACATATCAAAACAAGTGCAGACATAAAAAACATTGCATGTCCACACTTGCTCGTGGTGGGACAGGATGATATTCAATATTAGCAGAATCTATCTTTTGTACAATCATGCTATCAAAAAATACTATAAATTGGTTCATTTGGTGTGACATGTACTTATTTGTTATTTGAATTTTGAATATAATTATTTATTGAGGAGCAGTACTTTAAAAAAGAAAATCAGAGGATACAATTTATTTATTCGAATTTGAACAAAAATTTTATGTTTCAAGTACATACTTTATTGTTTGTTTTTTCTTATCACAGGAGCTATCGAAATTGTTTGTTAATAAGTTTTTATTTCTTACAATAATAATATGACTGAACCAAAAAGAAATGAAGACAGTATAGTTTGGATTATTTGAACCTAGGATTTGTCTTGTCATTATCAAACAAACATTTATCAATGTACCTCATATGCGAAAAAGTCTTTAGCAACGACACTAAATCATCATTACCAAACAAACATTTATCAATGTACCTCATATGCGAAAAAGTCTTTAGCAACGACACTAAATCATCATTACCAAACAAACATTTATCAATGTACCTCATATGCGAAAAAGTCTTTAGCAACGACACTAAAAAACCATCAAACTAGCAGATCACTTGAACAGAATTCATCCTGACAAAAAAAAAAAAAGTTTTGTTATATGTTCAATCATTTAAAGATAAAATTCTGAAGAGAACAATGATAGATAATGTTTGTTTCATCATCGAATCGAAATGATGACGGATTAAAAGCATCATACAACATATCCCTGCTCATCACGAAGTCTGGTGAGCTGCACATCACAGGGGAGAAACTGATTCTACTGGCCTTCACGGAGATGTTAAACACTGTACTCCACAAAAACTGCACAAGATGTTATAAAAAGGATTCCTTTGAGCAATAACACAGTTCAAAGATGTATCGACGAAATGAGTCATGATATGGAAAACTGTTTGTGTAATCATTTGCAAAAAAACGTTTTTTCCCTCCAATTGGATGAGGAATCCATTTTGAAAGAAAATTTATTTAATAGTAAAACAGATGTTGCTTATTTAAGCGACTTTGGCAAATTTGATGTTAATTTACAACTGCAAGGAGGCAATTTGAATCTCATCAGAGCAAAATTGGTCATATCGGCTTTTGTTGACAGATTAATATTTTTAAAGCAAAATATTGAAAGATCTAAGCTTTCCCAGTTCCCCAACTTATTTAAGATAGGCACAGTCCAAGAAAAAAACATCTTGCTGTATGTCAACCACTTGGAGGCTCTTCACTTAGATTTCATTCTATCATTGAAAATACTGGACTGGATAATAAAGCCATATATTACTAGTGCAGGACCAAATATAATTTTGCAAGATGGGCTGATAACCATCAGCATAAATGAGTATCTCAAGGTACAATTCAAACAAGGTTATTAAAAGTTTTGGCTGCAACAAGATATTTTACTTCTGTACCTAGCTCTATGGACTGTTGTACAAAAGTATTTGCTTGCATTTTTGTTGTATCTGGTAAAGAGAGACTTCAGTGTAGTTTTAAACCTCGATTGTATATCACAGAAGATGGAGATTTGAGAATACAACTCACTAATTTAAAACCGGATATAGATAAATTGTTGACAGATCACCAGGTGCACCCATCTTATTAAATTCAGTTTTCCAAGCTAATTTATTTAGTATTCTTATTTTTATAAAGCTAAAGCTTTAGTACATGCGCCTTCAGTGCTTAATTTTTTTTAGCAAGAGAGACCTCTACAAATCATAACACAAGATTCGACTTTATAAAGATAAGAGGGACCCTCTTATCTCTAACCTATTTTTCTTAATTATATAGGCAAATCTAAAGCATTTTGATTTGGGAGCATGAAGCTATTTCTATTAAACATTAACATTCGTGAAATCTTTCGATTTACAACGAGTCAATATTCAGATATTAAATTTAGAAATATTTTGAATCAATTTAAAGTTATAAATATTAATTCTTATTAAGCGCAATGTCAGCGCATGTACTAAAGCTTTAGCTTTATATAAGTATTATGTGCTGACATTGCGCTTAATAAGAATTAATATTTATAACTTTAAATTGATTCAAAATATTTCTAAATTTAATATCTGAATATTGACTCGTTGTAAATCGAAAGATTTCGTGAATGTTAATGTTTAATAGAAATAGTGGACTTAATCAGTGAAGAATTTATTAGCTTCATGCTCCCAAATCAAAATGCTTTAGATTTGCCTATATAATTAAGAAAAATAGGTTAGAGATAAGAGGGTCCCTCTTATCTTTATAAAGTCGAATCTCGTGTTATGATTTGTAGAGGTCTCTCTTGCTAAAAAAAATTAAGCACTCAAGGCGCATGTACTAAAGCTTTAGCTTTATATAAGTATTACGTGCTGACATTGCGCTTAATAAGAATTAATATTTATTCTTATTTTTATAATTCTGATTAAAATCTTTCATTGTAATTTTGTTGATGTTTAATTCTGTCTGAATATGTTGATTTTTTTCATTTCATTTTTATGTTTAATTAATTGATTTCAATGTTTGTAGTTATTTTGAATTTACATATTTATTTCATAAATGTCAAAAATTAAAAAAAACTCTGCTCATATTTTTTTGCTTTAATTTTCATTAGTGCAGGTTTCAATATTAAATGTTACACAAGATAATGCCATATTCCATAGTCCTTTTATCTTTTTCAATCATTAATTATGTGATTAAAATGAAAAGTTTGACATCTAGTGAAATATTTAATATTGAGTACCGTACACATTTATTAATTTGAGTAAGTAAAGTAAAGGACTAGGGGGTCTATGGTTTTAAAAGTTTTTGGTAAAAGGATCTGTGGCTGAAAGAAGTTTGGGAACTCTGGGTTTAAAGGCAGTATAATGAAACAGGGATTGAGGTGCAATGCCATGAGTAACGGCAGAATTTTTAATTTGAATTGATTAAAAGCAAAGACAAAAACTTCAACATCCTGGATTCTGGATTTACAGAATGCAGATGATTGTGCTATTTTTGCCAATTCAAAACATGACTTACAGAATGTACTTGATGTTTTAAATACAACACATAAACACTTTGGTTTATTAATTCATATTTTTAAAAAACCATAACTTCTTATCAGCCAGTCATGAAAGAAAAATCCTTATCAACTTTTAGCTTGGATGATTATCAATTTGCAAATGTAAATCAATTTAAATACCTTGATGGTTTTAAAGGTAGAAAGATGGGCTTAAGTGTTGAGATATAACAGAGATTAATGTACTGTTACTAACTTTTAACAAGATCAAACCAAACTTGTAACTATCTACTGCAATTAAGTTAGCTGTATATAGAACTCTTATTTATCTAATTTTTTGCATGGAAATGAAATTTGAATCCGTTATCAACACAATATAAAACCATTGTACAATTCATTTAAAAATATTCTGTAAAATTTTACAAATACAATGGCAAGATCGTAAAACCAATCAATATGTTCTTTTACTTGTTGAATGTGAAACTATAAAATTCAATATTATAAAATCACACACACCTTTGTTGGATTAGATATATAAAATGAATTAACAATGCTAGATTTCCTAAAAAAAAAAAAAAGCTTTATGTTGAGCCTGGCGTTCACGACTGAATTAAAAGTTTTTAACTTTTTTTTTTTGTCAATTTCTGAAAGATCCTTATTTTAAAGTGTTACGGCAACTGACCTGACAATTCCATTAAAAAAATACATTATCACTAACTAGGTATTAAAATATTTTTTATTCTGTATACATGCAAAATGTTATTATATATATATATATTTAACATTCTTATTTTGAATAAAACTATATTCTTGTACATTACAATAAAACGGTTTACTTCTATTATTTATGCAAAGAAATATTAATTATGATATGCGGAGACCTATTATTAATTGTGATAAAAAATCTGAAGCATTTGAAATGAAAATTGGTTTTAAACAGTCAAATTTGATTTCCATTTTATTATCATGGTTTTTAGAACACATAGACAGGTATCAAGATGCAATATAGAATTTAATGAATGAGTTTTTAATTTAAACTGAATAAAAACAAATAAATTATCTTTTTACTTATACATTTACAGTATAAGAATGATTGCAATATTCTTGCCAATTCAAAAAATGATCTGTATCATAATTCTTCAGAATGCTCTTATTATTTTGAATACAACTTGTAAAGATTTCAATTTAGAACGAGTTCCCAAACTTTTTTCAGCCGCAGACCCCATTTGCCAAAAACTTTTAAAACCATCGACCCTCTAATCATTTACTTTACTTTCACAAATTAATAAATTTATACAGTACTCAATATTAAATATTTCATGAGATATCAAACTCTTCATTTTAATCACTTGTAATTAATAATTGAAAAAGAGAAAAAAAACTATAGAATATGACATTATCTTGTGCAACATTTGGTTTAATATCAAAATCTGCACTAACGAAAATTAAAGCAAAAAGATATAAGTATTTTTTTTTTAATTTTTGATATAGTAAATTCAAAATAAGTACAAATATAGAAATCACTTTATTAAACATAAAAATGAAGTGAAAAAAATCAACATATTCAGAAAAGAATTAAACATCAACAAAATTGCAACAACGAAGCATTTTAATCAGAATTATAAAAATAAGAATACTAAACAAATTAGCTTAGAAAACTGAATTTAATGAGATGGGTGCAGCTGATGATCTGTCAACAATTTATCTATGTCCAACTTTTAAATTAGTGAGTTGCATTCTTAAATCTCCATGTTCAGAGATATGCAATCAATATCTGTTCTAAAGCAGGTTTAAAACTACCCTGAATTCTCTCTCTACCAGATATGACAATGGAAATACCAGCAAAGAGAGCTAAGTATAGAAGTGGAATATCTTGTTACAGCCAAAACTTTTGATAACCCTGTTTGAATTGTACCTCGAGAGCCTCATTTGTGCTGATGATTATCAGCTTATCTTCCCAAATTATATTTGACTCTGCACTAGTAGCGTATGGGTTTATTATTCAGTCCAGTATTTCAAATGATAGAATATCTTTGAAACTACTTTTGAAATCTAAATGAAGAGCCTCAAAGTAGTTGAAATACAGCAAGCTGTTTTCTTCTTGGATTGTGTCTATTGCAATGATAAGATGCAAATCTTAATGTCACCTTCCTTTCTTTCTTACCTACCCTTATACCCTAGTCCTATTACAATGTGTGTGTTGTGTTGTAATCGGCTAAGATATATGCACATGCGAAGCATTTATCATATATATATGATTATTATAGACAGGCAAGTTAATGTTCTAAAGGAATAATAAATTGATTAGTTTAATTTACCTTTAAATATATGATTGCATATGGATATATGGATAAAAACATATATCAGGTACTGCCGAGACTACATATGTATTCCAATATTATCTTTAACACATTTAATAATATTATTTTGCTCTCTTATTTTAAATATTCAAAAGATCACACCACAAATTTTGTTTGTTAGAAAGTTAAATGAGGGTTGGAAAGCTGAACAATAGTAGTTCATTAATGCATAGGAATACATTAGTGGCTTAAGTAATTAGCTAGTAAAAATGATAACAACATTTTGGAAAGTTGCAGATGTTATGAACAAGGAAATAGACTGTCTTTAAGCATTTGCTTTATGACATTTTAAATCTTATTTCATAAAACTGTAACAAAAGAATTAATGTAATCAGAATATCTGAAAATAATGTAACAAAAGTAAATGTACTTGCAGCTTTTAAATGGTTAAATAGATAATAAACACATCAGGTGTGGCAGTAGATATATTAATGGATGATTTCACTGCAAGGTAAGCCAATATGGGAGATTAATTTCGTACTTGGCGAATATATATAGAGCGGGAATTTGGTAGAGATATAATAAGAGTTAGATCTTGTAAACAAGACAACAAATTTTAAACTCAAATGACGGAGTAGAGGTAGGCAGAGTGCTATTTTCCTACCTGGAAAATGGTTGTCCTGCAGCTTGATACTACCTACGTGCCCATGACCTGCCACTGCCACCAGTGAGACCAGAAATGCTGTTGCTAATGCCATAGAGAAAGCTGCCACCACTGAGGTCAACATAACAAAGCAATTATAAAATGAAACCCGGCTATCCCATAATACGGACTACCATAAATCCTTCGTGACTGGGATCACAACCATCAATTCCACCAACAACACTACAATTGAGAAAGTTAAGGTAACTTTCCATTCCAAAAGCTCTAAAACCATTTCTATTTAATTTCCTAAAACTATATAGCTAAATCTGTAGCAAACTCTATCCGTATTAATAAATTGAAATATACTCCTACAACTGCATCTAAATTATATAATTTTAACCTATGTAACTTTTGGCTAATTTAATCTTTAGGCCATACTTTCGTACTAGGGTAAACGCTCTTGAAATTTATGAAATTATCTCTCTTTAGTATATGTTGCTATGATAATATGCCTAAATAACTTCCAACTGAGAGAATCCCATTTCTTTGTAATAAATAGGCTTCTACATTTTCCATATGGGTTAGTTGTATAAATGGCAAATATTTAATGTCGAATCCCTTTCTTATTCGCTGGCTCGATTGTTGTTTTTTTTTTAGTAAATGATACTATTGATTCATTGATTCATGTAATTCACGATAATCTACTTATGCTATCCCATGTATTTATTTGTTCATTTTAAGTAGAAGTATAACATACAGATGTGTGCAAAATTATAACTATAGATATATTTTAAACATACATGATTAGACAGTCGGTTTCTAAGAATTGCTTTGTCATGCATGCAAAACCCATTTAGTTATTATTACAACTATGTTGAATGTGGTTACTGCCTTGGAATTATATGATCCACCTTAATCTTGCCGAATCTTTTAAGACTTAGGAATGGATTAAGTATAACCGCACCGTAGCATACTAAACCTTGAGAGCAAACTATCGTTAATTATTATTGTTATTATACGTTATATTGTGTAGCTAGTACAGATATATATGTCTCTATTTTATTATGCTTTGTCAATCTTCTCCATGGTACATACAGCTAAGACTGTCCCCAAATCATTAAGGTTCTCACATCAGAGTGGACATGGAAGTTGCACTTAGAGACATAGCTGTTCGATCACATTCACAGATTTTAATGGGGTGAGAGCTCAGTACAGTGACCATGTTTATTAGTGACAAACCTTTCACGGACAGATGGCATTCCGCTGATCCAAATTATACATAGACAAAACCTCACAGTTTCAATGCATCACCCTCTTATATGGGTTCGCATATGTATTCTCCATCAACACCACCAATCACTCGTTAAGCTCTATATTTCTATTTTTATCTATAGCATTTCAGATACATATTACTTAATCCCTTCCTATTCATGCATATATCAATCTCACATAGTTATGAATGATGAGTCTCCCAAGACTATCATGATTCTAATCTCACATATTTCACTTGATTAGCTTAAAAAATCTCATTACTAATGTAAGTTACTTATAATTAGGTATAATTATGTCAGTGGTTATGATGCTTTAATCTCTAAATTGTATACACTTGCATCTATTAACCTGATCGGGTGAGGTTTAAATAAGGCATATTGATTTATGAGTTTACTCTATACCCACGAAAGTATAGAACCTCAAATAATTAAATATTTCATCATTAATGAAATAGTATTGTATTACCAAAAGTTTTGTATACATATTCTCCAACATTAGGCACTATTAATATATTCAGTTTGACAATTATTAAATTTTGTATTAAATTATATCTGTTGTCGTTGTTGCCTTTCCGTACAATCCATACTACATCATTCCACTTTCATTCAAGCATTTCTAAAAGTTATTAAGTATTTTAATATTACTTGGTCATGGACCACACATCAATCTGTATTAATACTTTGTTAGCGAACCTAGGGCAAGATTTATTATTATTAAGGGTTTCTTGTCTCTCTCTGAACCCTGGGACTGGAAGGAAATTGTGCTAGTAGTAGCATCAGGAGTGTTCCTCATGTATTGGAATTGGTGGAGCACAAGCAAATAGGTTAAGACTTAGTACTCTTGGGATGACTTCCCCAGACAGATATACTGAGTTTCTTGGACTCTATATTTGGTTAACAGAATATATAAACCTGACCATTACACTATCTTAAATAACTTGGGGAACTGGGAAAGCTCAAATCTTGCAATATTTTGCTTAAAAAATATTAAACTGGCAACAAAAGTCGATATGACCCATTTTGCTTTCATGAGATTCAAATTGCCTCCTTGCAGTTGTAAATTAACATCATTAAATTTGCCAAATAAGTCAGTTAAATAAGCAATATCTGTTTTACTCTTAAGTCAACTTTCTTTCAAACTGGAATCCTCGTCTTCCAAAACTCTAAAACAAATTTAAAAACTGTAAAAAATTTCACCAAACATAAACCTTTGAAAGTAAGCGGACTTTGGTATGGAGAATCAATCAATAGAAGTCTTCATTGTTTTCCTCGCATAATCGAGCGAACAATCTAGTGTTTAAAATGTTACTCCGAATTTTGTTCACAGTTGTTATAACAAACTGAAGCAATTAATGCAATTTGGCACTAAGGTTCTTGGCTACTAAATGTTGTCTATGAATTACACGCAGTATGTGTTATTTCAGGTAACCTATGAAACCACGATGACGACTAATCATAACTGGTGCTCCATCTGTTGCAACAGATATTGTCAATGGAATCACTTTTTTCCCTGAAAAATAGCTCCATTATATTAAAAATCTATTCATCTCTGGTGTTAGTTTCTAAAGTTCTAGAAAAAGCAGCTCTTCATGCACTTTCTGATCTTGAATAAAGGGAACATGTGCCAGCAACAAAGCTTATTACCAGGTAACATTGCCTTGTCCAAATGGAGGGGAAAATGCTTTTTGCAATGATTGCAGAATTTTCCAAGTCATGAATCATTTTGTCGATACATCTTTGAATTGTGTTATTGCTCAAAGGAATTCTTTTTATAACATCTTGTGCAGGTTTGTAGTGTCCAATACCTCTGCAACGGCCTGTAGAATCAGTTTCTCTCCAATGGTGTGTGGCTTGCCAGACTTCATGATGAGTTGGGATATGTTGTACGATGCCCTTAATCCATCATTTTGCTTTGATGATGAAACAAAACATATTATCTAATGTAGTTCTCTTCAGAATTTTATCTTTAAGTAATTGAAAGTATGACAAATCTTTTTTTCTTTTTTGTCAGAGTGAATTCTGTTCCAGTGATCTAATTTAGATGGTTGCTAAAATTTTTTCACATATGAGGCACATTGATAAATGTTTGTTTAATGACAGGATAAAGCCTAGCTTCAAATAGCTCAAGCTATATTGTGTGTATTTCTTTTTTGCTTGTCATATTATTATCATAAGAAATAAAAACTTTTATTAACAAACAATTTTGATAGCTCTTGTGATAAAAAAAAAACACTTTTTTTGTTCAAACTCGAATAAATAAACTATGTCCTCTGATTTTATTTTTCATAGTACTGCTCCTCAATAAATATATTCAAAATTCAAATGACAAATAATTACATGCCAAATCAAATGAAACAATTTATAGTGGTTTATGAAAGCATGATCGTACAAGACTTAGTTTCTGCTAATATCGAATATTGTCTTGTTCCACCATGAACAAGTGCGGACATGCAAGTTTTCATGTCTGCACTTGTTTTGATATGTTTGATAAGACAATGCTCAGACATGTTTGTGCTACATGTATTTCCATACATTCTTAGAAGCGACTCTTTTAATGACACATTTTACCTTTTCGTTCGCAAGTTTTGTATGTAATATATTTTTATCAAAAAAGTATCTTTTAAATTATTTTACTTCTTAATTAGGTACCTATTGGAATCATAGATATTTAGAAGCAACAAACAAATAGCAGTAGTAAGAGAGTTTATTTTTGCTGTCGTCAACCCCCAAATTTTTTTATTGAAACTATCGATCACTAGAAATTTCAAATCGACCCCAGGGATCGATATCGACCACTTTGGAAATTCTTGGTTTACAATAAATGTTCAAAAGTTCTGGTCCTTTATTGCCCAATGTTGAAAAAAATCTTTAACAGCTTTTAGTGTGAACATGTCTATCAGAGGGACTCAATGAAACTATCTTGATATTTTTTCTACAGTCAAATCTAACTATTGAAGAAAGCAATACTGTATTAACTAGTTAAAAGATAAAGCATATATAAATATTTCCAATAAATTAATCGTGCATAGTACTATTATTTTGTCAAATTTATTGTACAAAAAAGACATCAATCTCCTACTGACATATTATGAAATAATTATATTTAAGGATGTACCATAATATTTTTAAAATATGATGGCAAGATTAGTATGTTCTTCAGTCTTTGAATTCTTTGAATTAAGTATGTGCAGTGAATAAATAGCAATACATCTCTTTAAAAGTATTTTAAGGTGAATCTAAGCATGATTTTCATGACTATAGATTATATCAAAATACTCTACAAAGGAATAATAATAGCATTCACTGGCAAGATAAATGATAATAGAATACAATGAAGAGCTACAATTAATCAAGATCTTAAAGCTGACTAAGAATAGAGATATATTTGTGGACATGACTGCCTTTCACAGTTATTTTTATAGCTATTGCAAGATTCATATTAAATGTTTTATTCTTATTTTTCCATCTTTGTTTTTGCTTTTGAACCCTGCTCTTTACTAATAGTTGCAAATGGTTATAAGCTTTAGAAAACTTATCGTAATCATTCTTTTGATTTTCAATAAATAATAGGCTTTGGAATTTTTGGAGATGATCCTACCTTCATTAATACCAAAATATTTCTTTTATATTTAAGCATAATTTTTACTTCCAACATTAAAATTTATTTATTTATTTTAATTTCTGCTTAAATCATTATAAACAGAGAAAATATAGTTGAATATTAGTTGTATTTTTACATTGGACTATTTCCATAATCTAATATGAGTATTGAATGTCTTTAGAAAAATTTAATTTTATTTAAATATTCCAAATACACAATAAATCAGAACAAGAACAAAAATTGATATTCTTAGATGTTCTCGTGACAAGACTCCTTCATGGAAAAATCAAAACTACAATTTACCGAAAACCTACACCTACAGGAAAATACCTAGCCTATACATCCAATCACATCAGAAACACAAAACATGGAGTTATACTATCACTATGAAACAGAGCAAAAAAAGTTTGTTCGGAAACCAGTGATTTGGAAAAAAAAAAAAATTTATATAGGACAAACTCTTATGAAAAATGTTTATCCATCAGCTGTTATTAAGAAAACATTAAATAGACAACAAAAAGAATCACCAAGAGAAAAGACAATGATTGGTACTGTAATGTACCCATACATTCCAAAAATAGCAGACAAATCAAGGAAAATCTGCAATCAGTATAACATCTAAACAGCTTTCCAGAGCCATATCACACTATGAGAAATTCTAACATCTACAAAGCCTAAACTTGAAATGCTGAAAAGAAAAAACTGTATCTATGAAATACTATGTGAATGTGGAAGAACATATTTTGTGGAGACCAATCGTCCCATTCAAAAGTTCTTGCAAAAATACAAACTGATGATTAGAAGAGAGAAAACAAATGTATCTAAGGTAGCAGACCATGTATGTGCCAATGAACACGTGTTCAATTGGGAAAACACAAAAATATTGGATATAGAAGAAAAGGTACAAAAAAAGAAAATTTAAAGAAGCTGCTCACATGGCAATGACAAAAAAATCACATAAGCCAACTTAGTGTGACTATACATAATAATGGAAACCACTATTCAACTTTGCTCTTGGGAAAAAGTGGATCAGAAGGAACCTCATAGATAAGTATATAAAATTTCTACTGACTGTTGCATTTGGCAGAATGGCTATTGGTTAGAGCAGTACCCAAAAATTCAATACTCAAGAATCTAAGGGTCCAGGTTCAAATCCCATGCTAATACTGTCACTGGTCAGACCAGCAAAATCTGAAGAGGGGAGAATATCTCTCGAAACGTTATGCGTTTACTAACCTGTTTGATGTGCTATTATTAACAGTTGAATGTATTTGGAATATTTAAATAAAGTTAAATTTTTCTAACGACATTCAATACACATATTACATGATGGAAATAGTCCAATATAAAAATACAACTAGAACATCATCATCACAAACCTTCAGGAAAACACTAGTTGAATATTAATCTACAATTAAACACAATAATGAGTAGTTTAACAAATAAATAAATCATTCTGACTGTTTTTCAGAAAGAAAAAAAATTAAATATTAAAGATGCATTTGATAAATCAATTTATAGTTAATATTTATAAACAAAAAATAAAAAAACTAAATCTCAAATTTAATGCCAAATAACTGTAATGATTTCGAACAAAACATATCTATTATTTTACATAACTAACTAATTATTTTTTTTTATACAAGTAATTATAATAAAATAATGGTTTAAAAAACCAACCTGTATGAAAATCAGTTGTATCAGAAAACGAAAAGATTTGAGATTTTATTAAAAAATCAAATTAGAAATAGTTTCATAGTTTGTATCACCTTTTTGACCCACCACAGATGTTAATATTATTAGCAAGAAAAAGAAAGGTAATCAAGATATTACTATACTGTATTTCTTTCATTAACAAAAAATATAATAACAATTACAATACGCGGATACAAATAACAATGTAGTTTTAAAATTAATTTATAGATGGCTATAGCAGCGCACATGCGCAGTCATTATAATCGAATACAGCGCCAAAAAATTAAATAATAAGAAAATGTCGGGTTTATTAAGAAAAAGTATCAAATTTTTGTATTTTAGACATTGTCGTTTATATGTTGTAAAAATTATAGAACCACCCAGGATAACGATTCCTCATAAAGTATATCAAAAAATTAAAAAGCTAGAAGATAAACATGCGCGATTAAAAGAGGAGGAAGAAATAAGAATCAAATCTTATGGTAAAATACCTCTCATTACTTGCAAAAACTCTAAATTAAATCAGTATAAAGGACAAAGATTTTCAAAGTATGAGCCTATACCATTAGCTTCTTTAGGATGGTGCCATAGAAGATCACCTGGAGACTATTTTACGATTCACTGTATTTATGGAAATCCTTCTATAATTGCAAGTGAGGAAGATACTGAAGATAACGGTTTTGAAAAACTGGGTATAAATAATGTTATATCTAATTGTTTAAAAGAAATAGATATTAAAATTCCCACTAACACTCAAGTACTCACAATTCCACATATACTAAGTGGAGAAAACCTTTTGTGTACTGCAGAAACTGGAAGTGGAAAAACTTTAGCTTATCTTTTACCGTTAATTCAGCGTTTATTTGAAAGTAAAGATGAAAACCATTCAGCTCAACTCCGCAGTTTAGTGCTATTACCTAATAGAGAATTAGCCAAACAAGTTGCGAGCGTAGCTGAAAAATTATGCCATATATGTACTCTTGAAAATTTTGCCTTAATTGGCGGACAAATAGAATTCCAACCTATACCAAGAAATATTGACCTACTTGTAACAACTCCGGGAATTTTTCAAATGTTATTAAAAAGACGGGTATTTAATCTTAAGGGTGTTCGTTATGTCGTTATAGATGAAGTAGATACCATGTTAGATGATAGTTTTAATAAAGACATAATCTCTCTTTTACGCAAAATGGCAATTCAGAATAGTGTTCCAGAAACTAAAGAAGAAATTAATGGTGTCCAACTTATTTTAATAGGTGCAACAAAGCCAAAAGGATTAGAAGAAATTTTGAATAATATAGTCGACATGGATGCTTTAACAGAAGTGAAGACCAATTTCGTAAATAAATTGAATCTTAATATTCCACATCAATTTATGCGCGTATCCAGTAGAGATCGGGCTTCCAAATGCTTACAGTTAGCCAAAAAAAATTCGAATAAACAAATACCTACAATGATATTTTGCAATCGTATTAAAACGTGTCATTGGTTAAGTTTATTTTTAAAAGAAAATAACGTTGAAAATATAAATCTTAATGGATCTATGTCTTACGATGCTCGGGAAAACGTTTTTAATGATTTTCAGAAAGGGAAGAACAATATTTTAGTATGTACAGATATTGCATCAAGGGGACTGGATACAACAAGGGTACAAAGTATTATTAACTTTGAATTTCCTCGCTTTGCCTCTGACTACATTCACAGGGCTGGCAGAACTGGTCGAGTAGGCAGTAAAAAAAATGGTTATATTTTCAACTTTGTTACTTATCGAAATGATGTAGAATTAACTCAAAAAATTGAAGCATCAGCAAGAAAATTTGAAGAATTACCTAATGTAAATGCCAACATTAAAAGGAAATTGCAATCTCGTTATAACATCGATGAATAAAATTAACCAACATGTTCAAAATATCTAAAGTATTGTCTGAATTTTTAATAATTTAACATAATCCCTAAAAATTCAAAGGAAATTAAAATTATTCAACATTTAGCATAAGAAGTTAGCTGAAGACTTTTGGGTTTTAAATGATTAGTAATCATTATTGTATTTAGCTGAGGTGGGTGGTATCAAAGTTGTGAATGGAGTGAGTTTGACAATGATAAATAAAAATGTAACAATTTACTATAGATAAATACTCTTCATATAATAGAGATATATATGAGAGATAGTGACTTGGGCCAGCGGATGAGTGCTGGTTCAGCACGAAATGCATCTTGGGAGTCATTTGTCTTGTATCTTTATTTATATGAATTTGAAAAGAATGGGGAAGTATGAAGGTTGTTTAATATATCTATAAAAATAAATGAGGAATGTAAATCTTGAATAATTTTCCTCCACATTGCATTGTAGCAATTTTTTACATCTAAAGTTACAGTATTTTGTAATCTACTCAAATCAGATCCTGAAAATTTGAATTAAGATCTCACTCAAATAGAAAAAATAAATCCAGATATATAACTTAATTCAGATGTATCAAAATGAAATTTTGAATCTATATCTATAAATTTTAAATATATATATATAGTTATCATCAAAAGGGGTATCTTATAAATCAGGCTACTTCATACTACCTCAAAAAAATCATAACTATTCTTTAAGTCAGTTAAATTTTTCTACTTCTAGCATATTTTTCATAATTTCTAACCCATAAATGATCAACTCAGTTTTTTCATAATTTTATCAAAACAATATTTTTCATTTAACTTTTTTTTATACTTTTAAATTACTAATTTTATTTATTTTTTCCATTCTACTAAAAATTTTAAAGGCTTAATTTTTCTAATTGTCCATATTTCTGCTCCATATAAAAGCTAGCCAAAATATTTTAAAAAAATTTCAGAAGTTCATTGTAAATACCATTCTTAAAACCTGTTTAGACATAGTAATTTTTTTATACCATTGTACTTCAAACATCAATTAAAACACAAATACTTAATATTTTCTCTTCAATGCTGCATAAACTTTTCATAATCTTACATAAAATTGTAGTAACAAACATCTATTAAAAAATAATCCATATTCTTAAAAACTTTCCCAGTAATCTTTAAATGCTTTTAGTTTAATTGGTTTCATCTGTTAATATTTTTTCATCATGGTTCTTTAAATATATTCTTTGTTGTTTAATCAAATTGCTTTTCTTAATATATTATGGGTTTTTAAACAGATCTTTATAATCCAAGTTTTCATTTTACATTAATCTTTTTTTTTTTTTTCATGTTTTTTTCTTTAATTGTATTTTTTAACAAAAAATAAATTTTTTTTTTTGTTTACAAATTTCATTAAAAATATAAATTCAAAAAATGAAAAGAATTTAACAAATAAATCATCAATTAAAAAAGAGTAATAAACAGAAATAATATCAAAGCGAATGTTTCTGAGCAAAAAAAAAAATAATGAAGAAAAATTATTCTCCAAAAAATCTGTATATTAAGACACGTTTTATTAAACATAATTTCAAATAATGAAAACATTCCTTGAATTTTATTGTTTAAAAGCTAATACATTTAATAAAATGTAAACGTAATTATTTAACTTTTCACTCTTTTCATATTCTAATGAAATACCAAAAAACTTGAGCTGAGTTGAGACACTATGAAAAGGTATTTTTAAGACCAAATATATATATTCTAACTTAATAGCATTGAGTTAGCTTTTGGCAATTTCTTGCCAGAATCATAGTTTATAAAATATGCAAATTTATCACAATGAGAAATGTAAATTATAAAAATCAGATGTTCTATTTTTTTGATAAAGGGATTCAAGACTTCTTCCTGTTGATTGTATTTGGGTCTCTTGCAATAACCCATACCACCTTAAACTTTCTTTTATGATTATCCGTCTGTGTAGATGTTTCCCCCTTCTATTATTAAGACCATCATGACCGAGAGGGATGATCATAAGAGAAAGTTCAAGGAGGCATGGGTTATTGCAAGAAACCCAAATTCAATTAACAGGAAGGAGTCTTGTATCACTTTGTCAAAAAAATGGAACATCTGACTATTATAATTTACATTTCTCATTGCAATAATTTGCATATTTTATAAACTACATAGTTAACCTGATTTCAGCATTGTTAATTAATTTTGCAGTATGATTCTGGTGAGAAAAATTAACTCGGTGTTATTAAATTAGAATATGATGTAATGTTAGCGGATACATTATAAAACTTACTTATAGCTGTGTTACATATGTCATAATTTTAAATAATTATGATCAAATTTATTTGAAAGAATAAAGACACAATTTGTAAAACAAAAAAAGATTGTGTTATGTATATTTTTTAAAAAGAAAACGGATAGGGAAAGATTTAAAAACTCTTAAAGTAAACTCTTCATTTTATAAAGTACAAATAAGCTAGGGGAATAAATGTTAAAAATAAATCCTAGTTGAAATAAAAAATAAAAAGAATTAATTAATTTGGAATGCTAGTAAGATTACTGATTGAATTAATTAAAAGAAAAATGTAAACTATCTCGTAGTAGATTAACCTAAGAAAAGATTGGATTAAAGCAAATGTAAAAATCTTCGATAAAACGAAATGTAAGAATTAATTATAAAAAAAAAAAGATACGGATAAGAAATTAAAACAATGAGAGGGTATATAAAGTCGCCACTGTCTATTGTTATTTATTTCGGCCTTCATTTTGTGATCGAATTATTCCTCTCTTAAGTCTGAATCAGTCTGGTCTTCATTTTGTGGTGTTACATTATTCATTGCTCCAGAGATCCAGAAATCTAATGATAGAATATAACCTTTCATTATTGCTGCAGAGAATATCATTGCAGAAGCTGCAGATCTAGCAAAATGCATTGCTAAATCATTTTAGAAATGTTCGACTAGGGTTCAGGCCCCAAAAGTCCTCTGCAAATCCACTGTTTCTGCCTGAACCCTCGCTGGAAACTAATGCCAAAATGGTGAAATAGACACTCTCAAACTCTTCCCATTGTTGACCCAAAGAAATGAAGACAAGCCATGGAACCATCGGTGGAAAATACACAAATGAAAAACTAGGTAAAGTTACTTTAAATAACTAAATAGACACTTGAATTTAAATGAAATGAACTTTAACTAGTTAATGGTCCTGGCACCATATTGAATTTTTTAAAAAACTGACTTGAGACACAATTTTCACAATAACTTCAGTTTTAATAATGTTAGAGAAAAAAGTTTTATATTGATAGAAACTAGAAAAATTAATGAAAACAATAAAGCTAAGACAAATAGTGATTACCATTTAAAAAATAAGGAAAAAAAAAAAGAATTCAACATCCAAAATTATTATTACTTTATTGTTCACAATTTCTAATTTATCATTAAGTTAAAGTTACATCTTTGTTGGTAATTTCTTTGTATTCCTCACAAAATTCTCATTCAAACCATATATAATACTTCACATGATTACCATCTCTTATACTAACACATAATTGTTATTACATAGGCAAAACTCTCCATACAGTAGTGCCACTCTGTGCCAACCAGAGTAATCAATGGATGCCAGAAGGCTTGTGCATAAAAAAACTCATCCAATATCCCCAGACTAGTTTCTGGCTTGTGGCCTTTGTCAGTGAGGAGTCTTGGATCTGAGAGCACACTGCACCTAGATTTTAGGATCTAATGCAACCTCCAGCAGCCACCTGGCATCCATTGATTATTCTGGTTGGCACAGGATAACACTACCGTATGGAGAGTTTTGCCTGTTATATATAATACTTCTTATCTGAGATAATCCGTAGCTCCAGAATCTCCAAAACTAGTTGCATAAAAATTCTTCATTTTTTATCTTGTACCCCAAAAGTTAACAAATATCAAAGGTGTCTACAAGAAAAAGATTTATCCTAATAAAAGATACAAAACAAATTATTTCCAGAAGGTGGACATGCATTTGTCATCATAGCAATTGGTTTCTTGTCTATCTAAAACTAGAAATTGTAGACTACTATCTATATCAATGACAACATGAGTTTCATCTCCATTTTATATATTTTTTGTACACACCAGTGATGTTATCCTGTTATATTTATTGTCCTACAGAGATGTAATTTATTTTCATATAGCTCATTTGCTAGTTATAGACTTGAAAATACTGTGATGCAAGATGTGGCAAAACTACTGACTCTGCAGCATGAGTATTAAAGCATAGTTCAAGAATCAGAATTTGATTCTTTGTCTGCATACAATTCCATGTGGTATATACATAACCATTATGGCTATTACAACACACATTTGAAATCTCTTGTTATTGGTTCTAAGGGTGTATATTTTTACATGGTATATGCCCAGTAAATTTTGTGATTGCTTTATCAACTGTAACTTTTAAAATTTACATTGCACTGCTTTATATATGTAAATGATTACTTGTTACATAAACACAAACATATAAGTGCAAACACAAATACACTAATACAAATATAAACACATTAATAAATTATTAAACCTTTTGATAATCATTATGTTTATAAAATAAGTTTGCATCAAACTTGGATCGGAGACCCAAAATTACATTGTACATAAATCACTTGTTATATTTGATCACAAATTTATATATTACATAATAAAAAGCATAAACGATTTAATATTATATAATTTATATACCACCCAGACACACCAATACAAACACATTGATAAATTATACCTTCTATCAAATAAAAAAAAATTAAAATACTATTCAAGTAATTAAAAAATTAAAATTTAATACTTACGACCGATATTCCATGATTACATTTTTATCGTGTTGAAGGCCTTAAACTGTGAATCAGCATATTTTTAATTCATTTTAGTAACTTGTCTGGTCAATAAAGCAATTCTGCCTTTATCGTCTTCGTATAATCTAGTAAATTGATCAGAAAAGAAAAAAATGCATCTATTAATAAAAAATTTAGATTTTATCCGATTTCAACTTGTGATACGCCATTTTAAAGAGGGATTTGAGCAGCAACAAATATTCAGATTTCTGTTTACATCATGCTTATAGTTTACATGCAATTCAAAAAAGAAAATTTCAATGAATCAGCTGCCGCTAGTGTGTGATACGCTGCAACTGCTCAACCATAACTGACTATTATTTCTTATATAAAAATTTATGATGTTAAGTAGATGTGTGTTCATAAATAAATATTAATGTTTGCTTAAATATTTGGTATTCTCTCTTGTCACTGTGTCATGAGTAATTTAGGTGTATAATTATTTTTTATGTGTTAAATGAATATGCTGGACCCTGATTTAAGATTATGAGCTAGCCTGGGAATGTCAAGCGCTGGATTCTGTCATCTGAAGCATGCCAACTATATAACATGGTTGGCTGGCGCCTGAGTCTGATCGTCAAAACATAAAATGCTTTGGATGGCAGGGGTTTGATTCCAGCAGTCGAGGTGGACCACAGTCAGCAAATACTGTTATGTTATGCTTTGTATAGCTCAATCTGGTCATGGGTATCATTGATGGTTATGCTATCAATGGTATTCTCCCTCTACTTGAAGGACCGATCTGTTCCTGTAGTATTAAAGTAAATGTTAAACTTATTTAAGTTTAGATTCCAAAAATTATTATAAAGGTATTTAAACCTACCTTAAGATAGTAATAAACATTCATTATTCGGCGGCCCCAGTGCAAAATGCAGTCCAAAGTGGGTGCCAAAGAGCCATAAATTGACCTAGCATGATCAAAGTAAAAAAAATAATAAAATTGTAATTAAAATTAAAAAGGTCCGTCCAAAAGTAAAATAAACGCAAAATTACGTAGTTATAAAAGTTAAAGTGTGCGAAGAGAAATAGACTAAAGCAAACAAATTGTAATATTAAAAATATAAAATAATTAAAAATTGTAAATAAAAAGGAGAGAGGAAAAAGTGGCCAGAGAAGTAAATAAATTTGTTAGTGGGTGTTCTTTATAGTCAGGTGGGAATTAGAAATGAATAGGGTTTTTGGAGTTAATCGGAACTCTTCGTTTGATTTTAAAAAATAAATCAAATAAAATAAAATTTGCATGAAAGTTAATAATAATTATAAAATCAAATTTAATGCATACTAGAACCGAAACAAAAATGGAGGCTCAAAATAAAGAAAAAAGTAGCACTGATGCAAACATCCTGACAAAGGTTAGGAGGTTAGAGTGTATATTACCTGGATGGATTTTTAGAAAAAAAAGTTTACTGTATGTGGATTATGAGAATGGAAATAATGTTAATAAAATAAAATGTTTTTTTTTTGAGAATTAGTAATGGAAAGAAAAGATTACATAAATAAAATTACATTTTTTTTGAAAGTTGATAATGGAAAAAATGCAAAATTAAACAAAAAAGTGTTTTTTTGTTTTGAGAGTTAATAACGTAAATGATTAATAAGATAAAATAATAATTTTTTGAGAATCAATAAAATTTAAAAGTAAATAAATTGAATAAAACCTATAACAAATAAAATTAAATCTATAATGAAAATAAATAAAATTTTGTAAAATAAACTTATGTAAGTGTAGGTTGTGTTTTGGTTGAAAGGGTTATGGGGGAGTATACAAATAAAGGTTAAGGAAGGTGTGTAGGCTGTCACTATGTGAACTTAAGATCCGTAATGGGTATGAAATGGGGGAGGGGATAGATTCCCTTATTTGTAGGATGATTTAGTAGAAAGTTTTGGGCCCATCCAACACTGGTATAGAGCCCCAGTCTCTTATTTGAAATTGTGTGCAGTGGAAAAAATACCAGCATAAGCTGCAAATCAGTTCATTGGAAAAAAAAAATCCCAACATCATATAATAAATAAAGCCTTGTTTTTAGCATGAGTTGAATGGTCAGTAGATGAATACTACCATTTGCAGTGACCCATATTTTCTAGGATGCAGACTCATTGGGAGAAAGTCCTGCATTCATTCAATCAGCTGAAAGAGAAGTTCTCAGCAAGTCACTAAAAAGTTAAAATATTGTTTTATTGCATAAGTCGGATATGAGACAGGTGTGTTTTTTATTCAAGGTATTCAATCTCCTGTACACATCATAATGATGCAATGGTACTGGGTGGTTGTCACAAATGATAATCGTTGCAAGTCAACATAGAACGGCCTGGTGAGATAGGGCAGTGTAAGAAAAGTCACCCTCTGTAGCTTATCAATCTTGAGCAAATCTAAAGTTATTTTTTAGAAGAAATAATAAGTAAGTAAAAATGAAAATCAATTGAAAAGTTTAAAATAAAACGTCGAAGCTAAAATGAATCAAATTGACGCATTTTATCTCAAATGGAGGGGTGTGTGATGTAACACTAATTGATATATTATAAAACTTATTTATAGCTGCTTTACTTTATGTCATAATTTTAAATAATTATGATCTAATTTATTTGAAGAATAGTTAAAGACACAATTATTTAAGTAATTGTATAAACGTAATTTTATAAAATAAAAAAAATGATTGCATTATATATTTTTAAAAAGAGAACAGGATATGAAAAGATTTAAAACTCTTCTTTTTAAAGAAAACTCTTTGTTTTATAAAGTAAAAATAAGTTATGGGAATAAATGTTAAAAATAAAGGTAATCATAGACGTGTGTGCCTCTTGATGATGTTATTTATGTGTAAAATCACATAAAAATGCCATTTAAGTGGCCACAGGATGTGTTACATCTCATACACCCTGTATGTTGTATTAGACATTGCACATAAATATTACGACCTCCTTTGTACTTTGCAAATCACTTTATTTGAATTCTTACACAATCTTTTTCTCCCATCTTATGTGAGGGTGTGTGTCTCAAGTATTTTAAAATTTTTACTTTGAAAGTTCTTTATTTTTTTTGGTAAATGGAAATCACGCAATTTGACTAAGATGAAATTGTCACAAATTTAAATTCATACTGGAGACAAATTTGAAGGTGACAAAAGTAGTTCAAATGGAGGAATGAACCAAATTCTGAAGAGGTCACATGACAATGTTTTGTCGAGACAAACAAAATGGTTCATTTTAGCAAACAAATCGTTTGAAACTTGCAAAAAAAATTTTTTCTTTTTTTTTTCTGATTTCACTTGTTATAAAAAAATAATGATTTAAAAAGGTAAAAGAACCTTCAGACAAAAAACAGTTTATTTCGTGTTGATTAATAAAAAAGCAGAACAGTTTTCATTGCATGTCAGGATTATAAAAAAAAAAAGTTTCAACAAAAAAAATTACTATAACAGCATTAAAAAAAAGACAAAATAATTAAAATACGTAATAAAATTTAAGCCAGTAATGTTTCATTTTATGTGTGTGTCTAGATTATATAAAAAAAAAAGTTACCGTAACAGCATAAAAAAAAAGACAAAAAACGATTAAAATACCTAATAAAATTAAAGCCGGCCTGATAATGTTTCGTTTTATGTGTGTGTCTGAATTATATATATAAAAAAATTGACAATGTTTATAAAAATAAAAAGTTTGAACAAAAAAATTACCATAACAGCATTAAAAGAAAAACACAAAAACAATTAAAATACCTAATAAAATTAAAGCTGGCCTGGTAATATTATATTTTATGTAATTTTGCAAATAAACTGCCATCAAGCAGCGCGCACGTCTAAAGGATTAAAACCAAAATAAATCCTAGTAGAAATCAAAATTAAAAGATTAATTAATTTTGAATGCTAATAAGATTGCTGACTGAATTAATTAAAAGAACAACAAACTATCATAAAAGCGATAGTAGATTAATCTAAGAAAAGATTAGATTAAAGCAAATGTAAAAATCAATTACATAAAATGAAATGTAAAAATTAATTTAAAAAAACATTCAAGATAAGGATAAGAAATTAAAACAATGAGAGAAACATGCATAAAGTTGCCACCATCTATTGTTATTTATTCTGGCCTTGATTTTGTGATCAAATTATTCCACTCTTAAGTTTGAATGAGTCCAGCCTTCATTTTGTGCTATTACATTATTCATTGCTCCAGATATCTAAGGACAATATAGCCTTTCGTTACTGTTGCAGAGAATATCATTGCAGAAGCCACAGATCTAGCAAAATGCATTGCTAGATTGTTTTAGAAGTGTTCAACTGGCCCCAAAAGTCCCGCAAATCAACCATCCCTGCCTGAACACTCATTGGAAACTAATGCCAAAATGGTGGAAAAGAAGCTATCACAAGCTCTCATTGTTGAGTCAAAGAAATGAAGACAAGCCATGGAACTATTGATGGATCCAACAGGCCAAATGGTTGGAAAATACAAGTAAAAACCTAGGTAAAGTTACTTTAAATAACTAAATAGACACTTGGATTTTAAATGAAATGAACTTTAATTAAAGACTATTATAACTATAGCCTAAAGTCATATTTTATATATTTCCTATATAAAAATGTATTATGTTAATAAATATTAATGTTTGTTTAAATATTATTTGGTCTATTCTCTCTCTTGTCGCTGCATCACAAATAATTTAAGTGTATAGTTATTTTTTATATGTTTCATGAATGCTGCTGGATCTGATTTAAGAATATGAGCTCACCTTGGATATGCCAAGCGCTGGATTGTGTGTCTGTTATCTGGAGTATGCTGACTATATAACATGGTTAGCTGGTACCTGAGTTTGATCCTCAAAACAAAATACTTTGGATGGTAGGGGTTTGGGCCACGGTCAGCAAATATGGTCATGTTATGCTTTGTATAGCTCAATCTGGCCACGGATAACATTGATGGTTATGCTATCAATGGTATTCTTCCTCTGCTTGAGGGGCCGGTCCATTCTTGTAGTATTAAAGTAAATGTTTAGACTCCAAAAGTTATTATAAAAGATATTTAAACCTAGTTAAGATAGTAATAAACATTCATTATTCGGCAGACCCAGTTCAATATATATATATTGTAACAGAAACATGATGATCGAAGGCATTTCCCTTTTATTTATATATAATATGGATTCTTAAACTCAAATCGTCCACCTTCCATTACCGCAAGCAAAGAGAACATATGGACATAAACACATCTATATCCATACTTGACCGAACCTGTGACCATACGGATATTGCCCCAGGTTATCTTTCCCGGTCAAATGTCTCGACTGCTGTAATTATTAAAGAATTACAGCTCTTGGATAATTTATAAAATTAAATGGGATCAAGAATACTGCACCACTAGCCTCACATGTTACTTAGTACTCAAAATGGAGTAATAATTATAACCCAAACCCCTCCGGGTATATTAACTATTTGGAATGGTGAAGAACGAGACGAAACAGTTAAAATAATTAAGGAATATTTAATATAATAAATAAACAACAAAAAAAGAAATCAGTTGAAATATTTACATACAATAAAAAAAAAATCATTGGATATAATGCTACGATTAAATATATGGTTTACATCCTACAAATGATTATAATCTACGAAAATAAATTATCCATTTATAGTCATCATTCCAAATATTAGAAAGAGTTTAATTATTGTCTATATCATTAATATCTGGAATTTGCAATTGCTTTAAATCAAAAGTATGTGCATATATGTTCTATATAGGTGTGATATGTAATTTACCTAGGTTTTTCTTCATCTCCGATATGAGTTAAGGTACTGCTGACTGTCATGTGGAATTCCTCCACTTCTTTAGCAGGGAATAGTCACTCTTAGATTGGACTTGGTTTGTGGAATTTCTTCTTATTCATAGTGAATTTTCTGTACTAGGTCATCAAGGACATGGCAGGCACTACATCAGCAGTTGTTACATGGCGAAGGTGACCGTACAAGCATGGTGAGTCTGAATTGACCAGTGATCATGATGGCCCTCAGCCACACATCCTTGAAGCTTCACTTATGTTGTAGTTTATTTTCATGTTCATACAGTGTTCAGTCTTCTATATTGAGGTCCTTTGACTCAGCTTTCTGGTTTTTCTTTTCAAATTTAACTTTTCATGGCTGCTTTCTATTATATTTTTCAGCTTCTTATCAGAGCAGTGTCCTCACTGAAGTCTCTGCGTGAACTGTCCTGAATTAATTAATTAATGTCTTTTTTCAAATTCTTTCATTATCTTGATCTTTTTGTTTGTTGCTTTTCTTTCACACCTTTCACTTTACGACGCCTTCAACAACTTTTACAAATTTACCTTTTCATACAATTTCGTAGCAATATTTTACATTTATTTATTATTTATTTTCTTTTTTTAATAAATTATTTTCATTTGACATGCTTTAAACATTGCTGTCTTTATACATACTTTCACACATGCATTTCGGGGTTTTTTCCGTCAAAATGTGTACTTTTATGGAATAGATCTTTATCTTTTGTCATGTTTTAAATTCTATTTTAATCTTATTTAAACTCCTCAAATTTTTACTTTTTTCTTATAAATCATTTTTTAGTTCCTATTTCGTTCATATTTCCTTTCTCACTTTTGATTTTAAGCCAAATATACGATTTCAATATTTTCTAACTTTACCTCTTATATTTTCAAAATATACACTTTGGAGGGTAAAAGATAAGAATCTTGTTTGATTCCATTTCCCTCCCCTTTATTCATTACAGTAATAAAGTACGATCTTATTTTTCTTCATTGGTTAGATTCTTTTATTTATTTGTTTTTTCTCTATTTCAAAAAGAAAACTACAATATTTAATATTGTTTAATATTCAATATATACATGTGGGATCACATTATGTGTGATCAACACAATATATATTTGGTTTTAAAAATACCTTTCCATAATGCCTTGACTCGGCTCAAATTTTTGAAATAAAATGTAAACATCATATTTTTAAGAAACAAATATTTAATAATTTTATTAAGAATGCATAATAAGAATAAAACAAATTTATTTTTACGTTTTTATGATGTCAAAGAAAAAATAGTCTATATTGTACAAGCGTAGAAGTATATATTCTCCTTTGCAAAGAATGAATGTCATCTATTATGCCCACCATCACCCTCTTCTTTTTTTTTGGCTCATCTACATCTCCAGACATTAAATATTTTAGTTAGAAATAAAATCTTAACATTAGTAATTATTAAAATTTTTCCCTTTTTGTAAATTAAATTTTGTATTATCGCCTAATTGAAATGTATTTCTGCCATTGAGATAAATTATTTTCACTTGCAGTGTCAATGATAGGTTTACATAAAAAATGTATTTAAGAGAAATAGTTAAAAAATAACATTAACATCCACCATATGATCTGGGTTCGAATTAAGTTAAGGTTAATTTTGAAATTTCTTCAAGATAATAATCAGGTTTAGGGATTTTTTTTCAGGTAGATAATCCAGCAAACCATATAAAAATAGTTGGTATACTCAATCATTTTTAAGAGTACAAAATGATGAAAAATCTCAGGTGATTAGCAAAGCTGGTACATAATGCTTTCTCCTTTGTTCTGTGAATGCCTTTACTCTGCGGAGCTACGTAAAGACTTTTTATCTCATCTTTTATTCACACATATATATATATATATATATATACTAATAAATAAATATACCATGGTAACATTTGAATTTATTGGCATGTAAATATCAACTACAAAATAAATTCTCACAGTGCATTATTTTACATTATCTTGTACTTTTTTAGTATTTATTTATATAGTAAATTTATTGCTTCATTAATAAAAGTAACTTTTTTTAGTTTTTCAGTAGTAAATGTATTTCAGTGTAATATAATGCAAACGATAATAAGGGAATAAAAGATATTTATAGTATTATGGTATACCACTCAATAGATTATTTAATAATATTAAAGTCAGTATTGATAAGGACCAAAAACATAATATAATACTTTGTAGGATGTCATATATTGGTGAATCTATGTTTATTGAAAAAGATTTAAAGAACATCACTTATTACATAAGAGAATTAAAACATAAAAAAAATTGTTCAAATATTTATATTTAATGACCATAAACTATTAAATATATGATAGTTTGTATTCAATTTGATAAAATAAAAACATTACATGAAGAGTGAGAATAAAAGAAGCTATTTTTATTAATAAAAGAAAAAAATTACTTAATAGGTAAAATATTAATATGAAAATTCACAAAGCATGGAGATAAGGTGAAGTAATGTATTATGGGAATTAGATTATTTTAAGTTGAGGCATTTGATAATAACTATATTTTAGTAATTTATAACGTTTGTAATTTATCTAGGTAATGTTTAAAAGTTAAATGTTATTGTGGTGTATTTATAAATTACACATATTTGTTGTTTTTTATATTGATTTTATAATCATTAAAAACCAGTCAAAACCAATAACAATCAACAATTTCCAAACTGTTGTCAAGGCAACCTTTTTTAACAATAAGGGTGAAATCCATTCTTATTAATGGTCTAATATACATATATAGACCCTAAAGATTGCAACTTTACCACAGAGATTGAAATTATTGATACTAAGAAATTTAAATAAACCTTTTTAAACAGGTTAATAAAAGCTATTCTGAATGCAGACTAATAAATAGTCAATTATAACATTACAAACTGCAATTATAAATTTCAAATTGCACCAAAGTATTACTTAAATAATAAGTATAGGGGATTTGAAGACAGACTTTCAAGCACCCTTCAATTATCTCATACTACTGATACACATGAGCACACGCATGTAGAAAAGATAAATAATCACCAATACACGTATTTTATGCTGAACTAGCACTCATCAGTTGGTCCAGATCATCATCTCCCACACATATATATATAATCAGTGCTCAGTTTATATTAAGATAGGAAATCTTCATACTTTAATGGACAGGCTTCAATCTACTCCAACTCTTCAGCCATCCATATCATTGAAAATCGGATGATGGAATGCCCAAATCCCATCCTGATGCCAATAATTATTGTTATACCCATGTTGACATCAAGTCACTCTCTCCTCTTATGTATATGACCTTATATATTTACATACATAGAAGAGGGATGAGTAGGATGCAGGCTTAATGAGTAATATTTGAAATTCAGGCTATCTTAATATAAACTGAGTACTGATTATATAGGTGTGTGGAAGATGATGAGCTTAACCAACTGATGAGTGCTGGTTCACATGAAATATGTATATTGGTGATTATTTACCTTTTCTACATGTGTGTGGTCATGTGTATCAGTGGTATGAGATAGTATGGATAGTTGAAAGGTGCTTGAAAGTCTGTGTTCAAATCCCCTATATTTACAATTAAGTTCCAGGTAAATGAAGAATACCTGTATTTGAAATATTAAATAATAAGTGTAATAATGCTCAAGGCTAAATGGATTTATAAGTAATTATTAAAAACCAGTCAACACTTAGACAATTCCAATATCAATAATAAATAATTTCCAAACTGTTGTCAAGACAATCTCATTTTTTAACAATAACGTCAGATTAAAAAAGAATGATGTAAGTAATAATAAATGCATGAAATTAAAATACAAAATAGCTTTTAAGTAAATATAAACTTTTCAATGTTTATCCTAATTGTTATAAAATTAATATCATTTTAAAAAGTTTTATAATTAATAAAATTATTAAGAAATGTATAATGGACATATGTGCAAGTGTGTGTAAGCCTATATAGTGTGTTAAACTACATAATGAAATAGTAATTATAAATTTATTTAATACACATTGATTACATAAGTCATATTTACTAAGGCAATAATCCTAAAGCATGTGCGGTTGAAAATGCGAAGGTAGGGACCTCTATAGATCTTAACCACAAGCTTATGCATTGGAAGAGAAGAGGGGACCCTTCTTTACTTCAATCTATACCGCATATACTTTAGGTTTATTGAATTAGTAAATAATGAAATAGATAAATGCAATAGATTACATTATTTATTTGAATGAATAATAATATTAGAATACTTACAAATTGCAATTGCCTTAAAAAGATAATAAACTGATGCTTAAACTGGATTATAAATATAGTAAAAGCTTATTTCGATTTTTTTTTTTTTTCAAAAGTAATATCCTAATCATTATAATACAATTTATTAAATAAAAATAGATTGTTTGAGCATGAACATTTATTGAATTATGGTCTGAACTACATTGGTGGCTTATGGAAAAATTATAAAATGACTGCTTTAAAATCATGAGAAATGTGATGTTAATGAAATATCTGAATATATAAATAAGAATGATAATATGTGAGATAATTTCTATTACAGCAATGAAGAGAGATTTAAAAAATGAAATAAAAGGCAATAAGTTATTTTTTAACATCTAAAAGAAACTTAAGCTTTTAAACCAATAAACACACTTCTTATGCTTGTGTATAACTGTTTTAAAACAGGCAAAACTCACTATACATATTGCCACACACTGCAAGCTAGAGTAATCAATGGATGCCAGAAGGTTTGTGCATAAAATCCCCATCTAGTGCCTACTCATCCAATATACAAGGCTCCTCACTGACGAAGGCCACAAACCAGAAACTAGTCTGGGGATATTGGATGAGTAGGCAGTAGATGGTGTGTGTGGCAATATGTATAGTGAGATTTGCCTGTTTTAAAACTTAAGCTTTTATTGTGTGATTGGCTATAATATAGAATTCCAAATGATGAAATTCTCTAATAATGTACTAAAATGTGCATAGAGAAAGTATTTAATGAGATTATGTATTCTATATAATTTGTCCAGGAATATTTGCAAATATATATTTATATAAAGTATTTCACTTTGGCTGATGATCGATTTTGGAGATTTTAAATAATACTGCAAAATACATAAGTAAAATATTACAGAATATATTGATATATGATAAATTTATGTTTTCTTCATCATATGAATTTATTAAAAATTAGAAAATATTAAGTTACATATCTCTTGATGTAAAAGAGATATATGCTTCAATAGATGGAATATAATAAGGGATATTGATAAAACATTAGCTAAAAAAAGATTATCATACAAAAAAGTTTATAATAAATATATTAAGATTTATAAATGAAAATATTACTAATTGTAAAGGGGACTTGTAAATTGTAGTATAAGGATGGCCAATGGGCTTTTCATGTGTATTCTTATAAGAGCAGGTACCCAAAAATAACTGGAAATTTTTAATAAAAAGTGCTGTCCATTAGATGCAGTAAACCAGATTAAACAAGTTTTCCACTTTTTGAAGTAGTCCTAAAGTGATGTGTTTAACCCCTTCATTGGTTTCTTTCTTCTCTGTTACCAAGTCTGCAAATTTTTTTCTTTTGAGGTATTTTTTCATTCAGGGAATAAAAAGATATCATTCAGAGCAAAATCAGATGAAAGTGACTGATAGATAAGCTGAAAGATACTGTTTTCAAGTAAGAATTGTATCACAACTCTTTAACACCTCAGTCATTTTTGCCTTCATTATTTCCAAGTCCACAATTTTTTTCTTTTGAGACATTTTTTCATTTGAGGAATAAAAAGAAATTGCACGGACAAAGTTCAGGTGAATATGGCTGATGGATAAGCCGGGTTATGATGTTTTCAACTTAAAATTGTATTACATTCAAGGCGTTATGTGCTGGTGTATTGTCGTGGTGACACACTCCTCACTTTGCCACAAATCAGCACATTTTTGTTTTACTGCATCACACAAACTTTTCATAATTTGTAGGAAAAATGTCTGATCATTATGAATGAATTTGATTAAACAATGCCATTTACATCCCAAATAAAAAGTCAGCATCATCTTGGCATTGGACTTCATTTGCCATGCTTTTATCAGGACATGATGAATTTGACATTTCCATTAAACCACTTGTAAATTTGTGCTTTTCCCAAGAACAGCTTGCTTGTAAGCTGTTTCATGCATTATAACTTTTTTTCCCTGCCGTTTTTCCTAACAGAAAACAGAATTTCACATTGTTGTAACTTTTCCGCCATAACAAAAATTGACAATGTTGCAATATGAAATCTCGATGATGACAGTTGATGCAGGGGAATCCCCACAAAAGGCATCTAACAGCAGAAGCATATACTATAATTTGCTTATCCTACCGATAATGATTTCAATTACTTTTGGGTACCTCCTAGTATATTGTCAGTTTACAAAGAGGACATTGTGAACAAAATGAAAAAGAAATATATGTATGCTATATATATAGATGATATACATGCATGTGGGAGAAAATATATGAAAACTAAAAGGGGATTTAAATGAATAATTTAAAATGTATGTGAAGGAGAATAATAAGACAATACTTTATAAAATTGTGAACAGTTCTGGTGAACACTTTGATTATAAATTGTTTATAATTTCTTTAGAAAAGAAGGGAAATGTAGATTTTGACTAAAGATCTTTTGATTAGAATTAAGATGGGTTTTTTTTTTTTTTAGCTAGACATGACAAATTATGTAAATATGTTTAAATGATAAAAATAATAAAATAGATTTTTATATTACATAAAGCAAAAAGTAATAAAATAAAAAATATCTGTTCTGAGTACTATTATAATGTGAGTTGAAACAGTAAGGTCTGCTTTGCAGA
This sequence comes from Epiperipatus broadwayi, assembly GCA_028023455.1. Lineage (NCBI taxonomy): Eukaryota > Metazoa > Onychophora > Udeonychophora > Euonychophora > Peripatidae > Epiperipatus > Epiperipatus broadwayi. The sequence continues at coordinate 5,467,896 of JAQFVV010012403.1, read as the reverse complement.
TCTTCGTTTCACCTTTTCTCACCTACTTCCTACCCTCATAACTTAGTTTGAACCCCAATCTATCGTAGTATGTCTGCAATACACTTATATACCGAAAATCCCACCTAATTTTAAACCACGAGCACAATGCTCGTATTATATATATAACTTATTCCCCAAATAAAATATTAGGAATTTTGTATTTGTTCACATAATTTACATTTATTAAAAAATAAGTTATATAAGTCGTAATTGCGCACACACTATGATATCCATTTTAAAACATATCAAAATTATAAATTGTTAGTTATTTTGTTTGGATCTATTTACAAATATATTACCGTCGTAATATATTTTGATTTAAAATAAAATTCATTTAGTAAATATTCGTTTAGTAGATAGATTCAAATATTACAATTTAAAATAAAATAATTTTCGTTTTATTTAATAAAAATCATCCCAAATATTTCTGTTAAAATAAATGAGGGACAATAGTTTAATTATATAAGTTTATCTAAAAACAGCAGCTGTCCATTTAAGTTTTCTTTAATTAGTAGCAGCAATTTTAATTAAATCTAGTTTGTAATTCGAATGTCGACGGGAAGTTAACAAAAGAAATTAATTAATGTTGAATTCCTTTAGACATTCAGATAGATTTAATTACAGCAGATAAGTCCAATAATTTTGTACACCCCAGGACAAATCTATTGTTAAATTTTACTATAAAAAGGATGTTTTTCTTTTGTTCACCATTCTAAGCTTTCTAAGCTCTTAAAGGTTTCTAGGCTTTTAAAAGAATTCTGAGTTGTCTAAAAGTTTCTGAGTTGTTCTAAAATTCTAATAATTTGCTAACCTTGACATGTCCGAGTAGAGGCGTTTAAGATGGCTATGTCCCTTCGGAATAGCCAGCCACTGCTCCATACCATCAAAATTTATCACACGGATCCCGAAACTGCTGATGCTGCTGCCAAATATGAACATTCCAGATTTTGCTGCTGAATTATAAAACCTGCCGAACATCTACCTGCAAATGCTTCTCCAGAGGTAACCTAAATTAACCCAAGAGCTCTTGTGATCACTAACTAACATGCTATAGCTATTTAACATTGTTTTCTTATATTTCACAACTTCATTGTGTATTTATTTTGTGTGTTTAAATATGCTTAACATTTTGCTCTCTATCCTTGGGTTAATATTTTCTATTTATAAAGCTTTCTTTTATTTTATTATGATAATGTGTCAGAATCGTCTTTGACCGAGTGAACTATTCCCTCTATTGAAAATAAGACACCGCTATTAAGGCATATTTTAAATTTATAATTTTCCAATTTTATTGTCTTGCAAATCACTCGTTCGAGGGTGATTCTTTTCTTTAATGTAACATAATCACATAGTTTAAAATTTACATGTTATTGATTTTAATCTAATATAAGAGTATGTGCGAAGTCAATGATTAAATGTGTCCCCAAATGCATGATTGCGTATATAAATCTATACTTACTTTTCAAACCCGCAAGCATGCATTTTCTTATTTTAATTACCGTGTTCTATTTTAATTATAAGGTTCATCATTGATGTCAAGAATGTGCGGACCCTTTTAAATGAATTTCAGGGAAGTTGATTGGGCATTTCTCTTAATACAAGTAAAACCCATTTAGTATGTTTTTATATTCACTAGTCTCGTATTGCTGGTACATGAATTGGTTGTTGAGACTGCTTTGTTTTTATTTTCCAAGGATTCTTTACACGGCAAAGTCCGTTCTTTCGCTCATTGCAAATTTCCAGGCAGAGGGTGTTCACAAATGACACCCCTGGGAATTAAACGCAATCGTCACACAGTCGCTAAGTTTCGGCTGTTTCGTCAAAATACTTTCCTACGGGTTAGCGGCGAGATGCCCTCCGTAATTATTCCGGATTTTCAATATTGTTTTATTTTATATTTATTTTACAAAGCATCCGTGACTTAAACGAGTCACACCCTCCAACTTTATAAATTCACTGTCAGCAATACTGACCCCCCAATACAAACCAATTATTATTATTCTCAAATAAATGCTTTGATCACATTCCCATGTTTGCTTAGTAAGCTTTAGTCCATTACTATTCTCGAAGTCAATAAATATTTTAGAACATTTAATTTCAAATATTTTTCTTAAACTTGTCTATTTACTCAAAGCACCTCGCACATATTCCTATCTCGTCAAGCACATTATCGTAATGCTATTAGCCCGAGGAATAGAATATATCACTCTGTTTTAAAATCTTTTGTCATTGCTGAAATATAAATGCCAACAATTATTTAATACGCGTCCCTGTCTCATATAAGCAGACAGTGGCGTTATATATATATTTATCTAAATAAATTGTGTGAAATTATTTTAAACTAAATTTTATCTCTTATTTTATTTGATTCCTATCACTGTCTTGGTCTATATATATATATTTTCTGCATTTCTTATGTAAATCCATAGACGTTAATTAGCCACCCAAACTTATCTTAGTATAGAGTCTTTTGTTTCTCCCTGACCACCAGGCACCGGTAAAAGGTTATACTAGTTGTAGCATCAGATGCGTTATCACGCAGGTGGCGCTGTGAAATTTGGACTTTAGATTCGAACTTAGTATATCTAGAAGGCAACCCCTCCTAGAATGTTCAGTTTAGTGTCTGGAGTTTGAATTATGCAGTGTGTTAGCGAGATAGACGATTCTGACCGTTACATAGTAAATTTTTTTTTCCGGGTCCATGGCTTGCCCAAACGTGGAGCCTCGAATTATTTAAACACCCACATCCCTGTAGATCTTAATTATTTAAACACCCACATCCCTGTAGTTTAATTTTAGCATTTTGTTTTCGCATTTAATCACTCAAATCCTTTATATTTTGATATATAATATTTTTCAAACTCTATATTATCTATTTGCGTGTATATTTCATATATTTTGTTTGACTCGGGCATTCAATTACTTATCCTATATAATCAGAACTTGTCCAAACATGCTATAGTGCGATACGAGCCATCTGTATTATCTGTATTTATTGTTTCACTTAAATCACGCTATGTACGCATAGCGTAAATTACTTAAATATTGTCCCAAGTGAATATTGTGACAATTATAAATATTTCAAATATTGTATTTTCTATCAAAATAAAGTTTCATCGGCTCAATGCGCAATATAGCATAATGATAAATCAAATGTTGTAATCAATATATATAAAAAAAAAATGCGAATGTTTAACGAGTGCCCGTAGTTAAATGGAATAGTTATTAAAATTAATTTTGGGAAGCTAACAGTCTATGGATATTTTTAACTGGTGACATGGTGCCCAAGGGTAATTTCACTAAACGGAGTTACTTCTAAAATAAATTTTGTCACCAGGCTCAATTCTTTTGTATGAAATTTGTTTTCTAAACATGTGTAAATTTTTCTTAGACCAAATAATGAGACGTGAATCGGATCAATAATTATGTCAATAAATATATATGTTTGCAAATCTTCAATAAGAGGGAACGAAATAATTATACCCGGATCTAGCGAATGTTAATATATATAAATAAAATTTGCTTGAGTTTAAAAATATATTTTAGCGAAATATTTTGACAGGTAGAATTTAAGAGATTTTATATATACGGGCAGTTAAAAATATATATATTGGCAGCAGATTTAAGCGAGAAATTTTAGCAGTAGTAAGAGGGCAGTAGTTGGGGTTTTAAGTGATAAATATAAAAGCAGCAATTAGGCCAACAGAACCGAGAGGGAGATAGCCTATTAGCCATTAATAAAATTGTAATTAAACGTAATAATCGCAGAGATTGAAACAAGGAAAAATAATAAGAGTATTTTTTTTTACCGTATTAGTTTTAATAAGCTCCACGTAAAACAGTTTAAACATTTTCTTTATCAGTACGATACATTGTGTTAAAGATATATTAATATAGTTAGCGATAAAATAAAAAGTAATCATCATCATCGATCACGATAATCATCCAAAGCCAGGGATAATATGGACAACAACCACGCTGATCAAGAACTGGACCCATCCGGATTTCTTGAATCTCCTCCAATAAGTATGAGAACTATCCAGCAAACGAGCCAGGGTGATTTCAATCGGAAATATCTGGAGGAATTGTATAGGAGAAGCGAAGAGAGGGCAAGAGAGCATGAAGAGGAAGCTCGAAGAAAAGAGGAAGAGTACCAAACATTTAACAGGCTGCTTCTCAACGAAATTGTCAAAGTGAAAAAAAAACAAAGGGCTCTCGAACTTAATATTGAAGAATGCTACCGAGAAAACTGGAAAGAGTACAGAACTACAAATCAGAGCTGTCAGCCCTTTGGCAGCAATCAACCAATTTCTCAAGTCAACAATAGTACAAGAGATGCAGCCTGCAGTACATTAATTTCAGACCTTAGGATTCAAACCCAGATTGATAAAATAATCACCATTCAGATATTTCGAGGAGAAGTAGGGGAAAATCCTCACTCACACTTGGATAGCTTGCGGGATTTTTTTCTCTGTGTAAGATGAACTGTCGTGAACAGACTGTGATCGCTAGCCATTACTTATATGGCTATGCATGAGATTGGTGGGGCATGTTGACTAAAAAATCGGCGACTTTTGCCAATTACTCTAACACATTATTGAAGTATTATTGGAGTGAGGATCGGCAGAGCGTGATTCTGAATACGATTTGCCAGGAGAAATATGAAGCAATCAAAGAGACTTGCATGCAATTTTTCATTCGCTTGGTAAATCGATTTAGATCACTCACCGCATTCAAGTTTTCAGATTCCTACATCATCCGTACAATCCAATCGAAGATGCCATTACCTGTCCAACGGCTTATGGTCAGCAGCAGGATCAAAGATGTGAAAGTCATGGCGGAATTTTTGATGACGATCAACTATGGCCCATGGAATCTCCACCATCAATCAGAACAAAATATGAGGGGAGGGAATACGAGACCCAAAAGAACTGTGTTAGCACAACCCCACAACGCTCATCCTCCAACAAAAGGAAGCCTCTTAGGGGATATGAACCCCATGTCAATGGTTATCCGAGAAGAGGACCCACCTGTGGAGTTCCTATTGCTCCGTGTCCAATAATAAACATCGGAGTGGGATCCATTGAACTTCCTGCCCTCATTGACACTGGCAGCCAGATTTCCTGCATTTCAGATGGTTGCTACGAATGGAAGAACAGAACGGATGTATACCCAGGTTACCATCCCATCCCATCCAGATGAAACTGGCGGATGGGAAAAGAACCAAGACTGAAGCATACCAAGTATGGTTAGAGATAATCTTCAAGAAAATAACCATTGGGCACACTTTCCTAGTTATAAAAGGATTGGTCCATGATGTTATAATTGGATCCGATTTTCTGACCCAAAATAAGTGTATCCTTGACTATGCCACGAATTCAATCATGGTCCAGCAAGAGAAAATATATTTTAATGAAGCCGATGTCCTACCTGGAATCCAAGTTCAGTGTATGGAGGCCAGCATCGATGAAAACACCATCAAAGATAAGGTCAAAGAATCGTCACTAGAAACCATCGAGAATCAGTCCCAATTGCATCAACTATTAATGGCAAGTCGGCAAATCTTCTCTCCAATCCCTGGAGAAATTAAAAATTATGTCCACCGGATTCGTGTGAAGGAGGAAACCCACTTCCAGGCCCGAACATACCCCATTCCTTTCCAATATCAAGACGAAGTGAGCGCTCAGATCCAACAGATGATTACATGGGGGGTAATTGAGAAAGGATCATCGCCATATAACAACCCATTAGTGGTTGTGAAAAAGAAAAATGGGTCTATAAGACTGTGTTTAGATGCTAGAATGCTCAACAGTATCACGATACCGGAACGGAATATCCCACCACCTGTACAGGAAGTTTTTCTCAAATTGTCTACAAAGAATATTTTTTTCACATTAGACTTAACTGCTAGCTATTGGCAGATGATATTACACCCCAAGACAGGAAATACACGGCCTTCTGTCACAATGGGCAAACACATCTGTTTAAGAGAGTACCTTTGGGCTCATAACAGCGGAGCTGGACTAATGAGGTGCTTGGACCAAGTTCTATCCGAAGATCTAAAAAAAATTAGGGTGCTATATCATGATGTGTGTCATTACGATCGTGCAACCCACAGGAACACCTGGAGCACTTGAAGCAGTTCTTTTCTGAATGTGCCCAAAAGAATATTACTGTGAATCTAGAAAAGAGTCACTTTTCTCTAAAAGAAATTGCCTTTTTGGGACACATCGTAAATGGACAAGGAATTCGGACCCATCCGGATAAGGTAGAAGCAATCCAGAACTTTCCGAGGCCTATCAATAGAAAGCAGATTAGATCCTTTTTAGGCCTCTGCAATTACTACCATAAGTTCTATCCAGGCTTTGCAAAAGATACCTCCACATTGCTGGAACTATTGCAGCAACACCGTCGGTGGGAATGGAGTGAACAGCACGAGCAAGATTTCAAGAAAATCAAGGACAATTTCCTCCAGACTGTGATGTTATGTTATCCTGATTTCACTCGCCCATTCTATTTGCAGACTGACAGCAGCAAGAAAGGTCTAGGTGTTGTAATGTTTCAGGTTAATCAAGCAGGCCAACATCAGGTCTTGTACTTCAGTAGCCATACATTAAGAGGTGCAGAAAAAAATTATACGGTCACTGAACAAGAGACTTTAGCCATTGTATGGGCATGCAGAAAATTCAAGCAGATATTGCTGGGATTGGAAGTAATTATAATTACGGACCACCGGTGCTTGGAATTTCTGAATAAAAGTTATCTAAACAATGATCACCTTATTCGATGGAGCTTGTCACTGCAGAAATTCCACTACAGGATAATTTATTGTCCAGGCCCTGAAAATATTGTGGCCGATGTATTGAGTCATCACCCTGTGGAAATTAAACCTTGCAACCCTATGATAATCAGACTGCAGCCGTTAATCATCATGACTAACGTGTTGGACCAAGAAATTGAAAAGAAACTTAAGAATTTGCAGTATTGGCAGGAAAAGCAGCTCCAGTACAGAGATTTAATGCAAGAAGTCCAAAGGCAAGGAAACCCTGCTCAAGGATGCACCACTGGTAGAGGAAAAGGAGATACAGATTGCAAAATGGGCTTTTGCTGCAACAGACTGAGAATCGATTGTGGAAAATTCTCATACCACCTGATTTAAGAAGCCCACTAATCATTTATATGCACAGCCTGGTGGGACATTATGGTCCCAGAAAAACCGAAGAAGCCCTGAGGCGGCAGTTTCATTGGCCTCAGATGTATAGTGATATATTGCATACCCTCCGGAAATGTAATACATGCGCTAAAAGCAAACCCCCAAATAAGATCTTCAGCGGTACCCCCGCCTCCATTATCCCATTGGGACCCAACAAGGTATTAGCAGTAGACCACTATGGGCCACTACCCTGCGCTAAAAGCAAACCCCCAAATAAGATCTTCAGCGGTACCCCCGCCTCCATTATCCCATTGGGACCCAACAAGGTATTAGCAGTAGACCACTAAGGGCCACCACCCTGCGCTAACAGCAAACCCCTAAATAAGATCTTCATTTTTGTACCCCTACCTCCATTATCCCATGACCCAACAAGTATAAGTAGATCACTATGGGCCACCCTACCTTTTTATCGTAGATGTCGGTACTTTTTGTCACCTATGACATATTTTTAATAGTATGCATGGGCCTACCTGGTCATTAGGGCAGATTCAAAAGTGCAATTAAGGCATTACAGTGCAAGCAATTTGTGACTATCGGCAAGCCTGAAGCAATACTCTCAGATCACGGCTCGGCTTTCACTTCACGAGAATGGCAGACCTGGATAAAGAGCCAAGGTCTCAGGCATGTGATGACATCCATTAGAAACCCCCAATCCAACCCCTGCGTAGAGGGTCATGCGGGAAATTAATCCAGCTGTTTTGGACATACATCCATGATATTCACCGGGGCTGGGTCAACCGGACTGAAGAAACTTTTTCAGGTATATTAATGGAACCATTAATGAGGCTACAGGGGCTAACACCAATGTGTCTTCATTTTGGTAAGCCAGAGCAACCACACTTAGAAATACCCTGCCCAAGGATGATCAAGAAGTGACGAGAAGAGGACCAGCGAGCAGTTCATCATCGCCTGGAAAGCCCGACGCAGAAAAAAACTACAAAGGAAACAAGGTCTCACTTCAATTTCGAGTTGGGGACTCATGTATAGGTCAGGACTCCAAAGCTCCAGTAGCCGGGACCAGTGGAAACACAAGAAGTTTTTCCCATTGCATCAGGGGCCATATGTGATAAAACGGGTAAGCGCCCAAATGTCATATTTACTGGAGGATAATGGGGCCATAAGAGGGACTTATAATGCCTAGGAGTCTAAAACCCCTGTATATCTACCTCACCAGACCCAGGATTATAGTAGTTTTTTTAAAAAAAAAAAAAAATGGACACGCTACAGAATAATATAAAAAGGAGATCGGATATAAACAGTGTTAAACGATTAGTTTTTTTTTTTAAATAAAATTTTGTTAAAGAGGGGGGATATTAAAAAATGTTCAGCTAGACGGTAGATTTATTAATATGATCCAGGTATATAATTCAGTTTCGTTTTCTTCATTATATTTATATCCTGTACATTATGGGTTATCTTGTAATATTTTTTTTTTGCCAGGCTTCATAGGTGGACCACCTGTTGTAAGATCTTTTTTTGTAACAATTTTTGTTGCCACGTCACTAAGGGAATGTGAAACAGTAAGGTCTGCTTTGCAGATCTTCGTTTCTCACCCTTTTCTCACCTACTTCCTACCCTCATACCTTAGTTTGAACCCCAATCTGTCGTAGTAGGTCTGTAACACACTTATATACCGGAAAATCCCGCTAATTTTAAACCACGGGCACAATGCGCAGTATTATATATATAACTTATTCCCCAAATAAAATATTAGGAATTATGTATTTGTTAATATAATTTACATTTTATTAAAAAGTAAAGTTATATAAGTTTGAATTGATGCACATACATATGACATCCATTTTAAAACATATCAAAATTATAAATTGTTAGTTATTTTGTTTGGATCTATTTACAAATATATTACCCGTCAGTAATATATTTTGATTCTAAAAATAAAATTCATTTAGTAAATATTGACTAAGTAAGATGAGATTCAAAATATTACAATTTAAAATAAAATAATTTTGTTTTATTTAATAAAAAATCATCCTTAGAATGTCTGTTAAGATAAATGAGGGACAATAGCTTAATTCCTACTGGTTTATCTAAAATACAGCAGCTGTCCATTTAAGTTTTCTTTAATTGGTGAGCAGCAATTTTAATTAAATCTAGTTTGTAGTGCGAAATGGATGGGGGTAGTTAACAAAAAGAAATTAATTAATGTTGAATTCCCTTAGACATTAGGATAGATTTAATTACAGCAGATAAGTCCAATAATTTGCTATGCCCTTGGAACAAATCTATTGTTAAATTTTACTATAAAAAGGATGTTTTTCTTTTGTTCACCATTCTAAGCTTTCTAAGCTTTCTAAGCTCTTTAAAGGTTCTACTTTTAAGAATTCTGAGTTGTCTAAAAGTTTCTGAGTTGTTCTAAAATTCTAATAATTCTGCTAACCTTGACATGTCCGAGTAGAGTGCATTTAAGATGGCTATGTCCCCTTCGGAATAGCCAGCCACACCCATACCATCAAATCATCACACTGATCCCGAACTGCTGCTGCCGCTGCCAAATATGAACACATTCCCAGATTTTGCTGCTGAATTATAAAACCTGCCGAACATCTACCTGCAAATGCTTCTCCCGAGGCAACTTCCAATTAACTGCAATAGTTCTATGATCACACTAACATGCCATAGCTATTTAACATTGTTTTCTTATATTTCACAATCATTGTGTATTTATTTTGTGTGTTTAAATATGTGTTTAACATTTACTCTCTATCCTGGGTTAATATTTTCTATTTATAAAGCTTTTCTTTTTATTTTATTATGATAATGTGTCAGAATCGTCTTGACCGAGTGAACTATTCCCTCTATTGAAAGCAAAATAAGACGCCGCTATTGGGCACATTTTTAAATTTGTAATTTTACTCTATTTATTCTGTAATTCATCTGTCAGGCTGCATTTTTTCTTAATGTAACATAATCACATAGTTTAAAAATCTACATGTTATTGATTTTAATCTGTTATAAGATATGCTGTCAATGATTAATGTGGTCCCAAATGGTGATTATGATATAAATCTATACTTACTTTTTCAAACCCGCAAGCATGCATTTTCTATTTTAATTACCGTGTTCTATTTAATTATAAAGTTCATCATTGATGTCGAATGTGACCTCCTTTTAATGAATTTTATGGTTGATTGGGTATTTCTCTTAATAATAAGTAAAACCCATTTAGTATGTTATATACACTAGTCTCAATATTATTGGTACATGAACTGGTTAAGAGATCGTGTTGTTTTATTTTCCAAGGATTCTTTATGCAAAGTCTCGTCTGCTCATTGCAATTTATAAGAGGTTCATAAATGACACCTCTGGGAATTAAACGACCGCCACACAGTCGCGGTTTCTCGCTGTTTTTGGCTAAAACATTTTCCTGACAAGTTTAGCTAAAGTAGATGCCTCCTAATTATTCCGATTTTCAATATTATTTCCATTTATATTTATTTTACAAAGTAACCGTGACTTAAACGAGAATACACCTCCAACTATAAATTCACTGTCAGCAATACTGACCCCCAATACAAACCAATTATTATTATTCTCAAATAAATGCTTTGATCACATTCCCACGTTGCTTAGTAAGCTTTAGTCCATTACTATTCTAAAGTCAATAAATAGAACATTTAATTTCAAATATTTT